>RSEF01000001.1:146359734-146384146 GCA_003993805.1 Himantopus leucocephalus | reverse complement strand
ACTTTATCTCTTTGGATGTATGAGCTAGTCTGTGACAGAAGATGAGGAGTGAAGGGAGGAAAGGGAACATGGATGACTTCAAAACTTCTCTTTGTCACGGAGACAAAGGGTTAAATCTGGATGAACTGAAGTGGGATTTCAAAATATGATATTTGGTTTTTTGGTCAATAGTAAGTGAACTTTGATAGCAGGAACTAATGTTCTCCTGTTAGGCATCTCTCAAAGTATCATCTGAGTGTTGTCATTCAGCTTTATTTGGAGGGAAGAGCAGCATACTTTTGGGAAAACAGAGGATCCCAGAGAACCCAGCTAGGTTTTGAAGCTGGTCCTCATTATTTTGGCCACTGTTTGGAAGGGACAATGTGACTTGTAGGAGGTGAATACAAGGAGTCCTGCTTGATAAAGACACACATTAATATTTTGAATTCTGTACCATATAAAATATCCTTCTAAGCCTTCTCATGAAAGTACGATATAATTTCTAGTTAGGAAAAAGCACCGATACAGCTCCCGAGGGAAAGAGCAATTAATGGAGAAAGAAACTAAAGAGCTGGCCTCACAGCCACACCAAGGAGGTCAATGTCTTCTGAAGCAGCATGCAAAACACTGCTTTCCCAGACAGTCCCATGGTGTTCAAAGGGTTTATTCAAAGTGATGCAAGTTAATTAGAGGAAAGTTGAAGGGCTGTCAGATAACACTAAGCTTCATTAAATATTGGCTCCCTGGCAAAACCTAGGAGAGAGACATGATACATTTTTTTTAATTGCTTTATACTTTTACAGTGTCTTGGCCACCTTAAATATCAAACGCCTACACAGATATAAATAACCAGTCATAAGGCAGAAGACAGTAGGGGAGCCTCACTCTCTTGGCAGTGGTTATGCTAAGCCAAGAAAGTCATTACAGAACGTATTTTTGTTTACATCAGATAGACAGACAATGAAGTACACCCAGTACCCACTAGGTCTTTCATAGAGCTAGGAAAAAAGACATGAATTGCAGAATTGTGACAAGCAGAATTATGCAGAATGAATTTTTCCTCCAACTTGAATAAAATTAACTGATCTTACTTTCTTGAGGCTTATTGGAAGATTTGTTTTGTTTTGTTTTGTTTTGTTTTGTTGTGTTTTTTTTTCTCTGAACAAACCATTTTCTGCTACGTCAATAAAACTTTGGGATTTCAGAGAATCGAACAGGATTTGGATGAAATTTGTAGCATGTGAGCAAACTCGGATGCTGGCTGAAGACTGAAGTGAATAGTAAAAGTTCATGAACTTGGAACAGTCATGGGACCAGAAAAAAGTCATTGAGTGCAGTGGTTTTTAGGACTCTCAGATCCATAAATCCATTCCCATGGCTGTTTCTACAGCATACAGACACGGTAACTAGGAAGAGCAAATCATTTCTCCGCAAGCTGCAATACACTACAGAGAGGTTTACTGAAAAGTATTTAGGGGTCTGCAGATCAAAAAAGGTTTCAAACCACATGCTTAGTCCAGGCTAACAAGCAAAACAAGAGTGCATGAGTGTCTGGGGTCCTTTACACGTTCGTGGCTGCAATTCTGAGCTGACTAACCACATACACACATCATACTCGGCTCTGATGGAGAAACATCCCCTTACTAACATGGTCCTCTGATTTGCAAAGTAAATCTTTGTGGGGTATCATGCATTGTTTTTAGAAAGAGAATAATTTTTAAATCTACAAAAAACATCTATGGTCATTCATCAGTACAAACCATATTGAGCATTTGCTCAACAAGTCCTGCATGAAAAATCTTGACTTGGTTTCACTAAATTGTCCCTTCCAGAGAGATTTGAAATGGGGGGGGAAATCAAATGACAGGGAATCTGCCACATGTCTAGCTGAGTTGTTGCAATGCCTCACTGATGATTAATTGCACTTCAATTTCTACTTGAATTTGGCTAGCTGCTGCTTTCAGATGAATGTGTTTTCCCAAGGCCCTCTCCCCTGTCCCTTTCCAGAAATTGGCAATTATTTTAGTAACCAATGCAAAATACTTAGTCAAGATGTTGGGATTTGGGGGGGGCGAGGAGCAATCAATACTGCATGCTTTGCGACAAAAGTGATCTCCGACCTCAGGGATGGCACAGCAAATTGCAGCCTCAGCTCGGAAACCTTCCCAGGCAAACTATACCACAGCAAAGTTACAAGTTGCAGCTTTGATTTTTTTCCTATTTACAGCTCTGCCCAGCCTTGCCTTTATCAATAAGCATCACGAAGGACTCCGTGCAAATCCTGTCATTCAGTCAGCATGTGAAAACCTTCTTTGACAGATATTTAGATACAGGAGAACAAGGAAAACAACCCCTGCTTTCTGATGATTCTTGTGGTGTTTCTCTAAAGCATATAGCATTTGGTTACAAACCTCTGGTCATCGCCATCTGATTTCCTGCCAGGTATGGCTCTGTTACCTTTTCCGGTTTTATATGCGGAAAACACCAAGCCTGCTGCTTTGACTCAGGCGTCTCGGAAAGAGTTCATCCCTGATGAGCAGCACACACCTGAAGCAGCCTCCTTCATCCCTGTCCCTACGGGGACATGGAGAGACGCCACACAGTCCAGAGCATCCCAAGCGGGGATCACTGCGTCCACCAGTGTGACCTGTCACTGTGGGGCCAGCCTGCGGCGCTGCCGCTCTCCCCAGGCTCTGCGGGGCATCTCACAGCCAGGTCCCCTCCAGAGCACAGCTAAGAGTCAGCGCAGACAAAGCCACTGAGTTTTATATATCAGGTGGCTACTCTTTGGTCTCTGTTGGGAAAGACTGCTGCCTGCATGAACTTAGGGTGGCAGGCTTACTCTGACTTCCCCCCCTCCCAGGGAAACAGCAAGAGAGGGAGGACGCGGTCTGCTGTGCCTTTGACAAGTTCACCCTCCAGGCTAAGCAGACAGGAAAGTAGGGAAGCTTCAGGAAAGAGATTATCCCAATGAAGACTGGATCGTATTGCACATGTACAAAGTTAAGTTGACAAAATTACACTGGTGTTTTTGATCCGAGTGATACATTTTGGAATTCACCATTAATTCAATGGCTAGTGTCTATCCACTGGACAGTGGTTTATCAGGATTACATTACCCTGTGGCATTGGGGGCCAGGGAAAAAGGAGGGTTTATTTTCTGAGGAAAGCCAAAGATGTCTTCGTATCCCTAGTCAAAGCACCAAAGGATCCTTGCATCCAAAGCAGCAGGGCTATGGCAGTGCACACATTTCCAAGCACACTCCTGCCCAGCGAGGAGTGATCCTTGTCCTGTTTGTGCAGTGATCGGGGCAGCTCTGCCCATGGACATCTTTCCCTCTGGGATGGGTGGCTCAGGTGACGTGGAAACACCGTGCACAAGGAGCGCTTGGGATTGGGCTCTCTGCTTTTCATGCCAGTGTTAAAAAGCACAAGTGGGCTCTGGAAGGAAAGCCTGACCAGCTCTGCCATGCAACTCCCTGTGGGGAGCTCTGTTTTGTAAGGTACACCAAGGACTCATCTGCAGTCCAACCAGAAATGTTACCCCCACTTCTTCTAGAACTGTGGATGGCATTTTTCACTCTGAGCTACTGCGAGCTTCTCACTTGCCTCGTTACATTGTCGTCATTATCAATGACAATCTGCCCTTCAATAATCCCCAGTGAAAGTGCACGTATAGCTGCTTGCCTTATTAAGTGGATGAATCCATGTGTGAATTAATTCAGCAGCGTCTTAGTCAGAAAAGCTTGGCAGAGAATACCACACTTGGAGTTGTCTGAATTTCTTTCTTTCTTTTTTTTTTTTTTTTTTTNTTGGTCTGTTTTGTGATGCCCTTCTCTTCCCCGTCACCAAGGCGCATTAGGTGGTACTAGATACATGTTGTGTAATTCTTGCTTAAAGAATACAAAGTGGTTTTTTTCCAGTTTACTAGATGATGAGTGCCTTGTGACACATGGTGTGACAGACCAGGCAAGATGGACTTGGTCAGGGAGATGGGTGAAATCCCCTTTTCCAGTTTAAGTTTGTTATCCTTTAAACATGGAACAAACATGGTTTTCCAGAAATTTCATGCAGATGGAGGGTGGGGTGTGTGTTTGCACCAAATAAATCATCTGAAGCCTGGGAATTTAGGATGATAGCTTCTTCTGTGTTTAGTCTTTTTTCCTAGGAGTTATGTTATTTATTCAGTCTGTGGTGTTCTTCATGCTTATTAGCTGGTGAAGATCTTGAAGAAAAGTTTTCTTGTAGACCCTTATGTGTGCACATAGAAGAGGTTTAAGGGTATTATATTGTAAAAAAGAAGACTAGTGTAGATAATTTGTTGTCAAGACAAGTCTAACAGGACAAGAACATTCTACTTATATACTGGAAAACAGAAAAAAAATGGACATAATCTTGTAAAGGACCTTGTAACTGTCTCCCGTGTGTCCCTTTCCATGCTCAACCTGAGTTGCCCATGTCTGCCAGGTTGGGGATCACCAGTGAAATCCCCACCAAGGGCTCTGTGCAGGCACACACATGTCCTTTTTCTGCTGTATACGTCCTGTTCCAGCACGTGCTGGTGCCCGTCTTGGTGCTGTGAGTGTGCTGCTGGCTTTTGGCAGAAGATGCAAACACAGCTCAGAAAGATGTCTCGTTTTGGCAATGGTTTTCTCCAGGGTGAGAGCTGCCTTGTGTTCAATATGAGAAGAAGTTACTGCTGGGCTTTTTTGTTTAAAAGGATTGGATGTCTCTCGGTAGACAGCAGCTAACTTTATCCACCGAAAATTTAGCAGATGCCGCCATATAGTGCCTTCTCCCCCTTTCCCCTCCCACACCATCCATTTCATAGTCTGCCACAATGTTGTCTTTGGCTACAGGTGCATAAAGCCACAGAAAGTCTTCAAAAGTACCTGGTAATATGCATTGAATTTGAAACCAAGTTTTCTGGTTTTGTGTAGTAATTTTAAAGATGGATATTTTTTTGAACCACCACACAAAAGATAACCTTTATGTTTGGGGTTTTTTTTTCCTAACTTTGTTTAGATTCAGAAAATTCCTTTTCTGTCTTTTCCTCATCTATTTAAACAATCACAGCAAGCTAATGCCTTGTGAGCCTGTGTTCATTAGAGATTACGTTTTATTAGATAACCTTCAATCAAGTTGCGTCCAAGGTCACGGGTGAATGCAGCTTATGTCTCCATCTCAGCTCCCACCTTGTGAAAATACCAACAGTGAAAAACATGAGAAAATGAGAGTGCCTCAGGGTAGCGTGTTCTGCCCCCTGACTTTTTAGATACCTGACCACCAGAATGGGGACTACTACTCCATAAAGCAGAAAAGTGGAAAAATGAGGGGTATCAGAGCAAGATATTCAGGAACTAGTATGTTGAACAATAAGACATTTAATATCTCCACTCAGAAACACAGAGAACAGAAATAGATCTTAAATCCCAACCCACTGTGGGAGGTAAGAACCTACCTCTTGGCCACAAGTGCCTGTCTGGCAGTTTCACATTGAACTCACACTTCACTCCACCCATCTCCCCAAGTACATGCTTAGCCAAGATTTGCCATAAGAACTCAGTGGGATCATCAAGGCTCAATCTTTTTCTCCAAGGCAATAAAACTAAGGGTATTCAGGTTGTTGGTTTAAAGGCTATTCAGTTTATTCAGGGTATTGGGGTTTTTTATTTTGTTTGTTTTGGTTTTTTCATTGGTTTTGTGTTTTTTTCTTCTCTCCAGCCTGTGTTCTAATCATAAAGCTACAGGGTATTTTGCAACCTTAGATGTGCTTTGGACATGAGGGGAGATATGCCTGTTGAAACTCTTTCATGTTGGGCAAGCCTGAGCAGGTGTTTGGTCTAGTAGCTAGACAGCTGGTTTTGAAGGGGGAGGACATAGGCTGAGTCAAGAGAAAACAGTTCCTGCACGCTGACCCTGCCACTTGACTGTCACCATGCTGTACTGTGATATGATGGCCTTGAGCTGACGCGATGTAAAGATATCTGGTGGATTGGGCCCCTCCACCAGCAGAGAGAGGTATCTAGCTTGTGAGTGCCAGCAGGATGCAAGTGTGGACCAAGAGAGGGGGATCCGGGCTTTCAAGGCTTGGAAACATTATTTCTACTTGGAATACTTGAATCTAGCTTGGGTTCATATGGATGCTACACTAAATATGTATATGCGCTTCCAGGCTTTCAGCAACAGATGAGACAGGTTTTAAAGGATCAGAACTTCAGACTTAGGCAAGATTTAAGTACTAAAAGCCTTTTGTGGCTCTATTCTCAAGTCATTTGGAGTAATTAGCTGCCTATTCTCTCAGGAAAATGAAGAGCAGAAGAGGATATATGTAGAAGGTCAGCAGTTTCCTATTAATCACTCTCAGTATGGTTTGTAGATGTAAAAAAAGCTAAGCACCGTCCCCTGTCTTCATTTCCCTGAATGCTAATCTCTTCTGCAGACTCTCTTGGTCTCTATAGCACTTCCAAAGGTTTGGTGGGAATACATCCTAGGGGAAGTCCCTGCATTTTTAAACACAGTTCTCTTAGTGCCAAGTGCTTCCAGTATACTCATTGTCAACGATAGACATCATCTAACATGGAGCTTCATACGCGAGGCACCTGGAGAACACCATCAATACTACAAAAGGAATGGCTGCAGCCACAAGAAAAGCGTGTTCCCTTCTGGGAGGACCTTTACACAGAACAGAATGCCTTTGCCCTGCTGCAGCTGGATTGGCTTCAAATGAGTTGCACAATTCCCACTTGTGCAAAAGGAAAAAAGGGAAGGTGAGCCCAACATTTGTTCAAATTAGTCTTTCACTATTTCCTGTTGGAAATACTCATTTAGCCTGAAAAAAACCCAAAAACATGATGAGAATTTTGAAATGTTTATTTCTAATTCTTATAGCTATTGGTCTTCTTTGTGCAGTATATCCTGAGGCCTTAAGATGCTGTAACATCTCAGAAATGAATTAGCCAAGGCACTTTCAGGTTCAGTTTTTATCAGTCGGTAAGCCAACTTGTCCTTTCAAAATTATTTTAATCAAGGTTCCCTAGACTGAACATTAATGTCAATACTCTTGTGCAAGTATTCTATGATTCTATCATTCCATGATTATTTTAGAAGAGTCTCAAGTAAATGAAATGAAATGCCTTTCCAACTCCTTCCTCAGCCCTTAAGTAAGTAAACTCTTTTACATTGTGAATACAGGTGAGTGAGGAATGGGAAAGGCAAAAAATAGAAATAAATTTCCTAAATAAAACATAAGTAGGAAGTTTTCATTGTTTCAGGTTATTTTAAAAGACTGCTCTGTATTAAAGCACTGGAAAGCATATCAAGGAGATAAATCATGCAGCCTGAGTTGATTAGAAAGTGTTTTGATGCAGTAAAAATTCATTACATACTAAAGAACATAGAGGTTTTATAGGCTTCTGGATTAAGATGGCAGAAATACCAGTCATTGAACCTGTTATTTAAATGATTTTACTATAATACTCCTCTCATTCTAATTTATAGTGTGATTTTCCTTCACATGTGACAATGGCTTGCAGATATTTTAACACCATCACTTTTAGATGACTGCATCAAATTGCCATTAATTACATTAAGATGTTACTTTTGTTAAAAGGACTTTTTAGAAAGGCTTTGCAAGTTTCATGAAAGCTAAAATACCTCAAGAATTATCATGACCTCCCTTGGCAACAGCTGAATTCACAGCTGGGAGAAAGGCTGTAAATGAGTCTAATTTTACCTCCTATGCATCAGCGACCATCAATACTTGAGTAGAAAAGACATTTGCTCTGTCCGTCACCAGTGAAGTTCAAGACATTGCTGAGTGCCTGAAATGGCAACTGAAGTTGTTCTACATGGGAGACCACTAGATCTGTATATGAGATCCACTGAAGCCTTGAATTTGGATCTGCACTAAAATAAACAAAATTTAGCACACTCTCTGTCCTCCTGGGAAACCGAATATGGCAGAACACTGCTGCCCTCTTTCCTTGATACTGCCAGAGAAGGCTCTGTTCCATCCAAAACTGGAATGATAACTAAAAGAAAAAAAAAAAAATCAGCTTCATCAGCAAAATTGTATTTCCATTAGATAAACAAATATTTTGTGGTAGTTTCAAATTAGTTTAAGTTTAAAGTTAAATTTTTTGCTATACTTAATCTGTAGCAACTTAGAAAGGAAAAAAAAATTAAAATCAAAACCGAGACTTTTATTTTGATAGTTTCAGTTCTCCTTTTTCAGTGCTTTCCTGTGCAACCAGAAGTTGGCAAAAAGTGATACTTTCCTAAGAAACTTTAGTTTCCACAAGTCACAGTGGAAGGTTCGAGCAAGTTTTTCTTGAAACCTCATAGTCTTTTCGATAGATTGCATTGCAATGCCTGTGTCAGGACATACATGCAACCAGAATTGTAAGCTGTCTCCAGAAAATCTGCTGCCAGTGAAGAGCAGAGAGAGACTTGTCTCCCCTGATGTGATACCTGATGTCCCCACTCCCTGAACTGACCACTGGCGATTGGGAAGGGACATAGTGAAAACTCCTACTGTTTTATGGAAACAGATACTCCCTTTCCCAGCAGCACTGAACCTAAGGCCCTCTAAATCATTTTGAAACCCTTACTTCATTACAGCTGTGAAATAAAACTGAAGGATATGTGCAACTTTGCTCTTTCTATTACTTGGGATTCTCTCATTTATCACATTCAATGGTCTGGAGGAAGGTAAATGCCCCTGTTGAGATCCAGTTTCATCAGACACCCGTTTAACTTTTATCCTTTTTGGAGAATGCATTTGTTCAGACAACGACACTACCAGGGGTCACAGGTTGATCAGAACTCCATCCTGTGCTGATAATTTTCAAGGGTTACTGAGTTAATGGTGGGTCTTTGTGACCCAGCTCTTGGTGTTTTTTCTATCGTGTAATTTCACTCTGGGAAGCAGCTGAAAATGATTCTTATATTGTTGTTATACTGTATCCTATAATCAATTCAGCACAGACAATAGGAGGAATCAAGTTCTGCCTTCTTGGTACTTACGGCTAACATCTGGTCAATAAATTGATATGACAGGCAGATTGTGACCCACTCTCTCAAGAGTTCTTCACTCTTAATTAAAAACCAGGGTTGCTATAAATACATGCCAAAGTGATAAGTGTGTACCTGTGTTCATGTGTACATGTGTGTGCACGCATCAGTGACATCCTCTTCTCATCTTAGCCAGAGCTTATTTTGCAGCTGTCATGAATGTTGACTTAAAACCACATGAGAAGAAAGTGGGAAAGATTTGAGCTATGGTACAATGAAGGGGTGTGATGATTTAATGACCCGGGATTCGCGTGAAGTGTTATACTGCTAATAAGAAAACTTATTGGAAAAATAAGCATGCTTATACTTTATAATTGCTGCACACTGTTGTTGGAGAATAAATGAGTTTCCTACCCCTCAAGCTGCCTCTCTGATTTCTACTATATAATGTCTTGTTCTCAATATACTCCATTCCTCTTATCACTGTCAGCTAACATGAGGCCCCTCTGGCTTTTCCTGGACTGCTTTCCTAATGGAGTTTTAAAAATTCGTTTATAGCTTTCTAGTCTAATTTTTCTTCACTTCTCTGGTTGTACTTCTTTTAATTCAGCTCTGAGCAGTTTTAGAGCTTGTGTGTTAAAGCAGAAAGTATAACCTTAGAGAGGAATTTTTTAAACTCCTTAGTTGTATTCCCATTTAAGATATGAAATAAACTTAGAGTAATAACATATAATAATTGTTCCAAATAGGGGTTAAGGTTCATTGGTAGGCATAAAAAAGGTGTCAATAGATATGTTCATAACTAGATTAACTCTGCCAGCCCCACCTGGAAGAACACACATGGCAGAATTACAAATTTGTTTTCCAGATTATTGGTATCTTGCTTGGACTTTAAAGACTTCTATGTGTGTGGGGAAAAATTGGAGATTAAATGATCAGCAATTACAACTGGTACTAGAATGGAAATTATTTTCTCACCTACAACACGTCAGGTTTTTGGAGTGTATTTGTTCTGTGCTGACCCCCAAATACTAGTGAGGAATTGACTCACCCACAGAGACTAGGGTTTTACATCAGGAAAGAAATAACTTTGCTGGTATGATCTGGCAAATTCAGGTGCTACAACAATACACAGAAAATATTCAAAAATCATGATGTGTCAAAATAAAGAAAATGAAAACAATTCTAAAAGGAGAAAAGCAGATATACAAAACCAGGGATATCCAACATTTTGAAGAAATTCAAAAGAAGAAAATATATATTTAGGAAGAAATCTTATGCCTCTTATTTAAGTTCGGCAATTAATATGGATGATGATATCTGCAGATGAGAACCTCTGCATGAAAACAGGTTCAAGGACAGAGGAATGAAAATGGGTTCTGGTCCTCTCTTTCATTATCTCAATCAACAGCGAGAAACATTTTTATAAGGTAATTGGATATGATCAAGCCATTTCGTCTTAGTCTAAAAAGGTAAAAAACATTCTTATTGACTACTTGGTATTCAGAACGTTTCTTTTAATCTATTGCCCATAAACAACCCTAGCTCATCATTGTCTCACACCTCAATAATATATTCATCCTGTAATCACCACTTAGTGTAAGTACAGCTGAGTTGATGTATGCTTCCTCTAGAAAGTAAAGGAAAACTGTTAAACTACTCATACTCTTATTTATTGACTAATAGGTCTCATATGCCATTTCCTGCATTATATGAGATAATATTTAACATGAGGTTAAATATTATCTCTTGGTCTGCTGAAGGAGAAAGGCTACATTTGTTTCCCCTGAGCTCCAGGAGAATGAATCAACAGCTTTAAATTAGGGGATTCACAATGAAGACTTCAGTGTAAGTCTCCTGCATCTCAAAAACACACCACTCAGTGGGCTGTAGACCCTGGCCCAGAGAGTACGTAGATAGATAGATACATAGCCAGATAGATAGATAGATAGATAAACCTATATATAGATACAGGTGAAAACCATGAAGAGACATCCCATATATATATATGTGAGATGGTTTTCAGGAGGAGGGAGAGTCTGGGGAGGCAGTAAGAGGGCAGAGAAGGGACTAATAATTCTAAGTCTGAAGGTCATTTTTGTTGGGCACACTTTGTTGTGTGCACTTTGTTGACCAAAAGAATCATAGAATAGTTTAGGTTGGAAGGGACCTTGAAGATCATCTAATTCCAACCCCCCTGCCATAGGGAGGGACACCTCCCACTAGACCAGGTTGCTCAAAGACCCATCCAGCCTGGCCTTGAACACCTCTGGGGATAGAGCTTCCACAGCTCCTCTGGGCAATCTGTTCCAGTGCCTCACCACCCTCAGAGCGAAAAACTTCTTCCTAATATCTATTCTAAAACTACCATCTTCCGGTTTAAAGGAAATGGCTTTAAAGGCTTTAAAAGGCTTCCAGAAGCCAGCAAATGGAAACTTTGCCTGTACCTGAGGGCTCATCCATTTTTCTAGAACCAGATTCAGAAATCAGCAACTAATTCATGCAGGACAGGAGAGACCTTGCTGCTAGAGGATGAGTTCACTACATGACAGGGTATTCCAGATTCCGTGTCCATGCTGCATCACTAACGGTGTCCCCTCCGGTGTGGGAAGCACAAGGAGTGTTTCCAGACTCCTGAACTAATACTTGGCAGCCAAGGCTGGCAATGCATTCTTATGGCCAGAGCACACTGTCAAAGCAAATCTAAAATGCTTTTACTGGGTTATGAAAGTGTTGGTTGACAGTGGGAGATATGATTATAACACAACATACAGGCAGAACTTTTAATGGGTGAAGGAGCTCATTTGTATTATGACCTCTGGCTGAATGTTTCAGGAGACGGAATTCAGTGATGGGTGAATGAGGCATGTTTATACAGGAAGGCATTGCCATGCCCTGCATATCACTCTTGATGGTGCAATTCAGTACAGTTACACAGATGATGGTCAGGTTTTAGAAGGAAAAGGGAGAGGAATGTGTGGTAGCCTGGAACTAGCCAGAGGCTAGCCTTGCTGCAGTAAAAAGAGAGGAGCAAACCCTGAGCTTTGAGAAAAGGGATGGAAATCTTTGAATCTACATGCAACAGGTTTCTACTTCTTCAATTATTATGATCCAAGATAGAAGCAAGAGTTTTAATTAGCTTTTAACCTGTGTTAAGGAACTGTAGCTACTACAAATAAATACTATTGCGTCTGATTTAATTTCATTTCAGCGCCTGTGGGATTTTTACCTTTCAGACAAAGTTCAGTTCAGACAAAAGTAACAGAGAGTTTCTCAACCAAAAAGAACTAGACATGAGGGCTCTTGCATGCAGGGTTTCCGCGTATCAGTACGAAGGTCTCGTCTCTGATCATGAAACTGCTAAGTGTGGCTCTCCCCTTCTCCTGGAACTGGATCTTAACAAGCTTCTCAATGAAAAGTTACTGTCATTTTCTAGCTTTTTTTATAAAAAGGTTAACTTATTTGCAAAATCAAAATGTTTTCTGACAAGCAGTCATTCTGGCAAAATGCTTCACCAAGTTTGCATACCATACACTTTTAGTTTTAAACATAACCTTTTCTGGAGGCGTACACTTTAACAAAAGCAATCCAGCTTCCTTTTGTTGGTCTATATCAAACAGCAATAGGATTTCTCAAACACCATACTGGAAAGATTCAGTCATGCATATTGCCATCTCTTAGCTTCACCTTTCAGTATATTAAGCCTTTAAATCCCCCTCCCACATTCAATATCTGCCCCAATTATGTCACCTGATTCTGCATCTTTGTAGAGTTTTACATCACTCACCCATAAATCACTGGTTTTTGTTGCACTGTTTGGATCTCTGCCCAGGTCCTTCTCAGACCATGGGCATCGTTTAGCCTGAAGGTATACATGCACCTAGATTAACTCTCTCTAGACATCCACCAGTCCATCCTAAAGACAGGCACACTGGCAGTGAGAGAAGGAGGAAGAAGTGATGCAAAAGGAAAAAGCTGTTTGCATTTACAGCATATAGCTGTAAATTGTATTGTAAACTTTCACGGAGAACTCAATCTAGTCTGAAGGGGTTTATCACCACAATTCCAAACAATTTGTTCCATTGACTACATTAAAAGGGCAAAAGGGATTATAACTGGTATCATTTCAGGGGTTATTGGAGCACTGCATTTCTTCTGTTATCTGCTCCTTGCAGGAGAAGTGTTAGTTTACAGTGGCTGGAGGGAACTTTTTTCCCACAGGTCAGTACTCAGCAACACCAGCCCTCCACCCCAGTCCTTTGTAGACTGGCAGGAAATGGCCTCCAGCTCCCACCAGGACAGCATCTTTATTTTTATTCACTGCCCACAGGAAGACTACGCATTCCACCTTCATTAGTTTCACACCGATTATTTTCATCTCGTCTCTTGCCCTCCTTTCCACAACACGGGAAGTCTTAATGGTAAAGAAAAAGCCAAGATTTATTTGCCAAAACTGAAGGGCAGAGTTTTTTTGGGGAAAAAGGGATTGCATATGAAGCCAATTTTGTGCAAGTTTGAGAATCTTGCCTCAGTGCAAGATGCTTCGCTATCTCTCGCCCACAGTTCCTTCAGTACATACCAGCTGTGAAAGTTGTGTGTGAGGGTTTTGTTAAAGCCTTCCAGGTGGCAGCCTGAGCCCTGAATACCTTCTCCTTACTCTTTCCCTAACTCGTATACCTCTGAGTTTGGTTTAAATCTCTAAAGCGCGGTGGCTATGATAGTAACTTAAATGGAGGAGGAGGATTGGAAGGAACACCTCCAGCACTCTGTGGGGGTCAAAAGCTGCTCCCCTGGACATGTCTGTAAATCCCTGCCTTCTCCCTTCCTCATGTCTCAGCTTTTACTGAGTCCTTTGTCCCAAAGGTAAAAGAAAGCAATGTAGAGACAGTGTAAGATGAATAACTGAAGGTACATTTTGACAAAGGCGTGAAGTGCAAAACCTGAAAGTCCTGAACTTTTTACCCCTTCATTGCATCAGACTTGTTTTCATCTTGTACAGTTTCTCAGTTCTTTTCTCCGGCTTCGGAGGTAGTAGGGAGCTAAAGGCGGACAGACAGGTAGAGTCTGTACATTTTAAATCCACTCCAACATGTTTTCCCACCTTTCCCCACTCCAAAGAAAAGGAGAGGATTTGTGTTGTGTTGTGTTTTTTTTCTTTAAGTTAAGATCACCTAAGAAAGTTTTCCTTTTAAAAGTTCATGCAAATTTAGTTCAATTTCAGTAAATCCCTATGCAAATATTCTTCTTTCAGCATGAAAGTCGTCCCTATAGACTTAGTTAAGTCACTTTCAAAATGTATTATACTAAACTAAATTAATTCTACTTTAGGTCTTTCAGCACTGAAGGCAATACAGGGTACATTAGGGCATCCAAGCTAACTTGGGTGCTGGAAGATGTGTAATCATATCAATATGGTGCTCTTTCCCATGATTAGCTTCACTGAGAAACAGCATCCCTTAGCACAGGTGAACCGCTGTAGGAGTGCGGCAATATTGCTTCTGGTTCATGGGCCTAGCCGAGGCACACTGTGTGGCATCACTTTGGGCAGAGGGACATGCACCCCCTTAGTTCTGGGAAAGGGTCTCAACTGGTGTTTAATGAAGTTTAGCTCTGCAGTCCTCAAGCTCTGAAGATTTGCGTCTTTGCAGTAATTGCTTCATTTCCATAGTGGGGAAAGAGGGCATCACCCCAGTATGAGAATGGCTGATTACACTCGGCCAGATTAAATTCCAATTTAATTTTACACTCACTGCTAATTTGGATCAGCTTCCCCAAGTGTTCCTCGAGCCAACTATGAAAAAAATGAGTTTTGTGTTCAAAGGAAGCAACTCTGCTTTAGACAAAGTAGCCGATACTTCCATCATATTGATCTTTGTACGGAGCATGAATGAATCACAGGAAGGAATGAATAGAACTACTCTGTGGGGACAGAGTACAAGACTGCCCTATAATGTACATACTCTGATGAAAAATTAATAAGAAACAACCCTTTGTTCCCACTTTACTTGAATAGGTTTGGAATATGGCAATAACAAAGCCTTTCAGTCAGGCACTGCAAGCACGTGAACGTGGTTAGCCTGCCTGACATCTCTAGCTGGAGCGAGTTAAAAGGCAGACCTTTTGTTGACACTTTGTTCTGAACTGGAAAACATTTTCTTTTTTTTTTTTTTTTTAAAGAAATGTTCTGTTAGAAGGATATAGAAGTTAAGTCTGAGAACATGTTTACTTTTGAAACAGACTTGATTCTAGAACAGCAAGGCCAAAGCACCCAGATGCCTGGCTACGTGGCAAGGAAACTGGAAGACCAATGACCACCGGGAATCTCAGTACTCCCAGACCATCTGCTGGTCTGTGGGGACCTACATGTTACGTCCCGCCAGATATCTCCCCAGGTGCCAGCTCAGTAGGGCACAGCCTGGGCGACACAGGACTGACCATACAGAAGCTCAGACACATCAGAAACCTTGCAGAGGAGCTGGGGAGGAAGGCAGGACGCAGCTGTCTCATGGGAGCTTTTGTAAGTGATGTAACTTCACAGTTCTGGAAAGCCTCCAGTATGACTCCCTCAAAGTGGGAGGATGCTGATGCCATGTGCCATGGTGACTCGTTCTGAGCTCCCTGGTAGTATCTCTGGGAGCAAGAAATGCTGTTTGATGCCTGCACTTGCTTTCCTTTCCGTCTATCCCCATGCTATGAGATGCAGTGGAAGGGAACAGATGCAGTGTCGAGGGAGACTCCTGGTCCTCCTCTTTGTCAGTGCCTATCTATCTTTAGCTTAAAGCTAGCTGAGTGAGGGCTGAGGGATCTCCTCCCTGCCCTCGTCCTTCAGATGGAGGGTTAATCTTGCTCTGGTTTGCTACACCAATTGAGGGAAAACCATAGATTTGTCAACCCAGACCCCCAGAATCAAGATTCTCCTCCTCCCTCACAGAATTTCCATATATTTTAAAGAATACATCAGCCAGACTTTTTATTTTTCTCCTATTTTTCTCAGTTCAAATATTGTCAACTCAGCCTCATAATTCAACAGCAATAAATGCATAAAACCTCCAACATCTTCCAAGGAGCCTATGACCTACACAGGGTGAGATACTATTTTCTATTTCCCTTTGCCTAATCTGTGAAATGGATAGGCTTCATAAAAGGGCCATGAACTGTATTTTTTTAGTAGTCATATGCTACTTATATTTTCACATAGTCTCCTTACACTTTCTCCTTCTCAGTTACTCTGACTTTCTATCCCCAATTATGCTAGGTTATTTTTCTCTTTCCTCTAATAGTCTTTGTATTTTTTAACTTCTTCATGTGATATATTTGCTTGTATCCTCAGTTTCACCACCTCCTTCACCTCCTTATTCTTTGTGTCCTCTATCACATACATACAACTTTCTCTTCTCTCTTTTCCTCCATGTTTCTTGGTGTTTTCTCTCCAAACAGCTCCACATCACCCCTTGAGTGGTCTTATGGTCTTTGCTGCTCTGTCACAGGATATTACATGACAACTCCAGAGACACAACACCTACTGCTCTCCTGCTGTGCAGCACCCCCAAGTGATGCTATGGAAGGCTCCTGTTCCCATCTGAGTCCATACAGGCACTCCTTACAAAGCCATCAGCAGTCAAAAAGTGAACACATGCAGAGTATTTCTTCAGATGCTCTGATTAGTACCTTCAGTCAAGGGCTTACTCTTCACCACCTGATGAGCTTGGTAATCAATAACACCAGTATGAAAGAAGTTATAAACTGTAGAGAGAATTATGTGAAAAACCTCATTGTGAGATAGGTATAGAAGGGAAGATGACAAGATCCCTAATTGGGGTGACTTTGTGCATTTGCACACCTTCTCTTGCGGAGTTCGTTCATTCCCACTCCCACACCTCCATCCTCAGAAGCACCAAGACATATGTGTGCAAGTGGTCTGCACTCAGAGGGCAGGACTCTGGCTGTCAGGTCCTCACAAGTCTGTCTCTGAGGTTCCTCTTGACTGGTGACAGCAAATGACAGACAGACCTCTTAAAATGACAGACCTCTTATACCCCCTAGCAAGCATCGACACTTACGGAGTGGTCCCTATCCCGAGCACAGTGCTGGCTTCAGGACTGTAAATGTTAAGCAGAGTTGCTGCCCATTCTCAGATTTTCTTGTTTGAAAAACATGTCTGTCTTCCTGCCAGGCTAATGGGAATGGGCATATGTGATAAATTAGATTAATCTGTTGCCGTGTTGGTGCCACCCTCCTGTTGTTAGGATGCATGGTCTGCTGGAGAGTTGGCTGGGCTGGGGTCTTCTCATAACACAGATCTTCTGGGCTTGGTATAACAACACGTGCCTCCATTTTACTGCTGGAAATGGTATCCTGGGAGCAGTATGTCAAGCATAGTGTCCTTTGTTATCATTACAGACCTCTTTAAAATTCCTCGTTCTGCTGCTTCTTCCACCGCTTAAAACACGAGGCTTTTCTTTCATACTGCATTCATACCAATCTCAATATTTTTGTTACAAACCTCTACAAAACCACTAATAAAACTGACTAATAGCTCAACAGAGCAACATATTTTAAAGATAAATTAAGAGAGATGTGGCATATTATAAAGCACCATAGGACAACTCTTTATAGGTATTTAGGAACCCAACTCTGATGTGTTTTTTCAGTATTAGTTAACTTTGTACTATTTCACCCAGGCAAGCCACTGGCATCATTCTCAGAAGAATAAAAAGGTGGTAGCATAGTGCTGCACAAGTGGACAGTGTTTGACAGGTCTTAGGNCATCAGTATTAGTTAACTTTCTGTACTATTTTACCCAGGCAAGACACTGGCATCATTCTCAGAAGAATAAAAAGGTGATAGCATAGTGCTGCACAAGTGGACAGTGTTTGACAGGTCTTAGGCAGAGAAGCCCAAATAGTTTTTCTAGGAACCAAACATTGACTGTGAGGTATTGGACTGGATAGTAAATGCTATTGACTTCTCAGTGTAGTTCAGGAATGAATTGAAATATCATCCTGTTGAAAATGAGGATCTTGCCAGCTGGTTTGACAGGAAGAGGATGTACTCCTAACTACTCAGATTTTTGAAGGCTGCTTTCAGTATTGAAAATACAAAGACATTTTACATCTATCGTGGCTGTACTCGAAATGTATATCCAATATATACTGATGAATAGATATAGACTTATATTTTTATTATTAGCAATTCCTATGTATTTAAAAAGACTATACTTCAATACTAGTTTACCTACACCAGTTTTATACCTTCTAAGAATAAAATACTCCATGATTTGCTTTAGTAGCATCTCTGGGACCACAGGGTAAAGCACAGGCTGTGAAAGTGCAGAATTTAAAGAATCCTCAGCAACTTTTTCATCATGTGCATGGCCTGAATGCTAAGTGTACTGACAAATGAACTGTGATTGAATATTTTAATGAAGGGACAGAATAATTTTAGAAACACAGAATCGTCTTCCCAGGTTGCTATCAAACCCATCACACAAACAGGTCTACCAGATTATTTTCTTCTACTTCATGCATCTTAAAAGCATAGGAANATTTTAATGAAGGGACAGAATAATTTTAGAAACACAGAATAGTCTTCCCAGGTTGCTATCAAACCCATCGCACAAACAGGTCTACCAGATTATTTTCTTCTACTTCATGCATCTTAAAAGCATAGGAAAATCTAAGAAAAAGGAGCAAACAGCAATAGAAAAAAGAGCAAATAAATTAAGACCTTTCATCATTCATAAGGGTAAAGTCTTAGAAAATTCAAAGACAGAGAGAAGGTGACAAAACTGCAATCTTTTGCAGTACTTTCTCTACTGCAAAATTGGATAAACAGGAGGAAAGAGAAAGCTGAGTTTAGCCCAATGTACTGGTTTTGGCTCGGATAGTTAATTGTCTTAATAGTAGCTGATATGGTGCTAAGTTTTGGANCTTTTGCAGTACTTTCTCTACTGCAAAATTTGATAAACAGGAGGAAAGAGAAAGCTGAGTTTAGCCCAATGTCCTGGTTTTGGCTGGGATAGAGTTAATTGTCTTAATAGTAGCTGATATGGTGCTAAGTTTTGGATTTGTGCTGAAAACAGTGCTGGTAACAGAGGGGTGTTTTAGCTGTTGCTGAGCAGTGCTTACACAGCCTCAAGGCCTTTTCTGCTCCTCACCCCACCCCAGCAGTGAGCGGGCTGGGGGTGCACAAGGAATTGGAAGGGGACACAGCTGACCCCAACTGACCAAAGGGATATTCCATGTCGTATGGTGTTGTGCTCAGCAATAAAAACTTGGTGAAGAAGGAGGAAGGGGAGATGTTTGGAGTGATGGTGTTTGACTTCCAAAATAACCGTTAGATGTGATGTGATGGGTCCAGCTTTCCTGGAGACGGCTGAACACCTGCATGTCGATGGGAAGTGGTGAATGAATTCCCTATTTTGTTTTGCTTGAGCACACAGCTATTGCTTTACCTATCAAACTGCCTTTATCTCAACCCATGATTTTTTTACTTTTACCCTTCTGATTTGCTTCTCCATGGTGGGGGGAGTGAGGAAGCAGCTGTGTGGGGCTGAGCTGCCCACCAGGGTTAAACTATGATATCCAAGAAAATAAGAAAACAACTGTTCAGCTAATGGACAGGTTAAATAAGATGGGAATGGATTTTGACGCATAAAACATACGTAACTGTGCTTACGGGACACATGATGCTTTTTATACAGAGTTTGACATAATGATGTGACTAATTCCAGTGAGGGGAAGTCCCCATCATTTAGGAATAAGGGGGACACAAACCAGCTTGCCCTCATCAAGCTCAAGTGGGCAAACTATAGCTAGGACAAAGTACAGCTTAACTGCCATGGAAAATGGGCAGCTCCCTGACTGGAACTGGGACTCAGGAAATAATACTTCTTTCTTTTTCTTTTTTTTTTTTTTTATCTTAAGGCTGGGGTTAAAATATCTGCTGTTTTGCACTTGTACAGCAGTATGGGCTAGGGCACAGGTCAGGAGATCTCAGCTGTTTCTTTGCTGTTTCTTGCAAATCACAAACCCACAGATTTCCTCAGGAATCTCCTCCTCCCCACCTTGTCTCCGTCACCTGGGGAGTTTTACCAGGAGGGTAAGTGGATCACTGTGTCTTTCCACTTACATAAAAATATCAACTGAGCAATATGAAGGGAGAGGGGATCACCGACTAGTAAGAATGAAGCCATCAGTCTTCCAAACAGCCCCAAAACCAGAACACCCAAAGGAAGCTGCGGGCGTCTGGCTTCCCCGCAGCTCGGTCGGTGTTGGTGCTGCAGGCATTTCATAATGCTTGTGGGCTGTTGGGTTATGTGAAAGCTACTCCACACACCTGCAGTTCAACATATCTCCCTAACACGGCAGCTGTATGAGCATTATAATTGCAGCAATTCTTCAGGCTTATGCAGTATTAACACAGTGGTTCTTTTCTCTAAATTAGACAGTCTCAGAGCTTATCTGCCCAGCTAACAGGCTACTAAACGATGACATTAACAAATTGCTCTCCTTCCACTCCTAGAATCAGCATTATCCACTAATTGCACAATGGCTTTTGCACAGCTGCCTTCCGTGTGCGCGTGCCAGGAGGTGCAAAAGCAGATTTCCCGGAGCAGCCCGAGGCCCAGGAGATGGCACTCTTCCACAGCTCTTGTGCACACCTGGTCTGTGCTACCGCCGCTAATACAGCAGTCAGAGTAAATAACTTTCCTTCAGAAGTGATAATTTTCTGGTAAAATGATCAGCAAATGGAATTCTCTGAGTTCAGAAGTCTCAGTGGAAAAATACCAGACGAGTCTGAAGCTTTACCTTCTGAAGCCAGTGTATGAAAACTTTTCCCCGACTGACTGAATCAATTCCTTTACTAACTAGTGGTGTAGAAATTGCTTTTTTCTTTATTGGCAAATAATTTCCTTAGATGCTAGTTTCAGTCCAATGCCCAAGGTTGGCTGTTGCAAAAATATTCTTGCAGATAAAAGCAAAATGCAATACTTGCACTGCCGCATAAGGCACATTGGGAGTGATAAACAAAAGTAAAAGTATATGTTGTCTGATTCCCCTGTGCACCATTACTGGGGGCTTAGTGGGATTTAACCAGCTAATCCCCATGTTGGTTTTGTTATCGTGCTGTTACAGGGAGTGTATTCGGGTAAGGCTGCAATAGCAGAAGATAAGGCACTCTCTGAAGGTGAGGAAGAGAGCACAAGAGCCAAGCTTCTGTCCACAGGTAAGCGGGGGATTGGGGGACCAGGGGAACAAGTANTCTGTGCTGGTCTGGGGTATGGGTGATGCCGGGCAGACTCCTGCCGCGGGCTCAGGTAGGGTAACAGAAAACACTATTTGTCTCCTTTGGTTACTCCACTCAAGGGGTAGACGCTTGGTTTGCCAGCCCAGGGCATCCCTGCCAGCACAGCTCAGGGGCCAGGCTACAGCAGTACACACATCCCTGTAGGCGTATGCCCTCCAGTTCTGGGGCCAAGCACTGCAAATCTGTATTGAAAACCCAGCTCTCGCCATGCATGAAGCCTGTCCTGTTGTCCAAGGGCCGGCTAGCATGGCAGCATAGGAAGGGAGGGCTGGTTACACCACCCCACCTTCATCTCTGTGAAGAGGGCAGATCCCGTACATATGGTATGAGCCTTTGTGCTTTCCCAAAGGCTTTTCCCACCTAAACCCATCAACAGCTTGTGCCAAAGTACAGAAAACTGCCACAACCGTGTGAGAGGCCCCATCCGAATTCATCATCCAGGGCCTGCATCCTCCCCCCGCCGCCATCCCTCTAAGGCAGCTCGTTTGGCTTGTCTGAGAAAGCCTTCCCATCAGATAGTTGACAGTGCCGATCCCCAAAATGCACAACACTACAGAAAAAAAGAAAAACAAAGCGACCCCCCTCCCAACGCTCATGTCATTTTAAAAATGAACATCATTTCTCCTTTGCTAATTGCAAATACTGGGCACAGTCTGAATGAAACTATCTGCATCTGTTACTTAATTAGACCATGTTTTTTTCAAATGGGGGAAAAATAATCTACTGGGATACAAGTCTTTCCTCTGGGCCAGTTTCCTGTCTTTCAATCTTGTATCCTGTTAAGTGTTATAAAACAGTTAGTTGCCGTACTCTCTGTCTAGCCTCTGAACCTATTA
Organism: Himantopus leucocephalus; assembly: GCA_003993805.1. Classification (NCBI taxonomy): domain Eukaryota; kingdom Metazoa; phylum Chordata; class Aves; order Charadriiformes; family Recurvirostridae; genus Himantopus; species Himantopus leucocephalus. The sequence goes on along the minus strand of RSEF01000001.1, from coordinate 146,362,007 downwards.
AAATCATCCTTTAAAGATAAATGTTAGACCTGTTCTTTGCCCCTTCCTGCCCATAACACAGTCACATGAGGTGTCTGCTGGTGCGCTACCCTAAAACAGAAGATGATGGTAACATACAGGAAAATTAATGGTCTGGTACAACCCTAAATTCAGCTGAGTGATACGACACTAATAAATCAACTATTTGCTTTTTTATTTTGCTTTTAATAAACCTCTGCTTTAATGTGAATTTCTGAAGAAAGGTGAAAATGAGAAGATTCTTGAGGACAGATGCAGGATTCCTGGCTTACATGGATTGATTTTTTCCAATTCAGCAGCAGAGGAGCCATAAGCTACCAGCAATACATTTGCAATACAATCGAACCTCATTGCTGCGCACGTCACATTCAATACTGCATTACAAGAGTGCTTTCTTAGACCTTCCCACGTTTTTCCAAGGCCGTAGGATCTGAAACAGTGTCATTGCTCCTAATTCATGAGTAAAGAAAAGATTGCTGCATTTTGCTGTTTTTTCCAGGATTTTTCAGTGGGCTGACAACCTGTTGTTAAGCCAGCATCAGCCATGTCATCCCAGTGTCTGCACATTTAAGAATCAGATGTTTAAGCATGAGCGGAGATGGCAGGGAGCATAACAGGTGAACGAACGCATACCTTTGAGCATGTAATTAAGATAGTGTGTAATGTGGTATCCCCAAGAAGGCAAGTACTAGACCTTTGTGGTTGGGACCTCTCTTGTTTGTCACTGAAAGTAAGTCTGCCCTTTGGGAGGTAAATTTACCGTCCATCTCTTCAGTTACTTCCATGGCTTGGAAGTGCCAGAGAAACCTGTTGGGCTCTTCTCCCTGCACAGTCATTACCAGTTATGTAGTATAAATCATGAGATCACAGGCTAAAATGGATTGAGAGGCCACCTGGTCCTGCCCCCCAACCAAAGAGGGTCCAGCTAAAGCAGGTTCTTCAGGGACATGCCAGGTTGCATTTCGAGTATCTCCAAGCATGGAAATCCCATATCATCTCTGGGTTTCTATTGTGGGTTTTCCCCTTGTTCCAAATTGTATCCATCATCTCTCGTCCCATCACTGTTCACCTCTAAGAAGAATTTGACCATCTTCTTTACACCCTCCCTTCAGGGAGTTGTAGACAGCTGTGAGATCTCCCCTGACCCTTTTCTTCTTAAGGCTGAGCAGACCCAGCCTTCTCAGCTTCTTCTTCTGTGTCCATAAATCACATGTACCTTTTGTAAGATTTGATTAATAGTACCTTGCTTCTGCACACACTGGCTTTCTCATCTCCATTCCTGATTCACTCCTCAACAGTTCTTAAAGAGCACCTTGCCCTGCTTATCACAGGCTGCAAAACAAATGCACTCTAAAAAGTAGTGATTGCGATTTGAGCCCAAATGAAGACAGCCTGGGAATGGCAGTAAGATGGCAGTAGTAATGTGATCAGGGAATCCAACCGTGTGTAGTCAAACTCTTAAAAATTTAGTGGAAGTCACTGCAGTTTGGGTATTATTTCTGCTAATAAAGCATCTAATTAAAAAACTATTAAACATGCATCAATTAATAATTTGAGTCCCTTAGATCATTTCAGTTAAAATTAACATTTCAGTTGCATCAAGGGTCTTTTAATGAACCACCACTAACAAGAATATCTCTCTAATTAACTCAATGTCTTTAAAACAACAAGGCAATTGTGGAGTACTTTGCTCTTATCCCTGTATCAATTATGCTTGAAACTCTGAGATTTTATAAGTTTGGTCATGCCTGTTAGAAAATAATAATAATAAAAAATCATCAGAGATTAATAGAAAAACTGTATTACAACTCCCCTGGCTTTAATACTTTGCTGTTGTTTCTGAAATAACGTGGTATTTGTGGGGAGCAAAGGTTTTAGATAAAAATGAAAGGGATTCAAACCAAATTTGAAACTCACATTTTGCTGGAAGGACATCCAGGTGGGAAAGGTTCGAGGGGCTGAAGACTGGTCAGAGAAGCATCATAGGTTTCGGCCAGTAAAAGGCAAGAGGAGGTGAAAAGTATGCCTCTTTCTCTGAAGGACAACCAAGCATCTTCATTTCCCTCTGCAGTCTTTCTTCGGGCCTCAGGCTGTTCATCACAGCATAGATGTTGCAGTATCACAGGGTTTCGTTTAAATCATAGAATCACAGAATGGTTAGAGTTAGAAGCGACCTTAAAGATCACCTCGTTCCAACCCCCCTGCCACGGGGAGGGACACCTTCCACTAGACGAGGTTGCTCAAAGCCCCATCCA
>RSEF01000001.1:146337908-146359634 GCA_003993805.1 Himantopus leucocephalus | reverse complement strand
AAAAAATGCGTGGAACAGGATGAAAGAATTCAGAGGTGTTTTGCTGAGTAGGTTGAAGTGCAGATTTGACACGAGTCTCAAACAAAGAGAGGCATTCAGTTTTACTGCTCTGTGAAAAAAACGGAACCCTGTTTAGTTCAGTGAAATAGAAAACTCCTAACTTCAACCATCTAAAGCAGTTTTAGAGTTAATCAAATAAGGCACATAGTATGCACTAAAGGCACCAGGTAGTCAGTCAAGAAAATGCAATAATCCATAAAGAAACATAGGAACCTCTAAAAGGTGATTCATCTCACCTTAGCGTTAGGAGTGGGAGACTAATGCACATAGAATGAATCATCTTTTGCAAAGGTCTGCTATGGAGAGTCGAGAAGTTCAAACTTTACACAGCTCGTATTAGGTGAAATGAAACACTGTTCATCCAAAGCTGGTTCCTGGCTCATCCCTTTCTCACATAAAAGCAGTATGCCTTGCCAGGATCATCACACAGAGCTAACAGTCAGCAGCACTGAGCTAACTGTGCTTGCTAGGGGAAAGGGGAGTCAGGGCTGCCCCAGTCCTTATTCTTGGGCAGGTACTAGTGCTGATCCTAAGTTAAATCCCTGGACTAACAGTGGATAGAAACTTGATGTGATGATTTTGTCTATCATTTCTAATGCTTCCGGGCAGTTAGGTGTTTAAAACAGAAATGTTCATTATCCCACAGCATCTTCACGGCATACTGGGGGGCTGAATTTTTATTCCTCACCCACACAAGTTTACACCTAGTTGAGAATAAACTCGTTTTGTTGTTTTCTGCCCAATGTTTTAGGTTCTGGTTTGCTTTATGTTATTCTTAATATAGATGGTACTGTACTCCTCTTATTTGAAGTTAATTCCATTAACTGTTTGCTCTCTTCTGCAGATTAATAAGAAACAAAACACATCTTTGGGAGACTCCTATGGTTGCTTCCTTCAACTTGATGTTTGATCATATGTGGTTACTCTGTACGGAATTTAGCTCAGTTTTCCATGAATGTATTAAGTCCATTGGAAAATAAGTTATCAAATAAGATGTTGAAAGCCTCTTTATCAAATTACAACCTAAATAAATCATACAGACTTTATTCTGCATATTCACTTTGTTCTTTTGACTAATCATATATGACCTAATTCAGCCTATCATACTTCATTGTGGGGTAATAAGGTACCAATATGTATTAAAGAACTAGTTAATTTAATTTGTAACTGTTGAAAAATCAATTATGCTCAGTAAAACTGAATATCAAGTTGATTACAAGGTGGCAGAGGCAATGTCTATATGTTGTGATGGTTATGGCAGTTATACACAAAGTCAGTGTGTCGCTTTTGCGCCTATAGTGACATGAATGTAACAAAGCTATACACACCTCAGACAAGATGTGTCTCAAAGAAGTGACAACCATTAGAGTTAATGTGAATCTTCCATCTTTAGGACATCTGTGAATGGCACTGCTATGTGTTGAAGACATTTATTTTAATATGAAAGCTCCTTGTTTGTTTCTGGTGTGGTTAAATATGTTAACTGATAGGAGCTGGTTCTGAGAGAGACAACTCACCAAGACCAAAAGGGGACAGTCCTCTTTGCAGTGATTTGCAGGAGTGGAAAATGCACCTCTCCCTGACCAAAACCCCAGATATGTCTAAAACAGGAAATTCAGGCTTCTGACCCCTCCTCAAAGAACTTCTGCGCCATTGAAATCCAGAAATAAAATGCCTATTTTCATTAATTTTTACCTCATGGCAAGGGATTCGGCAGTAAAGGAAGCAGAGAAGACAAAGAACACTGTTCCTTACTTAAGCGGAAGGAAAGTGTCATTGCAAAATTAATGTACACGGCTCCCACCCTAGCACCTGTGGCTGACGCACCTGGGAGGTGCACTCGGTGGGAATTTGTGACCTGAGCTGTAATGCTTCAGTGCAAATGCCATGGGGCTGTTTGTCAACCTGTCTTGCTCCTAGAGAGGATGCAAACATCCAAGTTCTGTTACAGTGCAGACAGAGCTGCAGAGAGAGAGAGCGAGACTGGCCTTGACAGGTCAGCCGTGGGGATGGTGGCTTCATCAGCCATCACTGCCAGGGAGCACATTGCAGCAGGTATATTGGCAATAACTTTTACAAGTCGACAGCAGCTGCCATCAGTTTAAATGAGAATCAAAAAGAAAAAAAAAAAAAAAGGAGCTAGCAGCACAGAAAACATAGAATGTCTTTTCAGACCTTTGCAGGTGCACAGAGATTCGTATTTTGTGGGTGCATGAGCTTTGAAGGATGTCTATGTATGGGCAGAAACGTAGCTTACAGGGAAAACGTGACATTAGGGAATGAAATTGGCAACAAATGTGTGAATATTCCGACAGTTTGTGTCTATGCTAATGGTCAAGTAATGTCCTTGTTGCTGTACAAAAGAAAAAACAAACAAAAGAAAAAATGCAGTTCTTTTTCCAACTATCACATCCAGCTTTACAGTACAGCAGCCCAAACAAAACAGTGTGAAGGAAGCGATGGATTTGTCTTACAGCACCTGGTACCCTGCTGTCACTGGCACTGAACAAAGTCCAAAATAGCCTACCTCATTTCACTGAACAATTAACTTATCTTTACAGCAATGGAAGATAACAGACCAGCTCCCAAAGGCGAGTTACCAGACTAGCTAAGGTGCTTTGGCTCACCTCACAAAAACAAGTTTGTAGAGCTGTACGCTTAAAGCTCTATAACACAGGACGTTCCGCAAGATTTGGTGGGTGGAAAAATAGAGTTATTCAGGAATATGAATAAATCTGTATTTATTAGGTATAAACATGCCTGCATTCAATTGCTGGAGGCCTACTGTCTTTCTGACTAACAAGATGTTCTTTCATAGCGATATAAACATCACTAGCAACAGTATTTTTGATACTGAAAAACAAAGCAATAGATGAGCTTTTTGTAAGGTTATAAGCACATCTCATTATGAAACTACTTCTTGTGAATAGAAGACTCAACCTTTCCATTTATTAAAAGCTAATTTAACTGCTGACAATTTCATCCATGTAAAAATTATTTTAGGAATCCAACAAAGGTGTGTTTGGTTTTTTTAATGATAAAACAAACCCTGCGCACTGAGGCTACATGTAGAACATGGGCTCTAGTGCCCTGTTTCTTTTTAGCATTCATCTGCTTTATAGGAACCCTCATTTGCGTGCAAGATATAATTTAGGACTACAATTTCATTACAAAACAAGAGATACAACACAGAGATGAAAATAAAGCAAGTTCCTCTGTCACTGCCAGTTTAAATTAGCCTGTTATTACTGGTGTGATTAAAGCAGAATAAGCCAACATAGGATAATAAAAAATAAAAAGCTGATGTGTGTTTTATAAAATCATTAGTCATTTTACTACATATCATAGATATCCCTCTGTGTTACTGCAAGGGAAAGTTCTGATCAAGACATAACTTTTGGTAAAAATCCTTAGTAGAGACCTGTCCAATGTAATACTACTACAATAATACTTAGAATTTAATAATGCTATAACAATAATAATAATAATACTTATCCCCTTGAGGTTCAGTTTAAGCATCTACTTCAGTGTTTTCTGGGTCTCTGTATTTGCTGAAGTGATCTAAAAGCAAGCTTATACAGTGGGTTCAGAATCTGACAGCAGAGAATGACAGCAGCAAAATTCAGGCATATTCCCTGGTTAAATAGGCAGATTTTAAAATTACTTTAGAGTCGCTCATCTCACCTCAGAGGAGAACTTTCACATATGAAAATTGAATTCTGTCCCCATCAAAGCCCAAGGCATCTAGCTCATTTCAGTGGGAGAGGCATTGGGGCCTGCCTGTGTAACCTTTTACTGTGAAATGAGAGGTCTTCTGAGCTGAGCTCAATGTTGTTGAAGCTGCTCAGTGTAAGAGCTGCCTTTCGCTCACGATAAGCGTAAAGGGGACATTCAACCGCTCCGTGCAACCAGGTAGCAGAAATGATAGGAAAACTGTCACAAGCGCTGGCTTGCACGCTGCAAAGGCTGAGAACAAGATGAATCATGTGGTAGTGGAGAAGGGCAAGACAAATGCAGGCATGTAAGAACTGATTGCTGAAACTCTGATTGCCTGCCATCTGTGATAGAAAGAGGGAAGGGCGTCTGCCACTGAGGAAAAATGGTAGCAAAAAAGCACAGGATGCTTTAACAAAGGTGTTAGCAGTGGGGTCTGAGAAAGAGCTAAGGGATAATTTCTGTGGGAGGCTGGGAGCAGAGAACTTGTCGTCTGATTGCTGCTGCAGCCAGAGAAAACAAGTCCCAGCACTTTTTTTAGCAGCTAAACACCTTTGATCACATCAGCAATGCCTAAATCCACTGTCAGCCTTTCTTCCTCATGGGAAGAACTCCCCACTGAGCTTCAGCCTATTAACTAAGGTCAGAAAGGACACAGAACAGTTAAGGCATTTTTTTTTTTGGAAATTGTACTGCAGTGGGAACCAAAGTAACAGCTCTGATACCCAATGTTTTTAAGATAACTCACTTTAATTTCCCAGCCTATCCTTTACCCTATTATCTTTCTATTCAGTCTATTAGTGAGTTTTCCTGGAGGATTTGGTTTAGTGTGTTTGCATACAAAACAATGAGCTTGCTGCATCTCTGTCTGAAACAGACACAGCACGGCCTGCTTTGTTTTGTTGCAGAGTGAAACCTCATGGGTTCATGTCTGACAGAAAAAACAATCGTTCTTTTAGAGCTACCTACTGCTTTTGCCTCTCTGGAGGCTTCTGGCTTCCTCCACTCCCATTCTCAGCTGCTCCTATCTGACACGCCATGCACTGGCAAGCATTTCATTTGGCAATGTGCTGTGACTGGAGATTCGTTTAATCCATATCTCTATTTTTAAATTAGATTTAAATTGGTAGTGGTATGGTACCATTCAGTGGCAAAAATGGATGTATTTCTGAAGTAACCTAGACATCCGTGCAAAGGCAGGACGCTCCATTAGGATAAGAGAACTATAAATACAAGATAATGAGATATTCTGACTCCACAACGTATCAGATTAATTGTGTGAACTTCACTGAAGGAACACAAGCCAAAATAAAAGGAGTCCAAAAGAAAAGCAATATATATAAAAGTATGGCTGAAATGGTCTTAAAGTCTACCTTGGCAAAAGAAGTGAAGATAGTTTCCAAGCTGAACTAAGACGAATGTCGAGAAGGTGAGTGAGTGATCTGAGAATGAATGAAGCAGTGCGGATGAACAATGCAAGACTAATCCATTAATTCTTATCCTGTTTCTCTGGTTAGATTCATCCTCTGCTGTGAAAGCCAAAAGTGCAAGATTGTGATTGACTAAAAAAAGGGCACTGCTTTTAAATCTAAGGTGCTTATCAAGAGCATTGAATACATAAAGTTTTTTCACACGTAAAGACCAAGTTGCCAGGTGCTGAGTTATAGCAAAAATGTCTTCTTCCTTCCTTAAGCAATTTAAGGATGGATGCATTAGGCCTTTCATTATATGGATCACTGAAAGAGAGCAATTATTAAAAATGTAAATCCTATGCTCTTGAAATATGACCTCTGCTTTTTTGATTATCCACTGAAGCCCATACTGTGTCTTGAAGCACTAACAAAGCCTATCTTTAACTGTCAAACTAATCGCAGTAGTGGTGAGCTATATTACTGCTAAATCCTAGACCTGGTGCATTTCAGTGTTTCTAGGAGAAACATAATCCAGGCAGAGTCTACCTTTCTCCTGAGAGTCCAGCTGAAGAGGTTTCAGCTCCTCCCTATCTCAGGTGGTGTGCGTAGAAGGCGTGCATCTGTTCCAGCTACCCCAAGTTCCTCACAGGTGTAACCACCGATAGTAAGTTTAAGGGTTTTTTTTATGATACCAACCATTTTTACCTAAAATGATCTCTCCTCTGCAAAAGTGCCGTGTCTTTCAGTGGGGCAGTTTGTAGTTTGATTTATTTCTGAGGCTAAATAAGAACATCAAAATCTGACGTTAAACATGAGTAATTTGTTTAGCCATCTGTAGTCCTCTCACGTAATTAAGACCTTCAGCGTCTCTGGGGAACTTTTCTAAGTGCATTTCCTCCATCAAGACTCTTACAGTACACATGCCTTGCTATTACAAGTTTTCTGTGTGTCTACAACCAAATAAAGACATGATGGTGAGGTTTGTCTCACAACTGCTATGTTTGCAATGTGGATGCCTACCACTAATGTAGTCACAACCTCAAGACCCTGGTTCCTCACATCCTGAAGCAGATGTCATCCCTGTCAGATGGATCACTCCTAAAAATGTTTGCTCCTCCCTGCTCACCATGGAGGAGCCCCACAGTGACTAGCCCAGCGGTAAATGACTTGTCTGTAGCTGCTTGAAGTTTTTCGAGATGATTTCCAGCATCTCTTTCACACAAAGAGCACTGCTAAATGAGAAAGATGATAGTGGACCTAAACCTTAATAGGAATAAGACAGAATGGTGATAACCCCATTTTACTGTACTTTTTAAAGTGTAGCCTAGCATGAGAGTATGAATTTCTATTCACATGATAGAAATAACTCAGCTTTACATCGAGAGTTTAATGATTAGTGATGTTTGCATCAGGAGACACCGTGATCCTGGCTGGCTATGCCCTTGTCAGCACCAGAGCTAGAAGCATGAGGGGGTGCAGTAATAAGATGCCTACCAGTGAAGAATCATGGATATGAACTTAAGTTAATACTGTCTGCAGAAATTGCCCGAATGTCTGTGTCTNTCATCAGGAGACACTGTGATCCTGGCTGGCTATGCCCTTGTCAGCACCAGAGCTAGAAACATGAAGGGGCGCAGTAATAAGATGCCTACCAGTGAAGAATCATGGATATGAAATTAAGTTAATACTGTCTGCAGAAATTGCCCGAATGTCTGTGTCTGGGAAATGAAGGGAAGCAGAGGGAAGTATATCAGAGAACAATAGTTATAGTTACCGTCAATTATCTCCTTTAAATAAATCCAAAGAAAAATACCAGTCCTTGCTCTTTGGCATCTTTTTCCTGTCTATGTGATCTGTGAACACTGAATGGCATTATTCCTATTACCATAGGAGAGGAAAAGAATTGCAAAAAGTTGTCTTTTATCTCAATTAAATTTGTGCCAGTCCAACAGGTGATCAATGCTAATATACATTTGGGGGATACTGCTATCACTGAGCCTATAGCAGCCTGTGAAAGGGCATGCACATGACTGGAATTCATATTATTCTGTTCTTCAAAGTTTTTCTGATACCAGGGAACTCTTTTTCACTGGCTCTAATCAATACTTCAAATTCTGACAATAAAATCAGTGCGTGGACTGAATAGCATACTAAATGAGAGAATCTGCAGTGTGCTAGCACAGAGAAAACCAGCAACAACAGAAACCTGCCCTTCTTAATACTGTCTTCTTTGTTCTTATATTATTGTTATAAATTACCTCAAAAAAAGACAGCTACTGTTATCAAATCCAATGCCTCCTCTCAGGATATATTCCGTCTACTCTCATAAATCACCTATGTACTTTTTCATCCTGGAGCTCTAAGGACTTCATTTGATATAAAAGCAATCAAGGGAATAGAGTCAATGTGGTCAAATACAAATACTATGCTTAGCAGTCTACACCGTTATCTTGGGTGCCAAGAGGAATGTGTTGCCATGAAAACAAATACGCATGTAAGCTCTTCTTGCTGTGCCACGTGGCTGTTCAGAAACCTACCCAAGAGTTAGATGCTCCCGCTATTGTGTTTCTCCTCCTACGTTCCTTGTGGTGCAGTGGTGTCCTCTATGCTTCTGATGAAAGGTATGAGTATTTATATACATTCTGAATGCAAGTCCAGCTGACTGTGGCAGTGTGTTTTTTTTTTCCCCCCAGCAGAAATGCACATATTTATTAACACTACTGATGGCTTTCCTTAGGAGTAAAAGCGCTTACTGATTCATGGGAGTTGCAGCCTTGGGACACTTGGCTGGCTGTGTTGGAACACCATCCCCGTATGTCCCCACAGAAAGTCATCTTCCTCGCAGGGCCTCATGGGGTGATACGCCTGGGAGGGACATGTGGAAACCAGCACCTCTGGATGCGGAGGAGAGGTTCATGTACCGTGGCGCCTCACAGAGGTGGCAGCTGTATTGCAAGGCAAAAGGAAGGACACAGTGCTGAGAAGCAGCTGCATAGGAGAGTTGAGGAGAGAAAGTTGGATGATCCCTAGTTCTCTGTCTCTTATCAGCAGGGCCAAAGATTTTATTTCTTCCAAGGATCAGAAGTGGCTGAGCTCAGGCACTTGGTTGTTAACAGCATGTGAACAGCAATCTGTCCAAACCTCAACACAATCATGTCTCGTTCGGTCTCTCCCAGACTTATGACAAGCCCCTAGGGGAGGACAGGGTGCAGATGGGAGGCGGACAGACAAGGGTGAGCAGGGAGCTAGGAGAACACCAAACAACCATTTGTCCTGTAGAAAGGATGGATATTTTCCCCTTCTTATTTCTGCTAAGTTTTGGACATCTGGGGTTTTGTAGTTGCTGGCTTTCATACTTTGTCTCCCTTGGGGTGGTAAGTACTGCTGGGCCAGTTTAAATTGCTTTCTCCCAGTGAGATCCCACCAACCCAGGGAGAGTTGCATGAGGCAGCATTATCAGGCTTTCCCAGTAGCTAAACAGGAGCCTGGAATAATGCAAAGAGCTCTTGAGGAGGCAGCCAGGCAGTGTCTGAATTTAGGTTTCTTGCCCCTTCCCACTGGGCTGCAACACCATCTGGCATGTCTACACTGACCACCTGCACTGTGCTGTGTGGAAAGTCATGCTACAACCTCAGGGATTTTTTCTGAGACTCACAAATATCATTCTGTTCCTCATCTTCCCTTGACATCAACATTTGCTGAGCATCCATGGAGAGTAAGCCTTACAGTTTTCTCTAGATGTCAAAGCCAAAGACACCTCCATGTGTGTGCTAGTGCTTTGAGAACTACAGGTTTTGTCTTGGTTAAAGCCAACAAAACAAAATTGAAGAGACCTAACTTTATGTTTATACCATTCATAGTGCTTCATAGACTTCATTCTTGAGTCACATCCTTGTGTGCTTCCATCGTACAACCACTATATATCAGTAAACGAGCGCTGATCATTGGCATCCAAGATACCTGGGTGTACTCAATCCACCTTTTGTCTTACTAAAAAACAGATTTGACCCATTGGTATTAAAAACCATACACCTCTGTGTTGTCCTTTTTGTTTTTTCTCTTCATGAGGTGATGCCAATATTAAAATTAAAAATGAAAAAATATCACGTAGACTTTGCAATCCTTTAGGCAAAGTGCCAGTTTTGGGTATCCAAATGAGAAATTGGCCTGGGAAGCATTTCAGTATGGATCTTACAAAACATTTGCAGCTGGTTTAATGAGGCTGATATTTTAAATAACCATTTGAAAAGAAAAGAAACAGTGGATGCTATCATCATCTTTATATAGCTCTCGCTCATAAAATTTCTGAAATTAAAACAGTCTTGTCAGAAAGCTGTTATGAGGTCTTTAATGCTCTTGACTCTTTAACAGTGCTTCTTCCATTAAAGTGGGGGTTAGGGATGAACTTGTCATGGATTCTTCAGAGACTGTATAATGAGAGCTACTAAAATGTTCTGGTTCTTTGGAGGTTACCAGGCTCCCAATTACTGTGTGTGGCTAATTTTTGTTTAATGCTAATATTTTATTTTATTTTAGTCTTATTATAATCCTTATATGTGTGCCTGTGTTTACGTTTTAAAGACATACTTACCAAAGTGGAGTCCCTGCTTAGCATCAAGTGATTTACTGTCTCCTCTATGACTTTCAAATGACAATTTTTTTAAGATTTTAAAGCTGTTTAATAACCACTCTACTGCTTTTGTGTGAGCACACCCTATAGGGACTGCAGAGAGCCTCTAGATAGAGCTAAAGTCTGCAGGACGAGAGGAAGACACTGCCCTAAAATGCCACTTGACAGATGAGTGCATACAGAGTAGCTGCCCATACTCCTGTTCTCAACTTTTCCAGCCCTGATTTAGGATACACAGTTAGAATGCCTCCCTGGCACGCACATTTGGTTGCTCAGCTGACAGACAGGGCAAGATTCAATTCCAAGTTTAGACACTGAAGTGGAGGTGTCTTATCACAGCTTACAGGTGACCCTGGTGCCTCTGGGGAGATGCAGGGGGTGAGGTAGGTGACCTGAGCTGCATCGCTCGAGGGTTGGCAGGATCCCCCTTCCCTGCAGCTCCTGTTTCAGAAGGGGACACATCCTTGCCCCACCTGCAAGCCCATGGGGGTACACCATGGCACCACAAGTACTCCTGCACACCTGTGAGTGGGCACCAAACTGAACCCCTAGGTAATGCATCCAGGGAAGTCAGCAGGGTTATTCAGCTGCTGAGGCGTAGGGGTGTGATTCAGTTGCACCCGTGTAGGTGTCTAATGCCATTTGAGGTGCCCTGGAGTGTTTGAAATGCCCTCAGTTGACTCTGAAGCGTAGCACAGGGGCAAGAGGGTAACCCCAGATGTCACCAGCATGTTGGTCCAGCAGCTACGCCAGGCAGGATACCCGGAGGACCTTGCACAGTGCTAGGTGCCGATATCTGGGCAGCTGAACAGAAGCTGGGTGTGAGCTGAAGAGCTTGACAGGCTCCAGCTGACTACATTGCCTGTAAGAGGAGCTGAAACACCAGACTCACATATGGACACCTAAATTCAGGTGTCAGAATGAATCCAACCTAAGGTAATCTGTCGTAACCCACTTCTGGTACTTGGGTGGTACTTCTGACCTCTTCCTTCCCAGTTATAGCTCTACAGATCTCTCCTTGAATTCAAGTCAAAGCACCTGCTAGTGGATTTAGATTCAAAGTTGTCAGGCAGAAGAGAGTACAATATGATGCAACTGAGATGGCAAATCATTTGATGGAGGTTTGTATTTTGGCAAAATAGATTCCTTTTGGTCCAGCTCTGAAAGTGCCTCAAGTTGTAAATTTTCTTTACCTATGCTTTCTTATTTATATATCTCCAGATAATGTGTGATTATCCTTACTCTCTCATCAGTGTAAATGATAGGCACCTCCAGGGAAAATTGTGAAGTTATGTTGGTATAAAATAGTGTAAGTGAGAGAGAAAAAAAAAAAAAAGAATCTGCAGTATGTCCTCTTTTATGTTCTTTAATCTGGACTTTTCGATATAGCTGGAAAAGCAAAAGGTAGTTGCTATAAAGACCTGCAGTAATTTAAAGTGCTATTCCTAAGAGATTTGATTCAGGCTTAAACTTAAAGTGTTCAGTAATTAGGGTGAGTTACTGAGGTTTAAACTAAGGGACAATTGAATATAGAAAAGAAATTCTCCCTACTACATTTTGAATTGAAACCAGAGGCAAAAGTGCTGCTTTTTAAAGTGTGCATAGCTTGATCTATAGCTTTCAGTTGGGCAAACTCCTGGGAAAATGAGTTCTTTCCTCTCTGATGTGCAGTGGAATTCATCCAAAGGACAAGATCCCTAAAGCTGATACAAATCAGCATAAAGTCTCTGAATATCACCACCTCCAGATCTAACTCACATGGTATCTATTAATGCTGTTGTGAAGTAGCTTTTAGATAACTTGACTCCTCTGATATATTCACAGTTTATGCTTATTAATTCATTAGGATGACACCAATAAAACTTTAGAGAAATCCTTTTTTTTCTGGAAGAAATTCACGTTATCTGGTATGAATAAGACACTCTTTACCAACTGCTGAAATGCAACTTATCTGTGGAAACCCAGGGCAGGCACTGAATGCCTCCTTTGTGGATTCTGAAGTGAGGATTGATGCTTTCAGCTGCACGTACATGAGCATGGGAAGTCTGAGGGGGCAAATTATGGATTACCCAAACTACAATTAGACCCTGACACAGTCCAATAGTGCACCCCTCCACTGTAAAACAGGAGAGACTTTAAAGCAACCACAAATCTCAAGAAGCTCAGTTATGTGAAAAATGAGTCCAATAGCAAGGCAGGTCTATGGGTCTGGATTCTCCCAGGGCTCGAATTTTTTCTTACCAACATTACAGCGAGGAGACTCAGACATGCTTGGGCTCTTAAGATCATCTGTAATACTTATGAGGTGTTTCAGAAGGAAACTAGGACACATGAGCAACCAAATGGCCTTGTTTTCAATCAAAGTGTAACTGAACTTTTGAACTGAGAACATGTTTTTGTGATTGACTCTTTCCTCCTACATTTTAACAAAAAAAATTGTTAAAAGCACAGCCTATAAAAGTGCAATCCCTTTCATTTAAATATCTGATTAGCAAATGTTTCAATAAAACTAGAGATAATTAACTATAAAAAAGGATTGTTTAAGATGTCAGTTTGTCCTTTATTAATTTCTTTTTTCTTTATGGCCACTTTCAATTAAAAAAGAATTCTAATTTTCTTTCTACTTTATTACAAAGAATGATTTCATATAATACAATGAGGTATATAAAAAGAGCTTGCCTCTGCATTTCTGTGGGCATCTTTAGAGAGTAGTGAATATTTAAAAGATCTTATAAATAGAAGCAGGATCCATATGGCAAGATAATAAATATTCATAAAAGTATGGATAGGATGATTCTCTGACTCATTTTTACAATTGCAGCGCTGTAGGAAACAAATATACTGCTCCTCCATTCAAGTGCTGGATAGCACATTGATCTGCCTGCCAGTTCAATCTAGGCACCTTGCATAAGAATATTTTTTCTCATTGCATCTCATAAACAGCAATGTCTTTTAGCCTGTAACTTTTTGAATATTAAGCTGTAAAGTTTTGGATTCCTTGGTTGGATGTGGCTGTGTGCGTAATATACAACTTGGAAGGGATATTCTTTGCAGATTTCTTGAAGAGTGTACTGCATT
Organism: Himantopus leucocephalus; assembly: GCA_003993805.1. Taxonomy (NCBI): domain Eukaryota; kingdom Metazoa; phylum Chordata; class Aves; order Charadriiformes; family Recurvirostridae; genus Himantopus; species Himantopus leucocephalus. The sequence goes on along the minus strand of RSEF01000001.1, from coordinate 146,346,740 downwards.
AAAATGTATCAATTTTCCACAGATGACAGAAAAAAAACCCTCCATGTTGAGTGTCAGGCAGTCCATGTGAAATTAATAATTTCTCACTCAGTTCATTTCCCAATGGACACGTGTCTACTGTTCACAAACTCCAGCTTGACCTTAATTGCCACACTTGTTTAAAATCTCAGTTCCACAAATAGGCACTTCCTTTAAATATGCACTCAAGTTTCCATTAAGGCAGCTCGCGAACTGGTCCAGGGAGGCTCCTGTGGGGTGGTAGGCTGATTCTGTAAAAGGAGGCTTGTAGTCTAAACTTCTCCATAAAAGAAGTGGTCTCCTTCACCCAGTGAGCAGCAGAGTGCAGAGCACTCCCCTTGAGCAGAGACTGTGGCTGTCCATTCTTGGGCTGCAGAAGGATGCTCTACCACCTGCACACACCCTGGTGTCTCAGGTTAAAGAGGAGTAATTAAGTACTTGATATTTTTGCTAGATTTGCTTCTGAAAAGTCCATTCAAAATTAGTACTGGAGCCACTGGTTTAACTCAGCAGAAACTGAGTCATGGGGAAAGGTTCCCTACTCATTTCAAGCCCTTTTTCCTTCTAAAGGCTTGAATTACGGCAAAGGAAAAAGACAAATTATAATTGCTATCCTGCAACAGGGCCCTGGGAGAGGGCTTTGGAATCATCCTCTCCTCTCCTTAAACATGCCTTCATCTCATATTTTATATACTTTACTCATTTTCTACTACTTTCCAACCTGCATTCAGCAGATTCATTAGGCTGTCCAATTCTTATTGGCTGTTCATGCCACTCATTTACATCTACATCAAATGTATATCCATCCTAACTGTTTTATCATCATGTTTGGGTTGTTAGATTACAACCTAAGTTGCTTTTGATTATTAGTGAGAAAATGAGAGTTTTAACTTAATAGATTATTATGCATTTGCTTTTCTAATGGAAAACCACAGTATAGCTGCTTCTGAGTAACAACTTGTTATTGCATACATTTCATGCTCATAATTCTTTTGCTGATACTAAGAAAATATTTTCAGCCTAAATTTTCCCTGCATACATTTTGGCAACAGTACTGAGCCCTGACGATGCATAACCCTCTATTATTAAACTTTAAGGACCGGGGAATAATTACGGTTATCTTTTGCTGTAATTCAATTGTTGTTAACTGGATGCTTGTTATCACCTTCTTAATCAGCCCAAGACATAATGAGTAAGATGGATTTCCAATGCATTATATAATCGAAATAGACATGAAAAATGAATTAGGGAATGTTGTCATAAAGTCTTTTTGGTTATTACATGCACACTCTGAAGTGACATAATTAAACTACTCCTCCATTGAATAGATGTTTTGAAGATGAATAAGCAGCCTGTTTGAAAAAATTGCATTCCAGGTATCACTTTTCATGGCTCCTTTTCAGGAAATTTTGTCCCTAGCATGAGCTAATTTTCTAACATTCCTCTCACTGCCATGGGCTAGGGGACTAAAATTAGTTGGAACATATCTTTTGTGCTCACTGGTTCAGACTTAGCTCATTTCCCTTTCAAACTGAAGGAAAGCTATATGCTTTGATCATACCACTGGAAGATTATGCTCATCTCTCTTCCCTTTCTTTTCCCATTATTTTCAACATGGGAAGTATAATGTCATGGAAATCAAACCCTCTGTTCCCCTTCTGGCCACTTTCCAAATACGGGAGAAAAAAAATGTATGCTTTTTTAATCTAGTTTTGAAAGTTAAATAGAAAAGAGAGAGGTAAATATATATATGTGTTCATATTTCTACCCTTAAGAGTGAAATTTTTACAGAACCCCCATCATTTTCCGTTATGCTCGTTAAGGTCTTTATCTCACTTCTGTGTGGATGAATAGCACCTTATGTTGAACCAGTCTATTACAGTGAGTAGAAAGACTTTGGCAGATATCCAGTATGGACCCTTGTCCTTTTCTCTTCAGCTTTGCTGCAGGGGAATGGCTCTCAACAGCAAGCTAAAGCTACTAATGGATGGCAGGAAAAGGGCAGAAATATTTTAGTCCCTTTTTTTCCCCACTCTTCACCAGAAAATGTGGCTGTAGCTGGATTACTAACTGAATCCACACCAGCATCAAAAGGACAAGAACTCAGCTTAGCATAAAAAGGAAAGGTTTAGGAAAGACAGTGTAACTGCATTTTTTTTCAGCCCAGCTAAGCCTGATGAAAATTGTTGTAAGATATTTAAAGGACGGGCTAAAATAATGTCGGAACAATCAGAGGTTGTCTTTGAGAATGCCTGCTGAGGACAGGTNTCAGCCCAGCTAAGCCTGATGAAAATTCTTGTAAGATATTTAAAGGACGGGCTAAAATAATGTCAGAACAATCAGAGGTTGTCTTTGAGAATGCCTGCTGAGGACAGGTGACATTTCAGAATGTGGAAGATGAATGATTATAGTACCATCTTCCAACAGGAGACACAGGAATTGCTGGGGAGCTATATATTGGAATGAATTACTCAACAAACAACTGCAGATGCTGGTAAAACAGCAAGAGTTTAAGAAAGAGCCAAGAAGAATTTCTAAATAAAATATCATATCAAGCTATTAATTTCCTTCCTTGATAGTGTAGTAAGTCTAATGAAAAGTGAAGAATGTGACATTATTAGACTCCAGTAAGCTTATATACACTGTTTTGGCTGACTTCCTGCAAGCTAACTAAGAAACACAGTCTAGATGAAGCTAATATAAGAGGGTACAAAACTGTTTGTATAAACATACTTAGGAAATACATACCGACAGGTCACCGTGGCACTAAACAGAAGTATTGGGCAGGGCTTTACAGAGTTCTTGTGAAGAAAACACTACTGATGAAATGAAAACCACTCTTTTTAAACTTTAAGAGTAGTCTAAACTGACCTCATATTGAAGAACAGGATTAAAATTTAAAATAATGGTGATCAGTTGGAATTATGGCCCCAAAATACTGTGTGAAATCCAGCTTAGGCAGGAATAATCAGCTGTGCAAAGAGAGGGTAGGAGAAAGGCTCCCTGCAGAAAAGGGGGTGCTGCTTATAGTAAATCAGAAGCTGAATATGAGCTGACTGTGCCACGTACATCCTAAAAAGGTAAGCTTTCTCATGGAGAATATATATGAGCATGCAGTGTGCAAAGCACACAAAGGTAATGCTGTAAGTTAGTACTGGGTACACATCAGCCAAAACACTTCGGGCACTTGGGCTGCAGAAAAGAGATAATTGAGATAAAAGCAACAAATACAAGCTCAGGTCTACAACTTAGGATGTCTGAGGGCTGATAGAAGAAACGGAGGTTGTAAGTGGGAAGAAGGCTGAAGGGAGACACCAAGTCAGTCTTGCTGTATGAAAAAGCTGCTGGAGAGGGGAATGCAATGAGCTGGCTTCCATGTCCCGTGCGGATGGAACAAAAAGTCATGAACTTAAAGTACAGATGAGAGATTTTCTTTAGACAACAGGAAAAGCTGATTTACAAGAAGGAAAATGAAATAGGGCCTGGAGCAGATTTCCTGGAAAGGTGTGGGGTTTTCCTCATTGGAAGTTTCTGAGACAATGCTAGATATATCTTTGGCAAGAGTGACACCAATTTCAAACCTGTTTTTCTAATATTCTGTAACAGTGGGACATCCATTATGCAAAAAAAAGACACAGGGCAATGGCCAGAACTTCTGCTCAGACTTTCAGTGCTCACCTCCCTTACACTGGGACTCGCCCTTTGCTTTCACCTGCTGCCCAGACTGTTAAAGGTGTGATAATAAACCAAAATGTAATTTATTAATTAGCTGAATAGCATTTTGAGCTGAGATAATAGAAGTGCTAATTGACACGTTTAATGAAAATTCTTGAAATAGGATAGGTTAATGAGACACAGGTTGTTGTGGGGATCCTGTGAAGGTTTTCTCTTTTCCATAAAATAGACACTACAGTTTCACAATCTGTATTATTGTCTCTTCACATACTTTGATTTTTTTAATGTTTGATGTTATATGCTCAGTGAGTTTTATGAAGGTCTAATGTATGTGACTGTTCTTCCTCTGGGTGGGCACAGATATTCGCTACTATTTATTTTCTAGCATTTTTCTGTCTAAACCAGTACCTATGTGTAATCAGACACAGCAAGCAGGCTTTTGCCTAGTCTTTTTTTCATGTCATTGGAGAAAAAAATGGAGACGAGTTTTTTTTCGGACAAGAAGTCACTTCAGACAAGAAGTCATTTCAGACAAGAAGTCATTTTGTACATAGGTGTATTTCATTAGAGAATGAAATCCAATTAATCAAACCTATTTTCAGCTAGTGCTTCAAAATCTGCAAGAAATAATTTCTGACATAGTCACCTAACACTTATATATACAATAAGATCTATCTTGATTATAAATAATTTATTCAATTTTTTTATATTGCCAGGTTTTTTATTTACTAATTAATATATTCTCCAAATACATTAACCATTAGGAGTGTGGCATAGTATGGTAAGGAAGACTTAACTCGGAAGCATATACTCAATTAGGAAGGGAATTTTAGAAAGCAAGCAAGTCAGGGGCAATTTTACCAATCCCCATAGCATGCTTTTAGTAACACAAATATAAGCTGTGTTTTCATTTCAAAACTACTTGGTAGCAGGGTCTGAAAGCAAGCTCTGAGTAAGAGGGAAGCTGGCCATGTTGTCAGACATGGCAAATCCCCAGTCTGGCTTTGCAGTAGCCAGTTTGGAGACTCCCTGTTTCTCTCCAATGACTGTAGTGGGACCAGTGACAAGCACTATACCAATGCCATGGCAGTACCCCTTTCCTAAACCTTGGCGATGTCACTGGATAAGGAAGTGATTAGGAGCCACAGTTATCCTGGAAGATGCAGTATGAATCTTGTATTCCTCTCTGCCCCTCTTTGCAGAGCTTAACCCCATCCTGCACCATTCTGCATCCCTGCTCTTCTCCATCCCTTCCACACACCATCCTTGGGGCCAAAGCACGGATGCCTGCACAGCTTCCCTGCTCCAGCTATTCCTTCCCTACAGCTGTGCAGAGGGAGGGACACCAAAGGGGCTACACTTTTTCTCTTCTACCTGACTAGTGGCTCCCTAGGTGAGCTCACTGAGGTGAGGTCGGTGTCCCCGTGTCTCCTCGTGCTGAAGTGCCTACCTCAGGAGGAAGCACCACAAGGACACTACCTGCCCTCTTGGCCTGGTCAGAGTGTCTGGGGAGCTCAGGACCACTGAAAAGGGTGGGAAGAGGGAGACTCACAGTCCCATGGAACCCTATTGAACCTCTGGCCAAAAGTTCAGTAAGATGATGAGTGGAATTTTGATACAATTTTGGTTTAGTAGAGTCTACAAATTAATTCCTGATGAAATAGCATGTCCCATGGACTAACACATATTAGTCCTGAATTACCAGTTTATTAGCCTGTTGTTGCCTAGAAAGTCAAGTGCTGAGCAGATGGGTTAATGTCCTTTCTTACTTAGCTAGAAAGTAACGGCCATGAAGCTCCTGAGTCAGCTGTTTCGAAACACATACTCACATCACTATGAGAAGACTGAAGCAGCTCCTCTGATGATAGCTTTGCATAGCCTGCCCCGTAGCGCCTCAGAACTTTGTCCAACAGAGACCTGAATTAGAAAGAGTGTGGCTAGGCTGCTATTGCAAACCCGCATCTCCATTCCCCACCAAGAAAACTGGGAAGAGGACACCTTCTTACTATGCTAGAGGTACTGTGAGGCTAAAAATCACTTAGGGATCCTGAAAGATCCATACAGCTTTACGGCAAGGCCATAACTTTCTACATAGCAATGCGTAGTCACTGCCACGTTGGTACAATGGACTGAGCAGTTTTACAAGGCTTTTGAATTACTATGTTAATTGAATTCACATTTATAAGAAAGGAGATAAAAGCAAAACTGCAGGAGCTCTTTCCCTTTGCCAGTGACTTGTTCTTGTCCATGCTTTGTGCTCCAGTTTTCCTGCTTTAATTATGCAGCATCATGCATTATACAATGGTCCTCAAAACATGGGGTCAGCCTATAAATGGAAAGCATTAATTCGGTGTGTCAGATAATAGGCACTTCCTTCTGCGGAGTGGTAGCTTCAGAGACAGTCTCATCAGAAGTATGGTCGGACGTGCGAAGCATTTGTAATGTGGCAGTAATGATGGTGTCTCTATTTGCTGGCTGTTCTGTGGGAATACGCGTAAAGGTGAAGCATCACTTTCCAGAGAGAACCTTTATTGCACTTGGCCACTTGTATTAAATTTTTAAAATTCAGCTACCACCACTAGCTCCAAACAGTAAATATCTGGATGCAAGTAGAATACATTAAATAATAAATAAGTGCAACTTAGATAGTTTACCATACCAGAATGGGTTTATTTACAATCCATTTCCATGATAAAGGAAAAATGTACTTGTGTATGTGTATTTGCAGTGGCAGTATGGATTATGGGGCCACAACATAAAATATATTTTTTGTGCAAGGGAAATACCAGTGCTTTCAACTAAACTGAACATGGCAGCTTTACTTTGACCTTTTCACGCGATCAGTGATGTTTTCTGCTAAGCTCAGCAGTTAGGTAAAAATGTGAAAGCTTGGCATGAACCAAGAAAATTATCTTAGAGGCCAAGTATGTAGATTTTTTTCTGAGATATAAATATCTCTGGTGTTTCAGCATCTTACCTAGTAGGTGGCAGTGTCATGTCATTATCATCTATGTCTAGCTGTCATTCTTAAATCAACAATCTCAACTGAAAAAAAACCCTTGAAAGACGGAAATTTTACATCTATGGGAAAGATCAAATCTGTGACAAAATCCCAAAGCAACGAGATGTATTTTTTATAAGAAAAATCTCATCTGCTGCACCCATGGTTTTGCTTTCACACAAGTCCTCTCACAGAAGACTTGCATGCATGCACGTTACTGAAAGTTATTGCTTGGGGTGTGTACCATAGTTGTGCATAGATTAATTTGTCTTAGCAGGTTGAAAATTGACCAGACCATGAAAAAAAGAACAGCAAAAGCCATCTAATAAGTTGGGCAAGAATTACTCTTGGTTCCTCCATTTAATTTGATAACAGATGTGCATGTCACTGCAGAAAAATAAGAGACTTTGTTTTGTAATGGATTATTGAATAGATTTGCGGTGGCAGTAAGGCAATAAATCAAAAAGTGGATTAGCCATTTTTCAACTAGATTTATGTGGTCTACTCACCAGCTTTGTATACAAAGGGAAGAAAGTGATACTGTTTCACAGGGAGGGCTTTTTACAGCATTTAGTCCAGGGCAATCTGTCGGTTGCTTTGGGTGCAGCTGAGACTCGAGCACAGTCCACTGGCTGTATAAATAGTGTCTATAAAATACATGAGGCCAACAGGTCTTCTGATAATCCTTCACATGGAAACTATTAGTCAAATTCATCCTACTTGTAAGTTCATGAAGCCAATGAGCTTAATATTATGTATAATTTTCCCCCAGAGCATTAACGGCAAGGTGGCAGTCTTTCAGAGACCGTCGTCACAGCTGCACCGAGGAGCAGAGGGGAGGAAAACTCTTTGCCCTCACAGTCATGCTGCTGTCCAAAAGATGGGAACAAATGAAGCGTAAAAGCCAATTTAGGTCCTTCTACCAGATACTGAGTCTCTCTTTTAAAAACATCAGTCAATCAGACTGACGTTTCCACTTAACCTTGTGAAACAAATGGATTTTCTCCTCATTGGCATTTAAGCAAGAACATCATGTGTGCACTCTTCTGTAGCTGTGGCATGGCTGTCATATAAGCCATCGAAAGATTGAAATCCCTGTCTGTTTCCAAATTACTTCTATTTTTAGGTGGTGAGATTTCATTCATACTGGAGGAAGCCCCCATTGTCCATTCTGGCACCTCTGTGGCTCCTGATGTAAGGCACCAATAAACAGTCTCCTTGCAGGCTAGAAGCCAGCTGCTGGCAGGCTCTGGGTCAGCTCTGGACCCCTCATAGAAACACCCAGCTTGGAAAGAAGGGGGTGTTGCTAACATACTTCCTCAATGGTTTAGAGAAAGTCTGTTGAGGATGCTAACATCCACACTGTCGAAGTACAAAAGCAAGCCGTCAGGTGGGCTAAAAATACTAACTTCTCTAAGGTTAATCTTTTGATTTTAAGCTCTAGACTACATAGAAAAAAAAAANCTATTTCTCTGACTTTTTAAATTTGTAAAGAATCACCACTCTTAATTTCTGTTCTTCCCACAGATACAAGCAATCTGCCTGCTGAATTCTGTCATATGTTTTAACTACAGCCATACAAAAGACTGTTTTTGTTTATTTTTTGTTATTGTTGGCTTTTTAAATATTTATTTCCTGCCTGGTCAGAATCCATGAAAAAAATAAAGTTTTTGCTCATCAAATTATTCCAATAATCCTAAATGAAAGGAAGAGTTAAAAACATAATATTTGGTGCTGACCAATATTTATTCTTAACATATTTTCACTTTTTTTTAAGTGTTTTAACTTCAGGATTTTCCTTTACTAAAATGTACTAAAACTGAATCTCATTTTAGACTGAAAAATGAAAAGGGTTCCTTTTTCCTTCCTGAAAAAGAATGTTTTGGTATCAGTAATTCTTAATTCAAGGGGTTTGTTTGCAGGGGAGAAAGGCTAAGTTTTTAGAAACAATTTATTAAAATATTTTGAACAGCCTCAGTCCATATAATTCTATAAAAGTCAAAAAAGTTGTGTTTAAAACATGAAGAGTACACTCCATCACCTCATGCCTAGAAGGGGTACCACATGCTGCCCCTCTACTCCACTCTTGTGAGACCCCCACCTGGAATATTGTGTCCAGCTCTGGAGCCCTCAACATA
>RSEF01000001.1:146317461-146327818 GCA_003993805.1 Himantopus leucocephalus | reverse complement strand
ATAAACAAGTGACTAATCCTAAACCAGAGTAAATGAAATGCATGTTTAAATGCACTTCAGTGATAATATTTTAAGGGACTTGAGGCTAGACCCAACTAATATCCCCTGGATAAACAATGAATTATTGTGGCATGCCCCCAAAAAGTAGTTTTGATTTTATATCCTGCATACAAAAAGTTCTGACCCTCAGTAGGTTTCAATTGCACAGAAAAAAGATTGAGGGAACAAGAGAGCTTCTGGGAGGGAAAGATAAGTTGGTTGTACGTAGTGAAATTAGACTGCCACAACATGCGAAATCGTAAGTATAATGTTACAAAGATTTCACATGTCTTGTAATGTGAGGAAAAATACACAATAGCAAACAAGTCATTTTCACTCAAAAGCAGTGAAGTGCAGGATAATTTAAACCACCATTATAAACTAAGTTTTAAAATTAGAAGACAGAAAAGCTTAAGACTATTAGGACTATTTTCCCTATGTACTTGAGTTGTCTCCCTCACTGGTTTCCATTACACCAGGACCAGGAAACAGTTCCATCCCTCAGCCTAAATATGACTTTCCATCCCTCAGCCTAAATATGACTTGCTAAAATGAATACCAAGAGGATGCATCAGAAATATGCATATTTAAATACCATGGTTTGATGGAAATGTGTTCAGATTTTTTATGTTTACATTTTTATCATATTAAAATAAATTGTTTATCTCATTTCAACTTTTTATTCACCGTTTGTGTTACAGTCACCTTAATCATAAATTGTAAACAGCAAGGCAGTGCTTTGCAACTGGTTTAATTAACTAAAATGTATTTCAAGTGTGGTGGATTGCAAAAAGGTCAGCTTATCAACACATTCAAACTTAAAAATTTTATGGTTCACTGGCAAGACTAATATAATTTGTAAGTAATGAGGGATAACTGTTTTTGCATGTCTACCCACACCTTGGAAATTTTAGAATTAGTAGCTCTCACCCTCTACATCTACTTTACTTGGAAGAGAGAAGAAAATTTTTGTTGTTCCAGATCCTGGGTTGTTTCAGAGCTACGAATGAACAGCTTACTGAGCTGAAGTAGTTAACCTGAAATGAAAGAAAGGGTTCCCTCTGAACTTGCAGGAGAGAACACTGTAGAAGGTTCAATATTTCTATGAAATGAAGTGGTGTTTGGCCATCTTTTGCACAGTGAACACCATCAAAGCATGCTGTGGTGAGGTGTCCTCACACCAATAGGCATGTCCCTGGGGCAGGGGTAGAGGGAGATGATGGAGTCTCTTGAAGATGGTCTATGCAGCAGAATGGGGGTAATCTAACTCTGCAACAGCTTACCCTAATGGACATGTGCCCACCACCCTGAGGCCATTGCCTGATACCTCTCCTGCCTACTTTGACCCCATTTTCTGCCCTGCTAGTTGCCGAGCCCATGACACTGTTACTTTCCTCACCAACCGCCCACACCCTTACACATGACCGTACAATGCAGCCTCCGCCTGCTGCCCCTCTGGCTGTCCCTGCTTTGCCCACCCACCCCACCAGCTGCCCAGGGCCGTGCCTGCTGCCCCACCACCCTACCACCTCCACCAGCTGACAAGACCCCTGCCTGCTGTCCCCAACCAGCTGCTGGGCCACCCTCCTCTGCTTGACACCCTACCATGGCTCTGCTCGCACCCCCACCAAGCCCCTGTCTGCCACCACACCAGATGCCTCAGACCCTATTTTCTACCTCAACAGCCACACAGTACACTGCCAATGGCTTCATCTGCTGCCCAGGACCATGTTACTTTCCCCACCAGCTGCCCAAGCCTCTGCTTAGGGCTGCACAAGGCCCTGCCTGCTGCAGGCAGCTACTCCTGTAGCACCCTGTTCTTTCATTCCATCTCCACAACCCTACCCTGCTCCCTGCTGTCCTGCCTTCCCCACCAGGTCTGCCACTATCGCTCCTCTCTCCCTGCCAACCCCATACCCCATCATCCTATCCTGGTCCCTCTACATCCACCCCCACCACCCCCAGCCCACCCTTGCTGGGTCACGTTGTTGGGGATACAGAGCCAAGCCATAGTGGCAAGCACTTCCCAAGTTTGCTTCCTTCATCCAGGGGAGGAACATGTTTCTACTTGGTTAGGAGTCAGGAGGTCTATCTTGCCAGCATTTCTGAGCCAGGAGCCATGCTTCCAACATGGCTGTTTCCCCGGCTGTTTCCCCAGCCACCATAGCTTAATCACATTCTTCTCCAAGCTTGTCCTGTCAGATCTGCTGTCTCTTTCCCTCTTACTTTCCAGCTGCTCACTCTTCTGAAGATGAAGGTTACTAAGAGGGGAGGAGCCAGAGTATCCTGCAGTTTGCATGCTGCATTACAGCCCACCATTAGAAAGTGCTTCTCAGCCACCATCACATCCAAACCACTTTGCCAGAGAAGGAAACAGAAAAAGCAGCTAATGCTAAAGAAAGTTCCTCTTGCCTCCAGGAAGTCCCAGCCCCTTTTGCTCATCCCTTGCCAAGTGCAGTTCTGATAATCTGTCTCACAGCAGCCCTCTTTCTGAAAGACGGGGTGGTTTCTAAGACTTTAAAGATCTGATGGGGGAAAAAACCTTTTATATTTGTCACTGTGTTGCAGAAAGCAAAGAAGATGCAAATATCCTCAGTACGAGCACAACTGTTGCGAACACAAGACAAAAATTTCAAGCATGGAAAAGGAATCAAAGTTCCCTAGATCCTTCATGTCTCTTGAAATCATACAGAACAAATGTTTACAGCTAATTCCATATGGCTCTTTATTTTCTTCCAGGGAGAAATTAGATTTCACAGTTGAAGGATTTGAGCTTCATCCAGCAAAGAGGGAGGGTACCCGACCTTGCAATTCTCTAGGTAGGCAGAAATTTGTACACAGCACAGACCACTCTCTGCACTTTCTGCACCGAAGGATGGTCCCTTCAGCACAACTGAGGGGTTAGTGCGAGCGCATTCTGACTCAGCACAAAAGACTCTGCTCACAGAGGAAGGGCAGCCTGGGCAATGAAAAGGAAGTGCAACACAATCTCGCTTCAAAGAAAAAAAAAAAAAGGTTGAATTTTTCATTTGGCATAATTTCAGCTGCTGTAATTTCTTTTCCACAAGCGGAAAAAGAAGAGCATTGTGCAGTGGATCTGGACAGGAAGTAGTTTCACTGTTAAGATTTTTCTTTCTTTTAGAGTTTGAAATTGCTTTCTGTCTCAAATTGTAATCTGAAGTCAAAATCTGGAAAACATTTTTTTAAACTTGAGCCAGAGCACTCCAGTAATGAAGTGCCTTATATATGCTGCAGTGTAAGCAGCTGCTTCCTCAAAGGCTGAACACGCAGTATTCTGCCTCAGAGAAACTAAGGGATATAACAATTTTTACAGGCTTTTCTGAGTCTTATAGGTGTTTCTCTTAACCTATACCTTTTATGTTCTATTGCACCCCTAGAACTAGGTCATGTGCTTGCTACAGGTCCACAGACAACAAGGCAGAAGGCATGCTGTTAGATCACAAGGTGATCCCTTATGTCATTTACTCTGCAAGGACATATCCAGAGACAGTGAGTTCCTAAATTCAACAGAATATAGTTTTCAGCTAATTACTTTAGAAAGAAGACTATGTGGTTTTTTCCAATATCAAGAAAACGAAACTTTAACTATCATAAATACTTATAATTTTTTAAATAAATGTTTAATAAATCTTGCAGGAGTTTACTATTTATTTCATAATTTGTATTTGATGTATTTAGAATCATAGAATCATCTAGGTTGGAAGGGACCTTTAAGATCAATGAGTCCAACCATCAGCCACAACCAAAACCACCACTAAACCATGTCCATAAGCACCACGTCAACCTGTCTTTTAAATACCTCCAGGGATGGCGATTCCTCCAGTTTCCTGGGCAGCCTGTTCCAATGTTTGATAATCCTTTCAGTGAAGAAATTTTTCCTAGTCTCCATCCTAAACCTCCCCTGGCTCAACTTGAGGCTATTTCCTCTTGTCCTATCACTTGTTACTTGGGAGAAGAGACCAACCCCCACCTCTCTACAACCTCCTTTCAGGTAGTTGTAGAGAGCAATAAGGTCTCCCCCCTCAGCCTCCTTATCTCTCTCTCTCTATCTCTAAAATACATATATATATATAAAAAATATAAAATATAATTTCTAAATTATATTATATATTAATGTATTTTAATAGTGTTTATTGACTGTTGCAAGGTACAGTTTATAGAACATAAGGTTCTAATATTTAAATGAAATTACATATAATGATAAATCCTTTTGGGTCTACTCAATTATTGGTGTGCACTCATGGCACAACTCTACAAGTAGTAGTGGAAGTCCTTGGCCTTTTTTCTAAGCCACACTGCCTACACTGCTGTCAAGTCCCTCTGGCTTCAGCTGATATTCCCTGGGCTCTCCATGGTCAGTGTTAGAGCCGATGTGGATTAGAAACCTAATCTCACAGGAGCAATGTTATCAGCCCTGGGAATTCAGGTAATTGTTCAGAATAATTAAAGCAGCAGTTAGTTAAGAAATTTTGTAAATATCACACAGTGACAACCTGAGAAAGAGGACCTGCAAAAAATGCTTTAAAATAAGGTAGCTGAAATTCCATCTCACCCATCTGTATTTCTGGCCTCCAGAATCCCTGTGAGCTCCATGAACTTCAATGGGTTGTAGCTAACGACTGGATGATTCCCAGTGTAAGGAGACAAAAACACATGCTGTTACAAAAAGCAGGAGTTCTTACTGCTCCACTGTGGGAATGAGTAGGTTTTTAGGTCTTCTATCGAACCTTATCTTTTCATTGCAGACAGCTTCTCTGAGCTATGTTGAACTAACTGCTAACTTTGCGCGAGTTATTCCTACAGTCAGTCAGAGCAAGTACCTACCCTGTAACGCCTGAAAAATCTCCTTAAGTGGGGTGGGCACTCCTTCCCTCCACACAAGAGCAGACATTTCAATGGAAAGATATGAGCCCCAAATACTCCTTTACCTGCCTCAAGCTCAGATCTCCTTCAGATGTTGCATGCCATGGCAAGATTGCCTCTAAACTGACTCACTGGTGACACTAACATACACTGGTCTGTCCAAAAGGGAGCTGGTGGAAGGTGTAAGTAGGCATCCTGTCCACAGGGAGGGTAGCCAGATATCCGTGGTGGAGTAAAGCCTCCCTTTTCCTCTTCAGACTGTTCCTACTAGATACCTGTTGCTTTCTGGTTTTGAGTAGGATTCAGTGGATAGAACAAGTGGGTGTGATGAGTGTCATGCAAATATTCTCTTTCTGCTGGGCTCTACCTGGTGAGTAGGGACACAACGAAGTGGGTAGCTTAGCACAACACTTCCCTTTGGAGCTCCAGAACATACAGGGCAAAAGACGTGACGTGCTTTCTTCACACTTGGGTAAGATAACCTGAAATCATACTAAACTTGTAGAAATATGGTGGATCCTTCTCAGCATTTTCTACTGTATGATTATCAAGGCTAAGAAAAAATACATAAATAGAAGTATATATGAATATACATGCAGTACAAGAACATTTTTACTTTTTGATCTTTTCCACGTGTCGTTTTCCCATAGAAGTGCATTTTTTTTCAGTTGAAAGAAACAAATGGGAAATTTCCAGTTCAGGGAACACACTTGTCAGCACTGGTTTGTAAATAGAAGGGTTTTCTTTTTTGTTGTGGTTATCTTTGCTGCTGTAATGCCCTCCCTGTTATGCTGCAGGTGAGATACATTTGTGCACAAAGCAGACTGTGCTCTTCACCAGAAAGCATTCAGGGCTTTAAAAAGAGAGATACTCAGACAATAAAGTAACAGAGACACCTTGTTTAGAACTGCGATATATATGTAGCTTAATTTTTATGTACTATAATTGTTTTTACTGAGTGAATAAGCTAAACAACCTCATTTTTTTAAGCAGTATTAAACACGTTTTGTAACCATATATTACTATAATATTTTATAAAACGTAGAGAGGACAATGACTCTTAATATATTCATTATTACAGTTTCTATGGCTGGTGTTACGTTTATTAATAGTAGTAATAAAAGTAGCAATGATGTTCTTTTAGGGATCTATAATGGAGAAGAAAACAATTCTAGAAGAACTTCTTTTAAAGAAGTCACAACAGAAGAAAAAAATTTCACCAATTAATTACAAGAAAAGGTTGTTTGTTCTGACGAAAGCAACGCTTTCTTATTATGAATATGACAAAGGGGTAAGAAATAATTTTTTTAAGTAAACTGTTCTAATGTTTTCCAGTGCCACCTTAATCCTCTGATTTTCTTCTCTGCAACTTGATTAGATGCCATGTGTTAGAACAGCAGGTGTACTTTGTTTTGAGTAGAATTGTAGGGTATAGTTTCAGCTTGAGGAAAATCCTTAGCCGCTGGTTTAAGGGTGTCTCTCTTCAGCACAGCTCTTACAGTCCTGCTTACCATTGAGCATCTGTTTGTGTCCTTCCAAAGAGAACTTAAGCAAGTAATTAACATTGCCATATGTTTACACATTGCCTTGAATAGGGATGTTTTCCTTGTTCAGGCTTCCCTCTGAACTGATGTAAATAACTGGCTTCAGAAGTTACTTGTATGAGGCATAATTAGTTCGTAATCTCATCCCTCAGCTGCACAAAGCAGATGGCTAAACTATCCTTGTTTCCTAAGGAGTGACTGTATATCACAAAAGTGTGGCTTTTCACTCAGCACATCTCCCATCGGGAATGCAAATATATGTCCCAGGGAACTTATTTTAGCATTTTTGCTCCTTTTAATACATTTTATTGCTCCTGTGAGTTACATCCCATAAGGAAATTGCAGGACTCAGTGAGAACAAGCTCCATCACCTTAAGAAAACTATGAATGCCGCAGATGATAGACTTCTGGTTTTCACTTAAGGTGTTTTCCTCTTAATTCCTCCTGCTTCTTTTCCCCTCCTAGTCCCCCCCTTCTGCCTTGTACTCCTGCAGTTGCAGCAGATCTTTTCTCAGATATAGGGCTGTGTCCTGTAATTCTTGTAACTGACTTAAAAAGGAACTTGATTGATATATTAGATGCAGGTAGGGTACCAAGGAGGTTTTTTACTACCTTTCTCATAAAGTTTAACAAACCTGAAGCTATGGATTATCCAGCTTGAAACATGAAATTGGACAAAATGCTCAAACGAAACTACTTTATACTTTGTTAACATTAGTTTACAGTCTGTTGTGTTTTTTCCCTCTTAGAAAAAAGGAAGCAAAAGGGGGTCAATTGAGATTGAGAAAATCCGATGTGTTGAGACAGTGAATCTTGAGGAATCAACACCTCCTGCAAGACAATATCCTTTTCAGGTTAGCTATGAAATCTGTTTCAGTTACATTTCATGTGAAATTTTCCAGTCATTTTAAGGGTACACTGGTCATTCCTATCCTGAGTGGCGATACGTGATTTTGCCGAGTGCTACAGATATTTACAGCAAAGAGAATATCAGTCCCTATTACTGAAGTTGTGACTTTGCTGAAATGTTTTTCATTGACTGTGATAGAATTTAGGTCAAGTCTTGTTTCTTTTATGTTGAAAGGTCTATCACATATTTGCTTTAATAGGTTCTGGAATATATAGATCACAACATTATGTGATTATCACTTATTTTAAGGCAGAATTAAGCACTTAAAAATTCTTTTTTTAGTTCTCACAGTCACTTTCCACTTTTTTTTTTTGCCTCAATACCGAGTGCGGGATTTGACCCCTGACTGCCTGATTACCATTCAAATGTGCCAGAGACAGGAAATCCAAGGCTATCCTTTGTGCATGTATCAGAAGATGCAGCTGCACTAAACACTACACATGTTCAATAATTGAATGTGATGAGAAAAACATAAATTCAGATTTGCTGCCTTTCATCTGTTTCAGTTGCCCAACTCAGGTTCCTCCTAGAGCCTCCATCAGTCTCAATTCTATGAGCAGTGGGAGACACAGATGTGAGAAGTGGCCACAGATCCCCTTCTGGAGCGCCTCTGCCAAACAGCGCAACCACAAGCAGCAGGCTGCTAGAGTGAAAAACAGAGCTGCTGAATAGTGCATTAATTCACGACCCTGCGATAATTGCTATGCCCAAGGGCAACCTCATGAGAGATACTTAATATTTCACTGCCTGGTTGATCCTAGGTGTCATTCCGGTCTTCCTTTCCCTTCTTCCTCCCCCAGTTTTGTGGCACCGAATGTCACATTTATGTTAAATTACTGTATTTATGTCAGGAGTGCATAATTCAGTTAAGTGAGGAAAAAAGAGTATGCTATCTTTACAGGATGGAAGACTCTGTTCCAGGAAACAGTATCTCTAAAGAGGAGTTTAGGATCATGATAGCTAAACATAAATTCCCAGTGTGATGCTGTGGCCAAAGGAGCTAATGGCATCCTTGGACATGGAAGCAGGCACAGATTGAATAAAAGCACTCAATATGTTTTGACACTGTGATCACCAGGAGAATATTGTGTCTAGTTCTGGTGACTATAATTGAAGAAAGATGTTGCAAACTGAAGAGAGGTCAAAGGAGAGACTTGACAGTGACTAATAGATTGGACGGATAACATGTTAAAGAGAAAAGCTCACAGGGCTCCAGCATTTAACTAAATAAAGAGACAGGAAGCAAATTGATCAGTCGTGTATACTTACCAGTGGGAGTACACATTTAATAACGAGGGCTCTTCAGTCTCATAAACAAAAGCAATAAAGTGGCATTTGAAATTCAATGCAGATGACTGAAAGGAAACGTACACAGGGTAATGAAACCCTGACAACACAGACACGCACGTACACAGTCAGCTCGGTAGTAAACATCATCCAAAAAGCAAAGTAGATCTTAGTAATTGTTAGGTAGGCATCAGATGAAGCTAGCAGAAGACAGCCTGAAAATAAGCAAAGGAACCTGACTGTTCATATTATGTAGCTAAGCTGTAGGGCTACTTTATGCAGGATGTTGTAGTTATTTGCTTAATAAGGCAACTGAACTAACTCACAGAAGAAAAATACCTCTCAAAGGGTATTAAGTATAAATGCATCACCTTTGGATCAGGATTCCTTGATGACTGTACAGCTGCCCTGAGCATATACTCTGCCTCAGTATTTTTACTGGATGCTGTCAGAGACAGGTTCCTGGCCTTGGTGAGCATTTGGTCTGGCCTTGTGTAACAACAGCCAAAAGCTGGAAGATGAGTCTGGAAAAACTGAAGTGGAAAGAAAGAGTTTACATGTGGGCTATAAGGTCTTTTGTACATCGAAGGTGGGTGTATCTAGAAATATTCTGTGCTGTCCTTTGTTTCTACAACTGTGCCTTAGGATGCAAACCACTTTTGTTAAGGCAATACATGTTTATATGAACCTGCTCAAAACCAAAAAGAAGTGTACCACAGATGGGAAAGTGGACAAATACCCCTTGGGAACAACAAGGGCATTGCCAGGGCATGCAGAGATACAGTTAGAAAAGCTCAGCTCGAATTGAAATTGGCCAGATATGTCAAAAACTACAAGAAAGGGTTCTTCATAAACATAAACAACAAGCAGAGACAGAAGGAAAATATTGGTCTGCTGTTAAACAGCAGAGGTGAATTAGTCACCAACAATGCAGAAAAGGCAGAGGTTCTCAACACTGTCTTCACCTCTGTCTTCACCAGCACTGTTGGGCCCCAGGCCTTGGGAACAAAAATCCAAGTTGACGCAAACACAGAACTTCCATCAGTGAAGGAAGAGTTGGTATGTGAACTATTGCAGGAGCTTAACACCTACAAATTGATGGACCCTGACTTTATCCACCCTGGCTGACATCATTGCAAAGCTGTTGTCCATAATCTTTGAGAAGTTGTGGAGATCAGGGGATGTCCCAGAAGACTGGAAGAAGGCAAACGTCAGCCCCATCTACAAGAAGGGCTTAAATGAGGATCTAGGAAATTATTGGCCCATCAGTCTTACTTCAGCCCCTGGGAAAGTCATGGAAGTAATCCTCCTGGAGGCTATCACAAGTCAAATGAAGCACATGACTGGGAAAAGCCAGCATGGATTCACCAAGGGCAAATTCCTGCTTTACAAACCTGATTGCCTTCTAGGACAAAGTAACCTCCGTTGATGTGGAGCGAGCAGTGGACATTGTCAACCTGGATTTCTCCAAGGCTTTTGGTATGATTTCCCACAGCCTCCTCCTAGAGAAACTGATGCATTATGGTCTAGACAAGTGGTCTGTGCAGTGGCTGGGGAACTGGCTGTCAGGCCACACCCAGATGGTGGTGGTAAATAGCTCCTTTTCAGACCAACAACCTGTCACATGTGGGGTCCCCCAGGGATCGATACTGGCCCAACATGGTTTAATATCTTCATAAGTGATCTGGATGAT
>RSEF01000001.1:146286699-146317451 GCA_003993805.1 Himantopus leucocephalus | reverse complement strand
AAAAAAAAAAAACATTACCACACATAAGCTACACAGCCTATTGAAATCACAGCTGCTCCAACAGGGAGACACTGGAGTTTCTAGCACAAGTATGAGAGGCAAGAATAGTATGGCCACACTAAATTCCCCTTTTACACATTAGAACTGATTTAACTTTTTTAATCTGTTCATTTTATTGCCAAACTGAATCAAAATATAAAAAGTGAAATAATGGAGAGAGGCTGAAACAGAGTGGGGTCTGCATACCAGAGCAGTCATAAATTTTTCGACATGTGGTTTCAAATGTATCCATAACTATTTTACAATCATATTTTAAAAGACATTTTTATTTAATGTTTTTCTTCAAGCTTGCTCCGTTTTTTAATTTCTATAGTGTATTGTGTTTAATTTCCTGACCCAATTATAATTTGCAACTAAGGTATGAAACACTATGTCTTAAGATATCATAAAAAATAAGTTAGTCTTCCTCACCAGTCTTTTTATTCTAGTAATAGTTGTTTCCTGACAGAATAAAGAAACCAAATAGTTTGCATCCAGGTACTGTATTAGGTACAGTTATTCATAATTCCAGGAACACTATAAGCTGTGCAGTCAGAGATTTTTGGATGAGGATCAGCCAAGATTTTCTCCAGGTTTTCTTGTTTAAATGCTCTGTGTTGGACAGAACCACTCTTCTAACAGCTGCTCCTATGGGTCTCACTCAGATCCAGTCAATGCATCTTCTGGAATAATTGCTGTTTGTTAAGTAAACTATACATTGATAATCATCTGTGCTTTTGTTTTGATTCACATATTACAGCACTACCTTTATTTTACCTGGCGCGTTACTTCACCTACCTTTGTTTTTCTGTGGTACATCTCATCCTTCAAGTCTTTCCCCTTCTCCCCTTCTCCTCCCCTCAGCGTTAATGAATTGTAACCCAAAGATGCATTCCACAACCATCCTCTCTTTTTAATCCCTCTCTGCTCTCAGCATAAATCCTTTAAGCTTCAGGCCCAACTTTACACAAGCGGCTCTGCAGTAACATAACATCTAGGTCTCCAGACATTGACCACATGCAACTCTGCCACATCCTGTACAAATACAAAATAAAAAGACTGCAAGTCCTAGAGGACTTACACTGTGGCTTCATCTTACTTTAGGATAAGGATCAGCACGGAAGAATAGCGGAGTAAAGGAACCAATAAGACAATCTGGTGATGATAGGCAGTGGGCTCAGCAACAACCTCAAGTTATTATCAAGCTTGCTGTAGACAACCTAGCAAAACAAATTCTTATGGAGAGATTTAGAAATGCAGATTTCCCTAAATAACTATAATAATAAACAGAGATAAATTTTAAAATGGTGCACTAGAATGTATCTAAACATATAGCAGAAAAAGAAATAAATGTGGTGTGAAGGCAAAGGTGACCAAAGTAACTTTTAGTTTTTACCCATGTTAATTTTTACTTTTCTTAAGACAGATCATTGTAAGCATATTTCACTATCATTCTCCTGTTGCTGTCTGCACTCTGCTCTTGCAACACATATCCTTTCTGCCAAGATCACAGCCTATCATCAGTTGCATCTGAAAGATCAAAACCTCTCTTTGCACATAGAACACCCTTCAGTTGAACATAATTTCACAGCAGTTCACAATTTTTCCTATGTAGATAAAAAATGCAAAATTGTTGCCCCGGATTACAGACTGTTTCAGGCAGGGATCACATCTGTGTGTTTCTGTGAAGTGCAGAAAACACTTTGGACAGCTAAAAAATTTTCTGCAATCAAGAAAAAAATTCACACTGGAGACAGTATTTAAGGAGTGCAAGCCAGCGGCATGATGGTGCAGAGAGTGAGAAGGAAAAAATGTATTTCATTTTTAAGAGCAATAACAGCCTCCAAGTCAATCATTTCCTGACAATTAATGACCAGACGGATTAAGATCTGCTCCAGATGGCCATTAACTGCCAGGAAATAGCCAACTCGTTGGCCATTAGTGCTTAAAACACCATTAGGATACTGCTCTTCATTAGTCACATTCACATGATGCTACTATGCACTGAGAATACGAATGCAGCAGAAAACCTTAGTTTGAAAAGACACCAGACAGAACAAAAATAGCGCTGAAATAGATGCATAGTTTCACTTACACAGGGCTGTACTGCTGCTAGAACCCTAAGAATGTGATGCTTACGGAAATCACTGTCAGCAATATAAGCCTCCACGCTCTAATCCACTTAATGTGCCTTCTCTTATGTCCTGAAGAGACCACCCCAAGGGGTGAAAGGTTAGTCTCCATGCCAAATCAACTGATGGTTTCCCTGCTAAGATGTCCAAAAAAGTATGTGACTGTTGAGATTAGGTTACTTGACCAGTATTAACAGGGCTAAGACAAAAATTCCAAAGCGCAGAAAGCACAACCATTTAGTTTTAGGGTACATAAACACACACACACACACACGTTAGCATATTCAAGGAGAGACTAAAATTTCTTCCAAACAATCTCTAAACACTATAATTTACTGTAGTTTACTATAGTTTACATATATGGTACTATATATACTGTAGTTTATATATACTATACTACAGTGTATATATATTTTACTATGGTATATATAGTTTACTATAGAGCTATATTTTTTTGAATCATGTACTGTATATACATATAACTACTCCTAGCTATTGATAAAAGAAAAAATGTGTAGTAAGACTAACTGGTGAATCCATAATTAATTTGAGCCTTATTTATCATAAAATCTCCAAAGTTAAAGCTAGGTCATTAATCTATCTTTGAAAATATTTTTCTGATTCCTTTTATGTATGTGAAGAAGCATATGAACATCTATTAACTGAAAAGGGAACAATTGTGAAGTTATAAGTAAAACAATTGTGAATAAATAACATGTTAACATCACCAATGCAGGATAACTAAAGGGTAGCAGAATTAAGGAGAACTGTCTTCAAAAGAACAGTGAGTGCACCTAGAGCTGTATCAGTTTTACTGTTTTTAACAAAAGATACAAATACTGCTTAAAATCATCAGCCAGTCCTTTTCCAAGAGAGATAGGAAGGACAGTCTCACTGTATCTTTGCCAACTTCAGACAGCATTTTTGCAATGCATTTTACACAAAGGACGTATTAAACCTTACCTTGGAAAGATAAAGCTAGTGAAGAACTCACAATTTTTTACGAAAAACTAAACATCACAGTTCACTTGGTGCTGGTGCTTCAAGGCTTTCCCACTGCAACCCACAGGGCTAATGCCCTGTATTTCATTTTCCATTAGCTTTGTGTCCTAATGCTAAAACTCATTTCCATCGCATGCTGCAGATGTGTTAAATATTTGGAGAGGGCTTGTTCCACTGGGGCAAAGCTGTCTTCTTGAAAAAAAGAGGATGTTTTTATTACTTTCTTCCTTTTTCTTCATTGTTTTGCTACAGTAGATTGTATCTTTAATATGTTTGCTGAGTACTGCAATTCAAAATAAGCCAATTAATTAAAAACAAAAAAAAAAAGTAAACGTGGTGAAGTGAGTAACCCTCAAACCGCCAAAGATTCTCAGGTGCTTTCTGAAGCACAGAAAAACAAAGAAAGAAATCCGCTCCTCTTCTCCCCCACCAAGAAATCATTCTAAAAGTGCCTGAAAACAGATGGTTCATAAAGGAGGAGTGAAGGAACCCTTAGTAATGTGAACACGTGTAAATTAG
Organism: Himantopus leucocephalus; assembly: GCA_003993805.1. Lineage (NCBI taxonomy): Eukaryota > Metazoa > Chordata > Aves > Charadriiformes > Recurvirostridae > Himantopus > Himantopus leucocephalus. The sequence continues at coordinate 146,313,759 of RSEF01000001.1, read as the reverse complement.
GAATTCTGGATCTGACTATTGTGAGCTCTTAAGATAATCCATCAATGAATGAGGAAGACTAATGAAAATGTACAGGAACAACTGAGGCTGGCAAGCAGGCTGGGTAGTCACTAAGTGTAATCTTAACACCTTAATTATAGCTTCTGTCAAGCTGCCTATCTTCACAGACATCCTGAAAACCCATAGTGCAGCCACAGTATACTATCACAGCCCAACAGTGTTAATTTAACACAGCATTTGGCTGCCACTTACCAGTCCATAGTGAACAGTGGAATCCAGGTTGCCTCTTTTATGCACGTGGGGAGCTGCCCCTCAGCACACGAGAAAAAGTCCTGGATGACATGCTTAGGGCAAAGTGGGACAGTTGGAGAGGGCAGGATTTCTTTTACTCCATGCACTCTGCATTGATACGCTACTATCAAAATAATTTCAGACAAGATCAGAACAGGCTTCTGAATGCCCGACACAGCAATGACTTATCATGCCCAGACGTACTACACAATTTTTCATCTAGTTACTTGTTCTAGTGATTTATATGCTTTTCTTCTGTATGTGCCCTTCTAGGCCTGTTTTGGTGAGCAATCACTGGTTTACTCACTACTTGATTACCTCATCCCTTTTTTAGCAAACAAGAGTCCCTGCCAATTACAGGGTACAGATGTCCTACAGAGTTTAGTGCCAAAGAAGTAGAAAATGCTCCTCTGTGCACAGGCAAGAGCAACGCCAGAAGCTTTATTTTTATAATGAGGAATCATGACTTAAGTTCCAGCTTTGAACAAGTTAGACATAACACAATCAAGTTGTATCTGAATGTCACCTGCCTCAGGCAGGCATTATACACAGAATATTCTCTTCATCTGTTGATGGCAAAATATCTGCTGACTTCAGGAGGGCCAGAATTTCACTCCAAAATTTTTCGGGTGAAGTAATTTGTATCATTAGGAATGCTAATATGGGAAAAACCTGACAATGATATTTTCTCAGTTGATTTTATTGACAATAACATAAAATATTGATTTGTGTACACTCTCACTGCATGACTGAGTATCCCTCAAGGAAGCTTATGTAAGGATATTTTACAAAATAGCAAGTTGCAATAAAAGGGTGGCTCTGAAAAGAGCACTGTGGACAGCAAGTCAGGAGATCAGGCTCTATATCCAGCCCTGCTGCCAGTTATCTGTCTGGGTAGACACCTCCTTATCTATTAATGGACCTAATAATCGGTGTAGTGTCCCTCATTTTCCCCCCTATTATGTCATGTTTTCCAAGCATTTTTCCCATTACTGGCTGAAGATATGTGAAAGAGAAGTGAATGGTTAAAGAAAAAGAGGTTTCCTCCCTTTTTTATTAGGGAGGGGAAAAAAAACAGAAAAAACACCCCTACCACATGGACCCGCTACGTTCTTGCCAGAGGGCAGTAAATGTCAACACGGTAGTATATTTCCTGCTTTGAAAATGAACCAATTTAATTCAGAACTATTAAACTTCACAGCAGTGGTAACCCCTTCCTGTGTGTTGTCTTTCTGTTGGGCCAGTCTCTTAAATCATTCAACGCTGCTGCCTGCTAGAGACTGAATCCTCAACAAACGAAACTACCCCTGCAGTCAGATTTCTGCAATAAGGCTATGCTTTGATTGGAGCCTTCCTTCTTTCCCCAGGGACGAGTTAACCTCATAAAAATGCATATCCTGCCCAAATGTTTGTTTGCTCTCATTTATTCCTTCCTTAATACTAATAGCAAGATCACTGAGCAAACAAACTACTGAGCCTGGGTATAAATACCCACCCTTCAATGGCCATTTGTCAAAGGTGATCAAGGCCATCCCACAATTCATGCTCTACTTGTAGGCTGGGCAGCTGCTGTTTTTCTTGTGTTGGTTCAAAGACACCCATTGAGAACAAGCATCTGGTATTGGAGGGGGAGCAGGGACATGAAATCTGAACAGTGTGAGCAGACACAAGTCTGAGGGGTTTTATAAATCTATCTACAAATTCTTCTGTGCTCTGCCCAGTACAGATAGTAAAATCCTTATTTGGAATGTAGCTATCTGTGTAACCACAACTGCCTACCACTAAAGGCTTTGACACCACCTGAATTTAGATCTGGTAGTGCCGACTCCTTCCCTCATCTGTACCCTACTCATCAATATCCAGGGGATTGTGGAGTAAGACAGGGAAAGGTCACCTATAAAAAAGCTTGGTGCAAAATCATGGTCTTATTCTCTATTTTGTAATAAAATGCTACAGATGAAGTTGCACAGACCACGACCATCTGAGAGGTAAGCAGCCATAGTGCTTTTCCTCAAAGTCAAAACACATGAACTAGTAGATGTCACAGCCACTAATTGTTCAACACAATTGCTGTAGCTGCACACAGGCACTGTCCCCTGATGAAAGACTGAGATGTAATGCACCTTATCACTACCTTGGTAAAAAAAAGACTATAAAAGCAAACATACAAGGCAAATGTAATGCAACCAAATTCCTGTTACTTTTGCCGCCTTGTCCACTGTTATTTCCTCACTACTTTTCCCCTTAAAGGATCTCTAACACAGAGCTCGTGCTTTCTTTGGTATTTAGGGATTCAGATTTGCACTGGCTCTGTCAGTGACCCTGTTTTTTGCGGGGGTTTTGCGGGGTTAAACAGAAGTCTCAGTCACATCAGGAAAGGTACCAACATCATCCAACTGGAAATGTTCTGCTAGCTTGAACAAAAAGCTCAAGAGGACTGAGCTGTTCCCAATATGCCTTTCCCAGAGATAAGGGGAAGTGTCACAGCTGCAGAGCAGTGAGAAGCCTGTGCTCATCCATCACACATAAGAGAACCCTTGAAAAACTGAGAGGCATCTGATTACAATGTCAGTAGTAGATATAGATATGTTATTTCAATATACATTAGTCTTCTCTTTCTCCCATAAAGGTTATTCTTAATAAAGATAATAAAACCACAGAGCCCTATATCTCTTCAAAATAGATAAAGAGCGATAAAAATGAAGGAGCTACATATGACTGCCTTATGTCATGCAGCAAGGGTGCCTGGAATGAGTTTATGTCAGAGGTAATCCAATGTTCAATTTTAGGGAGTTATTAACAGGTGATGATTAGTTAATAAACATTAGTTCAGTCCTTCCACTGAGACGACAGTCTAAATTGTAATGGCCTTATCAACTACAAAAAATGCAAAAGGCCATGTGGGCTTTTATAAACTGAGTCAAAGCAACAATTATCTTCTGGCAAAGAAAGTCTCCCATGGCACTTGTACTGAAAAAAACTGGCTCTATTCTGTTGGTAACAAATAGTTGACTTTTATCTTGATTTGCTGAATTGTTTATAAGCTCCAGGACATGTCTCTGTGGCCCCCAAAATACTGGCACAGCAGTCAGACAGCAGTAACATTTTGTTTTGGATGGACAAAACAACATCAAAAGTTTGGCTTTAAAAGAAAAATCAAGTAGTCTACGCCCTCATGTTAAGTCTACAGGACCTGGCAACATTGTCTGCAGAAGGGAAGGAGCTGGAGAAGGCAACATTCTTCGCCTTGGTGGTGAGGCTTTCTTTGAACTCACTTTTAGTGGCATCCACCAAATCCATGAAGAACAGGATTTCCCAAGCTTCACCTGCTTATGTGTCATCCTCATGAGAAATATTTTTAAATATGTTCATAGTGGTGGCAACAACAGCTCCAGTTCTGTGTCCAGGGCCTGTGAAAGTATGTGGGGAAACAAGTTTCCAGCCCTATCTCACACACTTATATGTGAAGGAGGAGGTGGCAGCAGCTGCAATGGAACCTCCAGACCACGCACCATTGGCTAGCACGGGAAGGCATGTTTGGGTAGCGCTTTGAAGGGGCGTCTGTAATGCCACCAACAGCTATACCTAAGGTGGAAAGTGACCTGTAGAAAGGTATGTCTTGGGCATAAGAGTTGAGACCCTTCCTGTTCTCTCTCTTCTGTCACAGCACGGGGTAAAACAGGCAACTAAAGCTCTTCCTCTCTAATAGCATCAGGAAGCAGCCTTATTTGATCAAAAGTGGCTGTATAAAATGCAGACATCTGCATCTAAGCTACTTCCTGGGGTCAACAGGCTGATGCAGCTTCAGCTGAAGTGGAAATCTAAATTAAAAATAAAATCTTTACCTTCTCCAGTGACAGCTGAGACCTTTAAAATCAGGTGAAATAATTCCACTCTCTGCATTTCCAGAAAATTGTCATACAGCATCAAGCCCAGGGTTCTCCTGTTCAACATCCATCTGTTATTTTTGAAACTTCGGTTACATCGTTTTCTTCCCCTTTCTGGAAACATATACTTGCTTCATCTGGCAAGGGGAACCATAAATCTCTCCCGACTCCACTTGCTATTTTGGCATATTTGCAGTAGTTCACACAGACAGAGTGTATTTAGACAAATGGCAGAAGGAAAACACTTCTGCATGCACATAAGTGGAAGCCTCAGTTATGAACAGTGTTTCTACTGTATTGCTCTATGAGTTCCTGATTTTGCACGTCTTGAACTCAGCTGCACCTTCTGTCTTTCAGCACTACGTTCATTGTTTCTTCATGACTGCTTTCTGTCAGAAATACAAGATTAGTGGATTAAGAGAATGCAGCAAATACCAGATAGCAATCTGCCTTACAAAATCTCACTTGCAAAATTAATGTGAGCCAGCTAGCATGAAAACGGTCATGTGGGCTGAAAAACTCCAAGAACATAAGCAAAGGGTAATGATAAATAGCTAAGTACATAGGTCAGGGGACACAGCTAATAGGAGATTTAAGGATCATTATAAATCAGGTTTTATTTAAAGTATGCATTTAGGATCAGGAAAAGTAAGGGAATACCACATAAATGTAGTTTTTAAATGTTACTAAGCCAGGAGAAATGTCAACCACCAGTCAGAAGGGAGAAATCATGCAAAGAGGCTTTGATCAAAAGCAGAGGGTGAGAGCTTGATGAAACCATGTCTGGGAGAAATATACATCCGGGGGAAAGGAAATAATCTGAAAAACTGCTGTATACGATAAGAAGAAGGAGACACAGTAACAGTGCTGCTGAATGGCACAAACAGAAATAGCAAAGTAGAGACCTTCATATTACAGCGTGGTACCCAAGACGACTCAAGATGCAGTTTGGAGTTCCATGTGCAGAGAGATCCCCTAGTGCAGATCACACACACACCCCCCAATGCACTTACTGGGACACTGCTGGGGCACCGAGGGACTGGGAGAGGGAGGCAGGCCACAGAGATTGTAGTTTCTCCAGGCTCCTTTCCCTCCACATCCATTAGCACCAACTGCATCATGTATGCTCTGTCTCTGGATGGGGCAGCAGCCATGAGGATCTGCGGCCTTGCTGTAAGCACACGGCTTCCACTGCCACAGACTGTCCTCACTTCTGGGCCTCAGCTTTCTAGTGCTGCAAATCAGAGCGTTCAGGGGAAAAAAAAAAAGGTCTCTGAAAAAGAAGACCTGGGGAATGAAAGCAGACTGTACTGGAAGAAAGAACACAGTCCTAAAACTGTTAAGGTTTTGTATATGTGACATCATAGGAACAAACACTAGTATTTGTTAGCAGGCGATGCACCATTTCAGTGTTATTATTTACTGCTTTTTAATGCTTCAGGTCCTGAAATACAGTTATGCAACAATCTCCAATTATTTTTTTTAATGTAAACTGTAACATTTATTAACTTTTTTTTTTTTCCAATCTGCCTGAAGACCTGGTTCCAAATTTCAATTGACAGTACTGCCATATAAGTGTTTAAAACAGCTATAGGTACTGGGACTAACAGGATGAGATCACAAAAGAAAAGAAATTGTAAGGGTCTTGGGAAGGTGCCAAATAAGGTTGTGCACCATTAAGGTTATCTGATCAGGGACCTTGTCAATGCCAAAGGGGATAACACATTAGGGAGAAAGCAATAAAAAAGAACGCACAGAGACACAAACCTGGTAGACAAAGAATGACAGAGGCAATGCCAAAGACCAAAAGTCTCCAGTCACTAATTGATGGGCCCTTGAGAAATTACAGGCCTATTTTTGGAAAAGGCCAATCTGCGCTTTGTAACTGATAAGAAGATGGAAGCAAGAGGAACATAAGGATTTGGGATATTCCAAGGGGGTCAGTGGGACTATGCCAAACTTAAGGAATGTTGAGGGAAGGGGACTGGGGAGGAGCAGAGAGGGACTAGGCAGCAAAGTGTATAAAAGGGGCCAGTTGCACGTAAAACATTGCTGGTCAGTATGCTTGTATGACTGAACCCTGTGTCTGATCACCACACTCTGTCCTATCTGCTTATTAAATCCTTTCTTAACTCTCTCTGTGTGCACTCTGACCCTCTGTCTGGTGCAAATACTGTAGGGATGACGTGCCCGCAACCAGCATGGCAGGCGTGAGTGAATATGGGGCCAGCTCCCGGATTCAATCCAGGCGGGAGTCTTGGCTGCCAGCTGCCAGGCGGAAACAATGCATGTCCTGAACACCAGCTGCTGGGACGGACCAGAGTGAGTGAGGGTCTCAACACTGGTGGCCCCAGTGCTGGAAACGGGAAACCAGCTGCATCTGTTGGCCTGGGATGGACGCTGCCAGGTCTCTGGGCAGCGGGTCTGATGGCTGGGCAGGAGAAATCCCGTGGCCTCAAACATGCTGGAGGTACAACTGCTTTTAATATCCCTTGACAGAAATCATGCAAAAATATTAGAATTACAGAATATTAGAAATTCCTTGACACACAAGTCATGCAAACAGAAGTGGTATATCCCATAACACTTGGGCTCATCAGCCTCATGAATCAAAATACTTTTTCATCTCTGACCTCCTGTTATAGGACACTGGTCGTGTAGACACTGACTGGTCTAGCACAGCCTTTCAAGACTTGCTGTTGTGGGAGATACAGGTCAAGAGCCATAATAGTTCATGAGTGAAAGGTAAAGCCAGAGAACACCCCTGAAGCATTCCTTAGCTCACGGTCCATGCTAGGATATTAAGTGTAGCTGCACTTTAAGGGAAGCATGAGATACCCAATTTATCCCTTGCCATATTCGGCATCTAGGTTCTGTGCCCCATGTAGGTGCTCTGGCATTGAACCAACAACTGAGAGGACAGATGGCAGCGAAAGCAAGCTGAGCACACCCTACAAGAAAAGACAATGTGGGAATAGTGACAAGCTGCTGTGGTTTGCTTCAATGACTTGCAGAAAGACAGAAATTTAGGAACAAGCAACAACGAAGTCTCCACAGTAGGAGTGGAAGACCAAAAGCTATACCTGTGCAATTCCCTTTGCAGAAAAGAATGTGACAGTATAGTTAAAAATCATCATAAATTAAGTTATCATTTAAACACAGTGGGGTTTTGTGTCCCAAACTGCTGCCCTAAACATCATTTTCAGGGACATGCAGTTGGATTTTGTCTTTTATCAGAAGAGAGGTTTTGGCAAGCACTCACTCAACTGTCTGTCCAGCACTCTGGATGTAGCAATAGACCCCGATCCTGTAATTTGTCCTTTTAGCTACCATTTGTCTACTCCCACAACTAATGAGGTGATCATTACATATTCACTGCATCCTTGCTAGAAGAAATTTAGCTACCTAGAATTATAAGTCCGGCTAGTTGGTTTTGCTCCTTTAAAGAGAGGAGAGGTCATAAAAAACCTTGGTTATATTTTTGGAAACTGTAATTGAAGCCCAGTGCTTATGATCATTAATACTATCAACCCTCTGATTCACAACCTTCTACAAGACAACAGCTGCAGATTGCAGGACTTATTGTTTGTTACAATGATCACACAGTTAAAACGGCCAAGGCCTCAAGCTCTTAGCAAAACATTCTTCCATTTTTACAATTTCCCTTGCCTTACTTTACCTTTCTTTCCTAAAGCATATGAAGGAATCAAAATCTTTTAGATTCTCTTTTGTGGTCATTACAATGGTCTCTTTACCTTTTCTCACCATGAATCCTGCTTTAATGCTTAAAAACACTTTAACAGATTACATTAGTTTAAAAAAAGGGCCACGGGGTTGACCTGTTTTGCTTAGCACCATCTCCTTGTGCCATGTGATCAGTCCAGTCTATTCAATACCTCTTCTCTCTACTGAAATTGTCTTTCAGAAAGGCTGCCATCAGATGTGTGTTTTTAAGCATGATGCCAGCAAAGGTAAAACTTTTCTTGCAGAAAAAGTATAAACACGGATTGGCAGTTTTTCTTAGGGGACTGTCCATCCCTAAAATCCCAGTTCTTTCTGAATCTTTTAGTCTCTCTGTGTTGAGTCTTCTGTGGTTAGAGGAATCCTCCCTAATTATCTACCAGTAACACAGAAGGCATCAAATACTTTCTCTAGCCTATCCAGCTTGCTTATTTCAAAAGGCATAATTTTTTGCAAAAAATTCAATCACAACATTTCATATAATCTGCACATGTGCAAGCCTGCAACTTGTTACATGCCCAGCTGAGGTTTTAAAGCTATGAGCCTTGTAAGTCCAATCAGACTACCTAGATAATAAAGAAGAGGTACTTCTAGTGTGATCAAGGCTTCACAGCATCTTCCAGACGCCTATTCCTCTTCATTGAGAAAAGCTATGATAAGTATAGGCATTGTTTAATAGAGGCAGTAGGGAACGACAATCGGAATGCATCCAGGCCTTTCTTTTACTTTACTACATTTTCAGAGACACTCTCAAACTCTTTCACTTAGAAGTAATGCAGCATCCACTCCTATACTGCATCTCTTAAGAGCAGTTCTGGCTCCTGCTGTTTTGGTGGCATGACCTTACTACAAATTCATATTTATTGTAGTATCAGATACAAATGTCTCCAGATTTGCAGCCAAGATACGTCTGTTTTCATTACCCCTAGTATTTCTAAATATGCAGCAGTCAGGTAAATACTCTGGGATACAAGAAAAATTATATTTGTTGCAACACTGCTAAACCAGGATATAATTCCCAAAGGAAAGGTAAGTGCCTGCATATCTAGCAACTCTTTTGTACGCAGAGGAATTTCTAGCTGCAGTGCCTTCTACTTGCACAACGCTGTGCATCAGTCTTACAAGTACTGTTCATAGGTAAATTCACTGAATGGCATGAATTCTGTGCTATGAGGCAATGCTCTATAATTTTGAGTTTCTGTTTTTAGTCATGGTACTTACATATTTTTGAGCTGGTATGAAACAACTGGACTTCAGGGTAAAGGTATATGTTGGGACAGCATCCACTAATGATAGAAAGAGGTCTACAGAACAAATAGAAAAATACAGTAACACTTTGTGAAAGGTGGCCCAGGAGACACCTCATTCATAAGATGAATGCCTCTGATGGGATTCCTAGCACTTCCTTTAAAGCTACTCTACAAAAAATTCCCTCTATCATCCATAACACTCTTGATATCCAGTGAAAAAAGCCTGGCCTTTTTTTCTTTCACGCCCCCTCTGTGTACACTCTTACTATGCTCCATAGACTGCTTGGAGAGGAAGAAGTTTGCTGTGCCAAGCTGCAGTTTGCAACAGAAAAATTGGATCCCTTCTGATCCACAGTCCCCAGTATACTAGTTCATATTTGCCTATCAGAAACATTTTAGAACAGCCAAAAAAAGCTAAACATTCCTGAAACTGTTGATGCTTTTTCTTCTCTTCATTTATCTGTCTGCAATTACAGATGGAACCCATTACCACCCACTTCCTCAGTTAGGAAATGGTTCCTCTGTACACTTTGTACTGCTCCTCAGATACTCTGGATGCATTTATCCAGACAGTTATGAGTGAACTCTGTCCCCACTGCAAGCGAGTCAAATGTAAGCCAGCTATGGAGCAGATGTCTTGTGGATAAAGTCATGGATACCTGCAGATAAGCCTAGTGAAAAATAGATTACCTGAGCCTGAGCATGGCACCGAGCTGTGTAGTGCGGCTCCCCTGCCCAAACCTGATCTGGCTCACACGTCCCATGGACAGAAGCTCACATCTGTCTGTAAACACTGTGTAGATGTGCCCCTCTATATCCTGCACTTGTAAGCGGAGACTTGCTAGCTAAGAAGGTCATGGTGCCCTGTTACTTACATGTATACAGTTTATTTCTTTCAACACTGCATTGTTTACATCCAGCCTAACATTAGCCTCCTAAGAACTACACATCAGGCCTACACTTACATAAAAGTTTTGCTGCGTAACTTTCTGTAAAGGCAGTGAAGAAAGAGAAGCACCTGGGCAGTTAATTTATCTGGTCTGAAGAATGTGTAAAATAGAGGGAGGTGCTTCTTTTTCTATCAGTTACACACGATCTTCAGCTGTTCAGCTAATTTCTGTAGAGCCTTACATGCTTTACAGGAAAAGTACAAAACTGACAAGCTTTCTGACTGAAAAAAGTTACAGCCGGGAGATATCATTTATCTGACTAATAACTCTCATTCATCCTCACTGAACCACAGGCAGAACAGTAAGATCCAGGCAGTTATTCTGGGGACCTAAAGTTATCACAGAAAGTTTCATCTTGATGCAATGGGAAGGAGGAAAACAAAAGGGTTTGCTAGAGGGTGTAATGCAATGAGTACATTTCCTTACATACGCTGTTTATTTTTCACAGATCCTCTTTCTAATCCTGCAGGCTCTCTCCTCTAAAGCCATTCCTTGAATGGACACCTGGACTGAACTCCCCTTGTGTTGGGGAACACTAAATAGACATGTAGTTCTGACAGAGACACCTGCCTGCTCTTGACTTGCTACAGAGCTGGCTGTTGGGCTGAAAGGAGGGGATGAATGCAGAAGCCAAGGTTGGGGTTGAAGCTGGGAGCAGGACGATGGGCTCACCAGTTCCCTGCGCGGGCACTTGCAAGCTGCCCTGCAAGCTTTGTTTTTCCTCCCCAGCCTTCTCTCATGAAAACATCCTGCTGGTTCACAGCAAAGACAAAAACTCAGTTTTCTTTGACATTCTTCCTTACCTAAACCTCGTGTCTGAAGAAACTGACTCTCTCTTCCATCTACTTCTAGATCTGTGTGTAATCAAACCCTAATAACACATTGCATTCTAATACTAAAATTATGAGTAAAAATAGGCGGCTTGACTCATACACGTTAAAAACCTCTTGCCCCAAAGATGGGAAAGATTGAATTATTTGTTTTAATAATTCAGAAACAGGAAGTAAAACATGAAACAAAACCACTTTTCTTTGTGCTTTTATTCTTTAGATACAAAGCACACTTTGCTACAAGAAAATTACTAGGATAGGAAACTACATAAACAGGTGAACTTTAAAATTATTATTTTTTTGCCATTATTTAAATTTTTCCATTTCATACTACAATAGCACTCCATAGAAATTTTCTAAGACACTCAGTCCCTATGGAGCAGACATCCTAGGATGGAAACTTCAAGGTGGAGAGAGTGAGTTTTCTGAGAAAAAGAGCAGCATAAAGCCTTTTTCACCTGTTCTGGTTTGAGGTAAACAGAAATAATTTTCTTTTCAGTAATTTTACTTTTCAGTTAAGCCTCTTCCAACTAACTGAAATTAATGGCATATTCTTCAGACTGTATCTGCTTCCAGAGTGATAACGCCTGATGTTTATAATTTATACCAAAGAATGGTATGCAGAGAGGCTGTTGCTTATACTTATTGCTATAACACCCAAGGGCAGCTAACTCGGTTATTTGCCCCGTTGGAGGATCGGAAGCAGAAAAGCGTAGAGGGGTCCCACCTGTGGGGAGGAGCGGACAGGACAGGTGACCCAAAACTGACCAACAGGGTATTCCATCCCATCTGCCTCATGCTCATTATAAAGCTGAGGTATCAAAGGGTCAGCTCTCTTTCTTCACTGGCCAGCGTCCGGGGAGGACTCTGTCTGCCTTTGATCCCGATCCGTGCGTTCCTTAATCCAGATCCAGAACCCAGTTCCCATCTGGAACTGAGTCCAGTCTGGGACTTCCCCAGTGCCTGCCAGTGATGTGATCATCCTGCGGGCTTGGTACGCTTTGTATATATTGTATATATTTCATTATTTTCCTATTAATCTTGTTATCTTTTATTTTTATTATTAATATTTCATTAAAGTAGTTTAGTTTCTTTTCAATGCATGAGTCTCTTTCTCTTATTTTCTCTTTCTCCTACTGTGAAGGGAGAGAGGTTAAAGAGAGCATCTGTCGTTTATTCAGTGGCCAGTCCAGCCCAAACCATGACATCACACCACCTACCTTGACTTGGTTGTTACTACACTCTTCCCCCGAACTGTTAATCCCATCCTATAAAAAGCTATATTGATGGGGCCCCTTGTCAGCAAGACTGGACCCCCAACAGGATGAGTAGTTTCAAAGAAACACTGTGATCCTTTTTAAAATATTATTCTTCAAGGATCTGCCATCTGACATTAACTAGCCCCTCTCAGAACAGCAGTCAGAGTGGATTGAAACTATTCATGCAAGTCAGAGTTGTACAGACAAGCCCTTTGCGCAGAAACATTGATGATCTTCTTCCCCTAACAACGTGTATACAAGACTTTTTTCATTCTGAGTGGAGAACCATGCCATGAGTATGATTTATAGTATTCCATAAGAAGGAATGATTGTAATAAAATGAGGCATTGCGAGAAATGTACCTTGCGAGAATCTTTAAAGTATAAGGAAACTGAGAAAAGAGTTATGTTTAAACTTGTCTACAGATGTATGACAAATAAAGCTCTACAGCATGCAAATCCCTTGCATGTACCTACCAGCTGTCGCAGTGTTCTAAAGAATTTACTCTTGCCCCCAGCATCTCTCTTGAAATGATGGATGGGATTACACCATTCTTGCAGGATTTTGGCATTGCTTCATTTTCATTTCGTGATAGTGAGGCCTTACCATTTTCTCTGATCTGCTCGAATTGATTCAGATTTGCAGGCCATGGGCTATTTTCTCTCAGAAAGAGATGTCTGCATGAAGGCTTGTCTGTCTCATCCAGTAAAGAAGAAAAGGATAACTGATGACTCACAAAACCCAGAAGTCAGCTACTGAATTTTAGAACACAGGACCATAGGAGCAGAGCAATGCCACAAAACATTTCCCAGTGTAAGAAATACCCATGGCAAAATACTAAAAGACAAAGGACAGTGTGGTGACATAGGTGGAAAACGCACAGTGTTAAAGGCATCATAAACATCCTATGTGCCTTCAACAGNCCAGTGTAAGAAATACCCATGGCAAAATATTAAAAGACAAAGGACAGTGTGGTGACATAGATGGAAAACACACAGTGTTAAAGGCATCATAAACATCCTATGTGCCTTCAACAGGAGAGACCATGTTAGAGGAAGCATGGATGGAGAAAAATAAATACTAGAATTGCGTTTTATGGGAAAAACTGATATGGATGAGGCTTTCATCTGATTTGAAGGTAAGTTTGGTAAAAAATCACTTCATATCTATTATCTGTTGATTTTTCTGTGTTGAAATGTTGCATGGAAAAATACCACTAAATTGTTAAACAGCTTTAGCAGATCAAGAAAACATGACAATTCACTGCTAGTGGAGATTTAAGCAGCTCAAATATAAAGATTCTCAGTAAAGCATGGCATGTTGAGAATTCACCTGGAATGTAAACATGCTACATTTCTGAGGGCAGAGTACAATACTTTGGCTGGCTTCAACAGCTGGTTGCAGCATACCAGGGAGATGTAGTAAAAAAAGACATGCAATATTTTTAGGCTGCAAGTCTTCATCAGTTCACATAAGAAGCCTCTTAAATATCGATTACTCCTTTCTGTCAAGATTCCCTCAACTGTAACTAGTTTGGCTTCAGTTTAGTCATATGTCCACAGAAAGTTTCATGAGCTGTAAAACCACTAATGGTTAAGTTACCTTGAAGAACAATGGAAACAGATTAAAACAAGTGAAGCAACATTCAAAATAATCACAAACCCAAATACTTTACGCTGAAAATAAAAATACATGCTCTAATAGAATAGGCAGTGGTATAACAGAAATAGTTTATTCCACTGCAGCAAACAGCTGAAGTCAATTTCTGTGGTTTCCATACCTGATGTGAAAATTACACTTTTTGTTTTCGTTCTCTTCATCCCTCTCCTTTCCTCATTTCTTTTCTTTTTATTAAGCCTTTCCACCTTTTCTGCTTTCTCCATTCTTACAATTCTGAACTTTCCTCTTTTTTTTGATTTATTTTCTAGGACAGGAAAAAGAGCAGAAGAAATAAGCTAGGACTTTAAACCTGCACACCGCAGGTTTTGGTACAATGGTAACACAGAAACCCCACATTTTGCTAAGACTGCACTCAATGAGGATAGCAGGAGGAGAAGCACCACAGCACAAGCCATGGTCAATTTTTCCTGCAACAATATATTGAGGAAAGCTCTGCCAAGACATCTGCAGAGGAGTGTGCAGGTCTGGTTGTTCCTACAAGCACATAATGCTTACTTTGAGGTTTTCAGAGAACTGCAAATCAAATCTGGGTGAACCAGCAGCTGAATTCCCTGGTTAGCTGGACTGTAACTGCTGAGGGGAGAAGGAATACCATGCAGTGGCCAAGTGTCTCTGGGCCTGGGTTTCAGCTGCCAGCTGGGTGCAGGCTCACGCATTTCTCCACCTGCTTTTGCTCATCTCTGTTGAGCCCCAACATCTAAAGCTACAAAATGGTGCTGTGCTATCTCCTCTTTGGCTCAGCTTCACAAAAAGAAATTGTAGTTTGAGCAAAACTTAGGTTGAACCAGTTACAGATCTGGGACAATAAAGCCAAGAACTGAGAAAGGCCAGGAGTGTAATTACATGGGAGAGGAGAGGGTCAGAAGTCAAATATAAAGCAGCATATGAGGGCACCTAGAATAAACAGCCAATTAAACCAAATGTGATCTCCTATGCAAGGACTGATGCAGACAGCGATTATCAAAAAGCTTCTGTCCTCCTACTCCAAGTGAAAGCCTCAGTACAGCCCATCCTAAGCATTTATAAACCACAGGTCAGGCCTCCAGAAATCATGCTGCTCTAATAAATATATATGTGTTTTTAGACATTGCCTATTGTGTCTGTTTATTTTTCCAGGAAGCCTCCTAACTTCAGTATGTAAGCAAACAGTTCAACTTCAATAGTTACTACTAAAGGGAAGCTGCAAATAACGGTCCTCTACTCTCCATATGAGCAAAGCTCCATCCATCTGTCATATCAAAATCCCCAGCACCAGGCAGGTGGGTATTTTAGCCACCCTCTCCTGTCACCTCTAGTCTCATCCGCACTGTCTATTTCTTGGGCCTTCTCATGTCTCCTCCCAGGTCATCTTGTTCATCTCCTCAGTCTGTCTACACACTTGCATTACTCCATCTCTCTCCCGCTGCATCCCACCCATCCAGACCCATCGATCACCTCTGCAGAAT
This sequence comes from Himantopus leucocephalus, assembly GCA_003993805.1. Classification (NCBI taxonomy): domain Eukaryota; kingdom Metazoa; phylum Chordata; class Aves; order Charadriiformes; family Recurvirostridae; genus Himantopus; species Himantopus leucocephalus. The sequence goes on along the minus strand of RSEF01000001.1, from coordinate 146,298,426 downwards.
CCAGATTTTCTTTTTTTTTGTCTTTTAAATAAGTTGCAGGTGTCTTTAAATGAGCAAATTAAGTAAATGACAGCCCTTCTGCTCCACTCAGACTCCACTGAAAGTGATGGGAATCTGCAGTTGTTTCGAATAAGGAAATAAAATCCCAGGAGATGAATGGTAGGAATATGGAAATGACATGTAAATTAGGGGCATGTCTCAGTATCACAAAGCTAAAGTCATAGCTACATGTCACAGAGAAGAATAGTGATATGCTCACTTATGCCATGGGTAAATTTGGTCCAGAACACTTTTTTTTTTATATTTATGGAGGTGAAGAAAAGCTTTTTCAAAATATTAGAAAGCAGTTTTTGCAGGGTTTCTGCACAAATTACTATCGCCTCAACAAAAACATCTGTATCATTTTGCAGCCATGACTTTCTTTTCATGCTACAGTGAAGCAGTATTTTATACAGTTATGACTTTGTTTCACCATTTGCATAAAAAGGTTGCTGAAAATCAAATTTTATGGACAGCTAATCCATCTCCAGAATTATACCTGCATTAATATTCTTACCTAACTCATGTATGAGGTTGTAGTAAAACCCCCTCCCCTTTTCATCAAAGAGCTTCAACCTGAATTATTTCTATCATTTATCCTGGATATATAACAAGTTACTTCAATGTATACTCAATTACAGGGGTATGGCTAACATTTCTAGCTCTCTAAAGTTAGATTTTTGTGTTTTATGATGTTTTAGTACACCATGCATCAAGTGAAATGCAATCTTTGCAGGATATTTATTATTTTACATACAATCTGGTAATTTCCATCTAATTCTTCTGCTGTTTTCAATACACCCCAGTCCTTTAGCTTGAGCTTCTGGAATTATATAGTAAGACTTAACAATGTTTCAAAACAAAAATCTGTGGTTGATATTTCCCAGTTAAAACAATGATTTTCAATATGGATTATAAACTGTAATGTTGCATCCTTTTTTCAATGCCACACTAGTAATGTAACTGCTGCATTTCTCCACTGATTTTCCACCTCTTCATTCACTATACTTTGGATGCCTTGTCTTCTGCCTTGTGTAAAAAAGTATTTGCTTTTAAATTTACTGAGACAGTTAATATATGCTTCCTGTTATGTTTCGATGGTTTAATCGTCAGTCATCAACTAAAACCTGCATTTTATTATTTCCCCCAAAGCATAAGGAGAGCTATTCTTTTAAAAAGAAGAGTTAATTTACTACTACCACACTTAGTTTTGTGCCACTGAAACTTCACGGTGAGAAGAAGTCAGCAGTCCTACATCACTACCAAACTGCTGTTGTATCAGGCCCTTGAATGGAGATCTGTAAGAGAAAAGTTGTATGGATAAATCTGTGCAAAGTACTTTTGTATAGATTATGTTTCACCCTTTCATTCTGTTATATTATTAAAAGGTCCAGAAAAGTTAAAGCTGCTTTAGACTTTGTTACAACACCTTTACGCAGCTTTTTCTTTAAAAGACCTAGCTTGATTTTTTACCAAACCAAACTCGCAATCTAGAGATAATGTGCATAAATTCAAAAGAAAGAACTGCCAGGTGTCTAAGCTATGGGAACAGGTAATACAGTTACCCTTGGATCACCTCTTTAAGGTGAGTTTCAGAGAGCTGCCGCTGGCAGAGAGGCTGCTCATCCAAACGTGAATGCTACCAGAAGCCCAGAAAAAAAGAAAAGTCACGTGCCCCTGTACAGGTCACTCTAGATCTCTTGCTGAAATGAAATACTGCTGAGACAAACAGTGGAGAAAACCAACAGTTAGAGGCAAACATTATCTCTGCTTTGCAGAGACCCTCAAAACGTTGTTTTCCGAGGAGGAAGACATCAAGCACCCATTACTCCTCCACAATTATTAACTCAGCAGCAAGGTTACTGCTGGCTGTGCTCAGGCAATTTAAATTGCAATGCACAACTAGAACAATTTACAGATGCATTAATCACCACTTACTCTTATTAGCGAAGGATGTGTGAAGCATCTTCCAACTTTAAGGCAAGTGCCATATAAAGTTCATCAGATAGAGCCAATTCTTCATCCTGAAACAGTACGTGGTTTTAATCATCGCATTCACTGCACTGAATGAGAGTTTAATCTCCAAAGGGAGACTACCATTCATGAAATAGTTGAAGAAAGTTTTACACACAAATTCGATTTATTAACAGCCAAATCAGACACACACATAGGATAACAGTGACCCAGCAACTCAGAGTGCTCTGCCCACAACATTTGTAGACTTAACCAGATCATCATTTTCTGTCTAGGAGATTCTGCCAGATTAAAAAAAGGGGGAGAAGGAGGAATAAAAACCACTTTAATAGTAACTAAAGAACAAAGAGTGTTTTTGCCAATGGAACATGTTTGGGGCAGTGTCAAGAAAAAAAGAAACCCTAAGTCTTTTAACATAATTTGAAACCAGATTCTCCTCAGAGGGATGGAAAGAGGGGGGAAAAAAAAAGCTGTTGTCCTGAGGCTAGGGATGAAGGCACACTGCCATATTTCTAACTAAAGGTTGCTGCCCCCACAACCATCCTCCTACAGACACATACTGCTGCCCTGAAACAACGCAAGGCTCAGGGTACAAAAGAAGCGAGACTACTTTGTTAGATTTATTTTCATGTAGGAGAATCTAGTAAATGTGTCTAACGCTAATACTTCTTTGATAGTTTTTCCTTTTAGAAAGCGTGGGTGGGAGGTGGAGGCAAAGATTGGGAGCCAGCAGGATTAGAGAGACTACTCTGATGGGTAACAGCAGGAAGGCCCCACCACCTCAAGATGGAGTGTGAGGAGGAGAAATAGGTGAACATGAAACTCAACTAAAAAAGATGTAATAGAATAAATGCTTTCAAGGGAATATTTTAACAAAATTGCTAATTGAAACTAAACATTTTCACTGAGAAGAGTGAGTTGAGTCAGCAATTGAACAAAGTTGGCCATCACCTGGCACAGGTGGTTTTCTATCAGCCAAGCATCTCAGTTTGCATGTTTCCCTTAAGGAACACGGAAGAGGGAGGCAAGCAGGCAGTAGCTAGCTAGAAAGTTGCGTTCCAGTTCCCTCTGAAAGTGTTTTTTCTCCCTCTAAATCTTTGGTGCGTTCAGTTGCATTATTTGCTTTCTTTAGTGGCAATTCTGGCATATGAAGGTCCCGTCTCATTCCCATCTCCTCCCTTCTCAGTTCCTTATTCCTAACCCTGCATCACGGTTCATCATGAAAATCCACATTCTTTTTAGCACATAGCAATGGCTTTTATGGCACAGACCACAAACAGTTATGTTAGCACAACTGAGAGGGTTGCAGGAATAGGAAAGAGCAGCCAGGAGATGGGAAAGGGCAAGAACGTCTTGTGTCCAAAGAAAACACACTGCAGAGCACCCTCCTGAGGGCTCAGCCAGCTTCAGCCAGGCTCCTGGCTCTCCAAAACAACTCCCCAGACCTTGGCCCGGCACATCTACTCCCTCTCAGGATCAGCTGCATTTGCCACAGTACTATGAATTTCATAATACTAGGTGTTTTCCGGTAGCTCTTCTGCTCTGAAATCAAGAAAAATTCACTTACATTAAAAAAAAAAACAAACAAAAAAAATCATTTGTGGTTTGAAAGACGAGTTTGATAATGTGAACTCTGATGATTCAACACATCTAGAAGGAAAAATGCTGCACGAAATTAGTAATTTGTTAATCCTTGATTTCTGCTCACGGACTGACTCATGAGCATAAGGCTCAATACCTGCAACACTCCCATCTGCGTCTGACTAGTTAGGACACAGGGTTGCTTTCCCTCAGTTTATCCATGGTTTCTCCCTAAAAAAATCAACTTCCTCATGTCTATGTAATGTGAACGCAACTCAAAACGGACGTGCTTTTCTCTCTAGACACGCACGCATGCCCACAATAAAGCAAAAGATTACAAAATTAAGAGTTGATGCCATTGGCTTTATCCACTCCCAGGTGGAATAAACAGATCAACTGTATCAGTGAAGTCTGAGAACACCGTGCTCCTCCTTGCCATGCTCCGCCACCAGCGCTATGGCAGGGAAGCAGTTTCATGACATGTGGTGAAGTACCATAAGAGCTTGCTCTTGCCAGCTGCACACTCCCTATTGCCACGGTTGTGCCAGATTTTATGTTGTTCATCAGATTTCTCCATGAGCCAGTGTAACTTACGCAATGCACAGAAACAACCTGGCAAAAAATGAAGACACTTCTGCTGTTTTAGTGAGTCAAATCAGTTCAGCAGAAGGTGAGCCACTAACCAACAGCCTCCGCCAAAGAGAATGCAATCTGAGTGACCTTGCATACATCATTTTCTCCTTTACCTCAGCTTCCTTTTTGTAAACAAGGTTCATGCAGGAAAAGGCATGCTATTAGAAATGGTGTTTTTCTTCTGAATGTTCATCAACTTCATTCAGTAGTTTTGGCCAGACTTGTTTCTGTTTTCCCAAGTTTTGAGTTTCCCGTAGTTAACCAGAAGCCAGTTACTTGCTAATTGGAGACTAAACAGAAAGAGGTAAGCAGTCTCTTCCTCACAGTGTGCCCACTGTCTGTGATGAGTGTGAGGTACTCCAGTATGCAAGGCTCTAACTAGTATTGCGCAGCCATGTGCTCTGGAGGCAGAGCAGTCTCTCCACAGCTGGCTGCAATTCTTCCAACTCAGAGGTACTTCTCTGTCGTGTAAATCTGCAAAGGTTTGGGCACAACATTGCTTCAGGAGACAGGAGGTTGAGAACCAGCTTAGCGTTCCTAGCCAGCTGAAATTCAACGCCTTGATCTGGATTTTGAATGCAAGTAAATTTTGCTTACGTGCTGCCAAGGTCTCAGACAGATGTTGCCTCCAGAACCAGCACTCTTATGAAGACAAATTTAAACCAGAATGCAGACCTTTGGAGATGAGATAGGTACAGGAGAAGAGTGGGAATTCAGCTCCTGGCCCTGCACTCAGCATCTTCCTTGAGGTCCCCTGGCTTAAATTGGAAGCCTGATGCACTAAGAAAATCCCCATTTGAAACCACCATTTCCTGAAAAATATGAAACCGTTCAGATTCTAGGAAGTATTACCAAAGTCCTACAACCAAGGCTATTCCCTCCCTCCACCAACTCTATACATGTTCTCAGGAGGCATCAGGAAATGTTTGGACCGCTCAATGAGAAAGGCTTCGCTCTCCATAAACTCTTGTTTTCATCTCCTAAGTTAAAAATTTCCTTTTAAGTGAAATCTGTAAACTTCAGATACAGAGGTATCAGACAGCTCGTATTTTTGTTCTGTAAGAATTGCCATTTGAACACTCATCAATAAATTATTCTTATGACAAGAAGAGATCACAAAAGTCCACTATAGTTTCTGCTAGTTAAAAATAAACCCAAACAACCCTTTCTAGATTTTTTCTTGTTATTGTCTCTGAATCTTGAGATTTAACATTTAGCCTTACTGCAGCTCTTCACATAAAGCAGACATATCTGAATAACAAAGGTTCTCTCAGATATGAAGAATGCATGGCCTGATACATTAGTGATTGGCCCCTTGCTCAGCGTATCTGCTCACAGTTCCACTGCTCTGAGTCATCAAGGCTCAGATTTGACTCAGAATGGGTCATACAGGTCATTATTGTCTTAAGCACTATCTCCATGTATTTCAGCATTTTGGTTGGAATGTCTGCAACACAGAATATGCCAGGAGTCCTTTCAGAGGATGAGTTTAAAAATGCAAATGTTTTTGTTTGGCAAAGCCATTATGCAATTTAGTCTCAACTCACAAACACAATTCAAGTTCAAGTAAACCAGCTAATGGGATGTTGCGCTTTCTTTCAAACCTCATCAACAACAACGTGCAGCACTGTGTAGTTTTCATTTGCGTTAGATTCAGCACATTTTCTTGTCTCAGCTTTTATGGGTTTGTACCTAATCAACCTCATTTAGAGTTTGAGCCAAACTGTAGAATTGCTTCCTAAATTTGCTGCACTGGTCATGAAAATTGAACCCCATATATTACACAACACATAGTGAGGGCCTGGGTATGAGGAAGACTCATCAAACCGTCAACACCAACAAGTGGCTACTAATAAACAAGAAGGCAGAATTAAATCTAGCTCTTTTAAAACATTTATAATCAACTGTGAAATATCTGGCAGACTTTTAGAGAAAGGACATTGACGTAATCCAGAGATAGTCAACAAGAATGATAAAAATTTGATTGTTAACATGCACAGAAAGTCTGGAAAAACATGAAGTGAAATCTAAGCTTTAAAACTCTTCAAATGGTGTTTCATAAAGGAATAGAGCAAAACCAGCAGTATCGCTCCAGGAACAAGACAGTGCATTTCACAGAGCAATAATGGAGTTCCTTGCTTGTGGTTTCAGCAGTAAGAGCTCTGTTTGCCTACCTTTATGGTTATACACTGCTTAGCACTGAGGAACCCCAAGCCCAACTCTGAGCTCTTCGAGCATTTTTGCTTAGAAGTCATCATTCCCTCATTTATAAGGATGGCACCAGTATCCTGACCACACTAAACTTAGATCCAAGGGTTCAATTCAGTGAACAGGGAGCACATGCAAGCTCTTTCAATTACTTTGTCATTTCACACATTTTAAAGATCAAAAAAGCACAGGCAGGTGAAAGGATAGATCAAGTTTTCTTCCTCTAGAAAGTGCTGCTGTTGTGCACATGCACTGCTGTCCTTACACGAAGGTGGAAGGATAGACATATACACCACAAGATGAGGGTACGTATTCACAGTGAGTGTGTTTCCTGTGCACTGCATCACATTTCTGAGGATGCATCCTATTTCCACTCCTCCCCCTTTTCTGTCCTCACTCTCTGCCTTAGTCAATGGCGTTATTTTTACATTAGAGGGAATTTAGATTGAAAATAACCATATGTTATTCTGCATGACCCTTTGCTATGGCTGGATACCAGTGTCAGAGCTCTGACATTATCAGGCTGATGACAAACAAACCTCACAAAATTCCAACACTCCCAGGGCAAAGAGCTCCCTACTTCAGGACATGGTTGTAAGTGACCCGAAGGACTCTACCCGCCTGATGAAGCTGGACTGAAATGTTCTGTCCTTCTCCGTTTGGCCTTCATTTCTGGCCACTAGTCAACCTTTGCTGCTGTAAATTTCCACCAACTCATTTAACTGACTCAATTTTTAAGCCCCACCTTGTCTGCTAAATTCAGTAAAACATTAAGAAGAATGGGGGCAGTAATTTTTTTTCAAAGTGAAAACATGGGCGAGACATAAGGAAGACATCAAGATGACCGAGGGTACCCTTACACTGTGCAGTGGAGTATGGCACAGAGACCCCCAAACTATCATGCAATAAATAAGCTGCAAAACAAGCAGCAATGTAATTACCTCAGAACCACACTGTTTGTGGGCTAATTAGGCTTGCTGAGAAGCACCACATTCATGCTGTTACAGTGTTTCCAAGACTCAAGATCCCTAGTCTTGTGGCTAAATCAAAACAAAAATCCATTTGTGTTAATGCAAAACTTGAAAAATAGTGATTTTGGCAAAAATAACATTAAAAAAGAAAGAATCTGTTTAAACTAGTCATTGTGGGCCCATTTTTGTAATATACAACACTAAACTCTTAAGGGGAGAGAAACAGCCCGCAAATCCCTCTAATGTCTGCCACAGCACAGTCTTGGCACCTTTGCAGAAAAGTGCAGTTCACTTTTCTTCTTTGCTTCACTGTGAGTAAAAGTTTGAACTCAAGCTTTGTCTCCTACTCTAAGCAAAGGTGGAGACCCATTACATTCATCCTTTTCTACCAGTTCCAGTACCCAGGCAACTACTGGCCACAGAGAAAGACACTGACACTGTGATGGTGATTAACAAATTCTTTGGAGAGTTTTTGGTTTCAACTCTTAATCCAGTACATACTTCAGAGGAGCAGTTTCAAAGACCAGAAGAAACCACCCTGAATCCCCTGCAGCCTACGGCAAAACAAGCTCCACAGGAAAGAAAGGATCACGGTTCAAATTCCTCTCCCAAACATGGCAAAGAAATGACTTAAGAAAAGGTGCTCTTTTTCTCCCACTCTTCAAAATGAATACTCTGACTTCTGTGTTACAAGGACGGGCTTCCATGCCTAGCACTAGGTCCTTTGAATATTGTTTCTGAATTTATTTTAAACAAGTTTCATCAAATTCACCCCAAGATCACAATTAATCAGTCAAATGCCACTTCTAGAAACTGTTTGTCCCCCTCAAACATTTATACAAATATATTACTACTTCATCAGATTAAGCACGATCAAACTGCTCAGTTTTGCCCTCCATCCTTGTCATGTAATTAGGAGCAATGGCATTTCAATACTAAGAAATCCAATACTAAAAAGATAAGTAAACTTTTACTCTAAGCACTCAGCTAGAATTTCTAAACTGACAGTAATCAGAAAGCCTTCAGGTGCAAGTAGTCATGAGCTTAAAAAAAAGTTTATATTACATGTCTGCTCGTTTCCGTGAGCTCCTCCCTGAGATTAAGGTGATGCATACATAGAAGCTGACAAGAGCTAGGGAAAGCCTTCCAGCTGCAACATTCACTTGTACCGGGTGTACCTGAATGTGGTGCATGGTAATTACTCACTTTCTCATCCATATGTTTACCAAGGCAAATATTACTTAACCAGAAGTCTTTTGCATCAACAGAAATAGTTTATCTTGTTACATTTGTTTTGATATATTCATGGCTTGTATCAGAGTACAGTAACACCAACAGCATAATAAATCAACAATAAAATTAGACAGAGCCTAATCATCTCTAACAACCATTTCTGTTCACGTGAAGACAATCACACACAGAGTGCAGCCTGCTCCCAGCCTCAGTGTTTCCCAAGGGCTCCTCAGACGCTCACCAGGAACGAGAAACAGGCTAAACTGGTGAGCAACAAAGTCCCAAGTGCCTTCTCTCCTTAGAGTCCCCTGTCCTGGTCCCATTGATAACTGGCAACGCACCTTTCTGGGGACCAACCTGTAATGTCCCTGCTATGTCAGAGGGTCCATATCTTTCATTCACTCAACAGGCTCATATGTGGGCATGAGGTCATGAGGCTGCCTACCTATAAGGCACCTATAAGATGCTCCTTAACATGTCAAATTCCTTTCCTGACAGAAAGGGAGAGCTGGGGAAGATCACCGTTAACCTGCGGAGCTAACCCTACACGAGGAAGGCCTACCAGAATAGTGTAGTGTTACCTGGCTTGGGCACACACACACGTAACATACCCTTAAAATAAAATTCCCCATAAAAGAAACTTTTAAGCCCTTTTCCCTAATTCAACNAGCGGAGCTAACCCTACACAAGGAAGGCCTACCAGAATAGTGTAGTGTTACCTGCCTTGGGCACACAGACACGTAACATACCCTTAAAATAAAATTCCCCATAAAAGAAACTTTTAAGCCCTTTTCCCTAATTCAACACGTTTTCTTAGTATTTATCTCAGTACCAAACACACCTTACCGCCGCTTACTGGACTTTTATTGCTGTTGTACCGTGCCACCTGCTGGCTCTCCTGAGAAAGACAGACTGGTGAGAGCTCAAAACCCCAGTCTGCTCCCCAGGCTGAAAGGGACCTCCAGAGAGCCTTCTGCCCAAATTCCTGTGTGAAAGGATGGCCCTGAAAATGTCAGGCTGAGTCTTGAGTATTTCCAGCAAAGGAGATTCCACCATGACTCTGGGCAACTTATTTCAATATTTAATTGTTCTCACAGGGAAGTAATTTTTCCTTACATGCAGACAGAAATTTGCGAGGCAACTTGTCTGTTGCCTCCTGCCCTGTTGTTGTGCATCTTTGTGAAGAGTTCCTCCACCTTCCTCAGAAATACTTTTTAAATATTTGATATTTAATATTTGATTAATTTAATATTTGAATAATTTACTATTTGAATAAGGTAACTTGTTCCCCTCAAGTCTTCTGTTCTCTAGGCTCAGCAAACCCAAGTCCTTCAGTCCTTCTTTGTACGTCCAGTTCTTCAACACGCTAACCATCCTGATGGCCTTCTCCCAATTATTCAATGTCTCTTTAATAATGTGGAAACCATAACTGGGCATGGTATACCAGGTGCAGTCTAACAAACGTTGTGTAGAGCAGCAAAACCACATACCTTGGTCTGCTGGCCATACTCTTGCTGATACAGCCCAGCATGCTGTCAGCTCTGTTTGCTGCCAGGACCCACTGCTGGTTCACAGTTGTTAATGCCAAGCAGGAGCCGCAGGGCCCTGGCCACAGAGCTGTGTCCCCACCAGCTAGTTGCCAGGCTGTAGGGCTGCTTGGGCTTATTCCAACACACAGGCAGCAGTCTACAGTCCTTGATGGCCCTAAGGTCTGTTGATGTCTCTGTGTGGTGGTTCTTCCCTCCTGTGTACCTACCTCTCCTCCTGGTTCAGTGTACTCCACAAGCTCGGAGAGGGCACATTTAGTCTCACCACCCATGAAAGTGAGTGACGAGATGTCACATGCGTACATACAACATGAATAATATCAGACCCTGCACTGACCCCTGTGATCTCCACGTCTGACTCGCTCACTCAGTTCAGCTTTGAGCCATTAACCATCACCCTTTCAGGTCTAGTTAGCCAGTTTCCTACCAAATCTGCAGCCCGCCTGCCCAGTTCATATCTTACCAGTTTGTCTACAAGGTTGTCAGGGCAGGCTGTGTCAAACACCCTGCAAAATATCAAGGTTTGATACCCACAGCTCTCCCTGCTCCCTCTAAGCAAGTTGCTCCATCTCAGGAGGCAATGAGGTTGCGTATACACTGTTTACTGCTGGCAAATATGACTTGGCTTGTCCCAACCACCTTCACGTGCAGGCAAACAGCTTCCATGAGGACATGTCACATACTGTTCCCAGGGTGCACTCACTGGTCTGCGGTTTCCTGGTTCTGTGTTTTCACAGACAGGAATATTACTTGTCCTCTGCGACCTGTCAAAAATGATAGAGTGGCTTTGTAATGACATCAGCAAGCTCTCTTAGCACCCTTAAATATACATCCCAGCAGATCCCACAGACTTCGTTGTATATATTTATCTCCAATTCGTACAGATCGTCCCCAGTCAATTCAATACTATGATTGTTGGTGTGCCATTTCAACCTTGCTCTTTGGCACAGAGCCAATCCTGGTGGCTACACACATATATAGGTCTGCCATGAACACCTTATTTAAAACCTCGGTAGAACAATGCCAAGGCATTTTGTGGTTTGCTTAAATCTTCAGCTGCTGAAATCAAGCATATATGTGAAAATAATCAGTTCTTATTGACAATAAAACTAGCTTCCAAGTTTGTGTAAAAAAAATTAAAGTGATCTGAAGGTGATCAAACAAAAGCCTTAAAAATTATGTTTGTTTTTAATCTCATGGTCATTTGATAGCTGACTGACATTTTGATTACTTGGCAGTGATATGAAAATATTATCAATATTATTTCATACCTCATGCATATATTACAAATGTATATAATTTATATTGTTAGCTTTAATTGTTTAGGTAAGCAATCACTGCTTAAGAAATACTGCAAAACCTCAGCAATCTAAAGACATGTTATCAGGGTAACAGACTGCATTTTACCTATACTAAGTCCATACGGCTTTCAGAGCAAGCTCAGGTCACAAAAACAGTAGAGCAGCTGGACTACTTCCTTTAAGGGACACGGCCCTGCCTACTAAAGGTCTGTAGGGCAGGTCTGGCCCTCAGCTGCAGCT
>RSEF01000001.1:146215195-146269408 GCA_003993805.1 Himantopus leucocephalus | reverse complement strand
GCTGTAGGTGACCCTGCTTTGGCAGGGGGGTTGGACTAGATGAACTCTGAAGGTCCCTTCCAACCCCCACCATTCTGTGATTATGTGATTCTGTAACTTAAATAAAAAATATTTTCATTCATTTACATTCCTGTCTAGTTTGCAGTTCATCAGTATCATCTGCCTACTGTTTGAACTGTCTCACTTAAGGGTCTTGTCTCTTAAACAGGTACTGAGCGTGGAGCGCTAGGAAAGTGTTTTGTGAGCCCAGAGACTCCAACTGTATGTTTTTAGATATATGGTTGACTGCTTTTTACAGTTTCTGATAATTTTGGAGGCCCGTGAGTTTAAATCTATGCATTTGCTGAATGTTTTTCATGCAGGCTCGTGTTTGCTACTGGCTCTTTGTCAGAACGCAGGACTGAGTAGACACCTTGTGCCTTTCAGTCACCCTGGTGTGAACAGAACAACTGCACTGGCATGGTGGCAGGTATGACACGGAACATACAAGACATAGAATCATAGAAACTCTGGCTGGAAGGGACCTCTGTAGGTCATCTAGCCGAACTTCTCACTCAGAGTGGGACTGTCTCCACCGCTCAATCAGCCATACCCTTGTCTACCTGAGAACTGAACACTTCTAAAGACGGAGATCCCACAGCCTCTCCCAGAATGTAAATAGACAACTTGTGCCAGTGCTGCACTACCCTCCTTGTGAATGGCTTTTCTTTTTCAGGTGCATCCTGAACCTCCCAAGCCTCAATCTACTGTTCCCTGTGTGTAATAGTGCAATTTGTATTTCTAGGATGCATTATTTGTAATGCAGTATTTGTAATAGTGGAGACAATGGCTAAGGTACTGAAAAAAANCCAAATTTGATCATTTTGTATTAAGGAAGTTTATTCCATTTTTAGATGACAACAAAACACAGAGATTTTTTAAATATTTTTTTTACAGGGGCATGGGCTATTTGGTCTCAACAATACTTATCAAGCAAACGGTTAGAAAAATAACTTATGCTACAACTTCCTAACAAACTTCCAGTGCTTATTCATCTTCGTTCAGTATCTGTTTTACATTGATACAGATTTCCTGAAGGTGCAAAAAATGCAGTTATTTCATATTAAATTGAGTTCTTCATCACTAAGGGTCTTCTGGTGGTTTTTTTCTCACTGTCTATTAGATACTCTTTTGAGGTCTCAATCTGGGCAGATCAAGATGTTCCTCATGGGCATTAGGCGTATGTGTTCTTCTTATGTCTGTCTGGGACTGTATACAACTCTATACTTCCAAGCTTTTGCATCTCATTACAGAGGAAACAAAGAGAAGTTGGATGCAGCACACTTAGGAAAAGCAGCGCAAATAGTGTGTAATATTATGCGCATAATTCATAGAAAAACCACAGGACATATATCTCTTCAATTTTTGCATGTTTTCTAGTTACCACAAAAACAGCAGATTTAGCTGCTGTTGTCTATGAACCAGTAGATTAACGGTCAACCAGAAGACATTATGTTTGATGACACCCATAGTGTTTTGGTCCTTGCTAGGCACTATTGTTAAAAGATAATTGAAAAAAACCACAAAACAAACAAAACCAAAAAACAACCAAAAATAAACTCTTAGTGTCTTCTAGAATGATGTTTGTGTCTCTTCAGATGGCTCAAACCCCATGTTGCTTTTTCCCTCTTCAGCATAAGGGTTCACGTCTTCACAGTTTGCTCCTGCACCACTCCCACTTTGTCTCGCTCTCCTGTAATGAAAATTCATTTTATATTAGAAGTCTCTGTGCTGTTCCAGTCCTTCTGGATCTCCAAAAGAACTTATTGTGAATAATACTGTGCTTAACTGGGAATATTTATACCAAAAGGAATTGTGTTGGTTTTAAGGGGAACTGTAGCAATCTGACTATGTTCTTAGAAACCCCATTAATGGAGAGACACAGAAAACTAACCCAGCTATATTGATGTTAATGCAGTAATATTTAAGGAAAATGACATTACTGGACAACCTCCAACAAGATTATTGAAAACTGCAAGTGCTGAGGGATGTGGGCAAACTCTGCTGTTGGAGAAGGCACTGTGTCCCCTGCAGGCCACTCCATCTACCTCACGGTGGGGTTGGCAGAAGCCTGGCCATGCTGCGGCTCCCTGCGGCCACAGTGTCCAGCTGCCTTGGTTAAACTGCTGATGATGGGGAAATTGCACTAAGCTTCCAAAGCTGCCTTGCACTGAAAGGCAGGGAGCTGAACCTTTAGCCACCACTGTCGATGGGAGTGGGATAATAAGCTTTAATTCCTTAGCTTGCTTCAGTTAGATTTGGCAGCCCATTTGTAAGCACCCTGATGATTCAATCATCCCAATGTCTCCCAATTGTCACGATCACAGCATCAAAAATATTACTCACTTTTTTCGATCTCTCTGCCCAGTGATGATCAAGACAATAATTCCAATGACAACCAGACTAATGATCACCCCAAATATAATTAACCAGACAGTGACTGGTGGTTCATAAGGTGTGGCCAGGGTTGGAAGTATGCCTGAAAACTCCAGCGTGTTATCATCCAGTCTGAAAGCCTCATTGATTCGTCCCCGAGACATCCTGCCATCAAGAGCAAATTCAAAGAGTTTCTCATGTTTATTGGAAGGAAATAAACAGTTTCAGTTGTTTTATAAATCTCCAGTGTGCCAAGCTTCCCCTGAAATGCTTAGCTGAAAAGGCTACACTGAAGGTACTGCTAAACCCATATTTCTTCTGGCACGGGACGGTGGGTCACAAGCACAGTGACCCTTAGGCCCTTAACCTGTTGCAGCTTAATTGACATGTTCAGACACTGTATGAACTCTTAAATTCAGTCTTAACATTTATCAAAATGAGGGAAAAAGCCTTCTGATCTCCCTCTCTATTTGCATTTTGCCCCTCATTCTCTTTACCCTAAGTTTCTTGGCTATCTATAAGCTTCTTGGATATGTGAAGAAAAACCCAGCTTTGACTTCCTCTTACCTGTTTCCTCTCTGCAGTGTTCCACAGTTTTGATTCTTGTGTTTTTCACTGCCCTGAAAACTTTCCCTGGTATATTTTCTGTGCCTTGTTTTTCCCTGAACTTCTGCTTCTGCTATTATGTGTGAACCGGACAGTGACTTTCATAGCCATATTCTTCTCCTTTGGTTCACCAACTCCTCTAACTGCTTTTTCAACCCCATCTCATGTTGCTGCGGCTTTTAGATTTGTGCCCTCTTCATTTCCCACTGTACATTATCCCTGACCACCTGCAGAGCTGCAGTTCTACTTATCATCTTTACAGCAATGACTTACAGTGGTGTCATACTGTGCTATAAAAGAGCTCTTCATTGACCCATAAGTGGGAACTAGCTCCTGCTCTGACCTCTTCTTTTCTGTATAATCAAATACATCTGGCTGTCTTTCTGAAACATCATTATTCTGGAGTCCTTGCTATACAATAATTCTTCCACTGATGAGAGGAAGAAAACATGTGTGCATGCACACACCGTTACCATGCCCTGGATTTCAGAATATTAGATAGGTCCTGTTAAAGTTTGAGCAATGATATTTCCTGGCAAGGTATGATGCAATTAGATGTGTTATGGCAGTTTTACAAGTCCCCTGAAGCATTTTACACTGGCTGTTGTCCAAGACACTATCAGGTAGATGGACTGTTTTCTTTCTGTCATAACAGTTTCTCTCATCCCACTATTTCCATGCTAACTGCAGAACAGACTTTATCACCCCTTGTGCCTCAGCTGACTTGAGCACTGTTTTCCTTTTCACCTTTTCACCTGGTTGTTTGTTTTTTTCCCCAGAGAGCAAAATCTCACCTGATGGCATCTTCCACGTCAGTTTTGGGCACAATATCACTGATATTACCTGGCATGCTGACAGTAAGGTAGAAGGACACCCTTTGTGTCTGTCCCTCAACATGAATGTCTGCAATCCTGAATGAGAAACAGAAGAGAAAGGGGATTGTTGAGATGATATTAGCTTTAAATTCAGGCATGTGAACAGTTGTGTTTGATCGGCAATGCCTGGGGGTGAGTTTATGCTGAGTGAATGGTTCCTAGTGACCTCAACTGGGAAGTGAAATCAATTTTCCTGACAGAATTTCTTTTTCCCTGTGCTGATTCGTAACTTGAGATGGAGAGAGTCTACCCTGCACCTAATTACACAATCCCTGGTGTAATTTTCCAAAGCACAGAACTTTTCCAGAAGCTACAGAACAGAGTGTTTGGGGCAAGTCTCCTGAATAAGGTGATGTATGAAGTACCAAGTGGAAAAAAAAAATCCTTCTTTCTTATATTCTGCTGGGAATAGATCCTAGACATTACGTGACTGATGTTCTATAAAGTAATATCAAATAGCTTAAGTAGATAGCTTCTGAAAATTTTTGAAGAGACCTAATAAAAAGGGTTGTTTTTCTTACCAAAATCTATTTCAAATGATAGATTTTATGTTTGTAAGTGAACCTAGATAAGATTAGTAACTCTGCATGGAATTCTAGTGCTTTATAATCAACATGTTTATCTTTCCTGGGCCCAAAACCTCTTGGCTATTCAGTATCTTACACATACATTGTTAGAAATATTTATTTCTTATCAATGTGTCTTCCCTGATACTCCCATATAGGTGTCGGGCACAAATTCTCAAGGCTCACTTCCACCACTGATAAACTGTGGGATACAAAGCCTTCTGGACCCACTCAAGTTAACCTAACTTTGGCACATTACTCCTAAACTTCAGACTCCTGAGTAAAGAGAAAAGACAGCATGTAACCAAGCTGGCATCTTGCCTTTTGCAACCAGCTGATGTTTAACATTGCTTGCTATCACCTTACATTTGACAGAAGGCACAATTAATTCCACCAATTCATGCCACTTGCGAACCAGAAGCAATATAGACATAGCCAGCCCAATTAAGCAAGCCACTCACTGGAAGTTAACTTGCTGTTTCTTCACCTCTGCAAAGTATTTTCTCATGGCGTAGGCGATGGATGACTTGAACAAGAAGAGCTCGCTTTCATCCCATTCATACTGCAAAAACAGCCCAAGAGAAATTCATCAGAGATGGTGATTGTACAGCAAGTGATCTGGCACTAAGAAATCATTCTAGAAAGAAGTAGCCATTGTAATGCATGGCATGCACGTCAGTATTATTTATTTGTGCCATGATAGCACTTCAGGGACCCACTTAAAGCTTTTAGCTCTGTTAATCTGGGTGCTCTGCAGAAGAATAACCAAGCAGGCATCCCTGCTGCCAGACGCTACATTTTCTGATACCTTTTACATGGGGCTGCTGAAGATGCTGCAGTCCCATCCCATCTCCCTGCCTTACGGGGAGCAAAGGCAGCAANCAGGCATCCCTGCTGCCAGACGCTACATTTTCTGATACCTTTTATGTGGGGCTGCTGAAGATGCTGCAGTCTCATCCCATCTCCCTGCCTTACGGGGAGCAAAGGCAGCAAGAGCAACATTATTCCTACTAAATATTGTGCATTCTGTTTGAAATCTGAAGATTTCATAATTTAGATCGTTTTAATCACATAATTTTATTTGCAGACCTATTCTTTCAGGAGAATAAACTTTGAGTTGGGGTTGTTGTGTGACAGTGGCTTATTTATCTGGTGATGAGCTGGGATTTTTGTTTGAGGTTTGTTTTGTTTCGTTTCGGTAAAAAACTCTTTGCATCAGTATTTCTGCAGCAGGCATATATATTTGTTGGTTTTCGCTGAAGAATAGGTAGGTGACATAAAAAATGCACTGCCTATGTGTAGGCTCCTCCCAGCCTGCCTTATGAGTCCAAAGTTATTTGCAGTGGAAGTCAAAAGCAGCTTCTCTGGGGCAGAAACTGGGAGCTGTACAGGGGGCAAAAACCACCTGATAATGCAGACGGATCTGTTGTGCAACACCACGTGTGCACAAAGGGAAAATTCCTGTTTGAACTCCGTGGCAATTTTTTTTTTATCCCCTGAAGGCCTAGATTTGATTGTGTTTATGGTACCTGCGCAGGAATGCCTATAAATGCTCTCAGTGATAGTTTTACACAGCTCCCGACTTTCTCGAGTATCATTCGGGAAGGTGTGGTAGAAGTCAGCCCTGTTGTAACAGGCTTTATAAAACCCAGCTACATTTTTCAGCCCTGTCCTCGTCTTGACACTGACATAAAATGAAGAGAGAGAAACACAGGGGAAGGAGGAAAGAGCAGAAGGAGACGGCTGTTGTCATTCTATCCAGGATCAGGCCCCTGGAAACACGCAGGAGACCCAAAGCCCTTGGTAGCAGAGCAGCCCCCAGCCCAATGCCGGCAGCATGCGGAGGGCCCAGGCTGTGCCAGCTCCGGCTGCTCCCGCTAGCCAGGGTCAAAGCTGTGAGTCACCTCTGCCTGGGCAAATGTCCCCGGCTTTCTCCTGCTTGCCGGGCGGCGAGCAAAGCCCTGCGCTGAAGCACTCCTCCTTGTTACCGCCGCCATTGTCTCCGGCAGCCGGCAGTGCTCATCGTCACAGCCTACAATGCCGTTGTGGGGGGTTTCTCCATTTTGCATTTATCCCCAACATCTTTAGGCTCTGCAGTGCTTTTATATTTTTTTTTTTTTATTTATTTAGCCAGGAGCTAATTGAGCTTGATTCCTCTACTGCTGCTTTGTGGACTTAGCATCTTAGCTTTTTAATCATTTATTTGTTTTCGTGGCATACATTTTGTCTTTTTAAGTCTAATGTATTTTAATTGCCACTGTGCCTCGCAAGTGCCTTTATAAATACCATTACAGGCTGCATGGATGGAAAGTACCTCACTGGCTTCTGATCTGTGTTTGAGTAATGACTACCCCCACGCCTTCCCTTGGCATCTCAGAAACCTGCCTTGGTGCCCACAGTTCGTTACAGAGGCCGCTTTGCCTTTCAGAGTGAAATGAACTTCACCAAGCGCCCCTGCTCTGCTATAGCGTGATCCCTCCAAGATCCCACGTGTGACTTGAAAGACAGTGTAAGCCTGGCCTCTAATTCAAAATGGGATTTTCCATTGTAAGACGCATCAAACTGCCTGCAGGCAGACAGCTCTCCGTTTCCTAACACCACCTTGCGTGCCAGCCTTTTACAGCGTAATCACACGTATGACATTGACCCAGTGGGGAATTTTGAATTAATATTTGAAGAGGGCTCCCCATTTTCGAGTGGTGGTCAGGTGACTGACATTCCTGGAACCCTTTATTTTAAATAAGACAGACCTCAAATGATTCAGCAGGGGTCTTGCGGCAGTCTCCCTTGGGAGGGCATTTTTGTAAAGCCCCAGCTGAAGCAAAGCTGTGGGTGTTTCAGCCTCATCAGCTACACTGGTGATCCAGTGATGCCAAGGCTGCAGCTTTAATTTCATCAGCCTGAAAACAATTAGCAGGGTAATTGTGGCAGCACACGCTCTGGCACAGCTGGTGTAAGCCCATCCATGAGTCTGGATGTTTAATTTGCCAAAACTTTGGGCTATTGAATCCTCCCTGCTGGTAACAGCCAGGCTATGTAGCCGAGAGGGGCAGGACTGCCTGTGTGCGCTGCAGCTGCCCCCGCTGCCCCCCCAGCGAAGCTCCCTCTGCAGAAGAGGGGGGGTCTTGCCCTTTCTGCTCTCTCCAATGCTACAGAGTAGAAAATTGAGATTTGCTGGCATACTCGGAATGCTTTCTGCTGTCCTAATGGTGCAAAGCAGCTCGAAAGACGTCTTAAACAAACAGTTGCACTGGGTCCCCGGCTGCTGTGCGCTGTGAGCCGCGTAAAGCAGCCATCGCGTATTGCTCTGTGCAGCCAGGATGGGATTCCTGCCCGAGGTTCCCCCTGCCTTTTCTCTATGCCAGTTCATGCATGTACCATTACCCGCCGCCGGCATTCCAGCATTCACAGTCATGCTCCCCAGGAGCTCAGCGTAAGCGAAATTTGTAGGGAGGCAGAAAGCTACTGAGTGGAAAAGTTTTCTTGCAGACTGGTAAAGTGGGCTGGTTTTGAGAGGCAAATGCATGGCTTGCTCTTCAGAGCTGAGGAACCTACTGTCCATACAATAATTCAAATTAAGTAATCTGTGTGGGATTGTTTTACAGCTGCTCAATTGCACAACAAAAGACTATGATGGCAAAAGGAAGGCATAAAAATGGTATTAAGCTAAACATTAACCATAATGACTAATAAATGTGTTGTAATATGGAACCTTTTCATGCTGTTGATGTCAGTTTTGAATTGTATCTAACTCGACTCAGCGGTCTAGGAAGCAATAAAACTCCAGTGAGGCTTGCATGTGAGAGAGTGACAGAAGCGAGAGCATCAATTCTTATGAAAAATGAGCCTATGGTATTGTGTCCTTGCTAGTCCAATAGGCTCTGACACACAGGTCTAAATGACCTGCCTGATGACATACTCGTTCTTGGAAAATTACTAATGTTCTGCGAGGTGAAAATGGCTATTAACAGGAATAAAGTGTCTGCACTTAAGCCCTGTACACCGCCTCTGTGAGATTAGCATAAAGAGGCACAGCTAGAATAAGGAGCAAATTGTCAGCCTGGGTTAAGCAGATGGGCTGAGCCAATGCTCTGTTTAAAATCTTAAAAGCCATCTTTGGCCTTGATGAGTTTTTTTGATTGCTCTAACACATTTTATTGGAGCGGCTGGTATAATTGGTGAAAGCAGACAAGCTCTTGGGAATGAAAGCCCTTCTCCTCGTCTGAAACAAGCAGCTGCACCGCCCCCCACAATCTTAATAACAAAGCTGTCTCTGCATAAGTGTTGGAGGGCAGGGAGGCAGCCAAATATATCAGGGCCTGGAAAGATTACAGCAAACAGGCAAACAAAATTCTGCAAAGGAACGCTGACAGAAGTGTTTCAGTGTGAAATCAGAACATTTCAGAATAGAGTGGGATTCAACCCCTCTGCTTTAGGCCCACATTTAAATGTGAAGTAGCTGCTCTAATAATAACTTCTGAAGGCAGCCACCATAGCTAGGATAATGCAAATTAGAAGAAATTAGGTAGAGGTTTTATTTAGATACATCAGAATAGCTGGGAAAAACATAGCTGTTTTCAGGTCCATGAGTTCCCCTGTGCTAGCCCTCCAGTCCTGTCCTGTAGCAGGCAAAAAACAATCGGTACCTCCATGGAATAACTCAATTCATCTAGCTGAGATGTCTTTCTTAAAATGGGGGGATCACTCCCTGGAGAGGTCCCTCCACTAACTGTAGAGGGAGTCTTGACCACAAACTCAGACGAGACACCTTTTATGTGATAACCCTTCGCCTGAGCTGATGCCACTCTTCAGACACAAAGGTCAGCCATACCCTGCCTTATTTTCCGAGAGCCATTAGCAAAACATCTCTGTTGCCTGAGCAGCGGGAAGAGTGCCACAGCACAAACACACTTACCGCCTTGTCCCCCAGTGCTGACTTCAGGCTGATGCGCACTTTGATGGCGTTGTCATAATCTGGTTTAAAAAGAAAGAAGGTCCATGTCAGAGCTGCAGCAACAGAAGGTCTGTCCCTGGGAAATGCTGGGATGGCTAGAGTTTCCTTACAGATTCTCCTGCTCCCCTGGGCCAGCTTGGTGGGATTGATCTTGTTTCCTTCAGCAACCTCTACTGCAAACATCCACATCTGTGCTGTCAGTCACCCAAGTCTGGCTTTGTAGTAGACAGAAAGAGTGAGCACATCACCACAGTGCAGTCCCCTGGTCTTCTTTAGACATCTCTCAAAGGAAATGCCTCTTTCCTGTCATTGGGAATGAGCAGCTCAGATGCAGATGTTGGTGTCTGGTTAGGTGAATCCCAACATTAGAGACTGGCGCAGCACTGTAAGAGTTACAGTGCTCTCCAGTACTGACAGCGATCACACATATATAACCTGGGTGGTTCAACGCTCAATATTTCCACAATAGGCCAAAAAATGTCATTTTTCCACAGTCTTCTCCTTTTTGTCCCCTTGAGCTCCCTTCTTTGACTAGCACATGACAGCAAACAAAATAATAGTAATTTTTTCTGTAGTCGTTTGCCCCTACGGCCCCAGCTCAGGGTCCTCTGGCTCCCAGGACTGGTGGTTCCCAGCCCTGCAGAACAGGCGCACCGCTCTCAGGCAAGCGCCACGCAAGTCCAAGCCTCTGGTCTTTCTTCCCTCTGCACAGCCGTCCCACACTCTTAGCACTTAGTTTCTGAAAACTGGGTGAGGCTGTGACAAAGCCCATGTGCGCTGACTTCTCCAGCTTTGGCCATGCAGAAGCCAGTCTGTCTTCCCATGAGTAAAACTTACTGCTCAGTGTGCATTTCCCATAATCCTGCTTCCCTAGGGAGAAGAGCCTTCAACAGCCACGAGAGAGAGGGACTTTGCTGGTCAAGGGTTGTGAGGACTACTGAATGTACTTAATTCACCCACAAGCCATACGTACATGGAGCCCAGTCTGTTTTCCAACCGATGTATCTGCCAGAATTGTTTTTTTGCAGCCACTTATATAAAGGTTCGAAGTAGTGGAGCAAGGGTGCCGCATTCATGTATTTCTCTCCTGTTACGCTTTCCAGTGCTTGAGTCCAGGGCTTGGATCTGCCTAATGCAAGCAATTGTCTGTGTATGTGGAAGGAGAGTTAATATATGTTATTGCCACGTTCCGCCTAAACATCCAACAAAACAATCTGCGATCGGTATCAGGGGGTTTTTTTGCTTCTGAATTCCCTCCTTCCTCCCATCATTCCTATTAGTAAAAATAAATTTTCTCATTAACAGGCAATTAAACCTCTGATGTTTAGATCCTCAGTGGATATAAATTTAGTCAACTTGTCAAAATAAACTGAGCAGATACATGCTAAATTTTCAACCTAGGTTCATTCTTGATGCAACCTCATTGGCTCCAGACACTTTCAAGGATGAATTAGGCTTTGTTATAATCTTATTTATTACATGTGAGAAATTTCCTTTGTTACCTCAATTTCTGACCAGCTGCTCTGGAGTTGGTAATGTCACATGTGTGAAGCGGGCCGGTATGGTTAGCTGCCTTGCAAAGTGCCTCCTGAAACTGGAACTGATAGATGGTCCGGGTGTAATACCTAAAGGAAGGGCAAGGAGAAGGAAGGCACAGGTTTTGTTAGTCATCTGGCAAGGAAACCTGCAAGCCCTTGGCCTTTGGAAAGCTCTGCTGTGTCAGCTGGCGCTCCTGCTTGGGAGGCCGCACTGCAGGGAGAGAGGCCAGCTGATATTTATAGGCTATGGTAACTCAGATTTAACAAAATGCCAAGATCAAATGCAGCAGAAGAGCCAAAAATCTGTTTGCTGCCACATAAACAAGGAGCAAGTAAGGCTTTTAAGGCCCAACTTTCTGTTCTGGCTGAGCCGTCTAAAATGAGATGGCTGGGACACGGAGGGACATCCAGAGTTAGTTGCTTCAGGGCTTCGTGTGCATGGCCCAAGTGACAGCGGTATGGGGCACGCTGTCTCCCCAAGAGGCAAGCACCTCATACAGATGTGCTCCCAATGGTTCGATGGCAGCATGAAGCTTCTCTGCTCGGCAAGAAGCTCAGCAGCCTCCTCGCTGCCCAGAGATTGCTGTGGAGCATCCCCTGATGTCTACAGAAAAACTTCCATTGAAATCAGTGACCTTCAGTCCAGACTTTAAAAAAAATCAGATTGTGTCCTGACACACTCCAGTAGATGTTTTAGGTAGTCAGGGCTTGTTCTGTACCCAAAATGTAATTTATGAATTAAACACTGAGCTACCTTATGAATGAGTAATCATTGGCCACATGAAACAGCGCTGCAGGATCGCAATAGGTTTCATCATGAGGGACTGGTTCAACAACGCCAACTATTTCTCTCCTGTGGATGAAGGAAAAACAGAGGATTTCTGTTAATAGATACTAAGGAAAAATAATCTGACTCTGCTCTTCCTCTGTATTGTCTGATACATATGGGCACCTCTCTCACTTCCAAACAGAAATCCATACAGCTGCCAGTAACCCCAAATGAGTACTGCTCCACAGCTGGAGACCACAGAGAGGAAGCTGCTTTGAAACTGATAGTGCAAGGAAGGGATTTGTATGATAGCAGGGTGTGCAAGGAGTAATTAGTGGTATGAAATTCTCTACATGACATGAGCTTCGCGCACATGTCTCATGCCCTGGGCCGTCCTGAGTTTGTATTTTTGTGCTGGGTAAGTGCATGCAGAGACTGGGTCACCCAAAAGGTGCGTAGCTTACTGTGCCTCTGGGCTGGAGATGAGGTTTCTCTTTATTTTCCTCTCCTGAAAGCATGTTTCCTGAGCAGTACTATGGAAACAAACCCATGCCCTAAATTCTGAAAATGGTAATAAACTTACATGGAAATATTTTCCATAAACCTGTATTTCAAGGTCTTGTTCCAGCAGAGAGCTTTGCAGTGCTGCTACAACAGATGTGATAAGCTTCTCTGAACAATTTGTCATTCTCCATTTCTCTGACATCTCTGCTACTTTTGAATAAATCGAAGCTGACTGGCTTTTACAGTGGGTCAGGAGGCTTGCTTATATCAAGTTTTATTATAGATTTTGTTTGCTGATGGAGGCTCAGTGTTTGTGTTCGTTTAAGAGTGCAGACTCCATTTTCAGTGTGGGGCTTGCTTGGTTTCTTTGTGGTTTTATACCCCATGTTAACCAACCCGGGAAATGACTGACTCCAGTCTCAATCAAACCATCTTGAGCTCCAAGGGTGCTGAAAATACATTGCCTGGTGGGCATAATCTGAAAAGGCACCTTGGGGTGTTACTTGCCAAGGGAACTGTATTTTCTTGACCAAGAAATATGGTATCTTAATACATAAGAAAGGAAAGAAACAGTCTGGAGTCTTTCAGACAATTTGCCTCCAAACCCACTCTAGAATGTGGAGGAAACACAAGGCAGACAATTGTGCACAGATATTTGGTAGCTTGAGATCTGTATGCTTCTCAGGTTGGCAAGTATGAAGAACTTCACTTTCCGCTTGTCCTTAAGGAGGTGGGGAGCAAACAAGAGCTACACCCAAAGAGACTTAGGGAAGGGCTGAACTTAAGCTATGAGGATGACTTGGGGCATGCATCGGGGGGACGGCAATGTTGATCCTGGGATCTGGAATGTCCCATGCAAAGGTCATGGGCTGTCTTTATCGCAGAAGCTGACATTAGAAATGAGAAGCAAGTCTGCCGAGAGGTAGGTTAAACTTCCCAGGGATGTACACAGTGCTAATGGGGTTTGTGAGATGAAGTCTGTACCACGTTGGGTGTTTCTGGGTGGCACCCTACCAGGCTTTGTAGAAACACCCTGAGAGACAGATCCTGCCCTATGGGGGAACAGGCAACTCAGTATGTTGAGTAACTATGAAGGGTTGGTTTTGCAGGTTCATTTGCAAAAAATCCTCTTTTTTTCCCAAACTTACTTCATCTCCCACCACCGCTTCGTCCATTCCTCCTTTGTAATCTCACCCCTAAACACCATCCACCTCCACTTCTCCAGCATGTAAGTAAAAGGCATTGTTCCAACAATTGTTAGCGCTTGTTTGAGCAGAAAGTTGATTTCAGTTTCTGGAAAGAGAAGCAGTTAAGGTAATGGTTATGGTAGCAATTAGTATCTGATTAGACAGCTAAAGTTGCTTCCTTTTACAGCTAATGCTTACATCTGATTTGAACTACAGATTTTCACTAAAGAAAAAGTGGAAGGAAGAATACTACTGAAAAAAAACATGAGAAATCACTTAGGTATTGTGTACAGTTTTGTCTCTCTTTCTTTTCCCCCCTCTCTTAAATAACCTAGCCATTTGGTCTTTACATTTCATCATCCTCCGCTGAAAACCTTCCCTGGCTCTGGGGAATTTTCAGCTGAAGACTTTGGTACATCTCAACACTTATAAGGTAATACTCAGAGAAGCCAGACATACTGCATTATAATGATGGCCTACATATGTTGTCCACTCAATACTCACTTAAGTGGGAGATGTAAATCTCAAGGTTTCAGTTTCATTTGAACTGCTAAATACATACCTTTGTAGAGTGTCCTGGTCCGAGGTAAAACAGAACAAATTTTCTTTTCAGTAATTTTACTTTTTAGCTAAGCCTCTTCTAACTAACTGAACTCTCTGAAATTAATGGCATATTTTTCACAGTGTCAGCTTCTAGCAGAGATAAGGCCTGATGTTTATAATTAATATTTCATTATTTTCTTTTTTGATATTATTATATTTTCTTTTTATTATTAATATTTCATTAAAGTAGTTTAGATCCTTTTCAACTCATAAGTCTCTCTCATTTTCTCTCCTCTCCTCTGAAGGGAGATGCTCTCCCTTCTCTGAAGGGGAGAGAGGTAAAAGAGAGCATCTGTCGTTTGTTTTAGTGGCCAGCACAGCCCAAACCACGGCATAGAGATATGTACAGATTCATGCAACAGAAACTGAAAAGACTATTGGAGGCTCATCTAAATGAACTATGAAGATTTTGGAATGAGTCGTTCAATACTGAAGGTAACGAAGTGCTAGCTACTTGTTTCTAAATTATGCGGCAGCTTTATAAAGTAGTGATCTTTGCTTCACGGTGTGATTTAGGAAAAAAATAGTATTTCTGGTAAGTTAATGGGGTAAGATTTTCAAAAGCCTCTCAGCTGATCACTCAGTGTGCAGACACAATCTTCTGCTACAAAATAAGGCCTGCAAGTGTTGTCACTTAAATAAAGAATATTTATGCACTTATTTACCTTCGTCCTCTTGGAACGTTGGTTCTAGGAGGTCAAGAGATTTCAAGTGCCGAGGAGTGGCTGCAGAAAGTGACATAATTTCACCTACTGCTTCATGGAAGCCCTCGTTGGCGCCACCTCTTAGCAGGTAGGGCTGCGCAGCGTACGCCATATCATACTCAATGTGGCCCATCTCATGGTGCGCAGTCAGGAAGTCGTCCATGGTCACTTTGGTGCACATCTTGATCCTGCACACCAGAGAAAAGTGTTTGTGGTTGGAGAGACGGTGACCCAGCCAGCTGCTGCCCGAGCCCTGCTGCCGCAACCGTGGGGCAAAGCAGCTTCCAGAGCTTATGAACACCCCTCACCAAATGTGGGCGGCCACATCCTAGCATGGGGTGCGGTTCCTCCAGCAAGAGTGAGGCTTGGAGGGGAACTCGGCAAAACACTTTCTGCCACCTTGAAATTGTTCTGGGAGCAAGAGAAAATTGCTGTTTTATGAGGAGCAGCGGCTCTCCGAAACTTGGTGAGAAACTCACTGTGTGCGTTGGAGTGAGTACGCACTATCAAACTTAGGCAGACAGTAGTGTAAAAAAACGTGTGTGTCAGTGACTCCTTCTACTTCATCCTTGTGTAGGTATTGTTTAATAAAGAAATTTCTTCCAAATAGGGTTTTCTTTCACCTTCCCCAGACTGCTGAGGTGTGAGGTGTGGGCCTGGCAGCTGTCACTAAGGCTGTGCTGAGGACCAGACTCTTTCCCCAGGTAACTGCGGGGACTGCAAGAGGGAACAGAATTTACCCCAGGAGACTTCATTGTGTGGTAACTTGCTGTCCCTCTCCTTTCCCAAATATGGGAATTGGAAGACTGATGGATTGCCATGAAACTGGATATATCTGCTAAAGAAAGATGGTGGGCTTTCAGCAGGTTTTCACTTGCTACCTAGGGACCCTGTGCCACTGCTGCAGAATGTGCAGGTGTCCACAAATCTCACTGGCATCCACAAGCACCCGCATTTCTGCTTATTCCTTAAGCCCTAGAACATATTCATTACTTCTGTAATTCATATAAATAATAGTCACTTCTCTGCTTAAATTTGAGAGTAGTCCTTAGGTCTTCACAGAAAAAGTTACACAGAAACGCTTACAGTGCCACAGGATCCCTACTTTCTTGCCTCCCATTCCCATATTATCAGCCATAAAAAAACAATAAATAAGAAAAAAACTACAACTTAAACCAACATGGTGCACCTTTAGTGAAAATAGGAATGCTCTAGGAGATGGTATAAAAAGAGGTCATAGTACTTGCAGTACCTGTAGTCATTTTTCCCCAGATCCCACGCCGTAGGATGGCAGACCACCTTCCTGTTGTCATTCGGCTCTGTGAGCATGGAGTTATTCCAGAAGCCCTCAGTCATTTCATAGAGGCCGATGGAAGTGAAGAAGGCTTCAGCGGCTTTGAATATTTTCATCGCATCCCATTTCTGAAAGAGACAATGCCACCATTACCCACTGCTTCTTCACAGAGCCTGTTCCTGATGGCCGGCTTAACACAGGGCAGCTGACTTCATATTTATCTCCCAGTGACTTCAGATGACCTCCTGACTTGCTGAGAATAAGACAGTAGTGTCTGCCTTCGGCACTTCTGTAAATTCTGCTGGGAACTGGAATTAAGTGTTACCCCACAAACAAAATAGGTTTCTGCACTCAGAGGTTCAGCAGATAGCACCTGACTCAGACCAGAGAAGCCCGCAACAAAAGATAAGGTAGTGAAGATAAAAAAGGCATTCCTTTCCATAGCATGTCAGATATTGGATCCGACCCTTCAGCCACTTCAGCTGGGGACAACTCATTTAAGGGAGTGGAGCTACACTCCCAGCAGATGAACGTGAGAGGAGATCTTGGCCAGAACCATAAAACCTGGCAAATATATCTAGAGGAGTTGCTTATAAGATTGTAACTGCATGTTAATGTCCAGAATACTTTTGTCATCCAGCAGTTTTATTATTCTGCATAGCAGGAGCTCTGCATTTACTGGACTGAGTTTTTGCAGAGATTTAGGTGGCAGACAGCTCAGTTGGATGAGAATCCTAAATGGGGCACATTCACCAACAAATATGAGTCCGGCTTTTGCCCCGAGGCTTAGTAAGTAATGCTTTCCTCCTCATGGTGGTACTTCAGTGTACACACATTTATGACTACAAGGGGGTCAGTACTGTAAAATCAAGGTGAGATTAACGCAGACTTGTGCAAACTGCTTATGAATCAAATTTAGCTATTCCTTCTCTTGCCAGCATAACATTTGCATGGAGCGCTCCCTATGAAAAGAGGGCAGATTTCAGGTGAATAATCACATTTCAGAAATCAAATTCAACCAATCACCTTTTATTTTATAAAAGGAGTGAAGTTTAGGCAAGACTACAGAGAGTTATCTTCACCTATGTTCTCAGTCTGGTAAAGGTGTGGTCACGGCTGTTACCACTACAGATCTCAAACATAGACCTTATGGTACTATGCAGTTATCAAAAGATAACAGGCAGCATTGCAGTTTCCTAGCTGTATCCAAATAAACAAGACTGGCAAAAAAAAAAACCAACCCTGAGATATACAAACTATTTGATTATGGTAATGGCTGGCAAAGGTCATAGTTGATATCAGCCAGCTACATGAGACCTGAAATATTTATATGTACAAAATATATCTCTTAATAGATAGGTGTCTCTGAGGAAAACAGACTTGGACCCAGTATTAAGCCAGTCAAAGAGGGTGGAGAAGAAAGAGAGGAGAACAGCTAAGGGAAAAGGTACAGTGGAAAATGCATGAGCACATTAAGGTGAAGAGCAAAAAGGGATGCGAAAAGCAATGCTTTGCTGGTGGTGTGCCTTGCTTAGGGCAGCTATGGTTTTCCAGAAAACAGCTGACATGCGATGTACAATTTTTATACCATCTAGATTCATTACATGATGCGTATCGCATAAAGGCATGTCTTACCTTTTGAGACATTGCAGAAGTTACATCAATGTTTGGTTGGGCTGGATAGGGAACAGTCAAGTTATACAGATTTGTCCAAAATCTACCCCACATATCACCTTCAAAAAAAGAGAGAAAGACAGAAATACTTTAAATGATTGATTACATATTGTTCAAAGGTGCCTGACAGTTCTATAAATTGTGCAGTGTCATAAATAGGGACTCCTGTACATCTAAACAGGTCTGATCCAGATGTAGAGGGGAGCAGTTCTAGGAAGTCATGCATAGGTCAAACTCAGATCAAAGACCCTTTTATTGCCAAGATCAGCTATTCTTGTACAATACAGTTTCAGGACTGATCACCTTCCTAAAGGCCTATTTGCAAGTGAATATCCATGTTGTTAGTCCATGTGATTGCCACTGACGTGTTCATGCACGTTACAGTTACGGCAGCTTGATGTTGCACGCTTTGAAAGCAAAGTCATGAAATGCGGGAGCTTAGGATAAGGTTTAAAAGGAAAACCAAGTCTCTCTGAAACTCTGATTTCTAAGAAAGTCAAGTGCTGCAGAGGGGAAGGAAATGTCCCAGCCCAGTGCTGGAGTTCTGACCTGGGTGCTGCCAGCTCCAGCAAGGATGAGGACACCTGCCTTCCCTACCTGCCTCTGCTGCTAAGCACCTGTGTCATCTCTGCCAGGAACGACTTCTCCATTTCTCCTCTCCCCTTCTCTTATCTGTAACCTGTTTGTTAATAACCTGATTAAACAGGCAGATTACTCGGTTCCCATGTGTCTTGAAGGTGACTGTCCTCTGTACAAAGTCATGCTTGTGCGACACGGCCACGTTGACATACCCAGCAAGTGAGCAGGGAGGCATCCTGTGGAGCTGATGAGCTCAGGGCCATAGAACTTCTCCAGCCGGTGCCTCACGTAGGCATGCAGCTGCTGGTACAGAGGTTTTATCTGGAGGAAGAGGAGAAGGAAACAAATTATTTTCTCTTTGGGCTACGCCACTCATCCCTCCTAAACAGAGAGCCTTGAAGCTGTCTCTGACAAAATTCTCCCAGCAAGTAAGCGCACATCAAACCTGCAGCTGAGCTTTGCCCCCTGCCTTGGGGCTCAAGTGCTGAATCCAGATCCTAGCCCCAGAAGTTCTGCTCGGGTACAGGGGAAGGAGCATTGCTAACTTTAGATGTAGAGTATCAAGGATGCCATCTACCCCATGGGCAACATACCTCCCTGCATGGGCCCTACCTGGAGGAGAGACATGGATCTGCAGAGCTCCTTCTTTCCCAGCTTTTGGTGCTGTGCAGCCCAAGGGGACCAGGCTGGTCCTAGAGTGGCTGCAGAGTTAAAATGTCATGTATGCCTCCCAACATCTGTTAATCCCATGTAGACTGAGATTAGCCAGTTTAGAGCAGGTCTCGTCTTTCTTCACAACATTGACGTGTGAGCCCACCATCACAAAACACAACCCTGTGGCCCAGGTGAGAGCTTTTTCCTGCCTCTACCTGCTCAAATGTCTTCTCCACATCTTCGATCAGCTGGTCACGGCTGTATTTGTATTCTTCCGGATAGTCTGCTTCATAATTTGCTCTCCAGTAATCTCCATAGTCAGAATAACCTGCAAAGCATGGATGCATTCCATCAGGACACCACACATGGCACTGCTCAGGTCTGCAGGAGCTGTGCAGCTCCCTGCTGATCCCATGCAGACCTGCAGCCTTTCCCCCAAAGCAAAGCAGCAATGCTCTGGGTCAAGGGGGAAGGAGAGTGCTGCCCCGAGGCTCTGTCCCATGAATGTGCAGGTACGAGAGATTTCCAAGAAATGCGGAAATTGCAGTCACAGTTATCTGCTAATTAGGGTCATTTCAGCTAGAGATGGAGGTCAAAGGAAATTGTCATTCCTTACTGGAGCCCCTGTGGCTGTAAGGGAGGCCAGCCTCTGCTCAGGCTGGATACTAAGGGGTTCTCACAGAAGGTATAAGCTGGTGGACATTGAATATGGGCCCCCTCCTCCAGCAACAAAACCACCAGGGCAGGTGTAGACACCAGGACTGAGATTCAGCTCCCAGTTCCACTAAATCTTCCAGTCCTTTAGTTCCATCAAGGCTGGAGCACAAATGGCTCATAGCTGAGGCCTCTTCCTGGTGGTTCAGAGGAAGGTCATAATGACCATTTCTTAACGTTTGTTTTTTTCCTGTCTAGCTATTTGGAATATAATTTCTTATTCCTGGTGTCTTGCTCCACCCTGACCATTTTCACAAAACAAGGAGTATAGGAAAGCAGGTGATACAGCTGCAGTTTGGTCAAGAGCCGGATGATATTGCTACTTCAGAAGCTATTTTAGAAGACCCCCAAAGAAAATTAGCAGCCATCTCCCATTGTTCCTTGAAAAGACAGTTCCCTGTGATTTGTGTGGAGATCTCTGACTGGAAGCACACTTCCCTCAGTGCAAAATCCTTTTTAAGCATCTGGCTGCATCTGCTGGCCCAGGCCTACCAAATCTGATCATTCCAGTTAGGGCATAACCCTTATAACTGTACCACTGCTTGTGGCTGGTGCCAGAAGGTCAAGGCCAATAGAAAAGAGAAGACATCACCAAGACTCAGCAGCACTCAGAAGTTGTTTAAATTGAGCATGCTTCCCCATAAGTCACAAGCAGTGCAGTTCTGGGTAAGGCAGTACGTAATGAGGGGCAGCAATACATCACGGTGTTTGGGAAAGGAGCCAGCGAAGACATCCCCTTTTTGTTCCAGGCTGGTCAACGGCACCTGTCTGCATTGCCCCTCACTTTGCGACGTGCACACCAAGAGCAAATTATGTGCAAAGAGCTGATCATTAATGTGTAAAAGAAGTATGGCTTTTGAATTATTGTGCAAATTGTGGAAGTCCATGGTATGTTTGTTAATTTTTGGAAGCCAGCAAAAAAGAAAAAAAAAAAATTGTGACTTACTATTAAGCTTTGCAACCTCATTTTTAAGTTCAACATACTCTTCGTATAATGGTCTCATCATCCTGCCAACAACAGCTCTCCAGCCTTCCCAGGCCCACAGTCTCTCATGATAATCTGTGCTGTTAGCCATAATAGCATCCAGACCTGTCAGAACAAAAAAATAAGTACTAGTCCTTGTACTACTAGAAAATGCAGAATCTCTTTATCTTTCTTTCGCAGCAGGCAAATGAACCAAACCGAGAGAAATTTCATGAACCAAGAAGAAAACACTTTGTGTTTGATATACTGAAATATCCCATTATTTTATTGCCTCCTTTCCTGATTTCAGGTTTTCCCCTTCTTCTCTTTAAGAGACGCAGAGCAGATCATGAGTCCCTTAAATGCTCTCCCTGCATTAGCTTCCCTTAAGTTGGTAGCGTTCTTGGGAATGGCGTCAACACAACATTGAGTCCAACAAGACTTTTATGACGGGGGGAAAAAACAGACTTTCTGTGATGTAGGCAAACCCCAGGTGACAGGCAGGCTGTCACACAAGCTGAGCAGCCCTATCCAAATTCTGCCTACTGCAAGTAGGAGACAGTATATCTCACAGGCAGCAGCCCCGCTGGAGGTCCCTGAACTGCAAGGTACAATTAAATTATGACTAAGCTTTAGATAGCAGGATATATCTACTGAAACTACAGCCTGTTCTCTTGCAGTCAGCAGCCACCCTTGGGCTTTTTTGTCTTTGAACCCTCAGTGTGAAGGACACGGTGGGGACACTGGTTAGTACCGTACCTGGCTCCAGCACCAAACACTCAGACGGGTTGTTGATTTTACAGACGGTCCCGGTGCTGTAGATGGTACTCATGGAATTTAACACCGTGCTCAGCTGCAAGTTAGATGCGAGACAGCCCGTTAGAAACCCACTCTGTGCAAAATAACAGCCAATTATGCTAATTCCTTAAGAGCTCGATTCGACACTTCACCCACCAGCTTAACATTTAAGCATATGTTTAAGCTCAGTAGAGATTAATGAAAGAATTTGCCTAAATGCATTATTGAATGAGGATCTAGCTGGAAAAGGCAGATAATCTCCCAAATATATGATGTAATCTACAGGTCCTTAATATCCAGTCAGACAGAGCTCTGAATTTAATGAGCACAGATTGTCACGAGAGAGATACCAATATACAGCAGCAATAAAACAATAAAGTTTAGCAATGTGCTTCCGTAAGCATGGACCCACCTAAACTTTCAAGGTAGGTTGTGGTTTTGAATGGCAGTAAAAAGGGTCCCTTCTGCAGATGCTGCCAGGCTGACTCTTGCTTGTGGTTTTTAACATTGCATCACACTGGTTGCATATATATATATATACTCCATTACAGAGAAGTTACAGCTCATATCTTGGGTCAGCTGAAGGCCAAATGCATCTGAAATCACTCAGTGCTATCTCAGAAGCTATGCTATATAGCTCTGTTTTTATTTTTTTAATGTTTTCAGGTTTTCATACCTCAAGAAAAACATGCGCCACTTTTAGCTTTTCCTTTGGGGCTGTGTTATTTCTCATTTAAAGCTCTAAATCAGAGCTACACAGAGCTGTCAGTGGGAGGGGAAGGTAACAACTAGCTCTAACTTTATCTCTGTTAGCATTAAAATAAGTTGGTGCCCAGAGAAATTTTTATATCAGTGAAGAATATTTAAATCTTCCTATGGAATCCCATCAGACTGTACAAAAAGTCACTTTTCAAGCAAGAATCAACAATTTCAGCCCCAAAGACCATTTGTCTGGCAAACTGCAAGTGGCTAAACAGGGAGGACACTGAAGAAAATACCTCATCAACTGAGACAGCATTACCATCAGTGCACTGCTGTACTCCAAAATAAATATGACTTTGCATGGACTGTAAGCATTCCCACCAAGGTAATATGCCTTTCCAGAAACACAACTTGTTTGGATCAGAGAGGAGATCCAGCTGGTCTGCTGCTTTTCTTGCATGGTGGTTAACACTGCTGATCTTAGCAGAAAAATCTCAGGATGCTTCTATAACCAGGACTGTGGATCCCCTAACTCAATTAGGAAACTAATTTAACCCTCAAGTTTTCAGTTATAAATCCCTTTTTAGTCTGCATAGCTGCTCATTCCAATTCCACATATAGTCATTATCCATAATCATGCTTTTTACATGAACTCGTCAGTGGCAATGTCACATCTCATTATGAGCCGTGCTGGCCTTCAGCAGCTTTCTGTGGAAGGAGGTCACCAACCCTCCCCAGTTTCAGGCACCCCAGGGTGCCTGCTGCACAGACACATCCCCTCTTTTTCACAGTTTGATAATGCAACATGTGCAGAGAAACACAGACTTCCTCCACCTCCACCTCTTTGACTCATTGAAAGTCCTTTCACCCATCTCTTTCTGCCCATTGCCCTAGGTCTGGACTTAGCCAAGCACTTACCACAGGTCCTCTTTTCCTCTTATGACTAATCTGGCCATTTGTGCAAGGACAACTCTGAGGCGTGTGTGTGTTTGGAATTCACTGCATGGATTACATGGCAAAACTGCTGACCTGAATGGGAAACAGCTTCCTAAGCCAGACCACCCCTCCAGTCCTGTACTGCTAGGAGCGCCTTGTACAGCTACACTCTCCATACCGATGCTGGGAGACAGCATCACCCCAAGACAAGCAGGGTGGGGGTGTCATGGGAAGCAGCTCAACTCACCCGACAAAAATGAGCTAAATTCAGCAACTTACTCTGCTATATTTTTCCGGTGACAGCACGGATGATCCTCTGTCCTGGAGAGATTGGATCTGGAGCTTGGTGAGAGCATCCTGAATGTTGGCTAACGGGAAGCTGCTGGCGTTCCTGGAGGCCTCGTCATAAAATGCAGACCACTTGGCGTCTGCCTCAGTCTGAAAAAGGTACACACCAACCCTGAATTATTCCAGCAAAAGAGTGCAGCAGTAGGCAAAAATATTACTTATGGGGAGAACTTCATTTGTGGAGACCACCTGTGGATCGCAGGTTGAGCATTTGCGCTTTTTGGCTTTGTTTTATTCACACATCCAGATAACCATTTTTTTTTTGGGAAATAGCAAAAAGCAGGACTGGCTCCTCACACCATGCTTGTTGTAACTGATCCAGCATCACCTAGCTGTGTTCCCTGCTACTCTAAATCACCACGTAGTCTTCCCTTAGTGCTTTCCTTCACCCACCCGTGCCTAACAGAAGCTGCATACAAGCCAAGGCACAAGAGCTCTGTGACCCAGATGTCATTCACCATTTCTGTTTCAGTAGCAGTGCCAGACAGCAGCCAAGATATTGGATATTGAGTCCTTTCATTATGCAAACATCACTTTCTCATGAAGTTATGGTAAATGAAAGACTATACTTGGGCATAGGAGGCTCTGAACAGATGCTTAAATTAGGCATACAAAACCTGAATGTGTTGCACGTGATTGCTCTTACCACTGCTGCAATGACATATCATGACATGTGAAACTCCCAAATTTCAGTGCACAAAGTAGGATCATAAGAACATTATTTGGATTTGGGACTGTCTTATTCATATTCATCTTTTGTTAATGTGTTTGTACATAGTTTAGCACATCAGGACCCATCCAAAATGGCAACAAGAACAGTACTAATGAACCTTGGCCCTGGGGACAGTTTAATTACTTGTGCTCATGCCAGAGCTTCCCAGGTTGTGGAGAGGGCACATGTAACGCCCGTCCCTCCCTGCTGAGGCATCAGGAAACACAAATGTCGTATTGTTCCTGATGAGCTCTCTCAGGCACACTTCAGCCCTGTGACAACGCTTTTACCAGGGCTGTGCCCACCTTGTCCAGCGCCGTGCGCGTGATGGACCTACCGTACCTACTTTAGGCTCCATCAGAGAGAGGCAGTGGCAGGTGCAAGCCCTTGGCAGTCCCATCCCTGCATCTGCCCCTGCCCATGCTGTCTCTCTGCGGGAGGGCAGCCGTCCCCGGGAGGCTTTCCCAAATTTCCCCTTCCATGGGAGCAGAGCAAACACCTCAGCAGCTTGCAAAGCTCAGTGGGCAAGAGCTTCATGGGCACCCAGAGGAAAAGCATCACTGTGTAAAACTGTTTCCCAACTCCTTGTCCTGAGCAGAGATGGAGAGGTGCCTTAGAAGTGGTGGGGCAAAAGAGGGGGCTTTTTGGCTACAAAAGCCAGGGAAAAGAAGTTAGCTTACTGTCTCATTTTTCCCCAATTAGAGGAATCAGTTGATAAGTCAGAGGAATAGTTATGGCTTTTGTGGCCCAATTTACAAGGAAAATGGATGGGTAGGAGCCAGAAGGGACAGTATTCATTAACTCTGCTCCTCCAGCAGAAAGGGAGGAGGAGAAGCAGTGGGTTTATTACCAGCACTACTGAAGAGATCAAGCATGAGAAAACGTCCTCACTGAGGACTGGACTAATTGGTTCTTATTGCTGGTATCTCCTTGCGTATTTTATTATCATCTCATTAATGCTGAAAGTGCTATATGGGGCTTTCATTTTACGTGTTTGGAAACGTTGCAGTTTAAGTACCTGATGCCTCAGAAAACATTCCAGATTGACAATGATTAGTCATTAGAATTTCTTCCAGCAACCAGTCTCCTTGCTTTAATTAGGAAATTAAAACTGTGTTTTAATTAAGCTATAAAACCACTAAGTAGAAGACTTAAACCATTATGTAGAAGTAGATGTAGGATGTTCAGCTTTATTTTATACTCTGAATAGTTTTTCTCTAGAACTTGAGTTAACTTTAAAATACACACAGCTACAAAATTCAAGGTGTTCATTTTGAAAGGCTCCAAGGTTACAAGATGCTAGGCTGAGGCATGGCAGTATCAGTAACCAGCCAGATCACGGCTGACTGCTCTTGATAAACACGGCACTTGCCTAGAGACCCCGTTGGCTGGGACAGCTAAAGGTTGGTGTTGAGAAGCAGGGCAAACTGTGTTGCAAGACAACATCAGTACAAATGCCGTGGTCCTTCCTGCAGGTAGAAATTGCCTTTCAAACCAACATCCTACACCACTGTATTACAAACTCCACTGCTGGCATTTGGAAATCCATGGTTTCACTTAATTTTTCCCAGTTTAATACCTCCAAGCAGTCTACCAACAGCCCTGACTATGAGAAGAGTGATGGGAGGCAGAGGGGAAGGTCCCCCACTGGGTAAAGGGTGGGGACCACTATATAAAACCATCAGCAAACATTTAATAGAATGTCTACATTCAGAAAATGTTTGCCTATTCAGTAAGAAATAAAACAATTTCAGCAACAGAGAGCGTTGTCCATGTCAGTAAAAAGCCCAGTGTTAGTTTGGTCTTATGAAAAGTGCTCATGTGGGCACAAGATTTGAATCCCGTTCCCTCGCACCTCAGGGCAGCACCTAGCCCTGGCCCTGGGAGAAGACCATCCCCTCCGGGCTTGCCCTATCTAAGAGGAAAGGGGTCCTGCATAGAAACGTTGTACCAGAAGGCACTGCTGGCGGTGGACCCCAAGCTGAAGAAGGCATCTCTCTGCTGCAGCACTCCCTCGCCTTTTCCCTCCGCTCACTGGGGTGACTCAGGGTGATGGCTAGGGACAAGTCCAGCCTCTGGCCATCCTTGTGCAGTGCGAGGGCAGCCCGGACACCAACCCTGGGCAGTAGAGGCTGGTAGTGGCCAAGGCACCTCCAGTGAGGCATTGGTATGTTAAAGAAAGCCCCTCTACCCTCCTGAAGCTAAACCACAGCTACCAAAGAAGTAGCACTGCAATTTCAGCCGACCTCAGTGGAACCAAAATAAACTAGAAAGTAGCTGTCATATTCCTAAAACAACAGTAAATCCCGCAGGACAGAGCACCTACCATTTTCTTGGCAGTCTCCTCAGTGATGTTGGTGTTGTAGTTCCATGAGGCAAGTGAGCTTTCATAGCTGATACTTTCTGCCCTCCTGTTAAACTCTTCTAGAAACATTTGGGCTTGTTGTGTGACATCCTGAGGGGTCACGACAGCGCTCAGACCACAGAGAAGCAAGAGGTGGACCAACATATTCGTGTGCAGGCTGAGAACCTCCCAATGAAGTAGGTTTCCTCGGGTAAGCTTCTCTGACAGGCTCTGTCTCATCAGCCTTCAAGCATGGCTAGCGTGAAGAAAAAAGGCTGAATCCAATTTGCCGGGCCTTTTATAGGTTTTATCCATTGTAGGAGAGAAAGGGAAAAGTTTTTTATAAAAAGCCAAATAAACAAAAGTCAATGATTAACTTTGGAAAAACATAATTACTCCTGCCATTTTATGGCCTTCTTATAAAAGGCTTTTACTTTTGGTTAATGTTTCCCAAATGTGCTGTCAATGATACAGCTGGTCATTTTATCTATAGCCTGCCCATGTCTTTGGTAGCTCAGAATCTGCGAATCCTTTAACAGGTTGGTGATAAGCTGCAAAAATATTTAGAAACTTCACTGGAACACCAAGGCATGAACCTTAACTCCCAGGCAGGAAGAAACCCCAGTTAGCTTGACATAGGGTACTTGGTTGGGTGCTTAAGCCCATGTTTTAAAAGGCTTTGCAAAGCCCGAGTGATTTGGAGAATATATCTCATCTTCAAAGCAACTGGGGCCTCTGAAACCAGATTTTTAAACATGTTGACAGAACTATCAAAAAGTAGCAAGAGACTTTGTGGGATTACAGCATCTTGCGTAGAGACCTAATCTGAACTATAAATCAACTGGATTTAAGTACTAAGGTGACTAAGACTACTAAAATGACCTCAGTTGAATATCTAAATACCTTTGCTAATCTAGCTAGGAACCTAGCACTTACTGCAAATCAATGGGAAAATCAATGCATGAATTAGTACTGGAAATGCAGCTTGGGTTGAGTGTTATTGATCAGACAATACCTTAGTACTTTTTAAATTAGCCTATTTCTGCTCAGAATCACTTGATTGGTTTTGGTTTGGGTTTGTTTGTTTCTTGTGGGGAGGCTTTTTGAGACGCAACTCTGAAGGACATCCATGGGGTTGGTTTCTAGTTCCCGGCAGAGCTTCTCCAAAACCACTATGAGTCTGTCTACATGGGAGCAGCAGCAATCAGCCCGTTCACTGCCAAACCCCAAGAAAGGAGCTCCATCCCTGCTGTCTGTGATGGGCTGAACACAGCACAGCCTCAGCAGGGCCACCAGCAACAGGCACCCCCAGCAAGCAGAGCTAGAAACCAGTGACCTTGAGGAAGCACCTTTCTTCAGTATCTTCTGATACCCATGACCAGGGACAAGTGACCTTTTTCATCCACATACAATCTTCTAACAATCTTTTTTTTTTTTCAAGGGAAAGCCAACAACATTACTCAACCTTTCCCCAAAGGTCACGTTCCCTAAATCGCATGTTACTCTTCTTGGTGCCATCCAGACTTGCTGCATTTTGTGCTTCCTCAACGATGGTGTCCACATGTGATCATAACCAAAACCTTATCAATGATCAGTAGCACAATCACCATCTGCATCTTACATGCTGTACCTTGCTGATACACACCATCTTTCTGATGACATTAGCCAACATTGACTCATATTCCAGTTGTGACCTTTCTGGTAGCGCTGGTACCTGCTCAGCTGGTCCCTTTTCTGTCTCTGTACATCTGGTTCTAGGGTGGCACTAACTAGTGCATTTTGAATTTGTCTGGGCCGAAGTTCATCGCAGTGATTTCAGACCATTTTTTTATTTTTTTATGATTGTTTGGAATTGTAATCCTTCAAAGGACTCCCAGCTTGGCAATGCCTGCAAACCTGTTAATAGGTTTTCTCTTCCCACATCCAGATCATACCGCATACAGCAAGGCCCAGGAGAGTTATCACTTAAAATGGTCCCTATCCTTAACTGAGAACCATGCATCATGGGTTTAAAGTAATTATGTGCCTTTTGTGATTTTTGCCTAGCTCATCGTTCTCTAATTTCCCAGTGAGACTGTCACGTGGTGAAATGTTGAAAGGCTTTTGTGTTGGTGTTTGATCTGTTGTCTGTCAGAGCAGAGAATTATTATTACCTTCATACGATTTCTCCTCCTCCAGTAGAGAACAGGGACTATGTTCACTATTTGCTTTAAAACTCTTTTATTTTCTCCTCTATGCTGATAAGTTAACTGCACAATCACTGGACTCAGTAATTTTTAGGGTACTAAAACAGAGCAAGCTGATCCAAAATTCCCTTTTTACGTGCAGGTGTTATTTTTTTCCCCCTTTACGGTGCTCTGGTGCCTTCCCCAGAGGCAGCCCTGACAGCTGTTGTCTCCCTGCCGTGGTGTGGGAGTCACCTTTGCACCTCGCTCCAGCCTGCGGCTGCCACCTTCCCATGCACAGCCCTGAAACCCCGAGGGGTGCCTGCACGACCCAGGGGCCCCCAAGCGGTGGGATACTTGGGGGATACCTGGAGGGGAGGGAAGGGTGTCACTTCATTTCGTATAGGGAGTGCATCTGCACCTGCATTTAAGTGCGTGTGCAAGTGGGGAGCTGAAAATGTAGCAGGGAGAGTCATGTTGAATTTTGCTGCAAATTTTCAGCCTTATTTCTACGTTTTTTTCTATTGCATACCTAAATGCAATACTTGATATCGTATCTGAGGAATAATACAAGAATTACACTGCATCTTTCTTGCCATTGCTTTAACACAAGAGAAAAAACTTTGAGCTGTGGCATGAATCAGCACAAACTTACGCTTTGAAAAGCAGCATTACAACAGCGGGGAGCCACTAAGCTCCACACACATCACACTTTCATGGATGGATTTGCTCCCATGGAGCAGGCACATGGGAGACCACTGGATACAGACTTGTTTGTG
Organism: Himantopus leucocephalus; assembly: GCA_003993805.1. Lineage (NCBI taxonomy): Eukaryota > Metazoa > Chordata > Aves > Charadriiformes > Recurvirostridae > Himantopus > Himantopus leucocephalus. The sequence goes on along the minus strand of RSEF01000001.1, from coordinate 146,240,024 downwards.
TCAGCCTTACTACCACGGCAGGCTTTCTGCAGGATGGCCAGGCTCCAAGATGGGAGTGATTTGTGTAGCCTGACACAGTGACATCAGGTCTACGGGGAGAGGATGCGCCCGTTTTCACATGAGCTGGGAGTATTTCTCGGGGTGGACCTTCAGCGTGGTCTGGAAAGCTGGCAAGAGCATGGAGACAGTTTGTGCCACAGCAAAAAGGAAACAGCAAACAACTGAGAAAGGGTAGTACCTCGAGCCTTGTCAGGCAATCAAAACCTCCAGCAAGGGCAGTGAGGCAGCAGCCGTTGGGTTTGGGTGACAGGAGAAGAGCAACTGGGAGTTAAAATCTGGTCTGGATCAAATATGCTGTTGTATGCGATGGAGGCCAGCCTGCTTGGCTCGGAGCAAAGACAACTATGTCAGTTTGCCACTGTTATAGTGTAAAGACTGTGGGTATCCTGACATGATCGCACAGGCTCATTCTCCTCCGGTGTGCCAGTCCTCCCCTCCACCCCTCGGCTCTGCCGCTCCCAGCTCCTACCTGATACTCGGGTCCAAGTTGTCTGACATCTGCTTAAATAGCTGCTCACCAATGTTCAGCTGTACCCTGGCTCTGTTAGAGCAGTTTTCTGCCTCATCACTCATGTTGTTGGCTGAGCTGTGCTATGAAACTAGGACTGCAATAACAGAGAATTGCGTTTCGGGCATGCCTCAATAAGAAACCACCGTGTTGCATATCAGGCACCACACACCCTTAAAATTGCTTATAATACCATTATCCGGCCATTTTTTCCAGACAGCAGCACTGCTTAAGCTCTCTGCTATACTTTGTCATTCTGCCTAGCGCATAAAAGAGGGACATAAGCATTACCCGGTGACCAATTTGCAAAGAGAGGCTCCGAAGGGCCGGGGCTGGCTGGCGCCGGGGCTGCCTGACCTGGAGCATCCCCAGGGCGGGCGAGCTGCCAGGGGACAGCCACCCCACCGCCTGCGCAGGGCTGCAGCCACAGCTCCTCCGCCGTTTGCCAAAGAGCAGCTCACATCAGTTAAATACCTGGCAAATCCTTGCTCTGAGGACTCCCCGTGAAGTGGCTTTGTGGAGGCAGTGGACGGCCCGGGAGTGGCTTCAGCCCCTCCGCGCATCGCCCCGACAGCGCAGTAGTGCGTGGAGAGGGGCATTGCTGCCGCAGCCGCACCTGGGCATCGCTGGGGGGCAATCCCAGATCCTCTCCCTCTTTCTCGCGCTTCAAACTGGGGGCTGGGCAAATAGACCTTTTAATTCTCTGAGCAGCCTTTTTCCCACATGACTAACTCTTCTGCATGCGTGACATCCGCCTTTTCTCAGACGAAAGCCCTCCTGCCAGTGCTGGGACCGGGGTGCTGGCTCTCTGGATCGCCAGCTGCCCTCAGCCTGTGTGACAGGGTCTTTCCCCATGCTGGGAGCCATCATACAAGAGGGGTTTTTTGTGAGATCCTTGTGTCCGCTCTCTAGGCAGGCAGCAGAGCTGCATGGTGGTGGTGAGGATGGACGCCTCTGCCCCTCTGCAGGCAGGCACAGCCCATCCTGCTTGACCTCTGAGACAGGCAGGACCAGTTCCCATGCCAAAGGCATGTACTAGCAGCCAGCCTCGGCTCGAGCATCAGCAGTTCGGGCTTAGCTGGCTCTTCCTCGGAGAAAAGAGGGCAGATTAGTGGCTGGTAGGATTAATTCCCCATTGCCCTGCGGGAACGGAGGTCAAGGTGGTGACTGCAGAGCACAGAGACTCCCCACCCGCTGCCCCATGCTCGGGACCTCTGTCTCAGAGGGGAAGAAGCGATGGGGGCTGCTACCTGGCTTGCACCCACCTCCTGCAGCTGGCTTGGCCACCCAGCCATATCCCGAGGCTGAGGCCAGTGCCTTGGACAACTAATCCGTATCCCTCCATAACCTCCTGTCCCAAGACAGGATGCTTTGCTCCCTGGATGTCAGACCTAAAGAGAAGGTGTCACCTCTGCACCATTCCTTTGCGCTCCAAGGGAGGCGCAGGTTGGTGGCTGTTCCCCGAGTCAAAGCGTGCTCAGCATCACCAAGGGGCAAAGTGCTCCATGGGCACAGGCAGGCCCCAGATCTGACGACAACATCAGGAGCTGTGTAAAGATGCTGTCAGTTGCTCGAAGCATCAGGAAACTGAAGTGGTTTTGCAAGGTTTAGGAGAAAGCTTTGAAGCTGAATGATTTTCAGGAAGGCAGATGAGTGTACAGATTGGCAGGTTAAATTAGCATATCATAAAGTGTCATTGCTGAAGGCCACTGTCAAAACCAAGACCATATGTTAAGAAGACAGAAAGAGAACGACTCAGAGGCAAAATATTGTGTATTCCTTACACCTTGTCCATTACAAAAAGCCACCTTGCCCCACCAGTCAAGGGAAGGGTATTGATCCTGTGAAACACAACTTTCCATCTAGGCAACCCGTGTTTCTCATTTCAGTTTTACTAAGGCAGGAGTGAGTGGTCCCTGTTCGTTTTACAGAGGCCATGTGTCTGTGACCATCAGCATCTACCGTGTGGTTTAGATACAATGTCATAGAGAACATTAGTCCAAAGTCTAAAATTCCTGTTGGTCCACAACTGATAAAAGCTACATGCTGTAATTTGTAGCAATTAGAATCTAAATGATAGGAGAGAGGCAGAATGATAGAGAGATAATGCCAGAACACTCTTTCCGTTTCTCCATATTAAATGCTTTCTATTTAGTCATCACTGTAGCTAATATGCTTTGGTACCTTCAGATTGCCACCTCTAAGGGAAAGGGAAACACAGTAGGCAGGAAGAGGACAGACTAGCAAAATCAAACTTTTCTTTTTTGATCTTAAGATAAATTCAGCTCCTACTGAGCCTGCTGACTTTACTGAAAACAAAGCTGAATCCGTGCTATAAAGGTGGAATTCCTCTGGGTTGATGCAAACATCAATCCAGCCACAGAATATCCAGTTAAGACGCAAATGCACTCTGCTGAGTACATCCACAGTGCTTAATGTGTTCACAAAACTGAATATACCGACACATTTGGGCTGGCAAGTGTGTATCACTCATCACTGTCAACGTACTTTAGCTTCGTGTGATTTGGAAACTAGCAAGTTCAGTCCATCAAATTAGGCATATCTAACAGTGCAAATTCTTCATTAGCAATTGTCCGGTAGTGTAGGAAGCTGCGGTGTCATTCCATTGCACACATCGCTTCTTGCACGCCACATTGAAAGGAAACAAAAACCATGAGAGGCCAAAAGGAACGGCTCATAGAAAACCAAGCACAGATTGCTCATTGCTAATGGATTGTGGACAGTTGGTCAATGCATTTTCTATTAAAACTTGGCATGTTTAAAACAGCTCATTTCATGAGTCACAGGTTACTGCACTGATGAACCAACCAAATTTTTGAGGGCATCTGAGCCATGTTTTTAAGGGTATCTAGAAACATAGACTCCCCCTTTTCACTGGGAGTTATTTTAAGTCTTTGTTGCACTTCTGCCCTAAGCTTTAAAGTAATTTCTTTTGTTTTCGTACATGTGGGAGGTTACACGTGAAAAACTCTTTCTGTCAAGATGTGATAATGCTCCTTGCTTGGTCAAAACTGACGCCAAGTTCTTGGAACCAAATTACCAAACTAGAAGCTCTTGTGCTAAAGCCATGACTTGTATTCATTTGAAAATTATTTCATTCTCACAGGAATGAACAAGACTTGAATCCTGCCTGGAGTCTCCTTGTGCCCACTTCACCCTTCTCTTTTGAGAACAACGGCAGAAACAGTGAACTGGCTTCAGTTATATCTTCCCTCAAAATGCAGAACAAAGGTGTCCCTTTACGAACGCATAGCCAGGAAAGAGTTCTCCATGAAGGTCAACATGACAGAAGCAAATGTCATACCTGGACAGATGAATAGGAGCATATGGTCTGCAAGAGGCCCATGAGGTCAGCCCTCCAGGCTTTTCAGCACCAGCAGAGCCTTGGGGTATAGTGGGTCCAGTTGTGAGTACCAGACTTCAAGGTGAGCTAACAGGAGATGTTTAGGGGTGAGTACCACAGAAAAACTCTCCCAAGACCTTGTACACTGTCCTGGAAGAGAAGAGGCAAATGCTGATGTGACAGAACAAGCTTCAGTCTAGTTTTCTCCAACACAGAGTAAGTGTTAGCTTCCAGGACAGAGTGGTTAGTTTTCCTTAAAGCAAGTGGCAGAATGGCTCAATTAAGGACTTCGGCATCTGCCCAGTTTGCAATCTTTCCTAAATAAATATCGATAAACAAGGACCACTAATTTCATTTACAAAACCAGTCTGTGGTCGATACAATGCTGAAGGTTGCACACAGCAACTGGTTGTGTCATGACCAATGTGGTCCCTAATGTAAGGAGGGCACCGTGGAGTTCCTGATGTTCTCCGGCACTCCAAATGTGTAACTAATGACGGACAGCATAAACAGCTTACTCATGGATGATCTGTGCTCATTCTAGCCGAGACATCAATACCGTCTCTCAAGTAAGCTGAGCTGAACTGTAATGTCCTTCCTGAAATGTCAACTTGCTGGGGATGTGGGGCTAGCAATAAACGTTGCAGATTTTCCTCAGACAGAACCTCTCCGGCTTTATTGCTTCATTTAATTGAATTTTCTTTTCTCCTCTCTTTTCTCAAATGCAGCTCGTGAAAATGAAACAGTTCAGTCTCAGGCACACCGTGTTCCTTTGTCAAAATTCATTAGCACGGCACAAATGTAACTGAAAGCAGAACCGACTCATTGTTTTAGGAAGTAGTTTACAGTATAGTCTATATGGCTTGCTACTCACTTTCCTGTTTATTATCAGGTCGCTCCATGGCAGGTGGTTTAGAGAAAATAAACAGTGAAAGTTACATAAAACATCTGGGCCAGGTCCTCAAGGGATATAAATTGTCGTGGTAACATTTGCAGGCTCTGGAGGACAGGCTTTACCAAATCAAAGCGCTCTTTGTTTTCTAATACAATTCTGCTGCACAAAGGGACTAGAAAAGAGATTTATTTCTTCTGTAGCACTGTGCCCTTGATTAACCTAGTTTGCGGTACCTATTTCAGTGAAAGAGCAATGCCAACACTGACTTCAAAGTGTTGCTAAGCGTGATACCTGCCTGTTCATGTATCATTTGCTTCTTTCAAGCCATTTTCTGTCAGCAGAGAGGATGTATGCTCTGGGTGAATCCCATGTCATCATTAGCAGAAAATTACGCCAAACTGCTGTAAAGTAATTATGTGGCTAAAGGAGAGCTGGGAGGAAGTCAGTGATTAAATAGTTACCATCAGAGTCAGCCCACATCACATAATGTTTTGTTTAGAGGCTTTCAACCTATTTTCAAATCGCTGGCCAGTGCCATGGGCTGAATGAACCTTCACTCAGGCCTCGAGAAGTATGCTCAGATATGCTTGGCCCTTTTTCATATCAAGTGAATTTTATTTTGGCATCTTATAGTACAATACAGGATAACAGTAAATATTAATTGATAGCTCGAGGTTGCTCTTGCACTGCCAAGATATTCTCACTGAAATCTTTCATGGGTTCTTGCCGAGGTGCTGCAGTTACAGCTATCCATCGTGGTCACACTGCAGTGTAGCTATCTGTCATACAAAGAATGTGAAAAGTGTGAAGGTTTAGAAATGATGGGATCTGCATTACCTCAATAAAACTCTGCTTGAGTGAAAGACCTTGGAGCAATGACTGCAGAAGCAATAATAACACTGTACTCTATAAATGATCTTAAACACTGGTAAGTTTAATCTTTGCCATTCCTGTGAGAAATACGTCTCCATGACGTGGACGGTAATTTTGAAGCACTGAGATATCATCACTAATAACTGACTTTATTAATCCTTTTCCAGAATGGAGCAGCACACCCTCTGAGACACAGAGAAGACACAGTCCTTGTCCAGAGGGACCCACCAGCAGAACATCAAAGACAACCATGACAGATGAGGCCACGTGAGGCAAATGATCAGTGGGTTCCACAATTTTGTTTTGCATTTAGCCCTTCTCTCCCTGCCTCCCCGAGCCTCGGGCTACCCCCACTCAGCTTCCTCCCTTCACCCTGTTGCTTCCCCTTCTCCTTCCCATTCCTCCCCTTCTGCTCAACCTGTTCCCAAGAGCCAGCGCTGAGCCAAATGGACAGCCAAAGGTGCTCAATACAGCCAAAATGCTGAAGGATTTGTACCCTGGGAGACAAGAAACCTTTGTACCCTTCAGAACACTGGACGGTCCTTTACAAGCAGCTTTTACCCTGTTTTATCCTATTCATGTTGGTGAGCAGTCTGATGGAATAACCTTAATAAGTAAATGGGTTTCCTAATATTGCCTCCAAACATGACACTGGAAACAGGATGGCTAGCGGTCAAATCCTGCCTCGAGTAACGTGGGCAGCTATTTGGTGACTGCAGATATCGTCATTTGCTTCAACACCCTTCCATTCTCTGTGTACAGTTACCCACACATACAGCTCCCCTTTAGTGGGGCCCAGTTCTTCTGAAATCAGTCAGAATTTTATCACTGATTTAAATGGCAATGGAATTAGGGCACAGACAGAACAGTCTGAGTGTACGGCTTACTTCAAAGTGACCCAACAACACAGTTCAGGGACTGGCACCATTTGATGTCCTCAGCTCCCAGCCACACAAATAGGAAACACAGGACTGAATGGTCTCTGCTGACTTACCACCACCCACATGTTCTCCTCTAGGTCGGGCACCCCAAGCCCAGTAGCTGGTGTTTCAAGCACCGAATCTTTCAAAAGCTATCCAGCTGTCATATGAAGGTTCATCTGACCCCAGGTTGGCTCTGTGTTGGACATCTACTCTAGTTTTACTATTAAAAAATATAAGGAAGATTTTTTCAAAGAGCCGCGAAATGCCCTCGTAGATTTAATGAGAGCCGGGCCACTAACCACAGACTGCACCTTTGGAAAATCTGCCCTTTGTTGCAACTTTTAATTTCAACAAATTTCAAACTTTTGCAACTTTTAATTTCCAGGTCATGTAATCCATGACTGTGACTGTTAAGTGAAAAACACTTTTAGTTCCAGATCTTTGCTAGCCCTAAAGCTATAGATGACCCAGACGCTTTTTAACCTGCTCTTACGGAGGCTGTGAAAGCTTGCTTTTTTTTCCTCGACAAATGAAAACTTTCACGCACAGATCACTATTCCATCCAAAGGCATACTGCATATCAGCAAACAGAAGTAATTTTACAGAGAAACTTTTGCATATGGCCTGAAAGAAAGCGCAGCAAGTATTGACAATGATAGATGATCTCCCCAGCGGCATGCAGGAATAATGCAGCTTCACATTTATATCAGGGAAAAATAAGCAATGGACCTATTTAAATAATCATTAAAATTAAATGCCTGACACAAGGCAGGTTTCAACCCTGTTCTGCCGCACATCTTCTGGAAATCTTTAATGGATCTAATTTGAGGTCTTCTCATTTGCTTTGCTCATGAACAAAAGCTTTGTAATGGAGGTTCAAGTGTACGTGTTATCAGCAAAAGGTTCTCTCGAGGGAAATTAAGTGAAAGGACATTTTTCTTGTCTTCATGTTTGACATTCAGGAGTAGTGACGAGATAAGGTAGGCACAGGAGTCTTTCAAAAAAACACCAGATAGCAATGGCAGTATTTCATAAGGACGTGAACCGTTCATCATCTGCTGCAAAGACTCCATTAATGTGGCCTGCTTTTAAATCCAGAGCTTCGCAAGGAATGCCATTTTCTACTGTTACTGTCACTTCGCCTTTCTCTTCTAAATTTTCTCTCTCTGTTGACTCTTTATTCTTCCTAAAAACAAGAAAGACAAAATCATCTCATCCTGTTGACCTGCAGCACTCCACCATGATTCCACAGACAGTAAAAAAATGCACATTTAGTCAGAAGTTTATCGTAGGTTATGTTCTGAAAGGCCTAAGCCGGCGCACCTCTTTGCTGTTGTAAATATACCACAGAAGGTGGAAGGCCCACAAATTGGAAGCCCTGGATTAGAGGTTTGAGGTAAACATGTTGTAAGTATGTTATAAATATTACTTAACCTCCTTATTCTGTAAAATGACTGGAGGGTGCAGAAAGAAAAGCTGGCGCAAAACAAAAATAGAAAAAAAAATCTCTAAATCTGTTTTTGCTTTACATCAGGAAGGACTGCACTCAACATCTAGTCTGACCCTGTTATGTATGTCATAGATTTCAGTCCATGATGTGGACAAATTAAAACATACTTTTTAGAAACAGAACAGCTTTAGACTATAGCCTCCAAATGAGAAGACTTGAGTGCCCTCACACCCCTTGATGGTCTTCTCCAGAAGTTAGGTGCTTTTAATGCTGCAAATCTGCATTTTTAGCTCAAACTTCATTAACAGCCACCTTCCTATCCAGTATTTTATACTTTTGTTTTCTAGATCAAACAGTTGCATGGCTTTCACTTTTCCAGGCTCCAGTTCTCACTAAAGGCATATTAAAATAGTTGCTGAATAAAATTCTCAAAAAATACAACCAGGAGAAGACGTAATACAGAAATACCAGTCAACATGTCATGATGATCCTTTAATTCCAGATTTATTCTGACCTTAAGATCTACTAGTTCATAGTTGAAAAACCTGCTGTACTTCACAGCCTGCAGCATCAGCGGTTTCAGAGGATAAGAAACTCAAAGGTCAGCTCCACTGCTTCTTCCTTACCCCACAACATGTACTGTAACAATCTGACTCAGGACAATGATAACAACCTGACTCAGTGTAACTGCTACTAACAGCAATATTAACAATAATAAAATTTTATTGGCCTTTGGGAGATTCTTGGCATCACACACTTGCTAAAAATAAATGTGGGGGGTAGCAGTGGAAACCTCTGGCCTCTAGCTGCTGTATCTGCTCTTACGGTGGTAAAAGGAGCATTCTTTAATACAAAAACTGTGGGAAAAGAACATTAGATACTAAGAAGCAGGTTCAAAATAAATGAGAGGAATAGGAGATGTGTGGAACTTGTTGCCACAGGAATTTAGAGAAGCTAAAAATTTCTGAGTCCAAGGGGAGACTCAACAGTTTAAGGGAAGAGAAAACATCGTGGGTTACCCAATACATGAAGACCAAATCCAGCTTAGGAAGGCCCCCAGCTGCAAATTAGATGCTGCGAGACTACTAGAGGGAACCACTCGGTGTATTTACTCTGTTTTCAGTCTTTCCAAGGCAAATGTTTATGGGGTCTGCTGAAGATGGGATATGGTGGGGGAGGGGTAGACTTCAGTCTAGTTCAGCACAGCCAGTAGAGGATGGTCCTGCCCTGGGTATGTGCCAAATCTATTATCGGAGAGGGAGGTGTCCTATTGCTGCAATGACAGGAGAACAAACATAAGGCTGGGAGACTGTCTGCTCCAGCTCACTGTAGAGTCCAGGGCGACAATCACATGGAGCTCTTCAAGCTGCAGGCAGCTGCGGCTTGCAATTTTACATGTTAGCAGTGATGCACAGTGAAGACCTAATTAAGAAAATCTTTCAGTTCAAGAAATGACGCATGAGTCTAACTCATTACTGAAACTCCATTACAGGCCAATCATGTGCTTCCCTGCCACCCTGAGTACGAATGGCCTGAAGCACGTGCTTTTGGGCTTATCTGAACCGAGGTATTTAACTGGTACTTTAAAGGCCTATAAAGACAAAATGCCAGATTTATGAGAAGTCAACATTGTCCTTGAGGCCAGATTTCCAACACAGCTTACTAGGCAACAGAGCTGCTATTATGTCAGCTCTGGACAGGTTTCCAAGAAAACTCATTACTGGACATGCTGAAGTCTTTGACAACCTGGTCACACACTTCAGTGCCTGAAAAAGAGATGAGCACTTTCGAAATTCTCTTCTCTGGTGTCTGGCTCTTCTTTCAAGCCAAATAGCCCAAGCCATCCCTTTTATCTCTCCAGTCTTTGCAACAGTAGATGGAAGAAATATATGCTTGGTTCAGCCTCTCTCTCACTCCCCTGCCCCCACCTGCAGATGCCATTGATGTGAAAGGAGGGTTAGAGTTCAGTCACTGATGAATCTGCTCTGAGGAAATGTTATACGTAAAGGCGGAGTAGGCAAACAGAGAGAGAAGTGAAAAGGAGCATAACAACTAAAAGGACAGCAAGAGCATGAGACAGAGAGGATGCCAAGTGACCACAGGCAGGCAGCAACAGGCCATGTTACTGGTAGTATGATGGTAAGAGCACGCAGTTTACACCATATTGAGGGGAACTGCGCAAGCTCAGCTGAGTTATTTTGAAAATAGAAGAGGGAAAACACTGTCTTTCAGCCTGATGTGAAGCACAAATGATTATTTTAGCTAGAAAAATCATAGCTATTTAGTGTAATTTATTTATATTACGCTTACTTGAAATGTTCAAAGCCCCCCTTTACGTTAGGCACTATATAGATAACACAGAGCCATGATACTACACAGACGGCAGGTATGGGCTTCAGGTAGCAACATTATTTCCCAGTTTTACAGAAGAGTTTGCCTAGGTTCAGGGGATGAAATAACTCAGCCCATACCACATGGAAGGTTGTGACAGGGCTTAAACTATCCACGGAACCCAAGTACCTGCCCAGACTCTTTTCCCAACAGCATCTTTCATCTATTGTTTGTTGAATTTTGTTTTTTTGAAAACAGCGAGGGGCTTTGCAAATTCATGCAACTCTTCTGAATGCAAAATATAACTGAAGGGATTCTGATTATACTACTAAGGGTTCTCTATGAGAAGCACTTATCCTTCACAATCAATGTTGTTTTTCTAAGGTATTTTAATGTTGTTCTTTAAGGTGATAAGGAGGCAGAAAGGAAAAGTCCCTGCAACACGCCACTTTTCATAGATTAATCCCTTGTTCTGATATATTTGGAGATGCAGTCTACCATACAGTCAATAATTTTAAAATTATCTAGCTGTCAGCAGAAATTTACCCTTTTTCAATTCTTCTGCTGTTCCTGTATGACTCTTGCTGAAGTCAATTTTGTGTTAACCTAACCTCCGCGGCAGCCTAAAGCATGGCAGAAGCTGAACTTCTATGGCAGAATCTAGCTAAGCTGAGAAATTTCTATTCCTTATGCCTAACTCTGAGCCAACAGAGATGGCAGGCCAAAAGTCCACCTGCTCTCTGTCTCGCTCCAACATGCTCACACTAGGGAAGCATGAAGAGCCTTCTTTTTTTCACCAGTGCCACCCCAGGGCAGACTGAGANCACCCCAGGTAGGTGGGGAAAAGAGAGTATCTCTCTCCTACCCTACTGCCAAACAGCAAAGACCTAGGCTCATGGGGAGATCTGGTCATGAACCTGTGAAGGGCTGCGTGCTTTGGACTCATCAGGTCATGAACTAGATGAGACCATGCACCACTGTTCCATTGAGCAGGCCCTCTTCAGCCATACATTAATCATTATTGTGTCCTCTACCGAGGCTTCTCAAACCGCAGCAGCAAATATTTTTTTTAGACCTGCCAGCTTTTGGCACGACTTCCCTGGCAGGGGCACAGTCACTCCCAGCCTTCTCCCTCTTGGTAGCTATTTGGATAGTCTGTGAGACGAGGCTCACCTCTGGCACACTAAACCTTGAGAAGAATGACAGCAAATGTCTTTGTAAAGCTATCATCTCTAGTTCGGTGGCCTCCAGAATTGTATTCTTATACTCCCTATTTCCTCATTAGACCCCAGCATTACTAAGGCATCTATACCTCACAGCTGAAAATTTTAACCCCTTTCCTCAGAAAAGGACACATGGGTTAACTTTACCTATGGAGGGAGGGGCACAGCTATAATTTCTCTGAGGCTGATCTGAAAAGCAAAACCAGCCCAGCTGACTTAACTTGCCAGTCAGTATTCAGTTAAAACAGAAGAAAAGCTAAGCCGCTTACTTCTTGCGTTGCCGAATCCCTGCAACAACGAGGAAAACAATACCAGCCACAATGAGACAAAGAACAACACCAAATACGATAAGCCAGACAGGCGTGGAGGGTTCAACAGGAGGTGATAAGGTTGAGGTTATCTTCAGGAACTGCAGTGTTTTGTCACTCAGTAGGAAAGCGTTGTTGATTCTGTTCCGGTTCATCCTTCATAAAAACACAAAGAACATCACAACCCTTTGTAAAGGTAATTTATAAGTTAAAAATAAAGAAGAAAAAAGAGGAATTCTCATGTATGTGCTGCAAGTCTGGAAGGGCTGAATTTGATCCGGCATGATATTGGTAGGATTACACAGACCTTCACTTTTAACATAGAACTTGTCAGTAATCCATAGACAACCACACACTTACAGGGTTTTGAACACCAGACTTTCGTATGTATTTATCTGGAAAATTGGGAAATACAGATAAGACCTGAAGTACAGTATTATTATTTCTAGTTCGGACCATGTGCTGAAGACATAGCAGGTTGTAATCTGTAAGGCTGGCTCTGCTGTCTTGCTCATGCAGCATTCAAGGTTAGCATGGGAGTGGCAGATCTACCCTACAACGTTCAGAGGATTTACTTATCAGTGCGCCTTGGCTCCTCAAACTGAACCATCCTGTGTGTTATGGGCCGGTACACCTGCTCTTGCTGATGTAGATTTACTTAGGTCCATGAGGCACAGGATAGAAGTTGGTCCAAAAGAATCCACCCCTATTGCCAACATACCTTTCCTTCCTGCAGGATGAAGCTAAAGGGATTTGTACTTCGCACATTTTTTCCTTTATGAGAAACTGTAAGTCTGAGAAATACGCTTTTTCGTATGAGTAGTACAACTGCCACCCTTTAATGGATATCTTCACCCACATTCACTACTTCTAAGCATTTGCAGGTATTTCTGGGTCTGAATCTATGCAGCCTTAAGAGGCTTTAGCAGCATCTTTCATTAGCTTTTTCAAAATGTCAAAATTTTTTGAGAAAATGTATTACATATATTGGTCTTGAGAGATTCTTTTTGATTGCGGCTGTATGATTTACAGCAGCTCTCTCTTGTACACAATTCAATTTATTTACCATAGAGCAAGTATTTCCTAAGAACAGATAGGTGAGAAATACAGGTAAGATTTTGCAAATTTCTCTTCTTGGAAATCATAATGTTTGACTGTCCCTTAAACAGGAAGTTCTTAGCCTTAATGGAAAGCTAGCATTCCTGGAGAGGACTGGAAGCCATGCATATTATAAGACTTATAATACAGTAAGCCGTCTTTGATTTAGAAAAGATTTTCTTCCTTATGATGATGAAAGGATCATTGTGAACAGCTGAAATAAGCATTGTTCACCCTCATCTAATGGCTGGAGTTACAGAAAATTATGTGCTGAACCACATGCAGGCAACTACAGGTGCATTTCGTGTTTGTATATGCATAAATATATCTTGTGTATATTTATGCAAGATCTTGGGTCTCATACAGAGCTGTGAGAAGGTTTACTTTCCTCTTTATTCTTACTTTGTAGAGAATCTCATAAAAAAAAATTCTGGTGCATGGGTAGCATTCTCATGTGCTACTGTAGTATGAAGAATTAGAATAATGGTTTAGCATGGAAGCCTTCAATCAGAAACAGTTGAATAACAAGTATTGTAGTTTTACAGACTGTTTCATTTCTTGTTTCTAAGTTAGGCAGGAATTAAAACTTTTCATAAATAGCATATTCTTTAGCGGGTGACAGACAACAGTTAAAAACCAAACATACTATAATAGCATCAAATTTCTGTGGCAAACAGGGCACATAAAAGACTTAAATAAATCAGCTTATGCTACTGAACGTATCAAAGAATAACAGAAATGCAAAAACTCTGCATTCCAGCACTCTTACAGAGAGCTTCAGTGAATAAATAATCTGCTTCCTCCACTAATGCTATGAAACTATTGTTTGGTGTCTCTGTAGGAAATAGTTTAATCTGCTCATAAGCTTAAAAGTTAATCTTTCCAAAAGAACTCATACTCATTCATCAGGAATTAGGCATTACACCTCCACAGAGATAACAGGAATTTTCAAGACAAAGTACAGAATGCCTGAAAACAAAGAGGTTTGTTTTCCACTCCGTGCTTGAGAAATGTACATGAGTTATGCTGCTTGTGGGAGTCATCCCGATAAACCCCTAATGTAGGTTTGGTGAACCACTGAAGTCAGATTACCCATTTTTTTTCTTTTTCCCTCTTCAGCTCAACACTCCTGCTTTTATTGGCTATAGAATGCAATATTTAGTAGAAAGCAAACTGACTTGTACTGCATGGTACTTTGTACAAGCAACGCTCAGCTATGGTATTGACTGGCATTCTAGACAGAGCTGGTATGAAAAGAATGTGAGCATAAGATTGTTTAAGCCAAGCTGGGACACAGCCAGCTCTGCTCATGATGAGTTCACACGAGCTCTTCTCATGTGAAAGCTGACTTCTAAATTAAGTCAGATGAACTGTACTTGAGAAGCAGCAAAAGGGAGCCTATGGCCATTAGTCCACCTGTAGATGTGCATGTCACACGCAAGGAAAGTTAAACGATATAAACCCCACCCAGAAAGTGTGCAATTCTGTCATCTGAGGGAGAAGGCTCTCACGCTGGGAAATGTAGCAGCTGGATGAGAGCAGTGTACGTGCCGCGCACTGGACAGCACATTACAGGTAGGGCTCTGGAAAGGGACTAGATTTCTTCAGAGGCTCCAGTGTTAAGAGAGCTTCCTTCCGAAGTTATATTCCTAAGGCTCACGTGCTTTGCATTCTGTGGGACTGTTAAAAATCCTTCTAACCTCACATGCATGAAAGAGTACTGACCCCTTGCTGTTTTAACTACTGATTAGTTCATCCTTAAAGAGGCAGAGTTTCTCATTCATACAAGGCCCAGAGAGAGAAAGCGTCCTCAGTCAGCTGAGGAAGAAAAGATTGCAGAAGCAGTGACTGTACCTGACAGCTGCTTCTACCTCACTTCCAGGAACAGTTGTCACATTTTTGGAAGAATCTGTGACCACAAACCAAAATGACACCCGATCCGTCACATTGCAGAGCAGCACATTGGAAATTCTGCAGATAGTTAAAACAAAAACCATCATTAAAGAAGCATGGAAGGAATTATTGAAATATTTTAGATTTTCTTAAAATATTGCTTTAATCTAAAGGTGGAAAAATTCTTACTTTTTAAAAAGTTAACAGCTAATGCTCAAAGAAGAAATATCACTCACAGCATTTCCCAATATGATAAAAAAAAGATCAAGCTTATTGAGACGAAACTTGAGTCTTCAAACGAATTTCTGAATCTATTACAAATTTACATGGTCTTGGACATACATTTAACGTACTCAAATGGAAAAACACATATTTGCATCTTAATCATCAGGGCTGTGACAAAGGCTACATAATGGGGCAAACGCATTGGTGAACTAAGAATTTTGGTTTTGACAGCTAATAGCACAGGAACAGCACATGGGGGATTCCCCACATGATTTTCAAGTGAGTGCAGTCCTTCTACAAGATACATTTGTTGGAGGGAAGAGCAATGAAATTGATGTCATTCTTTTTGACATCTTTGTTCAGAGAGTCAGGCACACAGTGGAGGCAAGAGGCTAAATTTAGACATTCTACTGACACTGGCCTATGCCCTACAGCTTATGCTATGACAAATACTGATCTGTTTTAAAAGAAGATTGCTCAGCTTTATGTGAAGTTAATAGTGGAAGGGCACAGGCACGCAGCTTCTCATGGCATACTATGTAAAAAGTGTGCAAAATGTCTTTTAAATGCCTTTTTTTTTCCAGATTCTTACAAATTTGTTTTCTACCACTAATACTAGTAAATGGTGGAAATATCAATAGAAAAACCTCATGGAATGATATCATCATGAGTAATTAAACTAAAGAAGCGAAGGTTAATACATTAGTATCAATAGCGACTGAGGATAGATGGTGCCCCTGTGTTCTTCTGTCTGTTCCTAGTTTATTCACACAACTAAGAAACAAACCAGACAAACGCGTGTAACATACAGGAATTGTATAAGGTGGCATTTATTACAGCATGGCAAGGAACATAGTATGTATCATAAAAGGACAGCCAAAGCCTTTATTAATTCAGTAACAGATAGCTAGAGAGATAAAAGTGGAAAAAAATATTTAGTTCTATATCATTAATAAATAACCCAAAGAATTTTGCTCAGGATTCACATTTATTGGCCGTGTCCAAGCAACAAGCAGATACTCTGAAATTCCAGGACCAAGAATTAGGATCATTTTTATTTCCAGATAGCAGCCTGGACTTGGTTCACCTTTGCACGAGGTCTACCTGGCTACGAGCACAACACAGCTGCCCTGTCTTGACAGACCCGNGGATCATTTTTATTTCCAGATAGCAGCCTGGACTTGGTTCACCTCTGCACGAGGTCTACCTGGCTACAAGCACAACACAGCTGCCCTGTCTTGACAGACCCGGCTTGGGATGATCAGTCTTCAGATACTACCTGCTGTTCCAGAGAAGGAAACCCTGCTGTGAGCCAGCAAAGAAGAATGCAGCTCCTCTTTTAATTAACTACGGTGACGTCTGTAATGCTCATTACTAACTAGTATAATTGCTTTTAAAGTTTGGCCTGCCCATCATCAAAATGCAAGTTTTAACATTTCTTTTCCAGCCTCTGCTCTTCCTCCTCTTTCTCACGGTGACAGATCCCCGGCTGCAAGCCATCTCCCCTGCCACAGAGCTCTGTTTTGTAGTGCCATCTGCTGGCTAATTACAAAGATAATTAAATAACCTCTGCAGTGGCCTGAGGAGCAGGAAGCATGAGGCAGGGAGGAATGTAAGGGAGCCAGAATTCCCGGTGAATGTGTAGTCTCCATCCCACTTTTAAGGCGGGACAGACATTGACTTGATCACAACAGTTCATTATGGATATTTTGCAGAACTATTTTATTTACTGCTGGAAGCTTTTTTTGGGGGGTGCTTTGGGTGCCTCGAGTAGCGCAACCTTTTGTTTTATACAGAAAGTATATATTCCATAGAGAAACATGATAAAATGGAAAGCAAAGATTTTGCATAGCTGAAATACCCACTTTTACCTCTCTGGAACAACGTCATTTTTGCAAATACAGGGAATTTTTTTGGATAAAAGAGGAAAGCCATCCTCTGGAATTTGATAAGATGTTCACATCAATGCTCTGGCAACAGAGATGAAAGCAGATTTATTCCTCCCAAAACAAAAACAAAGCACAAAATTGGGGNGGGGGGGTGGGGTGCGGAGAAGAGTCTACTTTTGGCTGTTGGCTGACAAACTCTTGCTGACTTCACAGAATATCTAAAATTGTATCTGCAGAGTAAGTTTTCCATAAGGAGAATTTATGACACTAGGACCGAAATCTTCATGCTACTGCAGTTCCTAAAGCTGGAATTTCTGTGGCACAATCAAAAACTGGACCAGGTAGAAAAGTTGGGTTCGTGTTGCCCTACAGGTGTTCTCAAAATGGGGTGAGTGTGGAAAGTTCGATCACCAAAGTGAAAGATCAATTTGGTAGACAAAGGCTGGCAGAACACCCTGACTTTCTCGTTCAGAGACTCAGAGAGACTCCTCAACCTGGGGTCTTCCCTACAGTGTCAAGGGCTTTCGGCTTGAGATAGGGCAATCAGTCAGCGCCTCTCTTTCTCTAGAACAAAGAGTATTGAATCAGTTGGGCAGCAAGGCTCACACTAGGATACGTACGTTTTGCTTCCTTTCTGCTCCCTGTTGTGTCTAAAATCCTTGCTTGATTATAAGCACCCAAAACCTGGCTTCACTGCCACTTTTTCATCAGTGGAATCTGAATGCTGTAAATCCTTTCAGGCTCCAAAGAGAATAATACTGCTCACGAGAAGTTCAAAGGGGATTGAGTAAACACCAAAACACACTGGTTCAACAAGCAAACAAGCACCAATGCAATTTCTTTGCAGCAGATACACCTTTTTTCCTGTGCTATTTGTACACAGGTTCGATTCACAGCATGCAGAAGCATTAAAAACTATACCTTTACACTGTTTAGATTTCAGAAACCTGACTTCTTCATGTACTATGCTAATTAAGTGTATTTGTAAACAAATATGTGGACATCTTTTTATTTCCTTAGAAAGCAATAGACTTTTGTCATGGGGCTAAGGCGGCTGTTATAGTCAGAATGACAAGATCCTGGTCCTGGCCCTACGGCACCATGGCAAAAGTCCAAAATGGCAAGTGAACACCAGTGAGTAGAAGGCAAGAAACCCTGATGGTTCCTTGGGCTGAAATACCATCATTGTTCCTCATGGAGATTTAAAGGATTGTTTAGGGGTAAGAAAGAGCTGCCAAAGACTCAAAGGGAGGTGGGTGCCTATACTGGCCCTTAGCTCTTGGAAGAACCACAGCCCCAGGTCCCAAGCACCCATCTCCAGCTCTCCCAAAAGCATCAGCCCTCCTCAAACTTCACACTGCACAGCTGCTCCTGCAAAGGAATGTTATTTTCTTCCTTTTTTTGTGAGCAGCAGCCATAGGATCACCTTGATGTAACAGCTTTAACTCTACAAGCGTATTTTGTTGTTCCAAATGGTCACAATATTTTTATATCAAAATAGCCTGTCTTAGGAAGATGGATAATGTTGATGAATTTTTTTCTGGTCACTTCAGGAGGAAAACTGCAGCTTTTTTATCTACAAATGGGGAAAAGATGTACCAAAAGTAGATTCTGTTAATCGAACGAAAGTAAATGTGATGACATTCTTTCTACTCTAAAGATTAACTAGTCTCAGGCCCAAAAGAGATGCATAGTATTTCAAATGAGTCACAGATTAGAGAAACCAGGGTTACTAAAACAGACTACAGACAATCATTTTTTAACACTGACAGATCGAAGGTTGGCTTACGTAGCTCATGAACGTATGTATTGAGAAGGAATTGAAAGGCCATATATAGAGCAGGCAATAAAGGATTTTTATTTCTCCACTGAAAAAGAAGTATTTATTTTATCTGTATTAATAACTACTGAGTGTTTTGATGGATTGTGTCTTTCTTCTGTTTCACATAAACTTGAAAATTTGACAAGCCTTTCAAACATTAAACACAGCTCCATGCTTTATTAAATTTTAGTTTAGAAATTAACTTTAGAGAACTTGAGACATAATGTGCAATCCTGTCCATTCTGTTGGGTCACTCAGTGGTTACACAAGTGCAACAACAGCATCAACTGCTGTCTCCAGCTGCACATTCAAATACTTGTCATTACAGGCTGGCTTTTATCCAGCTTCAGAAGCCTAACAAAAGGTGACTTTGAATCTCAAAAATGATGGGACAGGCTGCAACAATGGTTACGCTGATCCACCGGGCAAATTATCTGGGGCCTGATCCAGCTTGCTGAAGTTAACGGCATTTGCTCTCATGTGGGAGTTAGTTGTGGCTGTGAGTTACTGCAGTGCTGTGGGTGTGTTAGAAATTAATGGGATGTTAAAGGGGAGGTTTTTCACATCCTGGTTATGGCGCTGTGCAGAATTTATACCCTGGCAGAACCAGTATTTGGTTATGTAAAATACTGGTGAATTTTTCATAAGTCTTTATTTTGACAAAAATCTTTAATTAACCAGATGCAAAATTTGGGCAAAGTTAGATGCTACTAGAATGCAGTCACAAGCAATTTGTTTGTTCTTTTGGGACAGAATAATTTATCATTGATCTTTTACAGCTCCCAAATAAAATCTGTTGGCATTTATCTGTAAAAGCTCCTGTAGTGCAATGTAATTTATTTGCCACGAGCTCTTGCTTCTGCCTCCCTCTTCACCGCACTGCGAGCCACTGCCACTATCCTTACCAGCTATGCAACAGTGCTGCTCCTGTGTGCACGGCATGCTGCTGTACCCTCTGCGATGCTGAGTGCTCCCACACCTCCATACCCATTGCAGAGGAGATGGAAGTGGACCGCACTCCTTCCTCCGTACCCAGCTCCTTCCAGCTGCCAGCCATGAGGGTGGGGAAAGGAGTGTGTTATTTCTAGGACTTCTAACAGGATGGAGGCTTTCATAGCTTTCCTGCTCCCATGTAATAGGCAGGTTATTTGGGGAGTATTGGGAGATTCATCTAGCTCTCCATCACTGAACACGGACTCTGACATCCCCTGGGATTTGGGAGCGATTTATGGATAGGAAACTCAGCCTGTTGCCTAGTAAGTTGTACCAGATCTCAAAGCTGCAGAGCTGTACTTCAGCTGACATGCTGTCCACACATGACCCCCAAAGGTATCTAGAAGTCCTAAATCAGTTACACCTCCAAGGTACACTCCAAGGAGTTATACCACATGAGGACATCCTATACCATCTTAAAAAGAGGTGAAGATGCCCACACCCGGCTGTTTCCAAATATTATACTGACTTCTTCTCTCACAAACATAGTAGCAGGAAATTATTGATGTGTGCAACCCCACCTCCAAACTGGAGTAACACTGACATTATCATATTTGTCCATAGGAAAAATTGTCTGAGTAGGAAACTAAATTAAGTAAGCACACATTCTGTGATTTCCCAGAGTGGACAGAGATCATTTCCATTAGAACTCCTTTCATACCGGCTTGATTTTTTCCCATTCCTGCACCAAGCTTTCTAATATTAGTTGAGTCTGCACAGAGCCATGATGCTTGAAGAGGAAAAAGATCACTGGCTTCTGACACAGGTTTTTTGNTAAAAAAAAAAAAAAAAAAGGACTTGGGACAAAAACAAGTATACAAAAGTGAATCTCTGTGCATCAGATACTGGACGAAAACTCTGCTAATTTGAAAACCCAAGAAAAAGCCCTGCATAATCACCTTTAATTAGCTTGTATCTTGAACTCATATTTTGTATGTGTCATTTTAATTGTTGTAGCAGCACACTTGGCTTGGTTTTGTTAAGCTTGGTGTAATGGCTCTCTTGCTCAAAGGAGACAACTTCTGAGGGATAAAAATGAAACAGCAAGGAACGAAACACTCCTGTTACATGGAGGGGGAAATCACCTTCTATTTAAGAGAAGGTGCGCCAGCCACAATAATCATCATGTGACTAAAGTTAACTAATATCTTTGCAAATATGGAATATGCTCCATCTGATGCAATGACAGCCTGAAGCAGGTTTTTTTTTAAAGTAAATTGAGAACCTTATCCTCATTAGCCTACCAGAACCATAAATCTTTCCTTTAAGATTGCAAAACAATGAAAAAATAATAGGCCTATAGAAATACACTTACAAGGTTTCTCATTTAAGAAAGATAAGAACATACTGAAAATACAGCTTGCTAAATGGTCTGTCTAATCTGGTACCTTATTTCATAAGTAGCAAGGATCAGAAGCCTGAGAAGAATATTCAATACCTCAGGGTAGACTTAATCCCCAAACCAATTAAAGGCTGATTTATGTCTGAACTGCAACATCTGAAACTTCTTGATGCCAGGTAACTCAACTGCTGCAATATTAGGGATAGATACATCCAGCAGAACACAGCACTAGCACAGCTATCCACCTTCCAGTTCTCTGACTCAGCTCATCTTCAGCATACTGCTTGAAGCTGTGCTCTAAGAAAATGTGCACCAAAGCTGCTTATTCAAGGATCTGTACTGCATTTCTTGACCTTGCTAATATGTGCCTTCGCCTCCTCCCAGTATGGTCTCCAGAAGGTATCGTGTCCTACTGCTGGATTCTACTAGAGTGAATTGGCACAATCCCACTGAGATCCACAGCTGTGTCACGCCACTTCACATCAACACGGATACTGGTCCAAAGATTGAACATTGCTTAAGACAGACAGAATGTGATGTTTAACATATATCTGGGTGTCAAAGAAATATACTGGGATGGTCTGGTTTTAGAAGCTGTGTATAATGGTTTCTACAGTTCAGTACAGCAGAGAATGGGCCACTCCATGCAGCAATGTTAATACGTATAAGGCAAATCAGAGTAGAGGCTTACTGAGTTGTGCTCCTCCTGGAATATTTTCTCATTGCAAAAGCCACCATTGCTTTGAAGAGGAACTCTTCATTGGCATCCCAGGCATACTGTAAAGGAAGATGGAAAATAATCAGTTTCAGCACCAGTGCTGGCAGTACAGAGAACTAAAAGAGTCACTGAACTTGAAACGCTATATTGATCAAGGAAATAAATAAATTCTGTGGTTATGCTATGAAAATAAATTCCTGCCCATTATTGAGTGTGCACAAAGGACTTTTTCTAATGGCTGTTACAAAGTGCAATATGAAGTGCAAAGAATGTTTCAAAAAACTGAATAATTTGAATGTTTCTGAAAGCTGACCAAACTGCAGATGTAAAGTTTCTTGTACTAAAGACTGAGCATATTACTAGAATTCTACCCACAGAGCTGCACCCATGGCCTTGCCTCTTTTGCTGGATAAACACTGTTAAAGTAGAAGGTTTAAATCCACTCTCAAACACCATTTGCCTCTGCGCAAAAATTAAAAAAAAAAAAAAGCTAACGTTGAAGGTAGTCTCTGGGAGTTGGATGTCAGGACACCAGGAAATAAAATGAGATTATGGCCTTATTGCTGCACACCATCCCTGCATCAAGAAGACAGACTCAACTATAGTATAAATTACTACATCATGTGTGAGACAAAAGAAAGAAAATAGCATCCTTACTACTTCAATAAGAAGTAAAATACAGGCTCCAAAAACTGTTCTCTGTTGTCTCGATGAAAAATCATGCTTCCATAATTTCAGTTTTCTGAGATAGCTTCACTAGGTTCCCCTGGGCTTTCATTCACATATGCAATTCTAACGACCTGCAAGAACTGCACCTATTACATTTTTATAACAAGAGCCATGACTGAGGCATACTGATTAAATTTCCCCTTTCAGTAGATTACAAAGATTAATAGTTTCTTGAAATGATATTAATGGAGGTTAGAGGCAGCTTTCTTCAGTCAATCAGAACACAAATCTATTCTTTAACTTTCAGCATTAAAAAAACCTGCACTGTAATCGTCCAAACCAGAAACACAACGGTGTGGATACTTAACCCTGTTGACAACTTGGATCTACTTTTTCTTGGGCCTTTATAACATATTCAAAACCCACCAATGTACATCAAAAAACAGTAGAGTAAACAGCATTGAAAATGCCAAATCTTAATTCTGGCTTTCAAATTCTGATTTTCGATGCATGGAGCTGCAATCTCTCCACAGAAAGAAGGAATCCAACTTCCAGGCATCAGCCCTCATTTCGTTCTGACATCCTGTGGACTGGGAATATAAACAGGGAAGGAGGCAGTCATTTAAAGGGCAGAAAGTCGTACTGATCATATTTATCATCCCTAGACAAATGACGAGTTGTGAAACAGGCTCTGAGAGGTGGTAGGACAGGGACAACAAAGCTGAGCAACAGACAACTTGAGTAGCATTAAAATCCAGATGCAGTGCTGAGAATCTGGGTTCTGACTCACCACTCTTGCCTTGTGAATGAAGGAAGGTGTAAGCATACTGTGATAATGCATGCCAGTCTAGGAACTTAAACTGAAAAAAAAAAAAGAAAGACTCTTGAAAAGAAATTATAAAAGCCTGTATTGTGATCCCACTGCACTGATGAAAACATGACAGTAATGACAGCAACTAGTACTAAAAGAAGAGATAATGTAGTAGAGGAATTAATATAGATGAGAGCCATAAAACTATTTATTGCAATTTTAAAGACATCTGTATTTAAACCATGGAGCACAATTTGCAGCACTAAAAGGGAAGATCTTCCTTTTTCTGTGTGTAGTACTATTGACTAAATCCCTACATGCCATCTGCAGTCTTTGAGAATGGGTCCAAAAGGACAAAAAAAAAAATCATTTGTTATCCAGTGGATTAAACCAGCTGTAGAGATAATTTAATCAGTTGTCTTGAAAATGGATAGCGATAAAGCATACGCCATTTCATGCTTACATGGACACAAATGCAATGCAGCACTACCAAGTATACATACTTATTTATGTTTAGTGCAGTACATGTATATGCACAATTCGTCACTATCAAGTATTCAGGTTTTATAAATAATGCAGTAGCCTAGAGCTTCTTTAAGTCAGAGTAACAAAAAGGGTATCTCAAAATAGGGAAAATAATTTGTAGTGAGGAACTCCTGCCCCAGCTGAAAGAGTAAGCAATTTAAAAAAGATGGAATAAACAGAAAGCTGCAAGAAATGGGGGAGGAGACCAGCAGAGAAGTCAGGGGTCTGCTTGAATGAGGAGACGCTGCAGACAACTTCTGGGCAGAAGGGCAAGAAGCCCCAGGAAAATGGTGATCAGACAGGAGGTAGAGCAGATGGAGACGGCTGTGGGCTCCATGTGAACAAGAACCTCTGTACATGACTGCATGCAGGAATATGCAGGGGGAGGCAACATAATGAGGAGAAACAGTATGGTAAGAATACCTTTAAGCTAATCAACTGTATCAATTCAGGACAAGTGGGCACGAATTGCCAGAAGCCAATTTCTAATCAGCTTTCTCCAGTCAGAGGGATAGGTGAAAAGAAACCTGAATCGTTCCGCTATGGGTCTTTATCAGTTTCATCTTTATCCTCCAATTGCAAAGGCCTGGACTGCAGATGATGACTGAGGATGTTGCTTCTGTTCTTATGTTCCTATAGAGTGCAGCTATTGATGCACATTTGTGCTGCTGTAGAGGAAATGTACTAAATATCATTTGCAACCACACACTATAAACATAAGATAACTTTTATCAATGAAACCTTACATGATGGCATCAGAACTATTAATGTTTACCATCTTCTTTGCTCTACAAAGGAACAAACATGAAGACCTTGGCTCAGTTGCACTTGCCATCCTTTAGATGTTAAGGAGGAACAGAATTAGACACAGCTGACTGTGAAAGCCAGTCATAAATGCCTGTTAGTGAA
>RSEF01000001.1:146200012-146215095 GCA_003993805.1 Himantopus leucocephalus | reverse complement strand
GGCTTTGAGAAGCAGGGGACTAGGGACCTTCCAAGGTCCCTTCCCTCCTGAATGGTTCTGTGTTTTAACTAGACAGCCATTCAGACTGCAGTGTGGCAACATACACACGGACACACTTCTGGGCCCCATTTGGTGGCANAGATTGCCCTGAGCAACCTGATCTAATTTCTGTGTTGAGCTGGCTTTGAGAAGCAGGGGACTAGGGACCTTCCAAGGTCCCTTCGCTCCTGAATGGTTCTGTGTTTTAACTAGATAGCCATTCAGACTGCAGTGTGGCAACACACGGACACACTTCTGGGCCCCATTTGGTGGCGAGATATCAGGTGCACATCAGCCCTTCTCCCCTTCATCCTCTACCATGGGAACAGCCTGAAAACATGAGCCAGAAGGGAAGAGCACCTTCTACTTCACCTGGCTGCAGCCCCTGATGTGCCAGCTCTTTGATTCTTACAGTTAAACTGAGTGGTGACACAGAGCCACATAGACTTCTCAGTGCACATCACTTCTGCTCACTCCCTAGCTGTCTTTGGCTCTTTTGAACTAACTCTCTACCACCCTGCTAACTCCATGAGTAGGACGCAACTACTGACTAGCAGCTATTCCAGAAGCCACTCATAAAGTTAACGCCATCCTCAGAGAGAGTCATAAATCACCTTCCTTCCATTTAGGCTTACAGACACCATGTTTCCTCCCACCGGTGAGCAAATAATGTCTCTGTCAAGTACACTCATTATTCGCAAATAAAATGATAACAGCTAAATACTTACTCTATCTGAGCTTCTCTTTCCAGCTCCATCATGATAAGAACTATATAAATACACTAAATGGCACTCCTTGCCAAAGTACAGCCTAGCTTGTGAACAAATTAAAAAATCGTGTCCTGTCTTTATTAGCATCACACAAAGTGGATGGCCTGCACTAAACCATGTGGAAAACTACACTAACCGATTTCCTATGCCCCTGAATGTACACCGGAGTTACCCTGCCAGTCCTAAAGAAGAACGCCCACAGTATCAGGATTTTCTGTTATCATCCAGCCTGAAGTGACTTGGAAATGAATGAAACAGAATTCAACAGCAAAGCATCATACCAAGATATTCTAAGCTGACTGTGTCCTACTGCGATACAATGACAGTATTACCCTTTTCTTTGCTAAAATAAATGAAATAAAAAAGTAAAATGTTCCAAATTCTTCAACCAAAATGAATTTCATTCTGACAGTAGTTTCAGTTTTCGATTTCAGTCATTTGCAGAGAAGATTGCAATGGCTATGAAAAGGAACTATTACCTGTGCACTTAATTAATTGTTCATTATTTGTGGGTAATTTTGTATGGCATCATACCACTTCCAGCATGTTGTACTAAAACACTGTTCTAGATTGTCCCATTCTTAGGGTTTTCACGTATTTTGTTATATGAAACAAACTACTACCTAGCTACAAAAAACAATAGGTTCCTCAGTGATTGCTTTTTTCTTGTAATATAAAGTGCCTTTAAGATTAATGATTTGTATCGTACCCTTTTTGGATGAAAAATAAAAAAATCACAAATGATCAAACAAACCCCCCTTATTTTACTGTAGTTGGAGAAGTAAAAAGCACTAAGAAAGAGCATTACTGGGAACGGCAATTTTCATTCTTTGCTACTATTTTGAACCAAGATTAAATCAAAATACTAGCAGTTATCTTCAAGAGGAGCTTCAAAAATGATTTTGACATATTTTCAGCCATAGGATTACACTATTTTTAATAATTTTTTAAACAAACCAGGCTTCCACCGAAGAGAATTGACTTCAATATGAATTTCTGCAGACAAATACTTTAGCATGTATCTTGATTATTTCTTCTCTGGTTTTTGAAGTTACCAGTGGAATTAGGTCTCTGCTAATGTTAGTTTAAATTACCTGATATTTCAGGGTAATTTTAGAATGGCTTCTACAGTCATAGGGAGATTCTCTTATCTTCAATCTCTTATAACATGAGTAACCTACTGCTTGTTGTTTCTCAGGGCTCCTAACATAATCAGACATCAGGCGTCCAGTAGAGACGACTGTCCAAGACATTTCATATCTAATTTTATGCTGAGCCCTGTAACACACTGCAGGTTTGCTCTAAGCATTGAAAACAGCAAGCAAAATACGGGGCTCTGCCATATTTCTTAGATCAGGGAGGACCATTAGGTCATCTAACGTCCCAATATCTTATGTATTGCAGACTCTTATTGCTCACACCGGTACTTCTACATAAAGTGCAAGGACTTGAATTAAGCCAAAGCATTTCAGTCCTCATGAGACTAGCCTGTGCACCACACGCAGAGAAGAAAGGCTACTATCCGAAGCCCTACATTAGTAGGGAATTGATGAGATATGCTTGAATGATCTCTACAGATCATGCACATCTGAGAGCCTGACATAAAGTCTCATTTCAGAAAGAGCTAACAGTCTTTTCCTGCTTCTCTTCCCAGATATGCTTGACTTTAGAATTAGCACGCTTAAGCAGAAGTGCTTCTCCCAAAATACAGACTTAGATTTATGCAGCACCTCTCATGCATAAAGTGTAACATCTCTACTGTTTTTCCAGGGGAAAAAAAAAAATCTTTGACAGAAAATTATCTTTATGAAAAGGCAAGCTTTATACTTCTCTTAAAGGATGCCATTTTAAGGAGTAGGCTAGTCAAATGTCAAGAAATGGATGCCTGGATCATGACCTGGCAAGCTATTACAATTAACACTTCAGAACAAATTGCTTGTGCTGCCTTCAGAAAATTTACAGTATATATTACTTCTGTTTTGACAGATATTCAGTTAGGAAGAATACTTTACTTACTGCATTATCTCCCAAAGCTGTTTTGATACTAAGCCGCACTTTGAAAGCATTCTGTGCATCTGATACAAAGAGAAAAAAGTAAACATATAGTGATAGTCAGCCAAAATAGGATTTTAAATCATTTACTTCTCTAATTATTTCACAAATGACAGCTTCTAAATGTGTCTTAACAGATCAGCTGGTTAGAACAGAAGTTACTAGCATGAAAAATGCCGCAGCCCTACAGTCTCAGTGAGGTTTACCATGACCTCTTTAAAAAAAGTGAGATCAACTCCCGTACTTAATTTCCAAACTCATACAAGAAGCAAATGCTCAGCGTTTCAATCTTCAAACTGGAGACAAACAGCTAAAATAAAAATCTGAGAAGCTGACAGCTTTGTAGGCATAAACTCATAGCTACATTTACCTGGGGAAGGATGGGAATCACCTCCAAAACATACCTGGCTTGCAGAGCTCAGCATCAGCAATGGCAACTACAGAGAAAGTAAGCAGCAAAACCCGTAACATCCCGTCAGCGTGGAAAGGTTGAGGCAAAAAGAAGTGGGACTCCCCTGTAAAGCACTCTTAAACTTTCTGTGACCCAGGATTAAAGCATCAGCAGCACAAGTGAGCAACCAAGTAAAAGGTTTAATAATTAACCCCCGTTATTTTAGCTAAAACAGGCACTAGAAACAACTGTCTTCTGTTAGTTATTTACTACCTTTCTGTAGAGTGAAAAAAAGGGTATAAGAAGTTCTTAATTTTCCTTTTTCCTTTTTAGAATAATACAAAACTTCACACAGTGCTCCAGGCCAACGTTTTTCCCTCCTAGATGCGATGTCAGACAGGCACACAAGATGTCTGAGGGACGTCGCACCAGAGCAACCGGTGACAGCGGTAGCAGGACACCGTCCTGTTACCCACAGCTGGTGAATTTGAAGCTCGGCTGCCGCCAGATCCCAAAGGAAACTGCCACCCAGCTTCCCTCGGAAACTGACTGGCCCCACAAAGGGCCCTTAAGGATAAAGGAAGACTGGGCACCCTTTTCATCCCTCCAAAAGAAATGTGTGATGAACACAGAAGCCCCGGCCCCAAAAAACAGGGCTCCAGATTTGCTCCTCATTTGGCTTGGAACTCGCAGCACTTCTGAAGGGCAGACCTGGTGGCCCCAGTGCTGTGTCCCCCATCCCTGCCCCAGTCCCACTCCCGCATCCTGGCTCAGGAGTTTGCCTGAGCCTGGCAGAGCAAATGACTCGTTCCACACAACCCCCCCACATACACACACAATCTGAGGCATTGCTTTGCACGAAAACAAGTTATAAAAGTGCAGAACTACTTTCTCGCTGTTGGAGGATTGTTACAGTAGCAACTGGAGTAAGAAGTGGTTCAATAAAAGGACTTCATAGGAAGCATGTTGAATAAGGACATATTCTTGTTTTGCGAGCATGACACACTGTGTATACATATATGCATACATGTATGTTAATATTTTAATGATGCGCTCTACACTATTAGCCAAATGTTTGCCAAGACAAAGAAATAAATGCAGGCGAGATAAAATTCAGAAACCGAAATGTATCACAATTACTTGAACAGTCTTTGCAATCTGGGCAGCAAGACAGGATTACTTTATTCCACCCTGCTGTTGTACACCCCCTGTAGCTGCTCTCATTAAAGGTTAGTTCCTAAATTGAAGATAGCTTCAAAATTACTTTCAATTGGTCCTTTAGCACTAAGAAGTGTGTCTTGAGACTGAAAAGCCAAAGACCTTCCCAAGAATGACTACTAGAGAGAAATTTTTACTTAACTGTGGGACTGAATTTATAGAAAACAATAATACACACAGTATTTCCTATGCAAGAATACTTGGACTTTCAGGTAATGAAGAACTTACTGTTTCACTAATTTAAACTTATTTTTAAAAGCCACTGTCAAAGGACTTGATATCCCATCTTTAAAAGTCATTAAATCAAGCTGTTTCCTGGGCATCTCTTTACTCTTGCTAGGCAACCAGCTCTGAGTACAAAACTATTGGATACATTACCTGCTTAGACGTTCAATCTGTACCTATGAAAACAAAAAAAGTGATGTATTAATTTCTAATGATGGCTTAAATTAACATGCTGTATGTAAACACATCAAAAGGAAAGCACTGAAATATGTACGGATGTATGAAAGACTATCAGTTTTCTGTAAAATTTGTAATTTAAAAAAATCTTAAAAGAACATGTTATCAGTTTCATGCTAAATTCATGTGCATTGCTTCAATAACGAGCATTTGAACTTTGTTGTACCTTTGGGGAAAATACCGGAGAACATAGGAACAGAGTGGAAAAGCCAAGCGTTGTTTCCCTGCTGCCAGAAGGCAAATGGAACTGACTGTCAACACACAGCATCGCCACTTCTCCCCGCTGTAAACCACTGTAAATCAGTTCTTTCCCTCAGAATCCCATGGAGGCGGTGTCAAAGTACATCGAAAGCATAAGACGCCCAGCAGGAACAACCTCAGAGAACATGACTGGATTCCCTGATCAGGGCTGCCGACTTCCAGCCAGGATGGCTGATTTTCCCCAGTTTGTCTTGCTGGCAAGCAAGCAAGACAAATTATTTTTTTCCAGCAGAGAGGGGAGGAGGTGAGGAGAAGCAGCAATGTGATAACACCCCAGCTCAGAGCTCACAGGGAGAGCATCGTGCAGTTGATATATATCTGCACAGCAACTTGGATGTGTGCCAAATGCATCCAGCTGACTACCCATGCGCTTATCCGGTTGTATATGCACACAGCACTGCACATAAGCAACCGACTGCTGCACATCTATAAATCTTTCTCCAAAGCCGGCATGTTTTTTAAACAAGCCAGGTGGACAAGCAAGCCTAGAGCAGGTGTTAGTAGAGCCCCAGAACCACAGAATGGTAGGGGTTGGAAGGGACCTTCGGAGATCAGCTAGTCCAACCCCCCTGCCAGAGCAGGCTCACCTGGAAAGCTAACTTTTCTTCAAATCAACGACATTTTTAAATACTGCCTTAAAAAGCACTGTAACTTTTCAGGTTACAAATGGAGTATATCAGCATAATCTAAAAAGACAGGCATTTTGACACTTCACATCTCTGTAATAAATCTACACGCATGGATAACTTTCTGCCCAGGCTCTTTTCTCCCATTTTGGTGAGATACGTAACACTGTTTAAGCACATCTGCGTTTCTTTTGTCACTGATTAATCAGTCAGGCATCAGTTTGCTTGAACAAATGAAAACCTACATGCATATATGCAAGGTATGTTTTTAATTCACTACTTTGTGACGTATTAGAATTTTAAATAGTTCCTTTTTTATAGTAACTTTTCCTGACCACAGTTGAGCCATGCAGAATCTCATACACGACCTGCATCCTAAAAATATCATTGAACTAGTGCAAAGAACTACTTCTCTTCTTGTACTAAATGAATTTGTCTGCATGGCTGAAAATAACAGCATAATTTTCAGTGCTTGTGACCTCCAGAAGTTCCTGGATTATCTGTATGTATATACTTAACAGTATACCATAATCTGGACTTCCAAAAAAATCAAGAGAGGACTGAAATTTCAACAAAGCATATGACTTGGTAAAACAAACAAAATCCTTCCATCTTCTCAATGTGATTAGCAATGTACTTTTCTGCTTCTTTCAATGTCTTTGAAATGGAAAATCCCAGGAAAGTAAAAAATTGATAGCTATCATATAAGTTAATTAACAGCTATGGCTAAACTTAACCTCAGTTTTCAAATTTCACAAATTAACAGTTTTAAACTCCGAGGAAGTTAATCTTTAGTCTTAAATAGTTGTGTTCAACTCTTATGAAGAAAGAGTCAATGTGCTACTGTCAGCATTAGTCACTCATGGAAATGTACCTGGAGCACTGCAGGTCTAATTGTCCACAGTGCCTTGCAGTACCCTGGGTGCAATGGAAACGACGAATGCTGCACGTCTCCTGCAGACTTCAGAAGTCGGTGAGATTAGGATCTAAGCGAATGTCAGTATCATCCAATAGACCAGGCTGGCTGATACAGGTCCAGCCTAAGTCTCATGAGATGGGTTTTTTTCCAGTAACTTTGCGGGGAACAGGGTGTTGAATGAGGCCCATAACCACTGTCATAATTGTAATGATGCAAAAGTGACTCACATTGTCACGGAGTTTTATTAGTGCTTGCAGAAGTAGACAGTACGTGAGAAATCATTTACCCCTTGAGCCAGTAGCGGAGCCATTAGGCAGTAGGTGGGGGAAGGACGCACTCTCTGGAGTTCCCATGTATTACCTTGAAATGTGCACTTTGCAGTGGAAAGCACCGAGGATCGCCCACAACGGGGCTGGCACTGAGAACAAACAAACAGCAACTTCCAGCACAGAGGGGAAGGATGGCGCTGCTGCCAACACTTCACTAGTAAGTTTACAATCTACAGCCCTGAAGCATCAATGGGAACTGACTGCTTCCCATCTCAAACCCACACTTCCTGAGTGTCTCCTAATTAACACGTATTTTCTGAGTCCACCAAATCCACGGTAGTGATTTACTGTCATTTCCCACACATTCTCCTACATCCATTTTCTTCAGCCAGGAAAATAAAAGCTGTATGATTCCATAAGGAAAGGCACTGCTCTTCTACTGGAGCGTACGGCAAAAATTATGATGAGGACAACTGTTAAATAATCTCTATGTCTATAAAGTGCATCCTTCTTTTTTCCCCAGGGGGCTTGGGCATACAACAAAGCAAGTGAACACTTTTTGCTTCTGTCAGTCTACACTGGTAGGAAATACAAGAGAAATGGAAACCAGAAGAACCACATGGAAGGGAAGTGCAAATGTGTGCTAAACAGAGTACCTGTACACTTGCTCAGAGCTGGTCTACTGCGCATGCATTGTTCTGTGCATAGATCTTACAAGACATGCATGGATTTATAATGGAATATGGCATGTAACTTCAAGTTGTAGGAGAAACATTTCACTGTCCTGTGCTATTCTGTGAAGTATAACCAGTGCGCCTGGTATCGACCTTCACATAGTACCATACCATATAGGTATATTTTTCTTCTAGGAAACATGGAAGAATGAGTTCCACAAACTTCTTCAAGGTTTCCACCAAAATAAACCATGCTTGAAAAGGCCTGCGGTCTGTACAGTGTTAGCCTTCAGTGTAAGGGCTTACAACTACTGACCAGAATGCTACGTTACTTTGGATATATCAATGGCTCTGGCCACCCTGGAACGGCCATATTTGGTTTTTTCTGGCACTGTATCAATTAAATTGTATGGAATTCTGCACCTGTACTTGACTATAGAACTGCTGTTCTGTGCATAAATTAATAAGAATAAACAAGATGGAGAAAAACACAATTATTGTATTCCTGCTTCAAAGAGGCATGACAGCATTTTCCAGAATCATTATGAGTATCTACAATAGCTGATGTATTTTGTGTTTTTTTATAAAGAGATCCTCCTTTTCACTACTCAAATATATAGCTTAAGATTGTTCTTTCCCCAAGTATATTGGGAAAACAGCATAATGAAGTATAGCATACTAATGAAAGAAATTACTGAATTTCTCAATTTTGACTTAGAGATAGCTTAAAGGAGGGTGGTTGTTACAGCACTTACTCTGTCAAAAGGAGGATGAAAAGTTAGTTGTAATTCCTTAATGAAATAAGATTTATGAAACACATTTGATTGTGTTTTTTCAAAACTTTCATGGGTGTCAATGGTTCATCAGTTGTAAAATGCACAATACTGCCATCTTCTGTATCTAAGAAGCAGCAAATTATGTGTTATTTTACACGTATGTTCTGCACAAGCAAACAGTAATAGTGATGTCAACTCCATTTTAAAAGACAATCTAGAATCTGAAACATGGTTAAGTAATAGCAGCGAGGTCACGGTCTGAATATCCATTGGTCAAATAGCAAATGTAACTGCTGACTACAGCAGTCACATGCTTGCTTTGAATAACTTCACTGAGCTTCAGAATAAATAAGAGGATACTCATTATGCTGTTAATGAACAGCACAGTCAATTAGTCTGATTTTGACAAAGCCTGCTCTGGTATGCTTCACTGCCAGCAGCTCAGACTATTAATGCAATATACTACCTCCAGGATGTACGAAGTAAGCTCCTACATTGTGGCTTATAATGATAATTTAGATCTTAAATCAACAATGTACATTATTAATGGCTATGCAAAACATGCCCAAATAAAACCTACAAATTCATTGCCTCTGAAGGCTGTAATCTATAATGGATACCACCGAGGAATTGACTACTTGCATATTTTGACCCATCATATCCATGGCAGTCTGTGCATTCTAACTCATTTCCTGCCACAAAATACATTTATAATCAAGACAGGTAGCATGCCTCAGAGATGATGATGAGAATACATCAGCAGTGTCAGTTAAATTCATCAACATACTGCTCTAGTGTGCCCCTGCTACACTGGAGCTGCGACTTCCCTTAGCTCTTTGACAAGCTGTAGGCCAGGGTGGCCATCCATCACCTGTGTTCACAGCAACCAAGAAACACACTAGGCGGTAGCTTCATGGCAGGCATTGTACACCTCACGTTTCCACATGTATTTCACAAAGTAACCGATGCAACTTACAGAGGACAAGCTGGCACCACCTACGTACCACAGCTGTGGAGCATCCATGCTACACACTGCAATGTGCAGAAACCATCCAGGCTGGCTGCGACACTGCGCACCACACGCACTGCTGTGCTCCGCAGGACTGGGAAAATTATAGATACCACAATAAAAGATTCAGTGGACCAAATCTTTTCTGGTATTTAAAGAGAGTTTAGTAAATTGAAATTTTACAATGCTACTTTTCAGTGCATTCACTGAATCCTAAATGCTTTTGACAGGAGGAATAACGCAAACTCAGTCTCATCTTTATGAATTGCTCTGGTCTTGCGTTCTGAATTTTGCAAAGGCAGTTGGAAGAGTGTACGAGCACGCTGAAAGCAGCTGCGCCGGTCAGTGACACCCAACGCTGGTTTCCCTTCCCCCCGCTCTCGCTGCCCAGCCGGTTACAGCTGTAGCTTCAGACGGTTGCTACAGCCGTCTGCGGACCGGCTGGAAATCCACGACCCCAAGCCACCACCAGCCCCCGTGCCTCCCTGCATTCTCCTCAGCCACCGGGCCCGGGCCGCCCAGGGGACGGCAGGTGCCCCTGCCTGCCCGACCGCCCCGACGAACGACCCGGCCCCGTACATCGTCCCACGCCGGTTACTGCGCTGCCCACCCTCCTCCCGCTTCGCTCCTCCCTCTCCGGGGGTCGGAGCACAGCCTCAGGCTCCGCCGCCCTTTCGCAGATCCGCTCCACAGCTCCNTGCCTGCCCGACCGCCCCGACGAACGACCCGGCCCCGTACATCGTCCCACGCCGGTTACTGCGCTGCCCACCCTCCTCCCTCTCCGGGGGTCGGAGCACAGCCTCAGGCTCCACCGCCCTTTCGCAGATCGGCTCCACAGCTCTGCTCGCCCGTTTATGGCCCAACGGCCGCCCACGGCGCGTGCGCACTCGCGCTTGCACCGCCCACCCGCCGCCGCCGCCGCCGCCGCCGCCGCCGCCGTTCGCGGCTCGGCTGCCGGAAGGGATTTTGCGCCCTTCCGCCGTGGGGTCACGTGACATCCCCTTGGTAACGCAAGATGGCGGCGCCCATGTTGCTGCCCGAGTCCTCTCTTGGGAAGTTGAGGTGAGGCCGAGGCCGCTGCCGGCGCCGGGCCTCCCCGCCGCCTCCAGGGGGAAGGGGAAGGGCCCAGGGATCCCCGAGGAGGGTCGCGGCCCAGCCCCGGCGGCAGACCACACGGCGGCTGAAGCTGAGGCCGCCTCGCGGCCGGGCCTGGGAGTGGCGCAGCTACGTGCGGCAGCGGCCATGGCCGACCGGCCGCCGCCGCGCGCGGGGGCGGGGGGTAACAGGCGGCGGGGGGGGGCGTCGGTTGGGAGCGAGGGGGGCCGCGGGGGGCGCCCGGGGGCGGGGCCGGGCCGGAAGCGGGCGGGGCCGCGGGGGGGGTGGGGGGCGCAGCGGCGTGGGGCGCTCGGTGCTGCCGGGGCCGCCCCCCGGCCCGGCCCGGCCCCGACTTGGCGCGGGGGAGCCGGCGCTGGGCCTCCGCTGCGGCCCGCCTGCCCGCGCCGCTGCCGGGGCGGGGGCGAACGCCCCGCGCCCGGGGGAAGCGGTGGCGGCCGTGGGGCGGTGTGAAGCTCGATGGAGGCCGTGGCGCGGGGAGGCAGCCGGCTGTGTGTGCCTGAGCTGGGCTGGGCCCTGTCCGGCCTCCTCCGCAGATGACGGGATCCCCGGTCCAGGTCTCTAGGTCTTTGCAAGCGCTTACGCCCGAGGCGTTTGTTGGAGTGGCTTGGCTCTCCGGTGCCGTGCGGCTGGAGGGGGAGGCGAGCCCCAGCCCTGCAGCGGCTGGGGAACCGCTGCTCCTTGCGCTTTCAGCTGTTTGCCCACCTCTTCGTGTGCTGCTGTGGCCGGGGAGTGAGGAGAGTTGCTCAGTCTCTTCCTTCCTTGGGCTTCAAGAGCAGCTAAGAAAGCCTAGGAACCGGGAAGGACGCATCCTTGCTTGTTAGTCCTAGGTACCTGCTGAGCGGATGAGATTCGTTTCAGGCAGGTGACATTACAGGAGGAGTCACAAGGCTTTGCTTGATCAAAGGTAGAAGGCTCAGATGTGGGCAGAGAATATGGTCTGGCATTGGTCTTGAGAGCGAGCGCTCTGCTGCTGGGATAACCCCCATGCTGTTATTGATGGCATGCACAGGTCTGCAGATGGTGGACGGAACAGCTAGAGATGCGGGTGAGGTTTTGGCTGAGTTATACCTTTGGAATCTTTTAAAATTACACACTCCAAAATGGGAAGATTTTGATCTCATGTGAATATTTGGCTTGGCAGAATGACAAGAGTTGAAAATCATCCCTCCCTCCTATTTTTCAATTACAAACTGGCTAGAAAGAAGAGAGCTGGAGTGAAAAATGACAGAAAAGGGGTTGATATGAAAAGGCTTTCAGGTACTTAAAGGATTTTTAACCATAATAAAAGCATGGTGCTGTTTCTAGGCAGCCTTGCAGAGCTGTCAGACAAGCAAGGATGAGTCTGGCCAACCTTCAGTAGCAGAACAGTGGACCTGAGCATTATCTGTGGCAGTGGTTAAGTGTGCTTTTTTTATCTATATTAAAGACTGCTGTCTTTAGAGAATATCAGGGGAGAAGGGAAGGGACTGAAAATTTCATACCCTGTAAAAGAGAGGAAGACTAGAATGTGCTGACAGGTGTGCTGAAGTTATAGGGTAGGAGATCCCCACATTTTTTTCCCTAATCTTACCTAGTGACCAAGTTTCAGGAACTAAGGGAGATTTCATGGAGTTGGTGATAACGTCAGGTACTGCAGAGCTCAAGAAGCACGAGACCATCTGTGTTGTGTCCGAATGTGATCATTGCTGCTGTCCACATGCAGCTCTAACAGCATAGCTACAGATTTCATTGTTGTCGTGGTTTAACCCCAGCTGGCAACTAGGACCATGCAGCTGTTCACTCACTCCCCTCTCCACCTCCCCAGTAGGATAGGGAGAAGAGGGAGAAAAACGAGGAAAAAAACCCTTGTGGGTTGAGATAAAACCAGTTTAATAGAACAGTAACAGAACAGAAAAATAACAATAATAATAATAATGGTAAAGGAATAAACAAAATGAAGTGATGCAACACAAATTGCTGTCACCATCTGATGATCAATTGCCCAGCCTGTCCCAAGCAGCGATCACAGATTTCTGCCCCTGGCCAACCCCCATTTGTATACTGAGCATGACATCTATGGTACGAAATATTCCTTTGGCCAGGTTATCCTGCCTATGCTGACTCTCAGCTTCTATGGAAAGCTGAAAAAGTCCTTGACTTACTATAAACATACGTAGCAACAACAAAACCAATATGTGTTATCAACATTATTATCATACTAAATCCAAAACACAGCAGCTACTAGGAAGAAAATTAATGCTATCCAGCTGAAACCAGGACAACTGTCATGTCAGATGTCCTTGTAGAGTTACTGTTTCATATGAATAGCTGTTAATTTTGCAGTTTGTGGGGTTTTGTACTCCTGATGTAAATAGAACGCACGTACGACAGTAAAAATCCTTTGGTTGCTTTAACGTAAATAATATTCTCTCACCTCCAGCCATCAAAAATACAGAGCTATTCTGAAGAAAGAAAAACGAAAAAAAAAGCGACAGGCGCTTGCCAAACTAAGAGACTCAGGTAACTGTGAGGTGTTTTGTATTGTCAGTGGAACTAGTAGTGATTCTTTATTAAAAGGATATAATTTTGTGTATCTTTGCTGACTATAACATCCAGTTATTTAGATGCATTGTTTTGTGTTTTTTCTCAGAAGCTACAGAAAAAGATGAATCGGTGTCTGAGGAGGAAGAGGAGGAACTGGAAGAAGAGGAGGAAGAAGAAGAAGAAGAGAAAAAACTTGAGGCAGAAAGGTGAAAAATCTAGAAAATGCCATATATGCAGTAGCTACATTTGTAGTCAATTCCGTTTTGATGCTTTTGAAAAGTTTCAGTATATTCTGTAAAACAGAATCCTTTTTGTATATTCAGGCTATATAGGCTGTATATTTCTGGCTCTAAAGCCTGAATGATTCCTACAGAATTTTCGTTTTAAAAGAAGATTAGATAAGGTGTAGTTATTGCTGAACTAATAAATTTGAATTGTATGCATGACAATCACAACAGTTATGGGTAGTCATTAAATTTTGTCTAAGTGCTGTCTGGTTTCCTTGGTAGACAAAAACTACATGAGCAGTGGTTGCTGAGAGAAGAAAAGGCCCAAGAAGAGTTCAAGCTTAAGAAAGAAAAAGAAGAGGCTGCCAGAAAACGTCAAGAAGAAGAAGAGGTGATGTATAAACTGAGTTTATTGACAGTTGTGTCTGGCAATAAGGTAGACTTAGTGTAATATCTTTTACTGTTCTGTAGCGGACCCAGTTTTCTTGATGTTGGTATGTTTGAAAGCATGAGCTCTTCTTTCTTGCATTATAGAAGAGCAAAATTAAAAAGGAAAAAAAAAGAGTCTTTAAAAGGGCTTTTGTCCAGAGATTTATTTGCTTATGACTGGATGAAAACTTAATGGTCAAGGAGTTTAATACAATCTGATAGTTTAGAATTTGACTGATTATAGAGCATTTGTTTCCTTAAATAATTTTTTAAAATATTTTTTTATCATAAAGAGGAAGATCAAAGAAGAATGGGAAGAGCAGCAAAGAAAAGAGAGAGAAGTGGCACAGCAGAAGCAACAGGAGAAGAGAGAGAGAGAGGTGATTTCCTGGCAGTGGGAGGATAAACGTGTTACATATCCTCTTACATTATCAGATGCAACAGTCAATGCATGTTGATGGGGCATTTTATTCTAATTAGCAAATGTATAAATGTGTTAGTTACTCCATTCTGTCTAAATTCCTGAAACTATTATTCACTGTGAACCCATATACCTAGAAGGGTAACTAGTTTTAATGCATCTCGTTGTTCATAGTTTCTAATTTTTTACATCAGTTAAATACAAAGGCACACTGTGAATGCAGGTTGTCATATGTGCACTTTTTGCATCATGCGTTAAAGATAATCCTTACTTAATGTCCCAGTTGAACACAGTCAGTGTTGAAGAAAATGCCCAATGAGGATATGGAGTATGGAATTACATTGCTGCTGTTCCTTAACACAGTTCTTAATCAAAAGATACATTACAGCTCTTCTTTACCTGACTCATCCAACAGGACGTATCTTTTTTTCAGAGCTCCTTGGATAGAAAAAGAAATGATACAGAAGATATTAGTCACTGATAACATTTCTGTTACCGATACATTCTTAAGTTTTAGAAGTTGAATGGCCTGGATGTAAGATGTCCTGTACAGAAATCCAACATGAGGACCGGCCTATCGCCAGTAAAGGGTGATTGCAGCTTTCTAGGATCCGGTCATTTTAGCTTCTCCACAATCACAAAAGATTCCAGTCATTTCACTGGGAGGTGTCTTGCTACTGGTCTGGTAGCCACAGCAGGAGAAGAGACAGAAGCAAACAGTATTGTCTCCTGCATTTAATAGTTGGTTGTGTCACTGATTGCCTAACACTTGCATGAGGAATGAAAAAGAACAGCAGTTGTTGTATTTCCTGTCTTAATTCCTCTTGAGTTGTGTCTGTTTCTCTCTTTGCAGAGTAGGGAGAGAAAATGATGGTTGCATCTTTTTTTTTTTTTTTTTTTT
>RSEF01000001.1:146166656-146199995 GCA_003993805.1 Himantopus leucocephalus | reverse complement strand
TTTTTTTTTTTTTTTTTTTTAAGGTTGAGATATAGTTCCAAGAGAGTTGAACCATCGTAACAGTGGGATTTTGTTCCTTCCCTCTCCTTGTGTCTGGGTTTGCCCAAGCCCTCAAGCGGGCTAATTTGGTTCCCTGATTGTTGGTTTGTTTGTTTGTTTTTCTGGGTTACTATTTTACTGGTTTAGTGAGGTAAATTTGTTCAGAAAGGGCATTGACAGGCACACAGGGGGAAACTGAGTACCCAGCTGGTAGTGGAGCCACCCATTTCAGCAGCGGAAAGTTGTTCAGTTGATTTGGCCTGTCTCTTGAAACAGCAGTTTACTCAAATTCTAGCTTACTGATTTTAAAAAAAAAAAAAAATTCCCTCCATAAGATGAGAAAATAGATTTTCTGGTTTGGTGGGGTTTTGTTTTTTGTTTGTTTGGTTTGGTTTGTTTTTCTTTAATAGGGTAGATAATATCTGACATACTTGATGATTAGTACCAGATGCTGTCTGGGTCCTCATCTTGGATTGCATTTTTTTATTTTTATTTGCTCTTCCTCTTTTTTAAATTTAATTAATTCTCTTACAAATTAGAACAATGCTAGCATATTTTCCCATATTGGTTATGTTTAAATGTCTTTTTTTCTTAGAACATCCTAGAATAATTTGTTAGGACTAATTTCCTGCCAGTTTTGGAGACTGACTTTATTGTTTTGCTCAGCCCACTTAGAAGAAGGAAGGGAAAGAATATCCTCATTGTTTTCCTATATTTGGAAGGCTAGATACAGTGAACTTACGATATTAAAGTTTCTTCACAGTTACATGCTTTGCGTTAACAGAGGCTCCCTAAGCAATGTATTTTTCTGTGTTACACAGAATATTCTAGGTTAAAAAGTTTAGTGCAGCTAAATGATTATGAACTTAACTGTAACCAGACAAGTACTAGAGCAGGAGAGAGATTTAAGTATTCAATAGTTGAATTAAAAGAGAAGAAAATGAAACTTTTTATCTACCATTTAGATTAGAAAATCATCTACATGAGGGTCTTGTCTGATGTATCCTTTAACAGCTTTGTAGTACATTAATTGCTACAGAGCAAAAGTAAAACTTCTGTTTTTAAAGAAAACCACATCAAACTTTTATTATGTATAATCATTGAGTATTATAAATTAGGTTCTTAACTAAAGAAACCAGATGTTTTGCGTGTCCTCAGGGTTTTCACTAGTCCTGTGTTTGCACCATTTATAGGCAGCTGTGCAGAGGATGCTGGATCAAGCTGAAAGCCAGGTATGCTCAGAGACATTTTGAAAAAGAACTGAAAAGTAATTTAATTGCCATCCAGTGTTTGCCTTCTAGCGTGTTGTCCATCTGCTTTCAAGAACCTAATGGCCTGAATAAATTTAATATGTAGTGGCTTGCATGAGCTGTAAACAATTATTTACTGGGTGCAGCATAATTAAACGTATTTCCGGCTGGTTGGTGGCAATGCAGTTGTGCATGCTTATTCCTGTTCAGGAGATCTGAGTCAAAATGAATCTGGGAATACTGCTGTGTGCTGTTAAAAAACACTATGTGTGATGGTTTATTTGTGAATTAGAACTCTAAATAAATCTGTCAGTCCTTCTGGGTGGCAAAACAAACTTGTCTTTTAAGCAGATGGTAGGCTCTGTATAAAAGGATTCAGCAGTAGAGGAGGGCACAGATCCTTAAGAAAAAAAAAAACCAACAAAAAAAAGGTGGGAGAGGGAGAAGATGACTGCTCCGGTGCCTGGAAGAGCATGGATCTCAAGCTAGCAGCATGTAGTAAAGAAAACTGCAGTCTTCATTTGAATCTTAGAGAGGATGAATTCAATTTTTCCTATTGCCTTAAAGAATAATTTGGCTTTTTATCCCTGTCACATGGTTAAACTTGTGAAGATTCTCGCTCTGCTTAAACCACTGTGTGAATCTGAAAATTTTTAACCTTGTTAACCCATTGTATGTTGATTGCCGTAGCTACATTGGTTCCATTCAGTTCCAAATTATATTTAAATACTTGTTTAGGTAGGGAACCTAACTCTTTATTTCATAATGTGGGTAGAAGGACGCTCTGAACTGTTACCGGCCCAGAGCTCAAGATGTATTAGCAATATAAGAAATATGGTATGTTGGAGACTTTGTTTAGTATCAGTTCAGGGTTCAGTTACTTAACTGATGACACTGTTGAAGTGACAGTGGTGTTTTGTTGAAAGAAAATTATGGCTGAGAGTCATGAACGGCACTGGTAGCAGGGTCAAATGCTGCTTGTAAATAAACAGTTTTCAGTTGATTTAAAACGAGAACTTTAAACTAGTCAGCTTTACAAATCTGTCGGCTAACAAAATGAAAATGTGTGTTTTGTTTGTAGTCATTCAAGGCATTCAAACATTCAGCTTGGTGATTTTTTTTTTTTTTGTTAAAAAGAAATCATGAATATAGACTTGTTCTTAAAGCTAAACAATTATCAAGAAAAGAGGTTTCCATCATTAGAGACCCAAGGCACTGGGCAGCTTTTTAAAACAATGCTTAAAATAGGTTCAGTTTGCGTTGTAGTAATACAGTGCTCGTAATTGCATGTGGATTTAATTGGTAGTTTTATTTTGACATTACATTTCTTTATTATTTTCTAACATCTGTGTATTTTATTGTTTTTTCCAAAGCTGGAGAATGGTGTGACCTGGCATAACCCAGAGCCCCCAGAGAATATAGGAACAGAGAAGGATAGAGCGAATTGCCCATTCTATATTAAAACAGGTTCCTGCCGATTTGGAGACAGGTAAGCAATTGAGTATTTACTGGTATAGAAGTGTTTTGGAGAGATTAAAGGGAAGCAACTTCATTAGGTCATATGCAAACTGAAAAAAAATTGCTATATAAATTACTTTCATGTATTTGGATGTGGTTCTGTTATTCATGATGGAACTAGACATTGAGAGCAAAAGCGTTGCCTGTCTGGAATTGAACTATTTATTGTTATGGCATATTATTGATGGTGCATTCTGGTTACATTGTTCAAACTGACTTTTCCTTAGCTCTGACACATGCACAGATACATTCGGACAGAATATATTTGATTTCTGTTATTAGTACAGGCCTGATATGTCAGGTGTTTTTTTTATTTTGTCTGATTTGCATACGCCGCATTGTTTAAAATACCAAATCTTAAATGGACTAAAGCAAGTTAAGGTGCATCTGCACAGTTGGGAAAGCTGTTGTGTAGCTTCCAGAGTTCTCCTATTTGTACACTGTTTACATGCATGATACATTCATTCTTGATTCTTGTATACTGTTACGGGTGCCCTATCTGGGAAGGAAATCATAGTAAAAGGCAAGACAAGAGAAGGACAACAGGATGATCAGAGATGAAAAACAGTTTCCATAGGAGGAGTGGCTAACTAGTCTAGACTCCGCTTTCAAAGCGATGATGGAAGAGGGTAGTGGTAGGTGAACACTGAACTCGTGAGTAGCATGGGAAGGATTATTTGCTTTATTATGAAACAGTTTAATTAGGTGTCCCTGAGTGTTTACCAGCTCAAAAAAAACCAACAAAATTTTCTCATATGAAACAAATGGCAAAACTTGTTACCAGAGGACATAGAGGAAGCCAAAAGTATAAATGGGTTCATGGAGTACAAGTTCATTGGTAACTATTGAAGAGGATGACCCAAATGCAGCATCTGGCTAGGAAATCCCTGAATTTTTGTGTGCGTTAAGGAAGAACAATAGCTCAGCAGGGAAAGACTCTGATATTTATTACATGAATCTTCAGCATAAACTAATAAGGTTCTTTTACTAACTTGTATCACTGAAACATGCGTGGTCCAGCTAGTGTAGTTTTCTTTGTCCTAGAAGTATGGTTTAGTGTGATGTATATTGTGGATAATTATGTGATAATTCAACTTTATGGAAGCTTGAAGTCCAGATCTTTTTTTGATTCTGAAACGTCTTGAATTCGTAAATAAAACTTTGGCCAGCTGTTTCACTGCTTTTTCACAAGCATTTTTGCTTTTCAGATGTTTAGCTCTTTGTAATTGTTGCAGTATTTTTGTTTCAGAGGTGACCCCCTTGGATTAATTATGGGTTAGATAAAAATAAGTTTTGCTTTGAACTATGAATAGGCTCAGTAAATAAATACTGAGATACATCATATTCTGCCCTTTTTCTCTCATCTGTCTGTAGTTGTTGATCTCAGCTACCTCTCCTTCATCTTCCTTCCTCCTCCTCACATACCTGCTTCCTTCATATTCTGGTCTTTTTAACCTCTGGTGTTGGAAGGCCTGAGATACAGCTAGGATAAGACTGGAGGAATGGGTTGGAAGCTGAAATGGACCACAATGGTGAAAAATTGAGAGCCAATGTTATCAATAAAATAATTGTTGAGTCTTGTCAAAGCTCACTATGTCTTGAAGAAGCTGAAACTGAGTTCACCGTTATTAATTTCCCCACTAATTCAAGTTATAATATTTTGTAGTAATACTGGATTTTGGGCTGTTCATTTTCCTTGGGGTTCCCTTTTTTCTGTCATGTGCTATATTCATTTGGTGTAGAGACAATATTGGTTGGATATAATACTTTGAGTTCTGTCATTCAAATTGAAGAGTGAAATCAGGCAGCTTCTAAAATGTAAAAAAAACCCAAACCATCAATTTAATTGTCTCTGGTTTTAGTTTTGGTTTGGGAGTTTTGTTTTTTGTTGTTTGTTGTTTTAAGTCTAAGGTGCCAACCAGAAAGTGAGAGTCAATTTCTGACTGACTGTTCAGTTCTGACATCCAGTCTATCTGAAGTCTAGTTTGTAATTACCCATTTTGAAACCTGACCTCCCTCCAATTTGTCTGTGCTTTGCCAGTGCTAGATAAGAAAGTAGACTAGTCTGAGTGTTTTTCTGATCGTGCCATGAAAAGGAGAAATGTGTTGGAGAGTGCATGACCCAGTTGCTCAGGGAAGTGTTTGAAACGGAGATCATAAAGCACAGTGAAATAAACATGGAGGCTAAATCTATGTTCTTACTGAATGTAAAGGTTTGTGGGGGAGAACTGTATTTCAGTATGTGTGAGGGAGGTA
This sequence comes from Himantopus leucocephalus, assembly GCA_003993805.1. Lineage (NCBI taxonomy): Eukaryota > Metazoa > Chordata > Aves > Charadriiformes > Recurvirostridae > Himantopus > Himantopus leucocephalus. Next base: position 146,194,932 of record RSEF01000001.1, on the reverse strand, counting down.
GCCTGAGTGTGATGAATGGTGAGGGAGACCTAATACTTTTATGGCTGCCAAGAAGATGCATATTAAGATAAGACTTACTTAGAAGAATGATTTTTCTTCAGCAGTGGAAAAATATCAATCTTGTACTCATCCAACTTCAGGTCTAAACATGCTTTCCTTCCCTCACTCCTTCTCCCCACACCCCCATATGATAACAACTTCAGTAAAAGTTGTTCAGTGTGTAAAAAGAAGAGCGGGGTCTTGCTTTAAAATGTCTTAAAAGATTGTCAGTAGTCTTTCTGTAAAGCCCTTCAGAAATGGAGAACACATTTAACAACAGTAGCCTAATAGAAATCACTGTAGCTCTTATTATGGTACTTGTATCTATAGCTTTTGCAGGCGTGCTTTTTTCAGCAAGAATGTGTGTGTGGCAGAAAGCATTAAGATTATATGGAAATTCACTTCCAAAAGATTTGTTTTAATAATTGAAATATGTTGATTTTCCACTAATGGGTTTTCTTTTGTAATAGCTGTTACTCAAAATAGCAAGTGTTTCAAGTTTCAACATGTGCATCTTCTGCTGAAAGTGCTGATCTTTCCACTTTTCTTTCTTCACTACAAATGTCCAGGTGTTCTCGCAAACATAACTATCCAACATCTAGTAAGACACTACTCGTCCGAGGAATGTTTATTACTTTTGGCATGGAGCAGTGCCGGAGAGATGACTATGACACAGACGCAAGTCTTGAGTACAGTGATGAGGAGACCTACCAGCAGTTCCTGGAGTTCTATGAGGATGTGCTCCCTGAGTTTCAAAACGTGGGGAAGGTTGTTCAATTCAAGGTATGCATCTGAGTGCAACAGCTTGTTAAATATTTAATGTATACCATGTTGTGTTTTACTAGCCTTAACAGGAATTCTGTCCAGCATGCCCTAGCTAAATCTCATGTACATTAGAGAGCTATACAATGTTCCTACAACAAACCGTGCATCTCTCGTGTCACCTGTAAATTCGTCACTGCTGTTACACAGCATTGTCTTACTCTGGGTGAATCTTCTCTCCCGTTCCCCCGAACTGTTACAAAAGCTTGTGCTTTTATATCGCAAGTTATTCATGCTGCTCAACAGTCCACTTACCTCACAGTCCCTTTACATAGCCCGTGATAAGCCCCAGAGGATCCACTAAGACTGTTAGACAATATAAATATACCTGGGCTATTGTATTTGTGCTAAAGGAATGAAATAGTGGGGGTATAAAATGTATTTGGAGTATGCACCCAAACAATGTCATTTTAGGACTGGTTGGATAAAATCAAATCAGATGACAATGAACTGAAAAGGTAGTAGATATTTCGGTAGGAGGAATTATAAAAAGGTAAATTACGTAAATGGTGTTGAGATTTGTTACCCATCCTGAGTTTCCGCATTTGGTTTGCTGAATGTTCTTTCCTGAATTGTTCCCATTTATATTATGATTTCTTATGGGGGAAAAAGAGGGACCTGTAAACGGAGACCTCAGAGATGAATGATGTGTGTTAACAGTCCCATGTTGCCTCAAAACGTGCAGCTTGGATGGTGAAATCTTGTAGCAGAACCTACTGCAGCATCCCTTTGTGCTCCCCATTCCTGAGTGTTTTCCTGCAGTAACCAGGGGGCACGCAGTGCCTTTACTCCTTTTGTTTCCCTCTACTGACAGCTGCCTCAGAACTAAGATTGTATTAGCATTTCAAGAAAGAGGAAAGTAGAAAAAGTGAATTTTCAATGTAAGAAAACTTCACTTGTTTGGAGGCGTATCCCCTCCATATTTTGACTCATGGGATATTAGCAGGCTGTGCTCCATCCTAGAAGACAGGATGTAGATTCCCAATGGACCGTGGGTTGAATCGCTGTCTTACCATCAGACTCGGATCCTCGACTTTGTATCATTGTTGTTATATGCAGCTGTGCTAAGTTGCACATACTTGGGTCCCTATGACTAGTAACGGGGTAAGAGCTTTTAGTGTAGCATTTCTTAGCTTCTGAAGTACTTGTGCAACTGCAATATGATCCTCATGGGCATTTTCATTATATTAGAGATGCTCAGAAATTATGTGTTGGCTGCAGGGATCTTAATTGTGATTGAGTTGAGTCTCTGCTACCATTTAGAATCAGATTGTACACACCCCTCTTCCAGCTGACTTCCCTTTCCAGTGTAGCCCAAGGTTTTATTCTTGCTGTTCTTTCTGGGAAGCTACTCCAGAATCCAGCAGGTCCTTACAAAGCACACTTTTCCCACCCAAAAGCGTCCGTGGCGAAATCATTCTTGCTTGTTCTTGTGTTGACGTTGTTTATCTCAAATAGTTTTGACTACTTCTGCTGTAATATTTAATGACACAAGTGCTTGTCCTTGTGTCTGAAGCCCTTGCCTGATCCAGGGCACAGAGAGGTGTTCTCTGAGGGTCAGTCAGGGTTCAGTGATGAAAGGAGCCACTTGCCTCATTTGGTGCAGGTATCAGAAGAGGCCTGGGGGCAAAAGAGGCTGGGCTCACGGTTCTGCCCCGGAGAAGGGGGTTCTAGCCTGCTTGGGTCTGCCTGTCTCAGAGTCCTTTGTAACCAGCGACAAGCTTTTTGGAAGTGAAACTGTGTATTTTTGAGAGCTTTAGATATCTTTTGAATGCTAAATTATTATGAAAAAAAGGTGTTTCAGAACTGTACAGTGAAAGCTAGTGGCTACAGCTTTTGTAACTCATCTCACAGGGATGCTGTGAAGGTAAATTGCTCTAACGATTCTCTTACCATAATGAATCCCACATTTCCACATGAGGATACTACTAATTGCTTTCAGAGCAGGATTTGGCTGTTGCACAGTAGGGTTGGCCCAGACAAGTGCGAGACAATTAAGTACAAGTTGTCTTGTGGGCTAAGTGCAGCAGAGGTCCCAGTGTTAATCAAAGCATAATGCTGGGAACACTCAAACATAAGCCCAAAGTGCTGCTTTTTTTTTTTTTTCCCCCAAACCTGTTATTTGGCTAAAACTAAGCGTTCAGAAGAAAATCACATTTGAGTTTGTACTGATGAGCTGTCATAAATGGGAATGGCTGCCATCTCAACATGCGTGAGCTGCTGTATAGCATAAACTTTCCATTGCGCTAATTTAATGTTTCCGTCCCCTTAGGTCAGTTGCAACTACGAGCCTCACCTGCGAGGAAACGTGTATGTCCAGTATCAGTCGTAAGTACTTGCAGTCTTACTAAGGTTTAGAACTAAACTCCAAAGTCCAGTAACAAACACTGTTTGTATAATTCAAGTGATTCATTCTCATACTGTAATGGGAGCCTAAAATTGGTAAGTAACATCTGAAATGATTGTATGATGAGAAAGCTATGTGTAATTTTTAATTTTTAAAGGGAGAAGGACTGTCAGGCAGCTCTTGCTCTATTCAGTGGACGATGGTATGCAGGCCGACAGCTTCATTGTGAATTTTGCCCTGTGACAAGATGGAAAACTGCTATATGTGGTGAGTCACATAAACACTTGGAAAAGAGAATGCGTTTTATTGAAAGAGTACTCACGGAAGTGAAAAAGAGGGAATTAGCCTGTAGCTTTCAGATCTGCCTAACGTTGCAGTTCATTTCTGTTTGGAAGACATGTATGCTAACTTGCTTGTGTAGATCTAGGAAAGAAAGGGAATATTCATATCGTGTCACCTAAGTGTCTGAATCATTTTAGTGGATTTACCTTGGACTGGAAAAGAAAGTTTGGATCCTAGCTTTGGAAATTATAATCTTAAGGTGAAACTACAGGAAGTACTAATTTATCTCTTTAAAAAGCAACAGCAGTTTCTGAACCATCAACATTTCTTAGCAGTAACTATCCCATTTTACTTATCTGTATTTACATTCTTAAATTCAGGTAGTAAAATTAGTTATGAAAATTGTTTTAAGCTAAAACCTTCATAGCTGTTAGAAAGTTAATTCCAGTAAAAATACATATTGAAAAATACTCTCGCATGAATTAAATTGGTAGGTGGTCAGATGCATGTTTTTCTGTTTGAAGAAGCAAAATTCAGTTGATTAAGTTTCTTTCCAGTAGGTGCCTAATGAAGAAAGAGATATAACAGGTCTGGTTCATAAAAAAGCAAAACCTAATCTGTTGCAGGCTTGTTTGAAAGGCAGAAGTGTCCAAGAGGGAAACACTGCAACTTTCTTCATGTATTCAAAAATCCAAACAATGAGTTTTGGGAGGCCAATAGAGACATACGTATTTCTCCTGAACGGACTAATCAGTTGTCTAAAAACTCTGAACGGAGAAACAGAACGAGCCATCGTGATGACTATTACAGCCGGTCAAGGAGAAGGGGCAGCCCAAGCCCAGATCATTCTTACCGGAGAAATGGAGAATCGGAGAGAAAAAAGAATCGCCGCAAAAACAAGAGAAGGCGCCGATCTGGCAGGTCAAGAAGTCGAGAAAGGAGGAGATCTCGCAGCAGGGGGAGGAAAAGGAGAGGCCGCAGTCGCAGCAGAAGTCATAGTCGAACACGCAGTAGGAGCAGAAGTCGGAGTTCCTCACGATCCAGGAGCAGGGGTAAAAAGAGATCGAGCAGCAGAGGAAAAAGTAGTGAAACTCCCAAAACAAAGTGAGAATTACTTTTAGAAGTTGCTAATTGATCAAACATAGAGCTGACAAAAAAATCTTTCCAATAGGGCACCAGATATATTTGAGTTTCAAATAAAGTGTTCTTGCACATTAAAATGTTTCTTCCTAATAAAGGAACCTAGTTTATTGTGTGCGAAGCTTCAGAAAATTGAAAGTTTAAGTCCTATATAAGGTGTGAATGTCAAGTACTCTAGCTACTCTGTCCCTCTGAACTGCTGCAACATCTGGATGCATACCGAGTACAAATAGAAAGAGAAGTAAAGCTTATTTGGTATATGCTTATTTCTGTGTTATGTGTGTGTTAAGTGTTTACTGTCCCTGTAAGGAGTTAGTACAGAACAGCCAGTGTGCTGTAAATTCACACCACAGCATACTGCAAACTGAAGTCTGCGTGGAAGACTGCCGTTTATATTTTTCGTCTGTTTATGGGAAATCTCTTACTAGACAAAGTAAAATATAATCATGTTATGAGTTGGAGAAAAGGGATCTAAAAGACATCACTGTTTGATTGTACAATTCTTGCCCAGTAGTAGCTTTGTGGTCATAAGTGTTGGATTTTTCTCTCTCCCCTGACTGAGCTGCTGAGCTAATTGCCTGTAGGGATTGCAGTAGACTAAAACCAAGAAAGAAGTAAGCAGAAAAACAATCAATTTATTCAGTACCTTAATCCCCAAGTAAGATGGAGACCATGCACTTGTAATCCTCGAGTGAGGATAGAAAATACTTTGCATGCCTTTTGGTTGCATACCATTTGGAGTTGAAAACAACCTGCCTAACCTGTGATGGAGTGGTGAAGTGTACATCCGGTAACGGAAGATACATACATAGTTGCGAAGGCTCAAGATGGTTGCAGAGTGGCTAAAGAAACTGAAGGTTTTATACCTGAAACAATACTTTAGGCTTTTGGTAGAGGTGGACTGGACTTAAAGCCTTTTTAGGCTTATTTTACAAGCAGTTTAAGGCACCCTACTGCCTAGCTTCCCTACGGTCAAGGTGGAGAGTAGGGTACATAAAAATGAAGTTACCGGGACAAAACTTTTTTGAAATGACAGCTATATTAGCAAAGTACCTGCAATTAGATAAATCCTTACAAATATTTCTTCCCTTTTAAATGAAAAATTTGTGCTGTTAGATGGACTGTACTTCACACTGCTTAACTTCAGGTATTTAACTTGGACACCTAGACATCCTTAGACACTTGGAGAGCACAGCTTGTGGCACTGCAGGTGCGGGTGCCCTGAGCGGTCTGCAGAGATAGCCTCCCTCCCTTTAGCCTCTCCAAAGAACTTGTGCTCCTGCCTTGAGAGTACAGTTCAGACCACCTAAGTTAGAAGCCTGAAGTAGACATGAAGTGCACCCAAATAGATATTTTTTATGACTCCCAACATTATAACGTAAAGTCCTGTAGAAAATCTGGATATCCAAACTTCAAAATAGCATTCCTCACAGCAAGAACGTTTTTCCCCCAGGATAGTTAAGAGTGAACGAACATTGCTTCTGGATATAATATATATATTTTTGCTTTTCTAAATGCATACTGCACCTAGCATGCTGATTATACATTTTCCTTCTTTCATGTGTAACTGTTGTCCAATATGGAGTAATACAGCAAAAGTGCTATATATTGATGTTCAGTTCAAACCCGACTTTCACTATATATTGTCATAACTGTAGGCAGAATTGTAGCTTAGTTAATTTGATTGAATGTTTTAGTTATTAACAGATGTAGGAGTTGTAATTTAATAGCATAACTTTTGAAATCATAACTTTGTTTGAAAGGCATCTTTCAAAGGATAGACAGCACTAAGTTTTAAATTGAATTTGAGAAATTTGTGACCACCAGTTTCTCATAACGTATCATTTTCTGACTAGACCTTACAGACAGATTTTCCCCCGAGGTTTCTATTTTTTTCATAGATGCTCACTTGTCTAGTTGGGTCACTTGTGCAGAACATGGTAAACTCTGGTTCAGTTCTCCGGAGCAGAACTGAACCAGCATTTCCTGCTTGCTGAGAGGCGGCACCACCACAGGCCAATGGCATCTTCCTTTCACTGGTGCTGCCTTGTGTCCCACAACTCATGCTGGTCAGCTCGCCTGCTGCTTAAGGCTCTCGGATGGAAGAGCTGGCCTACGCCATCTGTGGTATGTTGTACCTCCTGTGTCATGCAGCAGGCTATCACTGAGCAGGATCTGAGCAGAATCAACTACTGAGCTCAAACAGAAGTGGTGGAAGGGCTGGTGGGAACCTGTGACCAGCTGGCTGAAATAAGCAAAGGAGGCTGCTGTAGGATTAGAAACCAAGTGCCAACTAAGACCCACGTGAGAATTCCGCAGGTAATTAGGCTTCTTGTCCCCACGGTTTTGTAATGGGATCTGGGAAGCTGAGCTGCTGTATTTTTTTTAAAAAAAAGTTCTTATAATTAAAAAAAAAGACTTGCTCAGAGATGCATGTAAAAATTTAAATATACTTTATTTCTGCTACTATAATGGCTGAAGCTTCAGCTTTTTTTCTTGAGGTCTGGGCCCAAACTTACTGGCCGTACCTGTGCAGTGTAGGACTGGTAGCTGTAATTATCATTCGCTTTCACATGCAGTCTGTTTATTACACAGAAATTGTGCTGTAGATCTGACATTTAGTTTGCATTTGTTAGCATGAAACCTGGAATTCAACCAGTTTTCTAACTACAGAGTTCATATATTTAAGTATTGTTTCCCTACTTCATAATCTTAAGTAGTGTTATATGCATGGTTTTGTGTTTCCTTATTAGCCGAGTGAGCTATTTATTCCGAAGAGACAAAGAGACTAGAAGTTCTTAAATGTTAAGCTTAATTACTTTTTTTTCCAAAGGGGAGAAGTCCCAGAAGAACACAGAAAGGATTTAAATTTGCAAGGAGTAGCTTGTTCTCACTGCGTGTTATTCTGCGTATTCCACATAAAGGGACCTTACAAAGTGAATTAATATTGGCCAAGTTTTGTTTTGTTTTTAATGACTACTTAAAAGCAGTGGCTTTCAAAATTCCTTTTTTTCAGTTGTGAATTCTGCAAGGATCACTGAGGTGCTTTAGAGTGATGATGAAGGCAGGCATTTACAGAGAGCTGCAAGAAGCCGGTTAGGGCAGCAGTGGGGATCCCCCTGGCAGGGCCTGCCAGGCAGCTATTTCCCAGCCAGGATGGGGAGCAGGCGCTGCTCCCACCCTTCTCCTGTGGGAGGAGGAACGCAGCCCGGCCGGGCAGCAAGATCTCCTTTTCCCACTGGCAGATGGGGAATAATGATGGTGTGGTGAGAACTCCTGTAAGCACCAGCAGTATTACTGCCCAGCTGCATTTAGGCAGCTGGGAACCGGGCTTGCCCCCTCGAAGCAGCATGCCCTCGAGTCCTGGCTGGTGGCCGCTTCTGCGTGATTGCCCTTTCTGCCCGTCGGGAGTAGCTGAGCACCATCACAGGGGGCGAGGAGGGACAGGGTAGCAGGCGTCTCCATGCTGGAGGCAAGGCTTTCATTTGTTACTGAGGGGGAACACACACATGGGCCAAAGCCTTCCCTCTCCAGCCCTTCCCTTGCTTATAGGGGCAGACAGTCTGAAATGCATCCTAAGTAACTTCCCAGCGTTACGTCCTTTGATGACAACATGTCTTTCTCAGATTCGGTTTTGCATTACCACATTCAGTGTATCACAAATCGCCCTGAAGTTTACCAGTGACGTTCCTGTGTGCTAAATAACGTTTTTTTTTCCAAAGAAATGCAAGAGCCTGCTTAAAGATGCTATTGCTTCCTGTCCTGGATCAGCACTTCTTAAAAAACATGGAAGTCTATGGTAGTTAATAAACTTAAAAACTTAATTTACTTTCTTACATTGTCTAAAGAGTGCAGCTGCTTTCACTGTAAATCCATCGTAATTAAAATAAATCCCTATTATTCCACATATCCATCTATTCAGCACTGATGGATCAGCTGAATTCAGTATCTAGCTCTGATAAAAAAAAAAAATAAGAGATAACATCAACGAGTTACACTTCAGTGGACTGCGAGACTGATCACAAAGCAAGCCATACAAGCATAACCCATGGCACACGGTAACTTAACAAAGGCAGCCACAGGGCAACCATCGTCATGGCCTTGACTCAAAAGGAACAGCAAATGTTTAGGAAAGCCTCTTCAAGTTAAAAGACTAAGATTCAGTGATGAAGTTGAAGACACTCAAGCCAACAATCACTTGCCTAAACAATCCAGAAATTCTAATGGATCCTTTAGCTCCCCCCTGCCCCTTCCCCATAAGATAGGAAATGTAAGAAACAAAATTTTATTTCATACTAGGTTTAAGAAATGCCCTAAGATGGCAAGTTTTCCCCGTGCTTTTGCTGGTAAGATCGACCAGTTCAGTTCATTTAGAAAGCTGAAGAACAGATTAATCTGAGAAATTTTTGGTTGAGACTTAGGATTGTGAATGTTGCATTGACTTATAATTCCATTTAAGGAACTGAATATTGAGTTTGTGTTATCCAGAACCCTCTCTCAATCAACATGTGGTTTGTTTTTAATTTTCAAATGAAGTGGCACTACCGCATCGATTTAACATCCACTTTAATAAATTTCATGTTTAATGTGGTAAGCCTTCCAAAAACTTGCTAATTTATTGCTTTCTGTACAACTTAAATGGATGTAAATAACTAATCTTGGACACAGTATACTCACACATTTTTTAATAAAGTGCTGAAGAACAGGTTAAGCACTGTAATAAAATTTCCCTTTTTTTTAAGCTAGCACTGAGTAGCCTCTTCTTTCCTCTGCAAAAAACAAAACTAATTACATATAAACACAAAGCAATGGTGTAAAAATGGACATTTATTACAACTAAACCAATGTGACAGACAGAGGTCAAACAGTTTATTTGTCACAATCACAACAAAGCTTACTCCAGCCAAGCACATACAAGTGACAGTGTAAACTTTAAAAACATGTTTAATACATAGAAAATTGCTTCGGGTTTGACCTAAAGTAAAGTAATTTTCCCACTTCAATCTCACACACAGGGTCGTTCTGCTACCACTTCAACCCCACCTATCCCTGCACAATGTGCACCGGAGACACACACACCACTGCGTTTCCGTGCCCTAGGTTAAAAACGGTCTCCAGCAACGGGATATGCTGAAATCCCAGAAAGGGCGCAGGTCACCAAATTCTAACACCGTGAGCTCACAGGCTCCACCCTGGCACTGCCACCGGACGTGCAGACCCCGACCCCTGCCCCGGCTGGCCCTTCTGCTGCCCACGAGCATTTATACTGGCATCTGGGATCCGGGGACTTGCAAGTGGCAACGCCGAGCCTTTCCCAGGGGGTTAAATTTAGCCGAGATGGCGTCAAGCCCACAGTCTCGCTCTCCAGATGGCTGTGTAAATGCTTGCGCTAGCACTGCAGGACTGCTTCCAGCAGCAACGCCAAAGCTAAGTTTTGTGAAAACGTGGCACTACTTACTCAAGCGAACAAGCTGAAGCGTTGACTCCTAGAGTGAAATTCCAGGGCGGGAGGGGAGGGGAGGGGGGGAGCCCCACCTGCTCAGGGACCGTGCGGGGACACAGCAGAACTTGGCTACTCCAAAGTGTGGCACTGCCTCCTCAAAACTCAAAAGCGTACACGGATCAAATTTGCTCAAGTGAAACAGGTTTTGTTAATAATTACTGAAAGTTTGCTACAAGTGTCAAAATACTACTCGATATCACTTTACACGATTTGCAGTGAATCTAGTATACAAATCTAATTTTTAAAAGCTCTCACTGCAAATTAGTTGGTTAAACTGTACATCACGCAGGAGTTTCATAAGGGATGTGTCACGTGTAAGTCAAGAAAAGTACTTAAAATTACATTGACACTTACTGTGTGTGGGTTTTTTAAAGGTACCTATACACCAATTAAAGCATAACTATAAAACACCAACAAATACAAACTAATTTGCAGAATCTGAAAGAAAATAATAAAAAGTCCCTTTTGTAAAGCTCCTTTTTTCCCCATCTTCAAAAGTATCCAATTTTCATTATGCACCTCTCGACACAGTCAGAAAGCCTACCTCCTTTCTTGTGTTTATGGTAAGAGTAAGCTAATATCAGATCTAAAACCAGTTTCCTTATTTGGAATGATTTATTTTTTTTTACCACACGCATTCCCTTCTTAGTATAATAACTTGCACAGTTTTGCTCAAGGTAGCTACACTTAAATACACGTTCATTTCTAGTGAATTAATCAGTTTGCAGCTTTCTTGCAAAAAGCAGTATCACCTTAACAGTTTTTACCAGTTTGATATGCAGATCCTAACAGGATTCTTTGGTATAATGACAAATTCAGTAGTAAACAGGTATTTCCAATCTTTATGCATCAACTGAAATAAGCAGAATTATCACAAGTGTTGGCTAAAATGTAGATGAACAGAAGTCTTTGGTTGCATAAACACAATTTCTACACCATAACATTTTATATTTGGAGTTGTCCATGTAGTTTCCTTTCATTTAGATACACTCTGTCATAATGATATTTATTTCCTGAAGTTAAGTTTGCTTATAAAAAACAGTACACTTATTGAAGTCAAATGCAATCTTCCTATAAACACAGTGAAGGGAGACACTGAGTCAATTTATATCTAATTCCCTTTCATTTATGCTTTTTGGACTTTAGTTTCTTGTTCCCTTTTCAAAAGAGTATTTTTCTTGTAGGCCTGAATGAAGCAGCTTAGCAAAACAGTAATACTGACAAACAGCATCTTACACCATTAGCTAAACATTACAATGAAGGCAGTGAACATTTACAGTATGAAACACTGAGATGTCATCAGCTGCAGTGAAGATTTATGTCAATCCAATTTCTTCAAGTACACTACGTGGGGTCTCTGCTTCCTATGGAAGGAAAATGTGAGACAGCGGTAAATGGACCCTGTGCTTCTATTGAACAGTACCATACATGAGTTAGTATGAAAGATGCTTAATTAAAAAAAGAAAAGCTGAAAAGACATGAGAATATAAAAGCAATGCAGTTTGCAAACATGGTATTAGCTGCACTTCTCAAAGAGCTGTTAATTAGATTGTCATGGTTCACAGGAATAGCTGGTAGATTTTATTGCCCGTAAGCGCAATAAAAATAAAGCAATTCAGATGTACCAGCAGGGAACAAATCACAACCCAGTAACAGAGATATGAATTGGGGAGGGACAGGGAAGCATCTTGCAATGGAGTCAGTGACTTTTGTGCCGAATTGTTTCATGGGTCTTAAAAATCTGTTAGGGAAGAATGAATAAATGGATGAATGAAATGACTGATGCAACTAAGATACAGTATCCCTTAAGCTCTTTATAAGAAGAGCCCAGATTTTTTTTCACCAGTCCTATGCTCGGTTCATAAAACCAGGTCAAGGTACCTTGGTACACCTGGTGTCAATAAAATGACCCCTACAGAAGTGGAGGAATTGCCAGGATGGGAATTATATTATTCCACACCAGGCATAAAGGCATAAAGTTTTAGGTTAGCTCTTATCTTAAAAAGCTTTGTATAGATTCAAAGCAATTTGTTTAATACAAAATTCCAAAGGGTTATAATCAGTTTTGTATTCATTATTCCTATAGCATCTGAAAAGAAACAGTAGTTTAATTAGAAACATTAGGCTGTCTTTTTCCATAATTATTAACAATATCACAGTAAATAAAAAGGGATACTGTGTCCTTATGGAAACATAAATTGGTTTAGTATCCAGAGTATGAATAAACTTACTTTAGCATCCTAAAACAAGACATATCATGAAGCAGAAAAAAAAGCAGATAATAGTTAAGGCAGCAAACAAATTATTTTTCAACTGCTTTCTAAATGCTTATTAAAGACATTTGTCAGTAAAATACATAATTAAACACCTTAAATCTTGCAAATAACACCAGAACATTGTCTCTACCAACCTTGACTATGTAGCATAAAATGATCAGTTCATGTATAAGGCGACCTAGTACTGAAGGAATAAGCTATGATATTTTAAAGGCAACTGCATTTGAAAGTAAGTCAGTGCTTAGAACAGGCCATCTCTGAGCACTTCGAGATGGCTTCCAAAATCCAGCAGCAAATAAGAAATTGCAAGAAAAAGGTAAGTTAAAACTGGAAACAAGATACTCGTTGTATTAAAGATACAGTGTTTTTTTTCTCACTGATGGAGTATTTTAATATTTTTGGAACTGCAGTGACCTTGATAAAGCCAGACAGGATGGCAGGATTAAAGAATTGCGTATACATTTTAACACAAATCCCCCAAAAGGAGACACTGATTGAAGACAAGGCTATGTAGCATTTTTAATATAACCTGTCATATTATATTCCCAGATTACTTTGTTGTATTCATTTTAGAGGACATGCGTCTCCCCTATCCATCAACTTAAGAACATTTTACTCAAAAATTCCTACATTCTCAACTATAGCAACAGAACTTTGAGTATTCTAAGAGAATATAACTTCTCAAGCATTTCAGGGTCTTGAAAATATTTCTAATAAAACAACTTTTCACAGTTATAAATTGATTAGACAGCAATGGACACTTACAGTTACTCAGTGGTGAAACAGGATATTTACTAAATTACCTGAAAAAAAGTTGCTCAATAGCTATGAAGAAATACACTGCAGTGCTGCTACTATCTTTAGAACAGTTTAGTATTATTGTCTCCACTGCCAATTCAAAGTTGTAGGTAATTTTCAACAGGCATATTCTTAAATAAAGATTAGATTTCTTCAAGTAAATCAAGGTCATTGGCTAACAATGAATTTAAAGCAATGTATTTCAAGGACATTGGCTGCTTGTCCAGATACCTCACCAGTAAAACTCAGTAAGATTTCAACGTTTTAATATTACAGCAGTAACCTTGAGGCAGACATGCCTTCTTATGTGCACATCAGATAAAACCAAAAAGAAACACCTAAAGGCTAATGTGGTTTGCTAGAGGAATAATTTCATCAATTATGACTTTTAAGAAACAAATAGAATTATATTATGTTTTCTTCATATTATTTGTTTTAGAAAGTGTCAAACATTTTACCCAATTGTTATGGAAAACATTCTGCACTATTATACACTACCTGCAGCTCAGAATCACCCAAGGCAAACAATGCAAATTTGAAATGTGTCAGAACACAGATGAGGAAAAAAAGTCATTCACATGAGACAAAAGTGCATGCAATACTTTATTTCAAACATGCCGGGAAAGCTAATTCATTACCTAGTCACTTAGAAGCAAGCAGCTGTATACAGATAACAAGAAAAACAGCATCTCATTACAGCTCAATGCACAGCATTTTAAGCCAACAGGCATGAAATAATGCAGGCTAAAGCAGCGTTAACCAGACATTCAAACACATTGTTAATGTCTTACAGAAAAAAGGCAAACTTGGAAATTGAAAACCACTCCTATGATCTTGTTTTCTAAGATTTCAGAATGCTGCAAGTCCAATCCAAATCTTTTGTCTAATCCCCTAAATCTCCCATTTTTATGTCAGTTTAACATTCGATCGGTAGTGCATTACCACATATGGTATGTGGAACTAGCTGTTTGTGGTTAATCTCAGTAACCACCTACTTGCTAATTACATTTAAGCATTTTTCAAAAACAGCATTGTTTTTAGGTTACAAATTTCTCTCTTCTACTAGGCAAACAGAGGATGCAAGACATGCCCTCTTACTCTGCCCACACTTTAATTGAAAGGTATTTATCATATTCATCCTTGTGGCAGTCTTCTGATATACAAGGTAGTCTGCACTTAAAACTGGAAATGCCAATTGAAGGAGACATATTTCAAGTATGCTGTTAATGGACTTTAAAAAAAACCTTTCCAACTCTAACCACTTGTAAAGCAATGAACTTGTTCTCTCCTCCAGTAGCAGCAATTGTTCAACTGCTCACAAGTGTTTTGAACATTTAAATACAAATGTAACTTCAGATTTACATAAGTCATTCTCTTTGCTCTGATCAATTCTGCCTTCCTCCTCTTTATAAGGTAAGCCACACTACCATGCCAGACTCAGAAAAGAATACTGGTATGTGCATCTTTAATTAGGATGCAAGGTCTGTGTAGAATTGTGTGTAACATCATTTAATACTTGTGTGTATACACATTTCACATACTATTACTCCTTCACTAGTTTCTCTGTAAATATTAATTTCATCTACAGATTTTAAGAGTATGTTTAAATACCACCACAACTTGTTTGAAAGATAAACACAGGTCAAGTAATGTTACAGCATAGGTGTTGCAGTATATAGATGTTTAGCTCAGAAAATTCTACAGAACTTTTAAGCATAAGACTTCAAGCTTACACACAATAAAAAAGTTAAACCATATGCCAACAAGCACAAGTTTTTTTGAAATGAGACATGTGAAGAGACAACACTGTAAAACAGAAGGGGAAGAGGAAAGTACAACAGCAGAGAATGGTTGTGGTATTCTATTAGATTCAAGATGACTGGATTCACCAAGCTGATGATAATGTTCTGTCATGAGTAAGTCACAGGTCTATCTCCTCTGAAATTCTGCATGCATGATGAATGAAGCCATTTAGTACACTGGGACATTAAAGTATTCATGACGTGGCTACAAAAGAAATGTACATATTCTTATACAAAATAGAAAGGTGGACAGATATGCAAGAAAACAACACTATCTCACTGTTGTATCTCTGACATGGAAAAGATATTTGATACAGAAATACAATACTGTATTTTTGACTAATCTAGACCTCCGGGGCAGGGTGGGAAGGGAGGCAGGGAGAACCATCGTTTACCCCGCCACACTTGCATGCTGGGTCCAACAACATACAGGACTCCTTCTCGGCCAAAATGAGATACTGTTCCAGAGATGGACTGCCCTACATATTTGCTCCATTCTAGCCTCTTCGGTAGACATTCACTATTGGCTACTGTCAGAGACAGGGCACTGGGCTAAGTGAACTTTTGACATCACCTACCACATCTGCTCTGATAAACACACATCAGAAAAAGGCTTCTGGAACACGGCTGTAAGCAGCACCATGCCAGGGTAGTACAGCAGTGGCATTACTTGCCACAAAAATTATCTTTATGTCAAAGAGTGCCTATTTAAAAAATGGTAGGTATCTGAGACACCTCTCGTGGCAGGCAGTTTTCTTTGCTTTTGAATTATGCCACTGAACTTAATACTCTTATATTATTAGCATGAACATTAGTATACAATTTTTTGAAAGATGCGTTAGAAAGCAAGCAATACTCAATTTTTGTGTATTAAAATCAGTGCCCTGAAGACAGATGAGGACATTTTTTATGGAGTAATGGCAATTTAGGAGTATCAGCCCCACGTATGCCCATTACACATCTTTTAGGATGAAAACAAAAAAGAAAGCACAAAACAACTCTCTGCGTATCAGTTACCATTTTTCATGATGTACCAATTAAAATCTTCAATCCATTTTAGTATCCCACCCCCCAAAAATTATAGAAGCCTTACAACAGAACTGAGAAAGTTCCCATGACTTCCAAACCTAACAATAACCCCTGTGCCACCTCAGTTTATTCACACATTCAAGCTTGTACATTTTAAAATTCTAATCTCCAATTACAAAAAAGCACAACAAAAATATCCTAGAAGCTTTACATGATTTACACTGTTTTTCAGTATCAGTAATCAAAACATTTTCCATAGTAGTTAAAATTATTCTGAATAAGCCAACTACAAACAAAACAGTAGCACCTATAGCTCAGTGACAGTTGTGAATAAGTTGTATGAAGTTTGCTGGGATTTTGGTACAACTCAAAAGAATTTGGTACATAATAGAGAATTACGAATGTGAATTTTAATTCTTGAAACCTCTCTTACTGATTCAGTCAAGTGTCGGCCTACATTCAAAACAAAACGCTGAGGCATATTCCTAACTGGAAAAGGAATTGCATGATGGTAGTATACAGTACTGGCCCAAAGGAGTAGGAACTTTGACTAAAATGAAAATACTAACTCTAGAACTGCTGGAGACAGTTCTCCAGTTCTTCACAGACAAAAAATTCCCAGACAGATACTTATGGAAAACTTCGGCTTTACTGACACTGACGGCATGATATAGATACATGAAGACAACTGAAAAACATGCAAATTCTAACAACCTCAAATGCCCAATTTTTACGGTTTCATAGTTTCAGTTTTTACTTGGAACATACAAGCACACATGTGACAGTGATTGTCCTCCTCCTTGAAAAAAACAACTCATGTCTTCCAGTGTTTCACCCCTGGAAAGCTGGAGCCATCAAAGTTGGTGTCTTCACGGAAATGCTTGTCAAATCTCCTAACAGATTTCTCTTTAATTTTACAATAGCTCTCTGGACAGAAAGAAGAATGAGAGCAGCTCATTTACTAGCACTCTTATGAGGTCGATTACCATTCACTGTCGTTGTGTTCAAAGATTATCCCATGCGTTCTTTAGCACACTCTTTGGCCTGGAAGCGCTGCCCATGTTCCCTTTTACACAACTAGTATAAAAAAATAAGAACATGGAAGCGTTCACTTCATGTTTATCCACTTGTCACCTTTCAGTACTTTCCAAACTTCTACTCTCCCTGACACCCCTGTGGTATTCCCCGCCCTGTTCATATTTTCAATGGTTTATAACTTGAGGACTTAACTGTCTTTGATGCGAAAATCCTGGTACACAAAATTAGTTGATTGGCTCAAATTACTGTTATGGAATTAGTGTCTCATCTGAACAGAAACTTGTTATCTACTGATGAACCAAGATAGATTGTCAGATAACAATAGGAAGAAAGTGGTTATTTTGCTCCTGGCGGCTTTTTAGCTTACAGAACATGTAAACAGCACCTGCAACTAGACTAGCAATAAACTGACATTGTAGAGGTGAATCTAAAAGATCAAATGTAAGACAACAGT
The DNA here is from genome assembly GCA_003993805.1 of Himantopus leucocephalus. Taxonomy (NCBI): domain Eukaryota; kingdom Metazoa; phylum Chordata; class Aves; order Charadriiformes; family Recurvirostridae; genus Himantopus; species Himantopus leucocephalus. The sequence goes on along the minus strand of RSEF01000001.1, from coordinate 146,177,402 downwards.
AATGGAGATATGAAGTGATAACACAGCAATATTGCGAGATGGAAAACACTGCAGTTTCAGTGAGACCTCTGTACCCCACAGAGGGCATCTGACACTATCACGCACAGAGGGTCTGGCACTGTGGGCAGCCTGACAAACAACAGAAAGGAAAATAAAGTTTTGACAAATTATGTGCCATCACAGAACTATCCAAGCTAGTTCTATCTCACAAGCTCCAACTATGATTTGTTAATTTTTTACTGAGTTCCCTGCCACATTGTCTCCAGAGCAGTTAGCCTGCTGGTCTGAATACGAGAAAAGCCAATTTGGGGGAAAGAACAGATGTCAACTTCTACAACCAGTATCTAGACTACTTTGCCTTCCTTCTGTGGGATTCTGCAGACATCAGACAACATCTGAGCCTGTGAAGCATGTGCTTAAGATAGCCAGCTATCTGGATCTAATGAGTTTATAAATAAGTTGATCTAGTAGCTAGGGAAGAGGCAATGGTATCCTCACAGCACAATACAATGGCAAACTAACATGAAATACTACCTCTGAAAAATCATCACTTACTTAAAAATCTGGATGTAAATTGTTTATCTGACTTTAACACATACGTCTTAGATCTTAGTTTTACCAAAGCAGTAATAGCTCTACAATATAAGCTGCACATTGCAATTCCACAATGTTTTAAAGTTATGAGAATCCATCTTTTTCAAACTGACATCTGTGTTTACAACTCATTTTAAAAAGCTAATAATACTCTCTGAAATTTTCAGCCTGAGTCATTAGAGATTTTTAAATTAGAAAAATGGTAGAGTTGATTTGAGTCAACAGAACTATTTAGCTAGCCCAACCCAACTGACATTTTTCTCAGCCAACTTTGTCATGACCCAACCTAATTAAAAACCATATTCAAACTAAAATTAGAAGGGACTTCATTTAATCTGGTCCCCCAAAACAGCATACCTGTAACATTCCTGAGAGACATTTAATCTGTTAAAGGCATCCAGTGATGGAAACTTTTAATGCCCCCAGGCAATCTACTTAAATGCTTCATTATCACCACTGGAAAATTTGCCTAACATCTACTTTGAAATTATTTTCTTGCTGCAATTTAAGCTATTTTATGTCTGTAGTGGACAAGAAAACAGTCTATTTCCTCAAGCAAGAGAGAGACAAGAAATTATTTATGCCTACACCAAACTGACTCAAATTCAGTGTTTTGCAGGGCTGCCATTTTACCGGCAACATCACACAGCAGTGACATATACTTCATGAATACTTGGCACGCATTCTTTTCAGGAAAAGTTTGCTTAGGTTTTTGTTTTAACTTCTTTCCCATCAAAATCAGCACAAAGCCTATGAAGGCAAGCCATGTTAACCTGCAGGCAAAAAAATACAACTGCTACCTTTTGATAAGGCTTGGCTTTTTTTTCCACCAGCGTCTAAACAAATCCCAAGCTAAAACAACAGACAAGATATGGGACCATGGTGTGCACAGCAGTTTGGGAACAATTCTACAGAAACAGGCTATGGGGAAAAGAGAGAAGGGATCAGGGTTTCTGTTTATAAACATGAGGTTCTTACAGTAGGAAGAAATTAACATTTAACAAGCACTTCTTTAGCAATGCTTCAGATGCAATTACTTTTATACTCTACTTCTGAACCTTTATTAGGAAATATTTCTAATGAAAAGCTGCTTTAGGAAGTTGCTGCTGTTCACTTGCATTTTCAGGTATTTCAAAATAGCAGCGTATCTGTTTCCCAATCTTTGGTTAGCTAACTATTCAGAAACTCCAATTACATCAATATTGGGAAAACTGTACTTTACTTTCAAAGGAGAGTCAAAGGAGTCTCTCTTTGTCAGAGAACCTAGAAACACCCATGAGGTCTTGAAAATGTTCAAAGACAAATATTATCTATGACGCTGTTCAAAAACAAAGAACAATCCTACATCAATGCCAACTCCAAGTCAAGATCTTGTCTGCAGCTTCCTATACGGAGAGGACAAAAAAACCCCTTCAAGACTGGTGCAAATTAGTCAACTAGAGTCTGCAACAGCAACAGTCATGCAAGTGGTATTCAGCAAAACATCCTAGCATATACACACACTTTGGCTCTAAAACATCACCTCAGCAGACCAGAGCAGAAGGATATGACATTAAGATCAGCAGTGGCCTGCCTGCCTTCCTCGCAAAAGCAGAAGTAAAAATATCAGTGGAAACGTCATGTACTGTAACTGGATAATAGTGGCTGCTTCCTGCTTCTTAGTTGCTATTCTGATCTGCTGGATCAGAGGTGATAATCGCTCTGGGAGGCAGTGCTTTATACCTGCCAATCAGTAGCTACACAGTGAACTATTAAGAACTGACAATCTAATCTTTAAGGGTAAGGATGGTTCTATGCATCCACTGGAGGCTCCACGTTCCCACCACAAAAACACAAATGCTTTAAGCAAATACTGCTGCTGAATACTTTGCATGGTGAAGCTAGAGCCAAAATTATTACAAATCACCGAGTTCTCTATCAGATAATCCCACAGTGTCTGTGTATTTGGCAGTTTGCCAAACTACACACATAAGGATTCATTTATGTTTTCTTCCATTTTCCTCCAGCACTGCACTGCAGTTACAGGTTTGCATTACTTATTCCCCTTTGCTTAGGGAACCATTTCTTAAACTGCAGGGCTACATCTTTGAAAGGATGACCAGGATATACTGCTGTAACAAGCCACATCACGTCCAATATCATTCAGCTTCCATGGCGATGGCATTTAAGCATTTCCCTTCCTTCCTGTTCTTGCAGCATTTTGCCATCTGATAGTTTAGACAAATGTTTGCAGGGCCAAGTTGTAAACATGGAAAAGAAAAAACTGCTGACTATATATTTTTAGAAATGAGCGATTTAAATTGGATCAGTTTAAATGGATCTGAAATCTGGTTCTAGAATGGTGGTATAAATAGTTTCTCTGGCACAAAGGTAAGAGAGAGGGAAAGGACAGCTGAAAATTCAGTAAGTCAATACTGCGGCTGAAGCTCCTTGCCACAGTTCTATGACTCAGGCCAACAGCAGGGGTGCCGTATAAGACAAGTAAATCAGAATTTACCTAACTATGCTAGCTGACTTGGGGATTCACAGTAGACATGAGTCAAGACAAGATAGATGGGAAACACTGCCTTTTTAAAACACTTAGATACCCTGGGAATTATTAAAAATAAAATGTAATTTAAGTTACACCATTAGCTTTAGCAAAAGTCATGGCTGCCACCAAAAGCAGCTGCCTTTTACTTCCCTTTTCAATGCCACTATTTTCCTCCTCCTGGCACTTCCCTCATGCTCCCCTGCATATTCTTAGGTTTTAGCTAACAAGCTAGGAGCCACATAATCACAGGGCAAGTGAATCAACACAAGTGCCACCACAAAGGTGGCTGCAGGAATGGATCTGGCCATCTCAACAAGAGTCACTGTCAGCATGGTTTTAGGTGATGAGAAAACTGCGCTGACTCAAGACCGTGACATTACCACCTGTACACTGCTCTTGATAGAAAGCGTAAGTTCTATTTGGTAGAACTTGAATGTACAATAAAAAGATTTCAGCCTTTCTAGTTGTATACCACTTAGGTTTTTCAACATTATACAAGACTTACCTTAAATTTAACCAAATTCTGTATGGAATAGACTACTTCTAAATATGCGGCTTATTACACCTGCCATACAGCATATGTAGAACTCAACACCATAGTTTACAAGCAAATCTCCCTGAAACAGCACTCAAAAAACTGAATTCTACTCATTCAGTGCTTGTTCATGCTTGACAGAGTAACACAGATTAAGTAAACTGAAGATGTATAACCTATTAGTTAAGTATCAGGTTAATCACAGCACAGAAGCTATATGAGCCAAATGCCTCTCCTTGCCCAAAGACAACCTTCTTTCCCTCAGGTGATCTTTCTTTACCACAAACTATCTCCATCTCTTACTAGGTGCAACCATCTATCTGTCCCTCTCTACTCACCCCAGCAGATGCCATCTCCATTTCTCCATATTCTCCATATTCATGTGGAGTCATGACAATGGTGTAAATTAACCTCTGTACACAGTGACTATTCCTTCACTCCTTCCAGGAAACAGTACTGGACAAGAAGCGGCATCCCATGGGCATCCGATAATGCCACTGTTTAAATTAATGAGGACAAGGCACATTTCTTCAACTAAAACTGTGCCCATACATAGAATTCATCAGGGACACATTGTAGACAAATAAACTGGAGTCACACAGAATTCTCTAAGCCTGAGCTTGTGTGTTCCAGAAGACAACAAAAAAGATTAAGACTCCTAAGTAAAAGCTCTATGCTTAGCATAGGTCCCAAACAGCATAAATACTTTTTAAAGTTTTAATCACAAGGAAACTTTTACAGTCAAAGTATTAATACTAACCTCACCATGAGAATCACACTCTTCATACATGAACTTACTATGAAGAGGAGAGAAAAAGCAAAAAAATATGGGAAAAAAACTGTGGAAAAATTCAAGCTTAACCATTTAGGTTTTCTTATTGTTTTAGAGTATGTCCCAACTCATGTAAGAAATTCTATTTTGAACTAAATGACTTGTTGGCTGCCATAATTCTACACGTCTAATACAATAGACAAGCAGGTTACTGGCTACTCCCCGCTCCTCAAAGATCAACAGCTGTATCATACACTAGGTAACTTTTAAATGGTAAAAATACCCATACACCAACAGTGAATTTTATTTTGAACATGTTACAAAATACTTTTGACTACTATAATAATTTTGTTTTGTCTGGAAACTTAATCCTGATATTTATAAAGCTGCATATGAAATTAGATCTATTACTGCAGTTCCACATTACAAAAGCCAATTTGTTTACCGAATTATTTGTTCATCATGGTATCAAATAAGCAGCAGATTAAGTTTTCTCCAGCAAATCATTTTCATGTGTGTTTTAAACTTGCCTTATGAAAAACAAAATCTTACCTTTGTTAGTAGGACTGCCACAATGTATTCCACTTATGCTTTGGACAAAAATATGTTGCAATGCACTATATATGCAAATAAGCTTTGTTCTGTCATGCAGCACCCCGGCACTTGATAGACAGTCAATTGCAGCAGCACCCAGTCTTTTTAGGGCCAATTTTCTTTGCACAGCAGATGTAAACAGCTTATTTTCCAGTGAATACACGTTTACATGTGTTGATTGTAAGTAAACAAAGCCAAACATCTGTTTAGTTATTAGTTTTGGTATCCATTTCTCTAACTTGCATTATCCCACTTAATTATCAACACCAAAGAAAGCTAGTAGAAGTCAGACACTTCAAGTTGATGCGGTTAGTACAAAAAAGGAAAATAACAGGGAACACTCAAAGCACTCTTCAAAGACCATCATGCAAGTGTTGCAGAAAGTTAAGCCCATCACCCATTTTCTGTTTACCCTTGCAAGGACTTAATTACACGTGCAGCAGTCTTTGCGTAGCACCCGTTTAATCCATGCCACCAAAATGGTAAACTTGGTAGTTACCAATCATTTAGATGGGGGTCAAAAGGGCTAATGCCTTAGATTGCTCTTAATCATAAGATATCCTCAGACAAACCTCCCCAGTCTTCATTCTGGCTCTACAAACACAAAAATCAAGCAGCAGTGAAAATGTAATACCAACTACTTCATTAAAAAACAAACAGACCAAAAAAACCCAACACCCACCCAATTATTTACAGCTTATTTCCATTTAAAAAAAAAGTTAGAAAATATTCTAAACTATACACAAAAGTAAATTCAGTTATTTCACTCAAATATTTCAGCTATTGTTATTCTTTAAGTCAATACAATTTTGTTAGGTCCCACTAAAAGTCCACTGCTAAGAAAGCAAACAGAAATACCTCAGTAAAAAACATCTGTTCAAAGACTCCACGTAGATGCATTAAAAAACCTCTTAAGTTTATTTTTCAATTTCTTAACAGGATAAAGGATATTAGTACATTAAAAGAATAATTTCTAGAGAGTTGTTTACACAGCTTCACCTGTGCTTGAAGGAATATTAATTTAAAGTTGGTTTCGTTTTTTTTAAGAGAACTTAAGATCAGTTGTTCATTGTCATAACAGATTGAGAACGTAACAGAATAGGATGCTACCAAATTTACATATATTTAATAATTCAGTGACTAAGTTTCACACAGTATTATTACTAACATAGATATTAAAGTAAGACTTATTCCATGCAGGGAAATAAGAGTTTCATTCAACTTATTTACCTATCATCCTTGAAGTAATTTAAATAATTTAATTCAAGAGCTATGTCATCGTATTTACTATTAAGTCATCACTGTCATTTGCTGCGCAGTATGTGATAAGCCAGTCATTTTCATATAGTAATGCCTGGAGCAAAAGTTGAACATTTTCACTTTAATCCATCTGTTAATCAAACATACTTAGATTCCTCAAAGAACTGTGAACAAGTGAAATTGTGTCTCAGACTTTTTTTGCCTTTTTAAAATCAAATTTTCAGCGTAAGATTTAAAATATATACACTTTTAATGCACCTTGATATCCACCACCAGAACTACTACTGTTGCTAGACAGCTTGGTAGCAAAAAACATAGCTTCTCCCTTAAAAATAATAAATAAAAGCCCCAAAACACATACCAGCAATGTGCCTGACATCTGTACAACACACAGATAAGACCACAAAGAAATGAGAATCTAAAAAACAAACACAATGGGATGCCTCCTGGGGGCATTCATGTTCTTTTCACCTACTGTTCTGTGGCGCTCTAAAACCATATTCACAGGTAGTCAGAATTTTAGGAAAGGGTAGTAGCACTGCAACATGACACATAATCTCAGACAATTCTCAGACACTACAGTAAAAATGGAATTTCCTCCTCACTATCTCAAGGTTCAAACATTAACATTGCTCTTTTCAGCATTCTGCCAGATTCAGGGAACATGTTCTATTAAAATGCAGATTAATGTGCTCATTCAGAAAGAGCATCTAATTTTGAAGATAAGACACTCCTTACTGTCAAGCAGTCTTCCGCAATTGTTCACTGAATTTACTATGTTTATTGACCAAATGCACACAACTAAGCTCCTGAGAACAGGTATCGCATATGCAGCAGTGCTAAATTTTCATCATACCACCCTGACGCAGTGCTTCTACAGCCAGCAACAGAAGAATATCTCTGGAGAAAAATCTATCAGTTCGGTGTACGGATAATAAATATACCCTTAATAGAATTATAATCTATGAGGAGTTCGCTGTACCTTTACTATACCCTCAACAGTTCTACAAGGATTGCTTATATCAATGAATGGTCAACTTCATAGGTAGTTTTGCAAAGTGGATGTTGTTGATTAGTATTGGAATTCACATCAGCAATGAATAGTTACCAGACAGCGAGGACTCCATGTATACTAATCTGTCTTACTTATAATTGAAACTTCCTAATGGTTCAGTTTGCAAAACTGACAGAATGTATACGCAATACATATATGGAAGACTCCTTCCTCACAACTTGTTGATTGTTAAGAACTTCTAATCAACATTTTGATTTCTTTAATAGAGTAAGATTATTCACACCTTACATGTATACACACTAAACAAAACAGTCAGGAAAAAAGGAGAATATTATGGAGACAGATTTACTAAAATGGTATTTTAAAGGCCTGCATAAAAGCTGCTCAGGTGAAAAGCAGACTGCTTTCTATCATTTTCAATTCATAAAGCCAAGGATAGATTAAGATCTGACAACATGTTTCTGGAAAGACAACTGGATTACTAAAGCATTTAGAAATCACAGCCTGCAAATCTACGATAAATCCTAACCATCATGACGCATCCAGAAAAGCAAGAAATTTCACAAAGAACTTTAAGATACTGAACTGCATTTTTCAAAAAAGAATCAAAAGACTCACATACAGACCAGTAAAATATTTAAGTTATCAGAAAAAAAGTAGTCTGAGAAGGGGAGGGGGGTGAAGTATGATATAGTAACTTCCTGAATACTCAATGCCACTTTTTCAAGAAGACATTTAAATCTGAAAAGGTTAACTTCCCCTCCCTCCCACTCCTACCCGGAATAAAAACAGAGATGCAGGTTCTACTATTAATTTTCTGGACCGACTCCTATTGCTTTAAACAGAAGAGTGTGATTTGTTAAGTATTTGCAGAGAAGCCTACTCCACAGTACGAGGAGGACAGTTCAAAAATATCTATTAAAAATAGGGAAACACCTTTGATACCAAGGTTTACAGACCTGTCTGCTACTATTAAATTTACAACTAGTTGTCTTTAGAGGTTTGTTCCAAAGAGAAGCGAGGTTCCTAGGATTCCTGATTATGTGTATTCTTAGAGTTCATTCCATCTAAAGTCCAGCTAAATTTGTATTAGGCATTTATGAAGCTATGATGACTTCTTAAAAAACTGTTGGCAGGTTTTATCAGAGATTTTGTAAACTCAATAGCCTATAGTACAGTCAATGACAAGCAAGGTAGCTATAAACATATATATATGGAGTCAGAAATACAGTTCTACATATATTTTAAGTCACTTTTTACTTGAACAGAATGCTGCAAAGAGCAAAGTAATTAACACAAAACATACGCAGAATAGATGATAGCATGACAAGGCTTGGAACTTTTAACTGACATGTTTGGAAATAACATGCTTACACAGTTCCACACAATCAAACACTTTGTAACTTCAGTATCTCCTTGCTCTCCATCCTGTGAACACTGAATTTAAGAAGCAGTGTAGTTTTTATGACCACAAGAATAACCCATATCATAACTGAACAACAAATAAGCAAATTTTCCTAAGACAAGGTGCAAATAAATTCTTCCAAAGTGAGGCATGTTATATATACAATGTTATAGAGCATAACTGTAGTCTAGCATGTATACAAGATTTACTTCATTAAAAAAAAAAAAACATCTGTTCAATTGATGCGGGAAAATAAACACAGAAGCAACTGACCTCTTCACTTAGACCCAATATGCTTTATCTTGGTTTTGAGTAATATGTTTTGTGACAAACTATTGTCAGTCTTTAAGAACAAGCAATTCGACTTGTTATTACCAAGACTGACTGCGGGGAAAAAAACTACCTCTCACACTCAAAAGTATCTTACAAAAAGTCATTTCCACATGCATGCATTTCCTCACCTACTACTTAAAAAGCACCTACATTTTGAACAGCACAATTAAGAAACATGTAATGCCTCAAAAAGAAAGTAATTATGTTGAATGTACGTTCACAAATTGGACTTATTTATTCTGCTTATGTATAGACTTCACCTATCACATAAAACAAGAAATAGTTTTGTTCTAGGTTCTTAAATAATGTCTAGAACCAACACCATAAACAAGCTCACTTTTTTTTTGATCAATATCTCAGAGTCAATATCTTCAATATAAATGGACAAGGCATACACTTCATACTTATACCAAAAGATCAAACAATCTAACTACATTATAACTTCTTTCCTGCTACACATCCATCATCTTTCAGGGACTGAAGTCTGAAATGCATTTTACAAAAGTCTCAGCTACCAAAACACTATCACAACTTACTGTATCTTCTACAAGTTGGGAGGAATTCCCAATCCACAAAGATTGCAGCTGTTTCCTAATCCTTAAATAATGAACTAACATATCCCTTTCTCATTCATGGTAACTCATAGCTCCCCACACATACCTTCTAAATTGTAATTACAGATCATTATCTATGCCTAAAATCAAGTGCATACATGTCTTAAGAACAGCAGTCTTAAAGTGACCAACCAAGCTGGCTACCTGAAACCGAGCCAGAAGTTACCCATGAAGAACAGACCGCAATCAAAGCGGTCAGATCTCCATTATAATAAAGATTTCATTATTCATTCTTGTTTCACATTGAGAATAATACAGGTATAGCCGAGGCAAACAATGTCACTGCCAACTTAGGAAGGTAGTCTATTTCAGTAGTCTATATTTAAGAGCTAACACTAAGTGAAGAATGAATTAATTGCATTAATTATGGTTAAGTTTCTCAAGGGACTAGTAAGAAACAGGTGCTTACAAAGACTGCTTCCTAAACCAGACAAAAACCCTTATACTCCCACCCCACCTACTCTAGGCTTAAGTATCAGGGATCTGTCATTGCTAATGCTAACATTCCTTTATTTTGTCATATCTCAAGGACAACCTAATACCATCTCTCCACTACTATGCACACCTTCAAACCTACGGTTTTCAATTAGCATACTTCATCTCCAGGAAAAAAAATTTTCACGGCATATGTAGGAAATTCACCATCTTTTCTGAAGATGCTCATTCTAAAATGAAAAGCTCAAGTTTACATAGCAACCCTAAGTGTCTAGCGCAAGGTAGCTGACATGAACAATTTAAGCCCCCTTCTGGATATAGGATGAAGTGAGGGCTTGAAATAGCAAAGGAAATAAGGTTAATTGATAGTATATCTATTATTCTTCATGTGGAAGGACTAGTAGATACTGCCTGAGGATGAACTGGAAGAGACTAAGAAAACACGTTCACATAGCTTTTAGATTTTTCATCATTACTAAAATAGCGATGGAAACAAACAAGTATGATCTACTCTGCACTGGTGAGGCCACAACTGCAGTGCTGTGTCCAGTTTTGGGCTCCTCAGTTCAAGAGAGACAGGGAATTACTGGAGAGAATCCAGCTTAGGGCAACAAAGATGATTGAGAGATTGGAGCATCTCCCTTATGAGGAAAGGC
>RSEF01000001.1:146127045-146143869 GCA_003993805.1 Himantopus leucocephalus | reverse complement strand
GCCTGCAATTCATACTTCTGCTTTGGAAACACCCAGTCCAAATAGGCAAAACCAAGGTTTGACTCTCTCCACTTTACAGAAGAGAAAAATGAGGAACAGTCAAATTAAGTGGGGCAGTGGGATGCAAGAAAAAGACAGCAACAGGACTCAAATTGAAATGCAAATCAAATGTCTTAATCACAAGGCTGTCCTTTCTTTTCATCCCGAGGATGTACCTTTTTAAACACTTTCTTGAAAAAACAAGCTGAATGTAGAGTAAAACTGTGGTGGATTATGTGGAACTGTCATCACTAGCCTTTTTGCATACTAACCATTTGGGTTCACATTGTTCTTTCAGATGTCATAACTATGTCATATGGCATTGGGGCAAATGTGCCCACTAAATCTGCCACTGGCTCATAAGGTACTTAATGGCATTTTTTTTAGCTGAAGAAATTTTAATCATTCTAATCTCAGGAAAATAGTCCTGCAGGAAAATCATTTCTCATTTATCTAAGTATTCATTTCAAGTGCTCAGAGTCAGAGGACCATAAAATGAAACTTTTAGTCCTGAGCAAACTGAATTTGAAATGCAGGTTTTAAAAAAGGGTTTAAAGAAATGCTTAGCGTTTGGAGGGAACAAGGAGAAGTCATGTGCGTTACCCGCTGCAGAAGCAAAGCTTGTCCCAGTTTTCAGCCAGGCCTACCAGCCAGACTTCCCTTTCAGAAGGCCTGGAGACCGAGGTGCTTGAGGCACTGCGCTGGATACACAGCTTCCTTACGCACGGTTCAAGGGTAAACACGACACAGAGAGATCGACAGAAGTGGTTTGTACAGAAACCCCGCTACTGAAAACTAGCCCCAAAGTGCTGGTGATGTGTCTGGGAGCTTATGTACAAAGCACTCAGATAAAATACACTTCATAAAAATATCTTGTGTCTCCTTAATCAAGGCTCTTTGAGGGTATTTTTCGACCTCTGAGTCAACAAGCATTTGTCTTCCTTCTTAAGCTATCTTGCTTCTCTCTTCCAGCCAACCTCCTTCTTCATGCCCCTGTATAGGTGTTTTTCTGAATGACCTTCACTCTAAGTCTTCCTGCATTTTAATTACTTTAAGATGGACTCCTGAATGTTAATGATACTTCAATATATTAAATCTGTGAATAATTAAGGTGGGGTTTTTTTTTACCTCACTCCTTTAGTGAGAATGATTTGTATTCAGTGCACTAAGTTTTAATGCTTGACAGCTGAAGCTTAATATTTTTGAATCGTTTCAGAGACTGAAAGCTTCTATTAATTTGGACAGTCATTGAAAAAAAATCTCAAAATGATAATATAAAGAACTGAGAAGCATATTCAGTAAATACATCCACAGAGGAAAATCACGTTCTTCAGCGTATTTTTGCATAAATTTGCCTTTCATTTTATTTTAAATTCTCTGATGTTTTTTCCGTGGTTATCAAACTTGTGCCTCAGTGCTTCCTTAGCGAATATCTTTGGAACCACCGATACCTTTCTGCTGGTTTAGGGAATTCAAAATAAAGCTGCTTTGCTAGCAGCCTGGTAGCAGTGCTAAATGTGCATTTCCCTTGCTGTCACTTTTAATGCTCTACCCAGCTTTATTCAAAGTGAGAGGAAGTTTTACACCTATTACAAAAAGAATTGAGTGGAAATGATTTCTTGAGTTTTTATCCACTCAGCATGTCCAATTCTTTCTTGACTGACTAGAAACCCATGATAAAACTCACCATCCAAGATATTTTCTCTTGCATTTGAGTACTATTTCCATGTATGAGCTTACTGACCCTTAGCGTTACAACATTTTGTCTCAGTCTTACACCTGATGCCTTTAAAAGCATTTCTGCCTTTACAGTATGTGTCTTACTAGCAATGAATGAAAGCACTATGACTTAGAGAAGAAAATTCAATGTCAAAAAAGTAAACATCATAAACACCTTCTTATACATAATGCTTTAAATATGCTTTTGTGTTCTTCTTTGTGTATCATTCATTATTGATGAACAAAAGCACTACAACTTTGAAAAGAAAATGTAAGTAAGTCTCTAAAATACTAAGCTAGAACATTGAAGATGGACTATCTCAGAGGTACTAGTTACTGAGACTGGGAAACATAGTGTGGTAGGGGCTGGAAGTATGGCTCAGAAGTGTTTGTACTTTTCCATGGTATAAGTCAAGGAAAATATTACCAACTGGAAGAATTATAAAGCAATGAAACAAGGCTCCTTTCAAACACATTGTTTTATTTGAGTATGAGGATGCTCTGAGAAAATGAATTGCATACACCAGGACTTCTCGGGTACCTTAGTTACGTCAAAACAACCGTGTAAACTTTTCATAAAGTGTTGGTTAGAAGATATGTTTGTAATTAAAGCCTATCACTGGATTAGGATGTTTGTATGGTAGGACCACCACTATCCAGCGCTGCCGTCAGAGTTGAGTGTAATCGGTTTTTGCCTGTAATACCTTATGTTGACTGTGAGCTCTTTCAGGACAGGGACTTTTTTGTGTACTTGTACTTACGCTGAGAAAAATGTGGGGCTGATGCCTCTTTAGGTTTCAAAAACATAAATAGCTCTTGACACTGCTTTCAACAATATGGTTTAACAGAAACCACAGATGGGTTACAAGTACTTCTGCTTATATTCTTCAGTAAAGGACAGAGTTCGAAAGTGGGTTATGCAGTAGCATGTAGGGAATGATAAGTTAAGACAACAAAATGGTGCTATCCAGTGCAGTCTCAGCACCGCAGCATTTATCTAGTGTGGTTTGAATACACGTCCAGCAAGACAAAATCTGCTTTTATTGAGCCCTGTTAGTTTTGCGATTGCGTGGCATTTTGGCATGAGCTAGGCAAGGAGAACTAGCCTTCAGGATGTGTATTGAGCAAGAAGAGGTGAAGTAATATTGTTGGTTTCCCTTCTCCACCTCTGGGCTCCTGTCCTGAGAGTCCTTGTGAACATGGAAGTAGTCACCTCATCTTCCACTGAAATATTTATGTGTTACATCAGCGTTTGCACGTTGAGGGCTTAATGGACAAGGTCTGTACCTGTTATTAATTTGTCTCAACAACTGAAAGCGAATGATGAAGATTTTGCCATAAGTCTGTATAGATTGATGCATTTTTGCTGTTCATTTCAAAAAAACTTGTAACAAAAAATCTTCTGTAACGCATAACAGTCAGAGGACATTTTTATGTTGTCAACAATAAATCAAAATGAATCTTACAACCTTATGTTTCTATGGACAGCAGTCAGATTACTAACTACATTTGCCAAGTATTTCCTAGAGTATCCTGCCAACGTACCACTTCTGCAGGAATGACAAGCCTGTTACATTCAATAATTTGGAATCAGATAAGAAGAAAATTACATAGAAATAAAGGATACCAAGGACAGAGAAGGGTGAAAACCAGACATGTTGGGTCTTATGATCCTAATACTTGATATGAAGGCGGGTCATTGCCTGGCCACGGTATGATCAGTAGCAGCAGAAAAGTACCAGCAGATGCTGATCTCAGGCCTGCTTGAGGAGCTGTTGTCACCGGTGCTTCTGGAATGTCTCCTTCCAAGAGAGGCTAAATTATGATATTTGCCCAGGAAAGGGAAAGTAATGAGAAAAGAGCAAGCAAAATGTTTAAGCCTCAGGAAAAAAAACCAGGCGTGTTGGACTTGCTTTGGCTGAAGGCTTGGAAACTGGCAATTTGCCTTCTGTGTTTTGATGTCTGCATTTGTTTTAATGCGCTTTCAGGCAACATAGTAGTCCTGTGGTTTCTTATTAAAATTTTACAAGAAGGAACTAAAAAATACATTAAGATATCTGTAAATTAGATTTTAAATACCCACAGACCTATTAAAAACATGTAGTGAAAAGTTTTTTATAACGTCAACAAATTTGCCTCCAGAGTAATGTTTTTCAAAGACAAATGCTCAATAGCTTACATTCCTCAGCATTTTAATGCTGTTAATAATTTTAAAAATTGTTTTAAAGAATACATTAGGTTTAACAACTAAGATACTCTTTCACCCTTATTTATAGTCATGGACTAGGCAGCTTCAAAAAGGGTTTTGTAGGCCAGAGCTTCTGCTAAAGGCTGACTTAACCCTATTTATGGGTTGCAATATTGTTTTGCCAGCTTTTCCTAAGTAAGCATGTAACTAGAACCCAGAAGATGAGAACAGTGATTCTGTATTTGCATTTATTTGTTGCAAATTTTCATTTGTAATTTTCTCGCCATTCTATTTTGTGGGTGCTGTTATGATGTTTGTGAACACTGAATTCTATCAGAGTGGTATTATAAATTCACATACCGTATTAAAATCACAAACTATATAAGGGTTTGCCTGGTACTGAGTGCTACTAATTAAGATGACGTTTCAGCAATTCCCAGTCTCAACCTATGAAACGTATGCATGAGTACATGATTTTTGATTTACTTTATACTACCCGTAAAAAAAATTCCCATGAAAATAGACCTCCACAATCTCAGTCCAATCTTTCCTTCCCCCAATTAATTAAAAATTTAAAATTACAAAGCATTATGGGCCAGACACTCAAAGTACTTGGTACCTGCTCTTATTTGGGATTTAGTGCACCTAGGGAATGCCAGCTAACGGAGCTTTGGGCTACAAGAAAGATTTAAATGAACAGATGTGCTTCTTGGATGATCTCACACCTGAGAACAGAACTAACATTAAAAAATAATGTTTTGGGTTTAAGTGGATTTACAGAATTACACAAGCCTTTACAAAAGCATGTATTTCAAGTATCTTGAGAACTTGCCCTGCTTTGCAAACCTAATTTTTGTGCAGTGGCTGCTTCTCCTGGCTTCTGGGTTAGATATGTGGGTTCTTTTGGAGCTCTAGAAAGAAATCTTGTCCCCCGTAACAAAGTCTTTCTCCTAGAAAAGGCTGTCAGAGAAACTAAGCTGAGCTGGTACAGTTGGTGGTGGGTTGGTTTGACTGCTCAGGACCTGGTCCATAGCCTTTTGGAAAGATTTACCTCAGCTCTAAGGGTTGCTCCAAACTCCATCACTGCAAGTGTAGTCACTTTGCGGGAAAGGAAAAGGGGACAGTGACCCCTTAGTCCAAGACAGGTCCCATTACAAGAGGGTAAGAAATTCTTGATAGATACACATACCCACAGAGATTTCCAATAGGGGAATGGATTAAAAAGTGTCACTCACACCCCTTTAGGATACATGGGACATTTAAGCCACTGCAGGTGGACAGAAACAATGAGCATGAAAATCCACTTGTAATATCTTTTTAATTGGCTAATTACACATCTACTGGTCTAGTGCACAATTTACACTTCAAATACTGTAATTTGCCTTGTCAGGTGCTTATTTGTATTGTGCATTTCACTGTGTTAAAATAATTACCATCATATACTTCTAAGGGATGTTACTGTTGTTGGACTTAACATTTTCACGAGCTCTTATCAGTCAGTCACCACAACCACTCCCATCGCCTTTCGCACTGTGGTGCATTTGCAGGGACAGGAAAACACAGGAAAGATCAGCCAAACAATCTCTGAGGCACCCTTTAAACATGTACAATAATTTCTTTCTGTCCTAAATGTTGCCGTACCTGGCAATAGGTCAGCAGCGAATCCACTTGAAATATTTTCTTCCCAGACAGTTTCTAGAGCAGTGAGTCACTCTTACAGTCAGACTTCAGATAATTTCATAAATTAGGAGGCTATCCCATTTTTTTTATTGTCCTTCTGCACAATGCCCATTTTGGACGCACAACAGTGATCTTGAACGTCCCGTTGTTACTTTGGAAACTTTCCTTTGCACTCCCTGTTGGCATCTCCAGTCCAGCATGGAGAAGATTACACAGAACAAAATGTTTATGAAGAAAGTTCTCAGCTGTATTAACCACTGTGAATTAGGCTTTTACACTGTCGTATGCTCCACTCTCTAGTTATTGGCTCCTGATACCACAGCACTCACCTTTGGGAGGTGTCATACTACAGCTGCCAACCAGGAAGAGAGGCAGACAGTTGAACCAAACCACAAGCAATGCTTTAATCTCTTGCTGTTATTACTGTTGTTGTACAATTCTATCCCTTGATCGGAAACAGCATAGGTGGTTGCTGCTCCTGGTGACATCCATGGGCTTATAAGTTTCTGCCTCGTCTAAATGATGCCACAACCATTGACCTCAAATGGGAAACCTGACTGAGAGTTCATACCCAGCCCACCCAGTTCCTTCAGGGTGTCTTTCACCTCAGTGCACAGCCTGTGCACCCATGAAACCCACCAAAACTCTAATAAATGTACAAAGGCTTGTCTTTGCCCATCCTGAAGGCTGTAGACGTCTTTCTGATGATCTGACATCTCCACCAGAGTTTCACCTTTCGGTGGCCAGTTTGGATAGTTTGGATATGTCAATGTAATAATTTGACCTCCTACCCCTGACTGACTTGTTCCTTGGAATAATTTGTTGTATATGCATGTGTTTACCTCTGTCATCTAACAAAAAGACCTCTGCAAGTGCATTTTATAACAAAGAAGGTATGTCTTCCAAAACTGCTAGCAAGAAAATAGAGCAGGAATGAACTGCTCAAAATAGCTAGCCTATGATCTGAAGTTATTGCACATAACAGTGGTGCACCTTTTACTGAACAGTAAGAACATGCCAGCCTGTTGAGTCAAACCAGTGGTCCTAGCCTCATTTGTAAAACGGTCTGCAACAGAAAAAAGGCCTGAATTTTAAGAACGAGGCAACATTTCCCTGATGTAATCTCACAGCTTCCCAGCAGTTCAGGAACCAACTGAAGCATAGGTTCTAGCTGCACCTTCATGCTGAGCTACTGACGACAGAATTTTTTTCCTTCTTTATCTGAATCGCTTTTGACTTCACTCAAGTTTTTGGCCTTCAAAATTACCTCTAACTTTAAATTCTCCAGTTTAATGATTCATGATTTGGGAAAAATATTTCTGTTTGTTTGATTGTTTCAAAACTCTTCCTAGTTATTGAATTGTGTCATTTTTCTGTTCATCTCCTCTATGCCATCCTGATTTTATGGAGTTCATAATACCATTGCTGAGCTCTTTCTTTTCTGGGATTGAAGGCACATTTTTATTTACAACACATGTCATGGGGTTTTATTTGCAAAGGCTTTCTTGAGATGCTAAAATTGAAATGAAGAGTTTTGATAAAAAATGGCTTGTTTTACGTCCTGTGCTTATACCAGAAAAGATCTTTTACTATGAGACGGTGGTACTATTCTAAAATACAGATTCTAAAGTATCTTTTAAAAGCAGAGTTAAACTATTGCAAGAGTCTGCCACTGAATTCCAATATACATACCACAATGCAGAAAAATGAGCACTTCAGCTGTTTTAATATATTTGCCTTTATACTGGAGCAGCGTTTTTTCAAGTCTGTCTATCTCAGAAAGGATTTTCTAGATTAATTGTCAGTTGAAATACATTTAAATATTAAATATTAAAACAAACCATAAAGTTCATTATTAGATGGCATTTTAATTATGTGTTTTTCAGCATTTTTACTGAAGGTTATACAGTTAAGTGCTCAACAACCCTTTGAAAATACTATCAACAAGATGTGCAACATCTGAGACTATAACCTATTATTATTTACACAGGCCTGAGTCAATTTTTTTTATTGTTTAACATCTTAGAAAAGCCTTTGTTGTCTTAGAAAAACTCATATACACATCAGTAAACTGGTGAGCCTGCTGTTTTCCCCTGGGTACATTGCTATGTGTTGTTAATTTTCAGAGAAAGCTGTTGATGGACTTAACATCTGGGAATATATCATTATGTATGATAAACTCACAAGCCATTGTAATTAAATTCCACTGTTTGGTAGAAATGGGATCAGATTTACCAGATGAAACAGCAGAACCTTGTAGTCAGGATTGAAGGGTTTAAATAGCACAGCACTTTTTTCTGCAGATGTGTCCTGAAGAATAATTTGCTAGTTTTCAGTACTCTGTAGACCTTCCCTTAATGCAGACCATTTAGAACTGGTTGAATAATAAATAAATAAACAATTATTTCTGACGAGACGGATTATAATTAGCAATTAACATTACACACGTCATCCACTTCTAAAACCAGTTTGGGGCTTGTTGCATATTCCTGTTACTATTTAGAATAAAAGCAACTGAGCTCTGTGTTATTCGATTCTGTTGCCTATGCTAGAAACATAAAATAGGGAACAAAAGCCAGAAACAGCTGAATTCTAACCCCTGGCATTTCCACAAGGACTCTGCCCGTTTTCTTAAAAGGTTCATGAATTGTGCATGTCCCATTTGCTATGTGACCAATATGAAATGGCGTTGGACCCAGTTAAATGCTCAGTGAAAACTTAGCTGGCTTCAGTGAACTTCTGTCCAGACCTTTGTTTAGATGTCAAAAGTTGGATTAAGTCCTAATTTAAGGCACCCGCATTTGAAATGTCAGCCTTTCTGCCTGTGTTTCAATGTTGTTACTTATAAAAGGGTGAGAATAAATTTAAGCATTCCCACAGGATTTTTGGAGGATTCATCAGGATGTGCTTGTAAAACTGAAAAGCATCAGCCCTGCAAACATCTTCATCAGAAGTGTTTATCTTGGCTGTTACTTAGCTCCAAAGAAATGAAATATTGATTGTCTTCCTAGATTGCTTTAACCGTCTCTACTTTCACTGCAGTAAGTGAAGTTCATAGAGCAAAAACTACTTAATCAAAATCTCACTGGATGTGGTCACATCACTACCCAGTGTTTTGGGTTTTTTTAACAGATTCTTAATGGTTGGTGTTTTTTAACAAACTCTTAATGTTTGGGGTTTTGTCATTTAAAAAGAAAACCTCTGAAAATAGCCCTATTCATTTTAGTGGGAACCCTTATCTTGCATACAAATGGCATGACGTGATCCCGGGGAGAAAACTGCAAGGGAAACTTAAGTTTATTACCAGTGTGTAGGAAGACTACACTGTTTAGGTCTTCTATAAATTTGGGCTTGCAAAGAGCTAGATCAGTGTGTTCATTCTCCTGCTACCTTGAGATTCCTTCTCTGTGATTTTTTCATAAAGGGATTTATTAATGGGATGTTCAAGATCAAAACATATACAGGCTGGTGAGCACCTTTGGTGCACTGCTGAGCAAACCTGCATCCCTTAAAGCTTCAAAAACATCCATTTCCTGCAGCTTAATGTCACTGAGAGAGATCTCTTCATATCTGCAGAATGACAGTCTCATGGATGCTTGCTTTGTGCTTTCCTGGTTGGAATTGTTATGATCTGAACTTTATGTGATATTTCTTTATAATTTTAAAAGTAAATTCTGTACATAACTTACAATTAAACAAAATAATTAGGTCCTGAAAGAAAAATTTAATGCTTTGCATCTGACGAGGCCTATTAATCTTTCCCAGTAAGGGCTGCAGACACACTGGACATTGGCAGTTAAGACAGAGTGCCAAGGCTGTAAAAATCAAGATAAATGACTGTTTTGCTTAAACCGGTCTGCTGTTGATGGGCCTAAGAGGGGCTTAGCTTCTGAGTGATTCTATAGACTGTATCTGCCCACAACACTTTCAGGTGGACTCATTTTAACACATTTTGAAGTAGTTTTCATAGCACTCTGTTTTGTGAATATGGTTTTAAAAAAATGATTTGTAAACACATTACATCAGTTGTGTTCGTAATGGTGTTCGTGCCCTTTGTGGTGCACAAAGGCAACTTAATCATTCCAAATACCACATGTCACATCCTAGCTTTCCTCCGAGAAATTTGGCAGCCGTTGGAGGCTTGGCAATGTGACATTACAGGCACTTAAACTCAACTGCGGCTCTTTCACAGGATTGTTGAAAAGGGATGGGGGAAGGGGAAGGGCATTTTCAATGTGTGGCTCAATGTATAGACCTAAACTGGGGCTGGAAACAGGAGGATCCAGTAAGAAGTGACAGAGAGTAATGTGCTGCAGAGATGCCCTTCAATGCCCGACACAACATGCACCCACCCCTCCTGCATTGCATGAAAGGCGTTGTACGTTTAACCCGATGGCTCGGGCTGATCAGTCTTGGAGGTTTGAGCAATACATCAAGATGGCACAAGCCCAGGCAGGCTCATCCTTGGCAGAGTTGCCGTAAGAGCTGCCCAAGTTTCCATTTTGAGCCGGTAACCGTATGCTGCTATGGTTGTCTGGCCAGGAGGAGTAAAATTGATGTGCCACTTCCCCTCGGGAAGCAGTTCGGGCAGTTGTGGGCAATGAGGAGAAGTTCATCATCTGCCCACTTTGCATCTCATCCACGGACAGTCAGCCACAGCCATGGCCCCCGGGGCTCTGTGCAGCACGATGGTGCCGGATGCTGTGGTTTGCCCATTTTCTGTCGCCAAAACTCAACCGTAATTACAAAGGAAACAAACCAAATGTAGGGTTGCTTCATATCCCCAAACCTAATTGTTATAATCACTTCCGATGCTTCCTCATCTCTCACATACCCCGCTGGTCTTCACCCCTCAGCTACTGCATTTTTTCTGAGAACAGCATTACTTGATTCTAACGCTCTGTGAGTTGGCTTGAGGGTGCTGTTCCCTGGGGTAAAATGTAGTTGTCTGGGTGAATCTGATTTAGGCTCCTATTTGGTAATTTTGTTCTCTCCAGCTACAAGAAAAGTCGTAATTGGTGACTGAAGAGCTTCCTTAGAGCGAAGCATCGTTTAGGAGAAAAGCATTTTAAGAGAAAACATACCTCACCATCAATAAAACAGCCTGCACTCCGACCTGCTCACAAAGTAATTAGTGGTTTTCCACATGGGGGCCCTGCAAGGACCCACTGCCCTTTTGGTCTTCTCCCTGTTCCTCTCTGCCAGAGGACCCTGCCCGGCCCTGCAGACACTGGGACCCCTCCAAGGCCCTTCCCACCCACTGGGAGCCAGCTGACAGGGCAAACTCCAAATCTGGATAAGCAACATTAGCACATCGCGTTGGGCACAAGTTCTTCTAAGCTACCGGCTTGCTCTGCTGGGTTTCTGGTACCCGTGTGTCGCCGCATCCCTCCCCTGCCTGCTGCCCCTGCCTCTCCACAGCCACAGCATCCTCTCAGTTGGACAACGCAGCGGCAGAGCGGTCCAGGACAGCTTGGAGCAGCTTCCCTCATGGCAATCAGGAAATGGATGCTGCATGACTGGCTTTTCCTTGTGCTCCGTTCCTGCTCCGCATGGCTGCATTTTATGTCTGACTGCTGTTCCTGTATAAGCAAAAAAGTTATAAATTATTTAGATGTGTTGCTGTTTTACACTTTGCCACCTTACTCCTTTCAGTTCCTGTTAAAATACCGGTATGAAATACTAACCTCCTAAGTCATAAGATGTATTTCAATTATAGGCACAATGACTATGAGGGGTTTTTTTTCTTTTCTTTAAAGATGTGAAGTTATGGAAGGACAGTTTCAGGGCATTTTAGTAAAGTTCAGAAATATAAATTTAAAGGGTATATCTGGGAAGCAACAAGAAGACAATGCAGAAGAAGAAGTAGAGACAAGGCCTAACTTTTAACAGTGTATCAAATAAGATGAATGGTAATCCATTCAGGTATTACAACTGAAGTATGATTTAGAGTATACTACAGCTATGCAGGATCTAGTATCTGATTACACAGACATAAGAAATACTCTTAAATTTTCTCTCTAGTAAGCCATGTAGTATTGGATATACATTAATGAGTTGCCAAGCCATAGTTAGCTTGGTACTGACTCAATGCTATTATTTGCTGTTTGAAATACATAAAAAAGAATTATGCAATAATTAAACAAAAAAGAAAAACATGGTCTCCTGGAAATTAATGGCATCCATCCTTTGACTGTCTCTCTTATCTACGCAGCACAGGATACTGGGAATACTATTCTACTGAAATGTAGTCAGGAAAATACACACACAATATGAGATCTTCTGATCTTAAATCTACTATTGTGGATAGTAATCATGTTAAAAAACTTTGAATCCCAAATAGTCATCAAATGAAATACAAATTTGGTCTATGCAGCAACTTTTCAAACAGCGTAAGTGGCCAACAATACAAAAGAAAACTTCCAAATGTTTTGGGGTTTTTCCCTATTCCTTTTTTTAAAAAAGACAAAGAATTAAATATTTAAAATTTGGCTAAAAGGTGCTTATAGAAAATTTTTGTAGGGAGGGCTACAGTTCATCTCACCTATGATATTTGTCTCTTCACTCATAACCGTTGTAACACATAGCCTACATACAATATTTTTCCATAATGGGTGAGTGCATATTCTATAGGTTACCTTCAAATTACGTACACAAGGACTATGTGCAAGTGCAGTACTTGACCTGTAATATGTACACAAAGAAAATTAGATTCTCTGCAAACAACATTATTCTAACACAGACCTCAAGTGGTATTTAGTAGGCTGATTCTAACCTGCCATTTATTATCTGCGGTCAAAAAGCAGCTAATGATCAGGAAAAACACATGATTCCTGGTCCATTTCTCATGGTGTGCCCCGTAAAATCTTCAAGACAAATCCTCTCATGGAGAAGGTGACCTAGAATCAGAATAAACTATCTAGTTTCCCCTTTATCCATCCTTCCTTCCTTCCTTCCTTCCTTCCTTCCTTCCTTCCTTCCATCCCTCTCCTCCACTCCCTTTCTCTTTTCTCCTCTCTCTCTTTCTCCTTCCTTTCTTTTTTTAACAAGTCATACAGATTTTGGAGTATATTTTATTATTAGACTTTACGTATAAGAAGGGGAACTAGCTGAATGAGAAAAATCTTATCAATAGAACTTGATATTGGTATAGGCTAAACAAATTGTGCATTGGCAGAGCTTGTCAGTATAATCCCAAAGCTGATGTCTCTGAAATTTGGAAAATTATTTTTAACAATTTAATTTGAACATTTTAATTTGGACAAATCTGTGCAGAAATACAGTTCTGAGGAGTTTGCTTTAAATAAGGAGAATGAACTTCAGATGTTATGGATATATAAGCTCAGTTCTGTTACCCAGAAGGTGAATAATGACCTTATTTTTTTTATTAGAAAGGAAAAGGAATAAATGTTGAATTACAATGTTCATGTTGTTGCAATTGTTTTTGATTAATTAGAGTACAAGGTTAAATTGTAATAATAATAGTATAACCATTGGTTACATGATAATAAGTATTGATGTAAGTTTGATATAATGGAGTGATTTGTGTTGCCAATAATAATTAGATACCCTAATGTTTTAATCAATAAGATTAAGAAATGCTTGGAAACCAATATGTAATATAGATAAAATGAGGCTTAAAAGGTTGTTCATTGGTGCTGTCCCCGAGGTGATGTTTCTGCAGACAGCAGTGTCATTCTGCTCTGCCAGACAGTGCTGAGATAAACAAGGCAAAAAAGTGAGCAGGCTGAAGCTCTGGTGGAAAAAAGCACTATTCAATTTCAGCAATAAAATACTGACTTTTCTTTTTGACTCCTGCTTTTCTAACGCTGTAGGTTTTTATAATGATGTCAGTGTGATTAGTCAGCGATGATCCTACCACAGGTTGCAGGTAATGCTACCCAGTCTGCCTGACCTCAGGAGGAGCAAGAATTGACCCTAGGTCTTACCTTCCCCATCAGCAGCTTCTGTCACTTTCCACCACTGGATTTTTTTCTCCTCTTTGAGGTCCAGCACAACCCTAAGCCATCCACAGCTCATCACATTCAAGCTTTCTTTTTCATCTGCTTATTTCTGCAATAGCAGAAATGCCAAAATAGAATGGATCTGGTCCCTTCTGCATATTTCTATATGTGTACAACTGAGGAGGGTAATATACTGAACAAAACCAAGTAGAGATACCAGAGTTATACACCTGCTTAAATACGTTTCAGTATGAGTGTCTTGGGCTCTACATAGAGATCTCCTTAAAAAAGCTCTCTTCAGCGTGCTGTCAACTGAGAGAAATTTGGCAAGAGTTTTTGAAAATTATTACTCCCAGGAATACTTCTAAAGCATGAGTGGTCCTGTGAGTTCGGAGTTCAGATGATGGGGCACATCTTAGTCTGTTTAATTCAGAAAAAATATCATGTTTACTATTGTGCATCCCTCAGATTGTATCTATTTTTTTCTCTGGTTTGCATTTCTCATTTAGAGAGAGGAGAACTGAGCACAACCACTCAAGTGTAATAATGTTCCTACAACAGAGCAACATTTTTGTAACAAGTCAAAAGATGCTTGGCAGAGCTAGCACAGTCCAAGAGATTCTCTTTTGGACATAATCAGATGCAGACAAAATGCCACACAGAGTTAATTAAAAGAGCAGATTCCAAATTGGGTGATGGTTGCAGTTAATCACACAGATGCTTGCCAATGGCCTATAGATAGCAGAACTTCTTGGCCTCAGATAATAGAACAGATGATTTCTCAGCTCCAGAGAGCATATGTCTTTCATTGCACATGATTTAATTATATTGGACAAGGTTTCCTATGAGAAGCTTTCTGTTTGCATGTTGCCCTGTAGCTCTGTGGTTCACCCAGTCTCCTGCAAAAGAACCTGGCCATTCAGCCAGCTTCAGTTGAAGACCACCCTTTCCAGGGAAAAAATGCCCTTCAAGATCCAAAAACTTATCAGTAGCGTTAGAGAAAATGTCTTCTCTCACCTTTGTGCTTTCCCTTTAATTTGCTCTTTCGACCAACACTGCTTCATATCCCACCCACACTGGATCTACAGAGGGTTTCTACCTCTCCTTTCCCTGTCTCCACTCTGCTTTTTGCCTTTTCCTCTCTCCTCTGTGATATTTCTTCCTTCTTGTCTGTACAGACGACACCTGCATATTCTGCTTACCTCTGAGCCCAGGCTTGCAGTGCCCAACACGTACTTCCTCGGATCCACCAGGATCCTGCAACTGACTGTAGATGTCTGGGACTTTTCAGCAGTCCCTGGTGGGGCATCCTGTAAGGATCTCACCTTCTTACCAAAGAGCTGCCATGGAATGTACTAAGTATGGTGTGAGTCTCGATCCCTCTTGTCCTAGAGTCACCTTAATTCAAACAGTTGCAAATGCTTAGGTCTTGTTCATGGACACTTTCCTAAAGTCAGGTACCTACCTAGGAAGTGCACCACTCATTTTGTGCACAGTTTCTGCTAANTCATTTTGTGCACAGTTTCTGCTAGGTTAGAGTCTGCAAACAAGCCATGCTCAATTTTCTCTTCAGCCAGAGGGGATTCAAATCAAGACTGGTAAGTAATAACTGGTATTCAGATTACTAATAAGTGCCATTTTGTTTTAAATCAGCAAAACTAGTTATTGAGAAGAGGCCAATGGGAAAAATACCTTGTGCCTCTCAGGGACGGGAGAAGAACAGAGTCTGGAGGCTGGTGGAAATAGGGGAGAGGGAGAATGAAGGTGACAGCTGAGACAAAGAGGTAAGTAGTGTCTGGATCAAGTGAGGAGTTTGTCTGAAGTAAATTTGCTAACTTTGGCTTGTAATTGTAAGTTATGACTGTTGGCTTTCTGGTTTTTTTCCCCCTATTTGACTACCAATTGCAATTAAAACCCCAGGCAAATCAGCTTGGCAATTGAGACCCATACATTTCTCTTCCAAGGAAAGTGTTACATACTTACCCGATAATGTGAACAGTCCTGGGGACTGGATCAGAGACCAAGAAATTGCATAACCACTGCCTTAGTCTCCCTCTGGCTTGCTGAATCTTGCACCACTGCTTGTGCTCGTTTCATCAAAAGGCATGACAAGAGCTTCCCACCCAACATATATCCACTAGGCTACTGTGAAATGTGGGACCTTCCTTCACGTACGTCCCTGAAAGAAGGCCACCATGGCAGCTGTGGCTTCTGCTATCCGTGCCTATTAGACATTTCAAAAGCACATTTGCTGTACAAGGCTCTCCCAGGACTGGGCTGGAGTTCAGTGACTCTCTAATTCTTCTCCAGATCACAGGAGACCTTCAGCAGGATCTAGCACTAGACTGGGGTGAATCTACGTGTTCCCAAGCGCCTCAAGAGCTTTGCTATTGAAAACGCAGATATCTCTAGGTGACTGCTGGACAAGCAGATTTCTGCAGCATTTTCTTAGGCTTGGGTACCTAAATTCCCCCCAAGTCCCACTCTTAGGAGATGTAGTAGTGTCTGGGTCTCACTCTCTTTTATGAGTTCCTCCCTCAGGCAGGGCAGTCATGGCCATGGCTGCATGCGCATGGATTTGCTCATGCAAATATGAACCATGTAGTCAGACTTGGACAAAACACTTTGTGCCGTCAGCGTTTCTCAGCTGCGGTTGCAGGAATTGTTGCGTGGCCTGGTACCGTATGAATACTTTCTGCAGCAACATCCTCTCCCCTCCTCTGTTTGCCTCACAGCCCCCTCACTGATTTTTTATATTGCTTTTCATTCTCCGTTTCCCTATAAATTTCACTACTGTTGGATGTGGTTTTAACTATAGCCTAGTGTCTTTTACACCTAGAGCTGTTCAGTACATTAGCCTTTTAAGACCTGCTGTTGAATAAGGCTGTGCACTGCATTTATAGACTACAGTTAGGCTAAATTCAGCCATTTCCTCCTGTTCCCAGGAGTGCAGTGAACATTTTTGTTGCAGAGGCTGGAGGCAACACTAGAATTCTGCCCCAAGAAACCAGCAGGCTCTCCTGTCTGTGTAAATGAGTGAAAATCATGACTTTCCTGCAATGTCTCTCTCAGGACTGCTAGTGACTCATAGCTTTCTATACCATTCCCTGCCCTCCACATCCATCCATCCATCCAAACAACTCATTTCCTAACTCTTTCCCATGAATGACCAAGGCTCTTTCCAGGCCACATTTAGTGAATACTGCTCTGGTTACTGCATGGTCCCGAAACTGC
>RSEF01000001.1:146112844-146126045 GCA_003993805.1 Himantopus leucocephalus | reverse complement strand
CTGGGAAGCCTGCCATATGAGGAAAGGCTGAGAGAACTGGGTTCGTTCAGCCTTGAGAAAAGAAGCCTTAGGGGAGACCTTATCAATGTGTTCCAGTATTTAATGGGTGGTTACAAAGAAGATGGAGACTCCCTTATTACAAGGAGTCACATGGAAAAGACTAGGGGTAACAGGTACAAGTTACACCTGGGGAGATTCCAATTGGACACAAGAGGAAAATTTTTCACAATGAGAACAATCAGCCACTGGAATAATGTCCCCAGGGAAGTGGTGGATTCCCGAACATTGGACGCTTTTAAGATTCAGCTGGATAGGGTGCTGGACTGTCTTGTCTAGACCATTTTTTTGCCGAGGAAGGTTGGGCCAGATGATCATAGAATCATAGAATTGCCTAGGTTGGAAGGGGCTTTTAAGATCATCAAGTCCAACCATCAACCTAACACTGCCAAAAACCACCACTAAACCATGTCCCTAAGCACCATGTCTACCCGTCTTTTAAATACCTCCAGGGATGGCGACACCACCACTTCCCTGGGCAACCTGTTCCAATGCTTAAGAACCCTTTCTGTGAAGAACTTTTACCTAATATCCATGCTAAACCTCCCCTAGCATAACTTGAGGCCATTTCCTCTTGTCCTAGCGCTTGTTACTAGCAAGAAGAGGTCGACCCCCACCTCTCTAAAACCTCCTTTCAGGTAGTTGTAGAGAGCGATAAGGTCTCCCCTCAGCCTTCTTTTCTCCAGGCTAATCCTTGAAGGCCCTCCCAACCTGATGTTCTATGAGTCTATGATTCTATGAAATTTACGTGGTCTGCACTGTATTGCTATTTTCTGCTTTGAGAGACAAAATGCTTAATGAAAAATAACTTGCTTTTATGGTAACATATATATTAAAGAATAAAAAGCAATTTATATTCTATTTAAAATTTTTTCTTGCCTGGCTCTACTTTATCTACTATGTATTCATCTGCTACCTCCTCCTAAAACCAGATTTAATTATGCTACTGTTAGTGGCTATGATGCTAAATTCAAATTGAGTTTCATCACAGTCTATGACTTATCATCTGAGGAAGGAAAGAAGTGACTCATCTTTTTTCACTAGGATGAGTAAACTCATCTCCAGAAGATAAAAGTTGGCCCAGACTATTTCCCATCCCTTGAACCAAACCTAATGCATTTTCAAGTAGAGAAAATTTGCTAAAAATTGAGCAGTCTAAAACTTTTTCTCCTTGAGTAACCTGGTTGATTTCAGCAGGACCGAGTCAGCCCGAGTCAGGGAGCTGTGACTTGATATGAAAATATATTTTAGCTAAGGGAAAGGACACAGGGACAATTTTATTTATGCATGTTGGGTGACAGCATTAAGCAGGCACAAAAGTCATGCGTACTCCAGAGTACCAGCTGTCTGCATATAGATCTTATGATTCTTCTGCCCTTTTAATTCCTCACAGACTGAGAGGAATAATTGCACTTGTATAACAGTGTATCAAATCCTTGTCTTTCCTTGCCTTTCCTTGTCTTGCCTTGTCTTCTGCCTTGCCTTTTGCCTTGCTCCACCTTGCCTTTGCCTTTCATGTTCACAATTCGATTTTTAGTGTAAAATTGTGGTCCAAGAAGTTTTAATTTAAGAGTGATTATTTTGTAAAAATAATACCCAGAGGTTCTGTTCACTCTGTCTCAAGAGCTCCTCTAACAAATTAATTCAAATTACAAGCAGAACTCTTGTGTTTGGCTAGCAGTCAGCCCTTCAAGTACTTTTTTTGTTTCCAAAAATTGTGATGCATTTTCTCTGGTTTGACCATTTTCATTAGTGTTTAATAAAGTCTCCATGGGCAGTGTGCAGCTGCTGTTTGCATCGTGCAGTTATGGTACCTTAAGTGATTTTGCATCTACCTAAAGCAATCCAGAAATTGAAAATAATGGAAGCTTTGTGGGTGGTGCTGACCCTGGAAATCAGTTAATGTTCCATCCCACACATTTGCTTCCAGAGCTGTATGAATTTTGCATATCCGATGTGAACAAAGTATAACCAGAAAAGCAGGAATGTGACCATTGCTGGTAAATGAATGCCCATTTGGAAAGGTCTTGCTGGGTCGTGACGCGTAGCTGTACTTTTTGAAGTAGATGCTTTTCTCCTATTGGTTGGGGGGAGTCCTGGTTGGTAATGGAGGTCTGGGCTGGGACTTTCCCTCCTCCTGAGTATGGTTGGAAAGAGGTGGGATGTGTGCTAGGTCACTGCCGGCAGCGGCCATGTGCCTGCCCCAGGGAAGTGCCCCCATGGGGCCATGCACAGCCCCAAGCAGTGGCCACCCCGAGCTCACCAGGGGATGGACAGGTGCGACGAGGCGAGACCCAACCCTGCTCCCAGCAGCTGCCAAAGCCTTGCAGGGCACCTCAGCCCCTCATCGGTGGATTTCTTTCATCTGCCCATGAAAGACCAGCCTGGCCGTGCGCAGGCTGCAGGTGGTGTAACACCTGCGAAGTGATGGATCCTGAGGTATAGGCACGTGGAAGGACAGTAAACAGTCCCTGTGAACTGCAATCAGGTAATATGCATGAAGGAGCCTCATACGGCAGTACACAGACATAATCAGTCCCCAAAGCAATAAACAGATAAACAGCTGCCAAGGAAGAAAAGTCAGCAGGCGTCATTTGCTCTTTTTTAAAGGGCTGATGTACAAAGGGGAATACAGGATTATCTGCAGTTACATCAGATTTTTGTAACACAGCATGGGAGTCACACCTTTTGGAAGTTAAAAAGTAGTAGGCTTAAAGGCAGTCAAGCAAACAAGGAGACATAAGCTGTCTTAAGAGTACGGGCAATGTGAAAAAGCAAGCTGGCACCACACCAGAAAGGTAAGTCGAATTCTTGGCCCCAAAGAGCCTGATCCCTGGGTACCCCCTGCTAAAATGCTGATATTGTGTCTCTGCCTTGAGGAGGGGATGGCGGTACACAGTGATGCTGGCACACGCCTGGGAAATGGCACTCAGCATCCACACCTTGCCCAGAAGAAGGTGAAGGTGGCCTGATGTGCAGCACCTGAACACCAATGTTTTGTTCCCCAGTACAGTAAAGGCTAAAGAAAGATGTCTTACAAAAAGGCTTTTGCTTTCTCTTACTTTTTGTGGGACACTGCTCCGAACCCAAACTTTCTTAGAGGGGAAAAAATGGGCTTTTGTCGAAGTGAATGCCAAGAGAAGCTATAATTCCAAGAACTTTGCTGGCAATACACAACACAGTCAAATGAAGTATAGACTTGTTGTCATAGGCTGTAGCCTACAGTGGGTAAATAACCTGCTGCAACCTGCTACAAAGACTGGCATGAAGTGACCTGCCAAGACTTGCCTGCCAGCCCCTGATCCCTCTGCCTTTGTTTTCTCCTGACAGCTTTTATTCTGTGGCTAAAAAGGATTTTAGCCTGTGCTCTGTGCTGCTGATCTTCCTCCCACTGGGTTTGCTCTGATGCCTGCACTCAGCAGCTGTGGCCCTCCAGGTTTCAGCTCCTTGAAAAATGCTGTAGTTTTCCCAAACCTGCAACTTTCCATGTGAAGGTCAGAGAGAAAAGGTAGCTAGATGAGGGTGTCAAAACACAACAGGCTTTTTGCTGTGGGACAGTGAAAAGTGTTGTTGCATGAGTCCTTTATAACATGGGTAAACTACTGGCAGACATGCTGAGGAGAGCCTGCCCAACTGGTGAGGAAACTGGAAAAGTCCCCCTAAAGCTTTCTGCTTCCTCTGGGCTGCTGTACAGCTTGTTCAGATGGAGTTAATCAGTGATTTATGCACTGAATTATGTTTATTTGAAAAGCTAGTGGGTTCAATTTTCAATGGAAACTCTCATTATCTATTTACAATAATGCAATTCTGAGTTTTGTTTAGAATAGTAACATTGAGTTACTCCAGTATGTTTTCTCTCTTTCTTCTATATATACTTTAGAAATCCTAAGCACGTCAACATACCCTGTTATTTGCAGTTACTGAAAATAATATTTTGGCTACAGTTAAGATGGCAGCAATCGGCTGCTTCTTGTTAATGAAAAGGAGTGATTCATATCTAGAAAGGGAGAATTCATAGCTCTGAAGAAAGAAAAGATTTGTCATCCCATAGTAGTAAATAAAATGAAATTTAGTTTCAACTGTTTACAAGGAGAAGCTTAGAGGCTTAATCAGAATATTTTACTGGGTTTTTGTGGGTTTGTTTCTCCTTTTACTTTTAGCACTTCCTGTCTTCTGTTTGTCCAGTTTTACACTGTATTTCTGATTAATATCTTTTTATGAACTGAATTCTATCTTCCTTCACGTAGGAAGGAACCCATCAAATGATATTTCCACTAATCACATCTGGATTTATTGTTTTCCTCTTTTCACAGTGCCTCAGATGCTTAGAGATAAGGATGAAAATAAATGGCTTGACATAATTTCTAACAAGACAGAGGAGACAGGCCATGGCTGTCAAGGGAAATGACAGCCACAGACAACATATACATTGCTTTGTTCTTCCCTTCAAAGCCTTTGGTTCATCTCTAGCATTTCACTCTTGATTACAGACCAGATAACTGTCTCACATGGGTTTTTTTTGGATGAGAAGGTCTCTCAATACACTGATTTTTTTCTTTAGTATGTGAATCATGTCGTCTGTGTACAATAGCACTGGACCAGCACCCAATTTTCAAGTTTGCTCCTATTCTGTCCTGGGCTTTCTGTGTGATCTTGGATGTTATCACCCAGAAGAGGAATCATCTCTTTTAAATCTAAACATTTGAAACTTAGCTGTCACACCTGGGCTTCCCTCCAGAGCACATGGAGAGAAGAGGGGACCCTCAGAGGTGTCTGCCCTGGGGGAATTACCCCACAAGTGCCTGTGGGTCTCCCACATGGCTGTGGAGTCGCACTGTGACTGCACAGCTAATGCAATATTCAAACATTTT
The DNA here is from genome assembly GCA_003993805.1 of Himantopus leucocephalus. NCBI lineage: Eukaryota > Metazoa > Chordata > Aves > Charadriiformes > Recurvirostridae > Himantopus > Himantopus leucocephalus. The sequence goes on along the minus strand of RSEF01000001.1, from coordinate 146,121,117 downwards.
GTTACGTGCTCTGAATCCTGTCCCCAGTCCCCCCATTTCCCACCTGTAAGATGACATAATAGTAGTTCCTTTCCTCAGTGAAGAGGCACAAGTCCATAGACTGGTGACTATCCAGACAACATGATGGTGGACCAAGGTTTTTCTAACTTTGGCCTTGAGCCATGGGGGAGGAGGGTTACTGTGAACTCAACAGTTTCAACTGTGGAGAGCACTGATATATTTCTGCAGTGTAATCTAGATTTTGTGGGCACAGCCTGACAAATCTTGCAATTGCTAATGCAACCTGCCAGTGTCTGGGCATACATTTCTGCAGTAGACATCAACCCAGGTGTCTTTTTTTCTTGTGTTCTGTCAGTCTGTTAAGATTTCTTTGNCTTCTGCAGTGTAATCTAGATTTTGTGGGCACAGTCTGACAAATCTTGCAATTGCTAATGCAACCTGCCAGTGCCTGGGCATACATTTCTGCAGTAGACATCAACCCAGATGTCTTTTTTTCTTGTGTTCTGTCAGTCTGTTAAGATTTCTTTGTCTATGACTGCTGACAGCACCTAAACTGCTATTTCTTGAGGCCAGAGGCAGAGCATGACTGGGAGAAGACAACATCTCACATCAGACACCCTTGCCTTGGGAAGATTCTCTTAAGCAGTCTTGCTCACATGATGACACCCTTTTTATTTATTTGTGCTGATATTCCTAGAGCAAAACTGTTTCCCACTTGTATTAATGATGTTTGGATATCTTAAAGTAGAATATAATGTTAACAAAAAAAAAGTAAATTATGTCTGAACTTGAATGTCCTCGGGCTTGCGAGAACACAGGCATTCTGCCTAAATTCTGTTCCTTTCAGTGGTGCTGAGTTTCTTCTTTGCCAGCTGATAAGACTGTCAAGCAGATTTGTATGTTAGAGTAGCTCCAAGGTAAATTCCAGTTCTCCCCTAAAGCGTCATTCTTCATCTCAAGGCAAAGTCTAAGAGTCTGGAATAACCTAACACAAGCACTGGGCCTCTCCCTCAGTGCAACGAATCCTTTTTTCTAATGATGTCAAGGCATATGATCTACTAATCATGTATTAAATAGGTAAAAAATGGCACATAAAATTTGCATAAATCACCCAAGCTGGTGTTTGACTGTTATTCAGCATCTGATTGAAATGCCTTCATTTTCTGATTCTGAATTAATTACTTTCTTCTTCCCAGGTGTAGTTTTGTGTATTTTGTTCCTCAGTGCCATTTTCAGAAAACTGAGTGTTTGATTTGGATGCTAAACTGGTTTAATGTAGAAGGCAAGACGATACAGTAATGAAAAGCTATTTCCTTTGGAGAACTGGTAACTGAATGAAGAGAAGTCTTGAAAAGAGAGAAAGTGCTTAATATTCGTGAACATATTTGAGTTGTCTTTTATGTTCTGCCAAGAAGCAGCCCATTCTTCTTGCCTTAATGGCATTTAGATTTCCAAGTAATTTGCCCACTTAATTATCCAGGTATCATTTATTAGGCCAGGAAAACAAACCAGACTAACCAAAGATAGTTGTAAAATCTTGTGAACAATGATTCCCCTGAAATTATTTCTGAATGAGCTTTTCTCATCTAGTTTTACTTAACTGTTTTAAGAAGTGTTTTATTTTGAACAAAAATCTCACTTATTACAAGCAAAATAAGCAAAAGTAACACATTTTGTAACATTTAAAAGTACCATTGTTTTGCCCCTTCAAGCAACGTAGTGACCCAAATACAGAGAATGTAACTATGGCAGCTCTGCAGTGAAAAGTGCTAGTGAAGTGTTAGTGTTCAGCTGCCAAATAATAGCTTGCATTTTGAAATTAATTGGCTTAAATGTCCTTTTGGTTGGGTGAATTTTACCTGGTTTAGTGGGTTACATTGTTACTGTTCGATAATTAACACCAAAAAAAAATTTGAGATCCTTTCATTCCAAAAGTAAAGGAACAAGCCCTTCGCGTAGTAGTTTAAACTGTAAATAAGTGTGACCTCCCTCCCCAAGCCAGAGATGATGGAAAAGGATTGCAGTCACTGCAATCGGACTGACTGGTTTCTCATGAAGGCATAGCTCATGAAGGCATAGCTCCAAATGCAGCCAGGGCTCTGTACAGGGGAGTTGGGGAGTTCATCCCCATAAGGTGAAGCAGCAGCCCCTGAGGAAATGGCCTCTGGGACACAACTGAGGTGTTGCTAGGACATCCCTATTTCACGTGGGACAGAGAGAAGAAAGAATTAATCTCTCATTGCCTTTTTCTGACGTTTGAAAATCTCCTGAGTCCTCTCTGCCATGACTATCGCTCGCCTCATTCACCACCTAACCCAGAGACAGCAGCACACATTTCAGCCTCGCGCTCTCCCCTCATTTGCAAAGGGAGCAGAGCCGTGGTTCAAACACACTTGCTGCATGGGTTTGGGGTAGAAAAGTCTGCGTGTGGTGTCTGCACTGAAATCCAGGTTGTTCTACCATGATTACACCTGGGAATCCTAACTCTTTATTGCTGCTTAGACAGTTAGTCCTCATTAAACATCTTACATCACATGAAGTGTTGCTGTACAAATTTCAACAGTCACTTCTCGTAGATGATGAAGGTTATACTAGTTTATGATTTTAAAGCCTAGCTATTATTTGAGGGCAGATGAGGCAAGATGTGCTTGACAGTAGATTTTCTCCTTAATCTAGTGGAAAAAAACCATAGTGAAAGCCCAAAGCTGAAATAAGTCAGAAATTTTCAAGATAGAGTAGGTCCTCAAGCAGTGGAATAGTTTTCCTGGAATCACAATGGATTTGCTGCCACTTGACAATAAGGATGGGACCCATCTGATCAAATCTTAACAGTGCTGATATGTAAACTGAGCCAGTCACCTTCTTTTCCCTGGACAAGCAATGTGGAGACAGAGGCGTATTGGGGACACTATGTCAGTCCAAATTGGACAGTGAAAATAGTAATATGAATTGTAAGATGAAAGTGACCATTTTGCTCCACTGACTGTAAAGGCAATTTTGGCCAACTGATTCATCTGTGAACTTTTGTTCTATAAGTACCACAAGTCAGACAAAATTAATTACACCCTAAATTCCTTCTTACCATACTTCCACAGCTCAGACAAGCTTGGTACATGGGCTTAGTATGCAACGGACAGCACAAAGCTCTGATCCTGATGTTATGCAGGAGGTCAGGCTGGATTGTCCTCCAGTGAGACAACCATCTGCAACAGAAAAATCTGCACCAGGAAGACCTTGAGATTTGTAGTAGCAATGAAAGGCTAACAGCGCAGCTAGAAAAGTGGGTAAGCAACCACCATACTGGTCAGAAACAGAAACACCAGTCTTCAAACAGCAATCGCACTGGAAACTCTGAGTTTAACTTAATTCTCCTCCCGAATTAGGTTGTTCTTGGGAGCAGGGCGCATCCATGGAGCAGGGGAAGATGTTAGCATGGGGAAAGATGACAAAAAGGGTGTTGATTTAGTGCAGTGTCCAGAAAGTGAAATTATGACAGAAACCTACACTGATACAAGAGTAAACAAATTCTTTAGGAAGCACTCCAACTGAAAAAACCTCTCTCGTTTTGTAAAGAGTAATAATAAATAAATAGCTAGATTCAGACAAAACATTTCCCATAAAACCCTGGGATGGATGCATGCACAAATGTCCTGTTCTGTGGACTGCATGAATTCGTAATGTTGTTATCTATGTCAAGAGGAGCCATGGCTGGGCTTGCCTTTGTGTGTGTTCCCTGCTTTCAGAATAATGTTTACTGAACTGATGAAAAAACCATGGCAGTTCTGCAAAGCATTTCCAGAAATTAACCTGTAGATTCTCATTTAAGTAGCCCCTACTGAACGCTATTGAAGGCACATACTTTATTCAAAATATTTACATAACATCACAGGATAGCAGGTTTGATCAGGAAGCTTCTGAAGAGCACTACCATTCATGTAACTATTCAGTTTGCCGGTCAAAAACTTCTCGTGTGCAGCCAGTAATACAAATAAGAACTTGCTATATTTTTACTTAGGTATTTCCAAGGGTTTACTTTAAATTATATTGTAGGAGTTTTGACTGTTACATGTTATTTCTCCATATTGCATAGAAAGAATCTCCCAGGGACTTTTATAGCAATTTGGCAGCTGAGCTCTGCAACGTAACTAGATCTCTGAAAAGACTAAATCATTTTTCCCTGCTAATGATTCTTAATTTTCTTTTCAGAGGAAATAAAATTCATAGTGAAAATCATTCTTTATTAAATGACATTTGTAATAAACTGGGACAAAGAAAATTAGATTGAACCAAAACCTTTCAAAACCTTTTTTTTTTTTTTTTTTCAAACTGCTTGTTAACATTCAGGCCTCTGCAAATAGTGAGTATATGTATANCAGGGTTGAGGCAAAGAAATAACTCTTACTCATTTCTCCCTTCTATTTCCTTTTGCTGAGAGGATTGTAGTGTGGCCTCCAAGAGGAAATGGAGCTTCTGGACTGCTAAAGCCATAGGGAAAAAAATGACACAATAAGAGGGAAATCTATGTTCTCAAGGAAAGCCTCAAGAAGCATCGTAAGCACTGAAGTCTTATGTTGTTATGTGAGAAAAAATACGTAGGACTTTATGCAGACTTCTGGAGTTTTTCTGAGTTGTAGCTGTCACAGTTAGGGCATAAGAAGAAGAAAGGTGCTTGGCAGGGCCAGACCAGGGTCCTCTCTAGCTCTGCCGTCTGCCTCACTGCGTGTAAGCCCGGGAGAGCAACTGAGCCCATCTTCTGCAGGGTATTCCTTTTTACTCCCAGCACCCACAAGGGTTGGATTAGGGATGCTGGAAGATACATCCTTGTCTATCCCTTTTACTACCTGCTTATGGGCCTGTTGTCCAAATTTGTCCAAAACCCTTTGGAGCCTACTGATGCTGCCTGCCTCCTTCCATGGGCAGCACATTCCAGAAGTTCACTGTCCATTGCTTAAAAAAATACTTTCATTTGTCCCCTTCAGGCTGGTAAGTGACCTCTTGTTCTAGGATTGCAGGGTTTGGCGAATAACAGTCCTGCATTCACCTTATTCATCACCTTTATGTTTTGGTGAACCCCCATCACATCCTCTCTTAGTCTTTTTGTTGGTTGACACCACGAACACGTCATCTCTGCATGCATTGGTATTGTTTGCAACCTGTTGAGCCCTGCCTGAATTGGACAGTATGGCTTGAGCTGTGCCTGATCACTGGCAGGTTTTTGAAGAAAGTCCAGTGGAGAGCTACAAAGATGATCAAGGGACTGGAGCATCTCTCTTATGAGGAAAGTCTGAGAGACCTGGGTCTGTTTAGCCTGGAGATGAGAAGACTGAGAGGGGATCACATAAATGTTTATAAATATCTAAAGGGCGGCTGTCAAGAAGATAAGGCCAGACTCTTTTCAGTGGTGCCCAGTGACAGGACAAGGGACAATGGGCACAAACTGGAACATAGGGAATTCCATCTCAACATGAGGAGGAACTTCTTTACTTTGAGGGTGACAGTGCACTGGAACAGGCTGCCCAGAGAGGCTGTGGAGTCTCCTTCTCTGGAGATATTCAAAACCCGCCTGGATGAGTTCCTGTGCAACCTGCTGTAGGTGAACCTGCTTTGGCAGGGGGGTTGGACTACATGATCTCCAGAGGTCCCTTCCAACCCCTACCATTCTGTGATTGTGTGATTCTGTGAAGGTGTCATTTGCAAGACAGCGCAGGTCCGCCCTTCCCCCTTGCAGTCAGATAAATGTAGGAGTGTCACAAAGTCTGTGCTGTCTTTCTGTCCCCCGAGCAGATCGATAGGCTTCTGCATTGTCATCTTTCCTGGGGCAGCTCTTTTCCCTCCTGAGGAGCAGTTTGGGCTAAGACCCTAAATTTCAACGGGACTGACTTTAAAGCAGCATGTGTCTCATGTCAGCAGCAGGCCAGTGAGCACTTGCAGCGGTGCTCAGTGATAGATGTCTGGAACAGGATACAACAACAGTTTCAGATGATCAACAGAGCCCCCGTACTTTTGCTCCTCTTGCAGTAACTGTACCCCCTTGGGTCTCCAACTCCTCACTCCCCTGCTTCCTGTAGGATGCTCACACCAAGGAGAAGGCAACAGGGCTGGGACTGGTCCGGAAGGACCAGGGCCCCACCAGTGGGTCTGTAGGTGGGCGCTGACAGGCTGGCCATGTGCTGCCGGACAGCAGGGGTTCAGACTGCGTGCTGTCAATGGGGATGCAAATCTGATTTTCCCTCTACCTGCCTGCAGGTTTTCCAGAAGCACTTTGTGTCCTTGAGACTCCCACTCTTCTAAACTTCGCTCCTGTTGGGCGAGTTCAATAGGTACTGGACAAGGATTGGGGGAGAGGACGATGTCTAGGCCAACAAACTATGCAGCTGCAAAATTGAATTTCCTTTGGAAATCAAGGTATGAACAGAAAACAGTGAGCAATCTGGCTAGTGAGGTATTACTCATCCACAAGACTGCAGCGAGAGCCGTCTCCCATCTGTCACTCTCCAGACGATGTCAGAGTACCTTCCCGCAGGTCAGAGCTGTCTCCTTACAGCGATTACCATGGTCTTTGTCAGACCTCTTGAATGAGAACTGCATACCATGTGCTTTTCAGGGATCGCTCTTTCTAATGAAATATCCTGGAAAGCCCCATAGACACTGCATGGGAAATTGTAGCGTGCTGTGTCGAAAATGATGTCAAGGCCCCATGTATGCCTTTCCCTTGGGGGGCTGTCATTTCATAGCAGGCACAGGGCACTGCATCACAGATTCATACCGGCTTTCATCTTTGGCTACACAAAAGCAGTGTGACTTTGGATGTGAATATATAGCCCTAAATTTCTTGGGAAGAGCAGCACCATTGGAACATCTTGCAGTGAAACACCAAGACGTGGATGCTCATGCCCAGGCATTTGCCAGAAGTGATTTGCAGGGTCTGACAGATTTTGCAGGACCGGAGGAATGCAAACTATGATCATGTTGGGAAGCCCTGGGGGCTGTCACCTTGTCTGCTGCGCCACCCAGTGACCTCCTCAGTAAATGGACAGTGTTGGTGCTTCCTCTCTGAAGTAACTCTGAATCTGCAGATGGAGTAAACCAAAACCTGCTGAGTAGGCAATGAAAAAAATCCATTCCACATATATAGTGTTTTGTAACGAGCTCTCTGTCTTAAGACTTGGGAAAAGACAGTTGGCCACAGGATAAGGAGAGGGCTTTATGTTGATAACTTGCTTAACTTCATGTATTAAGACATGAAATATACATTATGACTTTACTAGCATGGGAAAGGTGCAACTTAGGAACTGAAGTTCTGGATCGAATAAAGCTTCAAGGAATTACGGCTGCTAAAGAGCTTGCTCTTGTTGAAGAAACCACATGGTGCAGTGCTCTAGTGCCCACTTAACCAAAAATCTAGGCTAGAAATATTGTGATTTTCCAACATAGATTGTTGCAGCCTCCATTGCATGATTCATCTCAAAAGGTGTTTGAGTCTCTAAGCTATGGAGTAAGAGTAACAGGAAAGCTTCTTTCTCACTCCCTTTGCCCTCCTACTTCCTCACTCCTCCCTGAAATAGCTACACTTAGCAACACTTAAGACCCATAGAGACCCTCAATATATTTTGAGCTGCTGGTTCATTTTGCGAGGTGTGGTGTTCGACTCCATCATCACATTTTCTAGCTGTATCAGCCTGGATCAAAGACCAGGAGCTCCTCAGTGGCAAAAGCTAAGACCTACAGTGTCAGACGTTACTTATATGCAGGTAGTGCTAGTAGGGGATCCTGACTCCAACAGACTATAAAATCTGAGAATAGCTTACCAAAGGCCGAGCTACCTCCAAATCCTGTCTCTGGCAGTGGCTAGGTGTGCGTGCTTACAAGAGACAGGACAGGACAAGCATATAGCAATAGTTCCCTAATACATTCTTTAGTCTCCAGCAGTTTGTGGTTCAGACATTCCTAAACTTTAAGTAGTATCTTTGTATTTAACAGGCCTTAATGGATTTTTCTTCCATTGATTTCTCTCACTGTGTTTTCAACCCATTTAAACTTTAAGCATCCACAACATCATAAGGCAATCAGTGTGGTAGTATAATTATGCAATGTGTGAAGAAGAATTTTCTTTTGCTTATTCTGAATCAGCATCCCACTAAAAAAGCTGCCTTTCTTTTTACACTAGGGAACAGTATATAGTCACTGCCTAGTCACAATCTTAGTGTTACTCATGATTGTATAAAAAAACTGCTGATGATCAGAGGGCTGGAACACCTCTCCCATGACGAAAG
>RSEF01000001.1:146098961-146111844 GCA_003993805.1 Himantopus leucocephalus | reverse complement strand
TTTTTTTTTCATCTAAGGCACTGAATGTTTTTTAGATTTGGAGGGCAAAGCATTTAATTATTTCTACTCTTTCTTCCCCTAATATTATTCATATTAGTATGACATCTGTATTTTGGCACACCCAGAACATCAGACCGGCTTAGACTAAATGTTTAACCTCACAGAAGGCGGGTGGAGGATACTCTTGTTCTCAGTCATTGCTCAAGTTCCTAGAAAGGATTTGCAGTGTGGCAGCGTAACTGGTGTATTACAGATGTTGACAATTCAAGCTCCTCTGATGGCTTGCTTCTGTGTGTCAAATACCCCACCAGAACAGTTCTTTTTCTGAGGGTGACTGTTCTCCTTTATGTTTCTTGACAATAGTTTTGCAAAATAAATGCCTACTGAAGTTCTTATCTTTCCTGTTAGATTTGTTTGGTGGAAGCTGAGGACTCAGCTGTTCTTCATGTAGTCCACAAAATGTTCATATTGTGTAAGATTTTAACTCTTTTGCCTGTAAAGAAGTTAATAACTCAGCTCCAGCTGCATATCAGACAGCCCCAATACTGGCATTAGGGTATGCGTCTGTCAAGAATTTCTGATGTTGATTTAATTTTAACACACACGCAGCCATTTTGGGACAATCAGTATTTATAGCTGATAATGTGCTGCTCGTGCATGTGTAAGAATATTTTTTGCTTTTCTGGTGTTATCTGCACTGCTAAATTCTCCCAGTCTGGGAAGTGGTTTCTGACTGCCAGGGTTCACAGGATCTCACCCTCGCTGTTCAAGCCTGCCCTGCACAGGTCGGCTGGTGGGTCCACACTATACAGCACTTGATACAGTCCTCCTCTGGGTCCCAACTCACAGCCCAATACTCACATACTTTGTCATGTGTCTTCTCAGTTTGTAGTGTCTGAAAGACATGAAGCTCTGGGCTGCAATCCACCAGAATGGTATTTTCACATCGGGACACCAGGACCACGTAAGACATGCTTTGGGGTGTGGTGGTGTAAGAACATTTGTAGAATACCTAAGGGTGTCAGATCCACACAAACAGTGTTGGAGGACTGTTTTGGGTTAAAGGAGGCAAACTTGATGAAACCTACTCACTCCTTGACTGTTGAAACTGTTGAGAGACTGGTTTTTTTTGGGGAGGAAAACAGTTGGTTCAGCCTTGGGGTCATGTTTTAGGCAGCATGGACAATCAGTGGACCAGACCAGGATGAAATGGAGACCTATCTTTTGGCTGCACAAACACACTTTATATCTCTGTTGTTCAGTCTACTCACCTGTGACTTTTTGGAAGATACCATGTACGTGATGGTAGAGTACCTGCTTATGATGGGGAACTTCCTCGCCTTTTCTTCCACCCCAGCTTTCAATGTAAGGGTCAGGTATAGTTTGAGAGGGAATTCAGCTAGCAGGGAAACTACCAATAATCATAAATTACTTAAGGGGTTTACTTTATGTTTGACATTTGAGTGAAAAAATGCATATACCATACCACCTGGGAGCCCTGTGTGGTGTGACTATTAGTGTTGTAGCTCCTGCCCTATGGCTGCTGAAAGGTGAAGCTCTTCTAGAAGGGACGTACATCTACTGAACATACAGGAGCATATTATGATCAAATCTGTTTAATTCAGCTGGAAGCAATCTCTGTGAGCACAAATTTACTGACAGCTATTGACAGTTCTTTTGCATTTTCTAGCACAGCGTATCGTATCCAAATTAACCACCCAGGCAAACTAGAAGTAGGCTAATAAGTAGATTGCATGGTGAGTGAAAATCACTACAAAGTAAGTAAATGTCTTACGTGCATGTGTCCCAAGAAAAGAGATCAAAACGAATGTATAAAGGCGTCACAACTATATCTCCAGTTGAACGATTGCATAGAATCTTTTCTTGGTAAAGGATCCTCAAAGCATTTGTCAGATGCTTTTGTCTTTTCTTTTATTCAAAGTTTTGCTGAACTTCCAGGGTGATATATTCACTTTGTACTTGAATTCCTGTCTCTTCTAATATTGCGGTCTGACAGATAATGGGATTACTTTCATGAAATGCAGAAAAAGCAATAGTTTTACTTGTTGTATTGTATTTGAAGCCACTTATTTGGGATTTCTATGAATAGGATGTTTGCTGAAGCACAGTGCTAGGCTGAGGAAATGATTCGAAAAGTCATTTATTTTCCACCCACTTGTCTCTCTGCCCAGAAAACTAATAATTTGTTTATTCAGTTAAATAAGATGGGACATTAATTTGCCAAAAATTAGAAACGAGTGTTGAGAGCTGTCAATACATACATGAATACAGATGTTTTACACTGACTTTGATTTAATTTTAGCTGAGGGTTTATGCATCTTTCTGAAAGATTTTTTCCCTATGGCATTCACAGTGAGGCATTACAGCCACTGTTAGGGCTGTAAACTCCAGGGATCTCCCACCTCTCTTATTTCATACAGATAACATCCAGCATAGGAAGCTGTGGCCGAAGAAGAGCTATATTTTAGTGAAATGACATAACTGAATTGAGGTCTCGGTAAATCATATCCATTGGTACATTCTCTACAAACAGTTTGCAGTATTCTTTCCCAGTGAAGTTTAGGAACATGTTTATGAATGAATTTTCTGCAGATGGGGTAGGAACTGCACACTGTGTTCTTGTTGACAAAGGGTGGCAAGCTTTCTTCTCCTGACTCAGGGCTGGCTTTTCCAAGTGCACTCATAGGTCTGCATCTCAATCTTGCCTCTTTCTGCAGATGCTATAAATGCAGAATTGAATTTGCTGAACATTGTTATGTGCATTTTTGTGGTAAATCAAGACAGTAAACCACTGAGTTCAGGGAAGTTATGCCATTAGAAAAACAGTGGGATATCAGAATTGGCTCTCCGTCTCATTACAAGCAAAGCTATGCTCCAAATAAGATAAATCTTGACCCATTTCACACATTCAGGTTCCCTTCTGATGCAGTATCTTTTCTGGGGATAAAAGCTTGGTTATTTCAGGCTTATAATTCTATTTCAAAGCCTTTACCTTCCCTCTGTCTTCATTGTAGCTAATCTAATTGCTTGTTGCAAATGAATGATTTTCCCCTTTTTTTTTCTTCATTAGTTCACCGTAGGTTAGATGCTCAGAGATATTACAAGACTGTTCTGAATATCTTTCAACCCATACCTTTTCAGAAGCTCTTTGTATAAAACACTCCTCTGAATACAACATCTCCTTGGCCAGTTAGCCTGGCCTTCCTCTAGCACAGCCTGTTCTTCGGTTGGAACCGCAGAGCCTGAAGCAAAGGTGCAGTTTCACATGGTGAGGGCTGCAGCAGAGGTCCTGGTGTGAGGAGGTCCCACCCAGTCCCAGTCCCCAGGTGCTTGCTCCCAGCCCCACACCAGCGCATGTTGCCTCACAGCTGTGATGCATTTTCCCCATCCACTGTTCTCTTCCTTCTCAGCATGATGCTGGAGGAAACGTTCTTGCTAGTGGAGAGGAGAGGGGAATTATTTAAGCTTCTGCTGCCCTCAAAGCCCTCTCTCAGGGAGCTGCTGAATTGAGTCTTACATCAGAGAGAGCACGCACAGACAGATGTGTAAGATAAGATCATTTCACCCACCAGCCTGCTGGCAGCTCATCGCTATACTGTGACTACTGAACGCGTTCTTAGATTGAGAGCCTGGTTCATTATAGGTATCTAAGTCTTTGAATAATTGTTCACCTGGTTGTAACCCCCAAGTTTTTGCTTTGCTTTGTTTTTAACCCCTCCAATTTTTGAAGTTTTAAATTGCAGAAAGTCCCAAATCCCCTATAATTTCCTGTTATCTTGTGATCTTCATTCGTTAGTGGAGCCCACTGAAACCAGCAGATGTTTAGCTGCAAAGTTTATTTTTCCTTCAACTGTTCATAAACTGATAAAATGGTAGTTTGTTGCAAGCTGCATTTACATAAGCTACAAAGCAATCCAAGAGTCTTCTCATTTCTTTTGCATTAGTCAGTTTAGCTCTTTTTTTGAGGGACGATGTCTTAGCTTCATTTATGTGAGTCTGAATCTTCTTACCCTTCAAGAGCAAAATGACGATTGTGCAGTCTGCAGGAGGGACAAGGACAGCACAACATAGATGACACACTACAGGGGCTCCTGTGTTTTTTGTAAGGATGACTTTGTGACTGAAAATAGAAAATGAAATTTCTCATTGGGAAACTCTAAATTAAGTCTTTAGATTTGGATTGATTCACACTGGAATCCTTTGTTTTCCTGAACAGATTAGAAATGTCTCACTCAGCATCAATTATAAAAAAACCCCAACTATTAAATTACATAACATATCAGTCCGCTCCTGCATAGAGCTGAAATTTGTGGCCCTGTTCTCTTTTATGGATCCAGCTGTATTTTCCAGAGTGCAAATGTGTCTTTTCTTGTGAAGTCAGTGATGTAGGGCATCATGGAGAACACTGCAAGACTTAGCTAACAAGAGACATTTATGACAGTCAGCTCCCTAAATAAAATTTTCACACAGAAATGTCACAAAATGGGAAAAGCAATTGCTTATCCAGCTGAATTGAAACTAATTGATTTGAAGGTATTGGAGAACACAGAAATAAAATGTTTTCAGTGCTTTGTCAATTGTCCTCATTTGGGTTGAAAGAAAGACTGAGGTACCCCAGTTTATGATGGGAATCTGGGATTTCATTCAGGGGAACTGAATGTGAAATTAAAAACATGGTTGCTACCACAGAAATCCCTATTGGTCTGAAACTGCAGTTCCCTTTCATTGCCATTCTGTTTAGTTAATTAGAAGATCTGATAATGGTGATAGCAGATAATGACTTTTAAATTATTTTCCTAATATTCTGACTCCCTAAGCTTATGGCACCTCTAGCAGTCAATGTAAACTTCACTGATGAGCAGAGCTGTGGAGCTCTGTCAAGTGTCACTGAGGTGGTGACTACATCAAACATCAACTTTCTCCTCCGAGCCCAGGAATGAGTATCAATAGACTGTAACCTTCATTTCATCTTGGATTCTGGTGATATTGGGATATTCTTGACAAAGATGCATTGGTTAGCACACTGGTAGAGCCCAGGGCTCATATCTTGTCTTCATAGGTGAAATACAAGTGTCCATTACAGAATGTAAGCCTTGGATATGTTAATATGTTAATTAGCACAAGAATGTCAAGAGCATCTAAAGATCATTATTTAAAACTTAATCCATGTTTTATCAGTTGTGTTGATCTATAGTCACTGAATAAGATGTCAGCTGTAGATGACTGGATTCACAAAGCATTTAGGTACTTAACTCCCAATGATCACAATAGCACTTACATTCCTAAACGTTTTTGAGGATCTGGACCGATGGTGGTTATATGTCATTCTGACCAGCCTGCAGCTGAGTTGTGGATGCATGGATGATAACGTCCATGGTTTTGGTAGCACGTAACCAATTTCTCAGCATAAGACAATGTAAGTACTTCCATTTGAAAACACTAAAAACTACAGATTGCCAGCCAGTGCTCCAGCATTGTCCAATTTTCTGCTGTATTGCAAATAAGTATGTCCCAGCAGCCTCAAACACTACCATATAATAACTGCTGGAAAATGCAGATTAAGGCATTTCACACCATACAGAACAGTTCCCATTCTTTAATGCAATTATTGCTACAATTTGCAAGGGACAGAAAGCCGAGGCATTAAAATGAGTGACTCGTTCTGTCCTTATTCCTTCATCTCTCCTTCCTCATTGTTTACCTTTAGGACTGTGTGCACTGAGCTGATGTTTTCAGAAAATTAATCACAGTGATTCCAAGGTTGCTTTTCTTACTGGAAACAGGGTGTTTAGATCCTGTCAGATACGGGTATGATCAGTCAAAGTTATTTATTCCTGTGAGTATTCCATTGTGTTTCTTGTCATTCATTGTCCATTCCCTCAACCCAAACACCAAATTTTCTGCCAATCTTAGCAATCAGCTTTCCTTGTTGCTGCCTTGATCAGCTCAGGACCGCCAACAGACTTTGGTCCCTCACAGCTCATTCCCTTTTCCAGATCACTTCTGAATATTTTGGCCTGCACAGAGTGCTGGACTTCTCCCCAGAGTGCCCCTGGATGCCTTCCTCCTTGGCAAAGAGTGACTCATTCCTACTCTTGGTTTCCTATTTTGTAACTGTTTTTAAACTGCACGTTTCTGAAAGCTTTCAGAGAGTCCAATCACACGTGTATTGTCTGATGACCCATATTTACAACCTCACTGATGCCTAACTTAAACAGTGTTAGGTTTGTGAACTGTCGCTTCCCTCTATGAATGTTGTGTTGATATTTTTCCCCAACACTGTGTATTTCTCCACATAGCTACTGATTTTATTTTGTAATATAGTGTCTTCTTCAGACACCAGAAGCAAGGTTTCTGACCTGCCCCACCCTTGTTGGACATCAGCGTGACGTTTGCACCATCTTTCCTTCTGCTACCCTTTGTCAGAGCAAACCCATTTCTTGGCACGAAACCCAGCACTGCCAAATTCACAGGAGGTGTTTTAAGAAACTAGACTACACTGGCAGGTGGTTTTGCTTTCCAGAAAACCCCATTCTTCTCTTGCGCCTCAGACACACTGACCTGTGCCCTCATATCTTAATTTCAGCTGGAGTTAAGCAATAAGGATGGAGACAGTCAGATGCTCTGTTGACATGCAAAGCCACTAAAATGAGTCCTATGAATGGGTGCTGGGGCTAAGGGAGCACAGCCTGCCCAATTAAACCCAGCATTAAATTAAACTGAGATAAGGCAGAGGGGGGGGAACTCTGTCCAACTTCTGCCTCTTCCTCTCACTGCTGTAGGAGGATCCTCCACAGCTGTGGCCCATCAGCACAGCTCAGTGCAGCAGCGTGGTTTGCCGGCATCTCATTTTCCCATTTCTCTGTGTCCTCCCAACAGCGTAGTGACATCCTCTTAGTCATTTCTCTGTCCCAGAGAGTGGCCTTGTTTTCATGTGCTCATGTGGGATGCTTTCCAAACACCTTCACAACTGGCTCTCCATCCTTCTTACATGGCTTTGTTTGTGACCTTATTATATTTGTTTGTACTCTAAGGTTTGCTACCTGTTTCTTGCTGCCTTATCTCTCCTGCTGGAACATTGATTGCGAGAAAGGGGCGGTCCCTAATTACCCGCTCATGCAGCCTCCTCCGGCTCTTCCTACCCGTGGCCAGATGATATTAATTAGGGTTTGCTGCCCTGACCAGGAGGGAGAAGTTCTCGGGATTTACACCCGGTCCGGCTCTCCGGGGTTTTTTCTTCCATAAGAAAATCCGTACCCTGCATGGAGGCACGTCAGGGAGCGGGGGGAGCCACGTCCCACCACCACCACCTCCTCTAGCAAGGGGACGTGGCAGCCGACGCGCCGCAGCCGTACCCGGGGGGAGCCCCGACGGCCCCGGCGCGGCTCTGCGGAGCGGGGCTCGGCCCGGAGCCCGGCTCAGCCCTGTCCTCTAGTGGCCCTGCTCACCCATCGGCCGGGCAGAGCCGGGAGGGGGTGTCCGGGGGCGGCAGCCTCCCTCCCGCCAGCCCCGGGGAGAAGCGAAGTCGGTCCGGCCCCGCCGAGCGGCTTCTGCACGGGCTCCCGTCGGATCGGCCCGAATAACTCACACGGGGCTTTCTCAAGCAAAACTCCCGCCCTCAGCGTCTCTGTAAGGGTTTGCTTTGGTGTTTTGTGGGTCTTTTTTTTTCCCCACGCCGAGAAGGTACACGGCAGGGATGCGGGTCTGGGCCGAGGGGTGCAAGGCTGATGCTGGGGTTCACCTCGGAGCATCCAGATTCATCCAGAACGTCGGCGAGGGCTGGGCCGGCTCTGCTCCCCTGTACCTGTCGCAGCCGCTGCTGTACTCCCTTGTACCTTAGGAGACAAAATCATTGCCCTTATCTGAGATCTTCTCTCCTTCTCCTGTGAGAGGAGATAACGGAAGGCAAACCAGGTACTAGATGCAGAGAAAAACAATTTGTTCAGTTATCGTTATTGAATGCCTCTGTAGATTATGTGATTTTTCATCCCGAAACATCCCTCAAGTACAATATAAAGATGGTAAATGGTAATATTACATTGCTGTGTTCCTCCAGTACATTTCTTGGTGATTCTTGCCCGCTAGCTTTGCAATCACTTGTTTAGAAAAAAAGTTTAAACAGCCTTGTTGACAATGTGTTTTACCATTTTTTTCTTAAAATATGTATTTGATGCTGTGTTTTTTCATTTGTTCCCATCTCCCAGAGTACAACTTTTATTAGTAATAATAACAATATTGCCTTTTTTGTCTGTTTTCCTGTTAGGTGGGGAATTGTCCTCTCCCATGACAACTAAGATTAAAAAAAAGCCCAAAAAAAAAAAGTAAGTAGTACATCTTCAGTAACTCTTCCCTTATAAAAAAGAAAGAATAGCATGCATTCAGCAATAATTTATTGCACCAGCTGCTTGTCAGTGACAGCACTGGAAGAAAAAAAGTGTTTCAACCCCAGGAGCCCACAGGAGGGCACTGGGATGTAGCAGGGAAGGGAGCGAAACTGGGGGTGAAACCATCAGCACCGCTCCAGGGAAAGAGCTACAAGGGCTGGCAGGTCCCGAATGCTGCTTCTCACAATTCGGGGTCTCAACACAGATCTTATGGCCTTTAGCATTCCTGTCTGGCCTTGCCAGAGTTAATGTTTGAATAAACACTCAGGATGACTCTGCCTAAATTTCACATAGTAAGTAAAGTCCTTTTAAATCGGTACTGAGGTAACCACTAATGGTCCCAGCGGAATTCAGGGCTCTCCTGGTAGTAGGTCCTGAAAAAATGTGTTAGTAGGATGGGTTTGTAGCCTTGAGGTTGCTGCTACAGGCCTGAGGCTACCTGTTTTGCAGCACATATGCTGTTCAGTGCTCTGCTTTCCTCGGCTGTCTCTTGGGGGATATACTTCCACATCCCTGCTAAGGGCCAGAAACCACAGGGAAGCTCCTAGTTACAAAGTGTCCTTCAGGAAGAATTAGGAAACTAAGGACAAGCATGGGGTATGCGCATTTTCCTTGCCCTTTCTGATGTTGCTGCCCCCAGCCTCCTTGTAGCCAGATTCTGGGTTTTTTTCCTCCTACCCTGGAAACAGAATTTGCATGGAAGAACAGCACCTTCTTTTCTTCTCCAGCCCAGACTTTTGATCTGGCTTCCTCTTCTTCCACTGCACTGAAATTTATTGCACAAAAGTCTATAATTCTTTCTTTTTAGCCTCATCTAGACCAAACTGTGCCACTAGCCTCACTTTCCTTGGCCAGGTAGCTACTCAGGATGATGTATTTGATTATGCATTTAACCCAAAATCCTGGCTTCCCCCGCTTTCCTCAGCTGCCCTCTCTTTTTCTGCCCACTTTTTTTCCTCCTGCAGGATTTTGGAGGGTTTCTTTTCATCTCCCCTCAGCTGTTTGTGGGATATTGATATGCTCTTCCCTTTGTACCCTTCTTTGCCCCTCCAAACTGTCCCCATCCACAAACTTATGTCTTCTGTTCATGCAGATGACTTTCAAACTTCTGTGGCTTTGCTTTGCCTCCTTCCATCAGGATGGGAATCTTGTCTTGCAATATTTCCTTGGGAATGATCGGTTGCCAGCAGGAGCTTGGCATGGTTAAAAGAGACATTAATGTTTTCTCTGCTGTCGTGGTTTGGGCTGGCCACTGAGGCAAAACAACAGATGCTCTCCCCCACCTCTCTCTTCAAGGAGAAGGGAGAGAGAGAGAGAAACTTAGGAGTTTAGAAGGAACTAAACTACTTTAATGAGAATATCAATAAAAATATTAACAAAATAAAATAATGAAATATATACAAAACCGTATTGAGCTCCCAGGACAACGATCACATCACCAGCAGGCACTGGGAAAGTCCCAGTGATGGACAGGAACTGGATTCTGGATCTGGATTCAGGAATGCACGGATTGGGATGAAAGGCAGATGAACAGATAGAGTCTTCCTCAGATGCTGGCCATTGAAGAGCGAGCCTGACCCTTTGATCCCTCAGCTTTTATACTGAGCATGAGGTGGATGGGATGGAATATCCTGTTGGTCAGTTTTGGGTCATCTGTCCTGTCCATTCCTCCCTGCAGGTGGGACCCCACTGCACTTATCCGCTTCCAACCCTCCAACAGGGCAAATAACCAAGTTAGCTGCCCTTGGGTGTTATAACAGTAAGCAAGAGCCTCTCTGCATACCATGCCTGGGCATCAACTATAAACATAGGTCTTATCACTCTCAGAGTGAACAGTTTCAGTAGTCAGAAGAGGCTTAGCTGTGAAGTAAAATTACTGAACAGAAAATTGTTTCTGTTTTACCTCAAGCCAGGACATCTACACCAAGGTGGCAGCACTTTTCTTGATTGCTTATCACTCAAGCCTGCTTTCTACTTGTTCCTCTCTCTTCATCCTCAGGTCTTTCTGTCTCGCAGCGGGGGTTCTGTGTAAAGTACGTGGGTTGTAGCTTTTCCTATCCCTTTTTATAGCTAAGGTTTCTTTCCCAGATGCCCACTGTCTCAAATCTTGCCTGGTACATCATTCGCTGCTCTCAAAAAATGCAGTGTTGCTCCTCCGGTCTGTGCAGAGGGCTGCTGCCAAGGTCTTTTTCCTTGCAATTGGCTCACACCAGCACTCTTTGTGCACTCCTTCCAACTGCCCCCTCCTTGAGACTATCTCACACAGGCAGCTCTCTTCATTCTTAAGTTCCTTCTCATCCCTCCTTTACCGGGCACAGGCTGGCTCCTTGCTCCTACTGGCCCACCATGCAACCTTACGCTCTCACTTGTTGTGTTTTCAGACGCCGTTATGCTTTTGGCTGTGTTAATCTTCAAGCCTGGCGGGAGATTCCTGTAAATAAATATCTGCATGGTTTCTCCTTCAAATACTTCCTTCTCTGTAAGCACACATCCTAGGTGTTATCCAGTTCAGACATCCCCTCCAGCTGTGTCAGTTTTTGATGATTGTGTGTCATGATGAGGTGCTGGGAGTGAGTAGGGGATTTATGAAGTTCAATAACAAACTGAAGGAGTTGTCTAATTTAGGATGAATAAGCTATTTTCAAAGGCACAGTGGGAGTGCTTCACGTTGTGTGGCCTGCGTCTTCATTTGCAGTACAGGCTGTGCATCAGAAAGGCTGCGCGACAAAGGAGAAAACTTGACAACGCTTCATTTCCATTTTTTACACAGGCAAGAAACCAGCACACTGTACCCACTCAAGGGACTTTTACACTGTGAGTTATATTCAGTTCCCTCCCCAGCCCCTCTGACCTCCAGTCATGCAGGTATGAGACTAGATCTCTGTTCAAAGAACACTCCCATTTTAATGTAATTAACTGTCTGTAAAGCTCTGCTGTAAATGGGAACCCTGTAATGGACAGAGTTAGAAAATTACCCTTTTGTGAACAGTTATTGTTAACTTTGGTGACTGAAATGGAGGGGCAAACTGAGATGCACAGGGACTTCTATCCTGACACTTGACTGCATAAGGGAGTTTATCCGTCTCCTCCGAGGAGATATGCAAGAGGTCACTACAAAGGAAAGTCATAAGGTGGCAAGATAACAAATATGACACCCTTGGCGAAGAGCCACGCTCTCCACGAGATTATCTCCATCACCCGCCCTGTCCCCTGGCTGCTGGAGCTGCCTAATGTGGAGGATGCTGCATGGGCTGGCCACCCCACTGCAGCCAGTGTGCTCCTGCCCTCCGAGGCAGTGGCTGTGCCAGCCTCAGCCAGCCTCAGGGTCCACAGGTGGCTACAGCGGCGTCCTCTGGCTCCCATCACCAGTGTCTCCCATGGGACCTCACAGGGGTTCAGAAACCCCCTGTTGCACGAGATTTTCAAAAGAAGTCCGTTTAGGTATGTAGAATAAATGATCAGTGTCTTTCAAAAGACCTTGGTACACTGGGTGTTTGGGCTCTTTGAAAATCTGCCTGTAGCTGTCACCGTGGCAGCTGCAGCTCTCCGAGAGCCTTTGAAAAACGGGTCCTCATGTACTTTTCTCAGTGCAGATTGCATTTGTTTGAAACTCTGGCTCCATTTCTGGGTAGTGAGCTCATGAGCAATGTAGGAGCCTAAATTTCATTACCTTTCAAATAGGTTTAACTGCTTTTGAAAATTTTACCCATCGAGCTCTTTTACAAATCTCCCCCATTGTGCACAATTAAGGAATAAGAAGATTGTCTCTGCAGCTGTCATTTAGAGACTGGATAAGGGTTGAGAGCTGAAAAAAAACATCTGTTGAAAGTATCTGTGGAAGCTCTCATTGTCCAACAGAAAACCATTATAATGCAGGACCAGGCTGGGAAGACCTGCATTATTCTATTCACAACTCTGCCAACAGCCTGTTAAGTAACTTTGTGCCAGTCACTGGGGGGTTTTTTGTGTGCTTGAAGGTTACTCCGCTGGCAAAATATGGGTATTGATGCTTATCTTCCTTTGGAGGGAGGCTTGGGAGCTTGAAATGAACGCTATAGCAGAGGTGGCTACCCTCATATAAATGCCCAGACATTTTGCCTGCTCAGGGAAGATAGATGCTAGAGTAACATGATGAAAAAGGTACGCCATTTATATGAAACAAAACCTCGTATGTGCAATTTATGACAGGACAAAAACATCTCTGGGGAACATCATCAACAATAAATTGGAGTTAAATCCAGTTGGCGGCTGGTCAGAAGTGGTGTTTCGCAAGGCTCAGTGNGGCTGGTCAGAAGTGGTGTTTCGCAAGGCTCAGTGTTGCGGCTGGTTCTCTTTAGTATCTATCAACAACCTGGATGAGGAGATCAAGTTCACCCTCAGTAAGTTCACAGACAATGCCAAGTTAGGCAGGAGTGTTGATCTGCTTGAGGGTAGTAAGGCTCTGCAGAGGGATCTGGACAGGCTGGATTGATGGGCTG
>RSEF01000001.1:146075897-146090956 GCA_003993805.1 Himantopus leucocephalus | reverse complement strand
TTTTCCCCCCCCCCCCCCCGCGCGCTCGGGCAGGTCGGGGCGGGGCCGGGCTCGCGGACGCCGCTCGCGGGCGGGGAAGGAAGGGGGCGGGGCCTCGGAGACGCCACCGTTTCTCCCCCTTCCCCGCCCAACAAAACTTTATTAGCTCGCCCGCTGGCTGGGGGGGGCGGGGGGGAGCGCATGCGCAGTGCGGCGAGGAGGGGGGGGAGCTGAGGGAGCTCGCCGCCACCCAATCGGGAAGCTCAGCGCGGCGGCGGGCGGGAGGAGCGGAGCATGGTATTGACCAATGAGAGAGAGGAAAAAGCGGCGGGGGAGGAGCTGGCGGCGGCGGTGGGAGGGGCTGAGGCAGGAGGCGGGGTTAAAGGACCTAATCCGCGTGGCCCGAATTAGGATAGGACAACAGCGGGCGCGGCAACAGCCAACCAGGAAGAGCAATGCAGGTAGCGGTCCACAAGCGGCCAATGGGCCGGCGAGGCACGGAGTTGGGGAAATGACATCAGTCAATCAGGCGCCCGGAGACTGAGACTCCTCCTTCGACCTCCCCATCCCCGAGGCCGGGGGAGAGGGAAGGACGGGGCGGGGCGGCCGGGCCGCGCCTGCGCGCCGCCGTGTTTCCTTCTAGCACGTGCGCGCCCCGCGTGGGCTGGGCGGGAGGGGGGGGCGGTGGCAGCGCCGCGCGCGGGGCGGGCCTCGCGGGGCGCCGTTGGGCGGGCAGCNCCCCCCCCCCCCCCCCCCCCAGCCCCACACCCCCCTTCCGTGAGGAGACGCGGCCCCGCCTGGGGCGGGGGGAGCCGGGCTGGGGTGGCCCCGCGCTTCCCGGGAAAGTTTTCCCCCAAAGTGACCTTGATTGCCGAGCGGTAATGAGATTCGGAGGATGAGCCGCCGTCCTGTGTTCAGCGGCGTCGTGTTTCGCGAATGCGGTTTTTTTTTTTAAAAAAATTTATTTTATTCGTATGCAGCTGAAGAGGTTTTCCATGCGAAAACAACTTGGTTTGGGGTTTGGGTTCGTTGGCTGTTTTTTGTTTGGTTTTTTTTTTTCTTTTGTGGGTTGGTTCGTTTGGGTTTTTTATTTCTGAAAGCGCTGGGCTGAAAATACGTGGTGAAATTCTAGTTGAAAGAAACGCGGAGCATTGTCTCTTCAAGCTAAAGTTGGAGCGCCTTACAAAAAAAAAAAAATCTTTTAAGGACCTAAAACTCTTTACATCATTGATGCTCATCCTCCCACCGGCATTAAAGGTGGCAATAATCAGAAAAGACGGCTTTAACCAGCTGATCTTTTCATGGCGTAATACAGTGGTTGACAAGACTAGGAAAAAAAATTGTGCTCCCCTCCGTAGCTCTCCGTTGGGAGTAGCTCCAAGCGCTTTGGGATGTGTCATGCTTTTATTACTTTTTATTATTGACACTTAAAAAAAGCCTATTCTTCTGGCTACAGAACAGCTGTGGCAGCAGAAAACCAGTGCTGGAAATGCTTTTGTGTAAAAATGTGGATGGTCTGAAAGGAAAGCCAATTTTCTGGCATTTCAAGGAATGCTATGATCGATTGTACTTGAGGAAAATTGCAAATATATTTCCTATTTTATATTAGAGGGTGTAATTGTAAGAGAAAAATGGTATGAGGACAAGGAGGCATGTATAAAACCAAACTGAATGGATGAGGCAATTACAATATTAGAGGTCACGTAGAAAGTGAGAACTACTGTTGTAGGGGCTTGTTCCTGTCATAGTTAATGTTTGTTTAGCAGCCAGCCAGTTCTCATTTGAACCTAGCTTTCATCAAGTGCAGGAACAGATGTGTATGGATCTATTATCTCATAGAGTCTTCCCTTATACCACTGTGTTATTTTGTCCTCAATAGTTGCGATGCATTGCAGCTCCGCTTGTTTCTTGTGAGGCTGTTCTATGGTCTAAAATATGCTGTTGTTCAGAAAGCTTTCGTAAGTGATCTGCTTCCTAATCTGCATGTCACTATTCTTGAATTTAGCATCCTATATCCCATGAGTTCTCCGTTATGAGTGCATGCATGCTGCAGGTACTTCTGGATCTTCTAAATCATTATTTAATCCAACAACTAACTTTTATTCCTCTTCGTCGGAGCTACTTCCAGTATGTTAGCATGATTATGGTAACGGGAGCTCAGAAACGAATTTCTGAAGGAGTTGCACCAGACCTGTATTATGATTTATCGCTTCCCGCTCAGTGAAATATTTATGCATATGGATCAAACCACACATTCTACAAACACTTACTTGATTGAAATCAGACGAACTACCCAGATGGTTCAAGAACTGTATGTATTTTGGTGGCATAAAGGCAAAGTCTCAAAGCTCTACTGATTCTTTTTTTTTTTGATCCTGTATCTTTTTTTTTAATTTTTTGTCAGTTTCCCTGCCCAGTTTCAGTTTATGGTTGCATCCAGTGATATAAGAGCAATTGTTCCACTGTTTTTCTCCCTCCTCTCTGTACTTGGCTGGATTTCTTCACACTTTAACCTGGAGTTTCTTAATTAAATCTCCTCCTGGTCAGTACCACTCTGCTATATGCAGTTTCAGGTAGTATGATAAGGCATGTGAGACCAGTGGTATGTCAGGCATGGTGGGAGCTGCGTCTAGCCAAGTCTAGCTCAGCTGATGCTTTCTGTCTTCCTCAGTCTTTCCTGCCTTCTCATCACTGTTTCGGCTAGAGGATGCAATTTTCTCCCGCTTGCCCAGATTGCCACTTGTGATCATTCTTTTACTCATATCTCTCAAAATGAGCCTGCTTATTTTAAGCGGTTTAAGGTGCGATTCCGTGGCAGTTTCAGATGATCAGAATCCCAGCTTCTCTCACCCCCTTCCTCCCATTCCCAGCTCTGTGTTCCCATCTCTTTTCCTGTGCTGGCACTTTGCTGCATCTCACACGGGGCATTGCCAAAGCAAGGCTGCTTTTTGGCTGTACAGGGGAGGATACAATAAACAGCTAAGAGAGTTTCAGGATCGAGTACATCCATCGTGAGGGCAGTGACGAACAGAGGTAATGCTGTCCTTTCTGTTTGTGCTGTTTCTTTCAGGAACTTCAGAAGACTTGCTGTTTGTGGGTTTTTTTCAGTCTTGCAATTTGTACTAATTACCCCTCTTTATACCGACTACATCGTTTGTTCCTGTAAGAAATTATCCTGTCACTTACCTGTTGAACTAGCAATATACTGAACTGTCTGTAATTATCAAATTGATAAAGATACATATGATGCTTAAAACAATACTACAATAGCTTTTGAGTATTCCACAAACCCGTGACAATGCAAATGTCATGCAGTCTAATTTTGGACATGACACAGTGAGTCTTCTGTTCATTAGCCTTTGTTTATTGTCTTATAACCAGCTTTAACAAGATGGATTTTAAAGAATGGGCTCAGTATTTTGGTTTTTAAGCCATGAATGATAATCCCCTGGCTTATTACGGATGGATTTTTTAACTGCTATAGTTATAAAATCCTTGGTATTCCATTTTAGATGTAAGGCAAGTCTTCAGGGGATATATCCATTGACTATAAAACATTTGGGGTCTCCAGCCAAGAGTTTGCTCTCTATGTTACTTCCAGCATGACTTGAGATGCAGAAGAGAACTGCCTGCAGTTGGAGAGAGGCAGGGTGGGAGGAAGGAAGCTTACATCAAATAAAATTAAATTTGCTTGGGTTTGCCTGGTATGGTTTATGTCAATTCTTGAGGTTTTTTGTTTGATTGGTTGCTTAGGGTTTTTTGTTTGTTTGTTTAATTAATTAACTAGAATATAGTAGGTTAGTCTGGAATATTTGGTCTTACACCAAAATTAATAAGCCCCACATCCTGGCATGTCATACTTCATGCATGGTGTTAGTGTCAAATCTGAAGCCCCTAAAAGAATTTTCCTGTGTTTTCATTGTTAACCAAAATGATGGGTAAACCAAAAAGCCTTTATAACATGAACTATTTATTATTTCCAGTGGAAAATTTGTTTATTAAATTTTAACAGCTTTTTTTTTTTTCTTCAGGAAAGCAACCTGGTGTTTAGTAAAGGAAGTATTTGCTCCTGCCTCCCTTTCAACCATCTCAGCACCTTAAAGAGTAGGGCAACGTACTTTCAAAGTGCATCCTGTATCTTTGCAGGTCTCCAATAAAGTAAGCAGTGGATGTATGAGTGAGACTCATTTTACTGTTAATTTATCTTCTTCATGCTCAATATCAGACTCCATTTTCATTGACTGAATAACTGTGGAGTCATTATGAAGGCAATAAGAACTGAGTTACTAGCCTTGAAAGTGATTACTGCTAGATTTTTGCCTCTTAAGCCTCCAAACAGGATGTTGCGTTGTTATATGCAATTCTCTTCTCTGATGTACTGTCTGAGCATAGGCCAAACTATCAGTGTACCACTATGATTCATGCAGAACACTTAATCTCAGTGGAGCCAAAGTAAGTATACATGAGACCATAAATGACGCTTTTCATTGCTGTGCTCCTTTTTTATGTGGAGCTCTCTCTCTTGATGAAATACTATTTAGTGCAATCTAGTAGCCTGATTGCTAGATGCTACTAAATCGTCAGGTCATGCCTTGAATCCTTACCCGCATGTCTTTTCTGTGTTTGCCTGTGAGAGACTTCTGGACACTGAAATTCTTTGAAATGTGATTGGTTTCTAATGGTCATGTATGGCGCGCTCTCAGGAACATGGATGCCAGGCCACATGTGTGATAGGCACAGCTACAAAATGAGCATCACAGATGTTCGTCCTTGAAGTTGAATTTTCGGAGCTGAAGGAATAGTTTGAAGCTGAAGTGTGGTCTTCCAGCCTGGTTATGAGAATTACAGAACCTAAACTATGGCTTACACCTGTCATTAGCTTTGGAAAATAAAAACCTGCTTTTGAAATTATCTGAATATACAGAAATGAGGTAAGGGAATGTGGTAGTTGCCAGCCAACAAGGACTTGCACATATTTACCATATTCATTTGCCTGAGCCTGTGCAAGGCACAGCAGGCGTTTGAATAAGACATGTACAAGCCAGCTGGTAGCACTGTGTATGTTGGGCTAGCAAGCAGCAGGTTTCTCTCTTTTTTACTTAGGTGATATTCTTATCTTTTGTTTTTCGATGTTTATGTTGGATTAGTTCTCAGAGGCCCCAGAATTGAATAAAGTAACTGCTCTGCAGACATTTGTGAAGAAATTGTCACGACTCCGAATGCTCCTTTCTGTTCCACTGCTACAAACTGTGCCACAGTGCGGCAAAGAATTGAATGGTTTCTGAAGGAAGTGTGTGAGGAAACCTGGATTTTCAGCCTTACAAGGTAGTTGCTGGGAGGGAGGGAGAGAGAGGGAGAAAGAGATAAAGAAAGAGAGGAGGCTGGGATTTCTGAGACTGCATCAGTACTTTAAGGAGTTGTTGAATACAGCATCTCACATATATCTTGCTCATCGTCTGGCACTCCTAAGAAAGCAGTAGCTGCCACTGCGGTTTCTGAAGTGGCTGATGCTGCAGGTTAAGCAGTATGTACTTACTGGATCCATCCCTTCAGATGAAGAAGTACTTGGGCAGGTTTGTGCGGAGCTGCTCAGTTTTGCCCAGGATGAAGATAATCTTTTTTAATATAACAGAGCACAACTTTGGATAGGATGCCTGTGAAGTCAGATGCATTCAGAGTAAGGCAGTGTGTAGGTTTTCTGCAACAGTTTGATCACCCTAAATCCACTGAAGTCCTCATTTAGGCATATATGTCCTCTTCTGTCCTTGCTCTGAGGCATGCCCAACTGATGATCCTGTAAGGCCTCTTGATCCAGCTGTTGTGCGGAGCCTGGTCTAACGTAGCTCAGAAGGTACTGCCTTTTGCACCAAGGAGATAATCCAGTTTCCAACTTCTGACTTTCCCAGATTGGCACATTGCTTTGTGTAACCAGGACAGAAGATACAGACTTGCATAGCATGTGTCCTAATTTTCAGCAGATAGAAACTTTTCATGGAAACTTGGAAACTGATCTGAATATGAAATGGTAACTCAAAACTGAAATGTTCCATGTTATAATCAGACTCCTAAATCTTCCAAGCTTCCACGCTGATCCTACAGTGTTATACTAAGCTTTGATTTCAAATCCTTTTGGAAAACGCAGTACAACTTCCTCTGTCATTGTAAAGAAAACGTATTACATGATCTGCCTAGTTCTTGCCACTACTGTAAAGGGACGATGCAGTCTGTAAGACTTTCATTTATTGCCATTTTCTTTTTGGTGGAAATGTTTAAAGAGGATGAAACTGGAGCAGCCAAAGGCCTGTAAACCGTTTACTCCCTAGTTTTAAAGGCTCAAGAAGAATTTAAATTATGCATAAATTTTGTGCTGACTGTGTCCGCATGTGAGAAAATTTTATCCATGTGGATTCACATTCAAGCTCTCTAGTCTCACTGTGTTGCCATTACTTGGTAAAGCGTATCTTTGCAGTGCCACACTCATCCTACCTTAAAGCTGGTTAACAGCAATTACAGCAAACATCTTTTCCAGGGGGATGTGTGCATCAGTTGAAAGAGTGTGTACCTGGGATCTCTAGGTTTTGGATCTCTAGGTTTTGAAGAATTCTGAAGCACTAAAGAGTGTAAGAAATAAGTGTGGTAAAGCTCACCATGAGGTCCTATGGAAGGGGAATGTGATTTTATAGACAAAATCTCTGTAAACAGTTGACTGTCTCCCTTGATGCTTTCACACCCGTGTACTCAGAAGCATCGAAATGTGTGGGTGTTTTCAAATGGTCTGGCCAAGATCATGTGTGTGATCGCACAGAGGATAAGGATGTGCTATCTGTTAAGTCCTCATTGTGCCTCTGGGTTTCTTGATTGGCAAATTAATTGATTTTGGACTTGCTTTTTATACTCCATAGGATGGGATGGTGTTTGGGATGCTTTGCCTCACTATGTTTCACCCTTCACAAATTCATGAATGTCTTGTTGCCTTTGGGTATTTTATGGCTCTGGACTTGTTCTTTGTCTTGTTTTGCTACCTTATCTTTAGGTCAGTTTGTTCCTTCTCTTCATTCGCATACTTATCTTTTTAATATGTGTTCTCCTGCGTCTTCTGGTACTTTCACGCACACACATATACATACTTCCAATCACACTCCATTAATACCACTCTTAATATTTGTTACAAATCACTCTTAAGAGAATCAAGTAGCTCCTCTTTTTTTCCCTGAGCACTTTGTTCCTCAAGTGCAAGCCTTTCTTTTTATTTCCATCTGTACAGTAGCATATCAAATACAGTTAGAAGCCTGTCCCAGTCAGAAGACACCATTTACTCTCTGACTTCAGGATTCTGCCCTATTCCAATGGGTCATTAGTGGAACAAAGCCAAAAAGAGATTCAATTATTTGCTCAAGTCTGAAAGGCCAGTGTTTCAAAACTGCAGAGTATGCTATTAACAAGGATGAATCCTTTGGCAATGTATCCTTTCTACTGCAAAATACTTGCCTTGTGGAACCTAAGACCCTTATTACAAATTCATGAATGATTTTAATCCATCCTGGCAGCTTTCATAAGCATTGCAGTCATCTGGAAGCAAAAAAGATCATTGGTTTGTGCAAAGTAATACAGCTATGCTTATATTTGATCTAACTCTCTAGTGGGAGAGGAATTCTTAAATGTTTTTAAAAAAATTAATCAAGAGATGTTTCTACTATATTACATCTCACCAATCTATTTAGAAGTCATGTTCAATGAGAGATAATAACTCAATGCAGAGCAGCAACAAAAGAAAAAAACATGCCTAAAATGTGCATGGTTCTTGATGTGTTGGAGGAGTTGTAAAACCATGTTGTAAAACTTAACTATCAGTTGTCAGACAGTAACACTCTTAATAGGAAAATCTGGCTATCAAAAACTCCTTTCATTTCTTCATAATATTTTAAACACTTTCCCCAAAATGTGAGTTTCCCTTTGAGCACTCTTAACTTAGAGGTATGGTTTGTTGCAGAGACAAAGCTGTCAGAAAGGAAATCAGATCTGAGAGTAAGCAGCTTTTGTTTTCCTGGGGCACTATGGTGCAAAATGATAGCAACAGCCAACAAGTAACTTTTATTGTGGTAGATGCTTGAAGAAGTACTCAACAGCTGATTTCTAGTACAATTTTCATAATACTGTTTTCCCCAGTAAGCAATTGTTGGGGAAACAAAAGAGATACTGTATGATCACAAATCAGAGAGGAAGCATGCATGGGAGAGGATGCATTGAAACGAGTAGTGTTCCAGAGCTGCTGTGTAAAATACTGTCAACCCCGATGTAAGGCCAAAACTAAAGAGTCAAACTTTCAAAATTCTGTTTCTTATTTCCATAGAGCCAAACACAGCTGAGTTTTGGGTAGGGTTCCTACATGCTATGAAATCTCTTCCTTCTGTAAGTAGAACAGGTTTGTCCCACTTGCTCAGATTTGCAAAAGGAACTAATGTAAAGAAAGCTTATAATTAATCTGTCTTCCCAGTCTGTCATGAAGAAATTACACTTTTACAGCTTGCTTTGCCACTGATATGTAATATAAATAATAATAATCAGAATTAAGCATCCTTCCTCTCTGTTCAGTCATGAGTAATTTGCATTGAGAGGTACCAAAGAACAGCATAGTGAAATCACCCCCAGGCAGCTGAACAGTCTGAATAAATTAAGTCTGTGCATAAACTACATGTGGATTTAAAATAAACAAACAAAACCCAAAACCAAAAGACCCATGCCTGAAACAGAGCAACAAGTTGGGGAATATTTAGGTTGGTTTATATTTACTTACAAATGTTGGTAGCAGATGGTTACCAACATTTCATCAGTATGGCTGTTTAAGCAATTTAAAAGCTGTAACAAACAGCACGATTTATGTAGCAGCTCGCCTTCTTTAGCCCGCTCTTAACTTGCATTACTCAGAACGACTCCCATTACAATTCATCACACAGCTAAGTAGCCAAAAAAGGAAATAGATGCAAGTGCAAAACCAGAGAAGCAGCATGGTTGTCCAAAACTAGAGATCAGTGGTTTCTCCATCATGGATGCCTGCTTTGAGTGATAGTTCTGTGGACAAAAGATCATTTTTAGAAGATGTGTTCCTCTCCTGTGTACAGAGTATACCTTGGTTATTAAAGCTTGTAGAGTCTCCAGATGCAGATGCTACCTTAGCTTCTAGATAGGCATAATTTATCTCACCACTCTCTTTTTGAGAGACCATATTTAGCAGACGAACTAAACTAGTCTGCTTTTTTCCCCACATTACCCTTTTATTTTCACGCAGCACACAAGCTGGCTAAGATGCGGTGATGACTGACAGAGGAAGGTGGCTAGTCAAATGGATGCCAATGTTACATATTGGTTAAAAAATACTGTCTGAAGAAAGTAAATGCAAATGGGGGACTTCAGCTGAATTTCCCAAAAAGAAAGCGTCACACCTAAGAATATCACCTCTAGAGTTGTCATACAGAATATACAGTTTTTGTATACCTCCCACTGAAACAGTTTAATTCAGCAGGGCTCCTCTCTCTTGGGTACCTAATTCACTGACAAATTCAAGAAGAAAGATTATGTCTTCATAGGCAGCTGGACAGAACTACTTGTGATACCAAAGTGGAGATAGAAGAAAACATCTATTAATATCGCCATAAAAGGGATGGGCAATATAATGAGCAAACAGTGATTTAAAAATGGAAACAGGAATGCTTGCTTTGTAAATATTTACCGTGAAGCTGACTTTCCTGCTCCCACTCAAGCAAGTGGCAAGGAACATGGTAGTGACTTACTAAGGAGAATGTGGCTGTAGACAGCCCAGAGAAGGTGGTACCACCACCATCATTTCACTGTCTGACTCAGCCTCACAGCCTGCCTGGTGTCAGAAACCTCCGTTCAGTAAGAGCCCAAAGTGTACGTGTTCATGTGCGTGCGCGTGTTTGTGTCTGAGAAAGGATTACTGACTGTACACTTGCAAACTGGAAGAGGTACTGACTACACTTGTTTGTTCCTTCCTGGGAAAATTCTGTGTACAGTGGCAATGCAACATCGTAAAAACCAGTTGCAGTCTGAACTGGAAATGGGTTTAGTTTGTGCCCATTTAATTGATTACATTAAGAATATTAAGAAGCTGAGAAAAAAAAATTGTTTTTCCTTTCCTAGCTTTCATTTATATGTTGTAAATGCTCAAAACAACTTTTATTAGAGTATATCCTTAATTAGGAGAGGCATGCTTTTAAAAGATTCTTTCTGTGTAACCTGACGTGTTGCACAGCAAGTTTTATTTAAGACCAGGATGTGCATGTTTATATCCAGTGCTTGCAGGGTACATGCCTGCTGTACATTTTGCTGAGGTCCTCCCTCAGAGGTGAGCAGCTCTGAGCGTACACATCAGCCCAGCGTGGGAGCATTTCCATGCCACAGCATGACTGACGCTCCCATCATCTCATTTTTTCTGTACCCGCTCATTTGTAGTGGAGCACGGAGCCAGTGGCGCTCTGTGTGCCGGGACCTGCCCTTGTGCCACCCGTGGGAGCCTTGGCATGGCCAGGGGTGGCAGGGCTGGGGGACAGGGATGCAGGGCCACCAGTGCTCCAGCTCGTCTGCACCCTCGCTGCAGATCCGCCCAGTCATAGAAAGAGACGGACGCTAAGTCTGTTTTGGGCCTTAAAGCAGCGCCAGACTGAAATCACCAGACTGAGAAGTAGATGATGGATGGGTGCAGGCTAAAAACTGGCTGAAAGCCCTGAATAACTCTCCAGTTTAGACATCACCACACTGGAGGAGACTTTGGCAGCATCTTCGCTTACCTTCCACTGAGGGCTGAATCATCCTTCTCAGCTGGGGTGAGCAGCACCTGGCCAGGGAAGAGACGCCAGGGAAGGATGCTGTGGTGCCAAGGGGCCGTGCCTGGCTGGGGCTTAGGGGGAGCTTTGGAGCTCAGGGCGCTCCTGGTTCCTCCACAGCCTCCCTCCTTTCTGCGCAGGGCAGATGCCTCCAGAGCCAGATGGAGCAAGATGTGTGGGGTTCCTCTCTGAGAAAAAGGCAGATTTATGTGGTTGCTCTTTTCTCCCTGTGCTGCAGAGTGGAGCCAGTGCCTCACCATCTCTCGGGAAGCAGAAGCTGTGGGCCTTGCCAGTGGTGTATGCACCTGGTGCCGATAGACTTGCCTTAGAAGTTGCTGGTAATGACATATTTAGGTTACAGCAGATCACATTTTCATTAGTGGTGCTGCTTCTGGAGAGGAGCGCTGAGTAGTAATCATTATTATTGCTTTAACAGATTGTATCTGTGCTCGGCTGCCACCTGCCACTCTCAATACTGTGCTATAGAGACAGCCCTGGTTTTAAATCCTAGTGGGTGACCTTATTATCAGTTCCGTGTTTTGAAAGCCCACAGAAGCCTGGCCGCAAATTCTACAATTTAGAAATAAATACATTGGAGGGTTCCTTTTCCTTGCTGTTTGGCTTCTGGGTCTTTAACATCCATACAGGTCATTTTTCATTTTTCTCTCTGCAGCAGGCTAAGATTTTAGGTGTGTGAAGGAGGGAAGGAAAGGGGGGAAGAGGGGAGGGAAGACAGAAGCAAGAAAGGAGAGAAGGGGAGGAGGGGAAAAAGAAGGGGGAGAAAGGAAGGGGAAAAGGGAATAATAGCAAGCAAGAAGAAGAAAAGAAAAAGAATTTCTACAAAACAATAGCAGGAACTGTGCCTTTAAGAAAAGTAACCGGTAAAATAAGTTTCATATAAAACCAGAGACAATAGCTCTGTCAAGACTTGGCTCGCTGAACAAGAGTGAAAGGCAAAGCAAATGAATATATTTTATCCAGAAATAGCTTGTCAGCTGAAAATTATCCATGCCAGCACAGACATTAACAGGGTTGTAAAGCCACTCCGTTCCCTTCTCATAAATTCCCTGGCTTGAATTAGTGAACTTGAGACTTCTGGTCCCCTCAGTACTCATGATTCTTGGGGCTCTAACCCACAGCAGTCCAGGTAATGGATTACCTTGGTGCTGAATTTTATTGTATTTTCTGATGTGAGAGCGCTGGGATTTCAGGCTTTTATACTTGAGTGCTACCTTTACTTTCTGGCCTGTTGAATAGGCAGGTGCCGAAGGACAGACTGTTTCGGGATCTCTGGTTTCTCTAGCTGGCTGAGGGTCGCAGAAGTGATACTTCAGAAAAGGAGTTAAGACAGTGGGGGATCCAGGAATAATAGCTTGGATGATGCTACAGAAATGCAAAACGATTTTGGGGAAAACACAGTCCTCTGAGCTTTGTCTGGAGGGCCAACCTCCCTAAGACTTGTCCAGGCAGTCACCTGGGCCAGCATGAAACATGGCATAGATTGGAAAGTGTGACTTTGGATCCATGTGCTGTATAAATCCATACATCCACCAGTTTAACAGAGATACACAAGTTTACACCACTGTGGCCACATCTTTAATTTATAATCCAAAGCCTTTGTCACAAACCTGGGGAAAATGACTCCATAATGTGATCCTTGACACAGGGAACAGTGTCATTGAAATGCAAACTGTGGATTGGCTGCGGTCAAAGGTTTGTGGTATGCATTGCTTCCATTTTAAACGTGTGTAGAAAGAATGGATTTGTGGTTGAAAGCCTGACAATGCTGTTATCCTTGTTCAATTTTTTAGCACCATCTGTTCTTCCCAAGTAGAAATTCCTGACAAATCATTCGAGCAAAAACTTACTTTATTTCTCTATGCAGCAGATGAACCATTAGAGTTACGTAAATCTGGTTGGGCAAAGAAATATGTTTATAAAATGATTGGTTTAAGTCTTTGTTGTCTGAGAAAATGACTTTTTAATGTACTGACAGCTGTCTCCCTCTGGCATGTTTTCAGTTTAACAGTTTATGTTGGAGCCAGATCATTTGTTTCATAACTGGCTGTAGCATAACAAACAGCACTTTTAAATCTCCAATCAGCCCACGTATCATATAAATGTTATCTGTCCCAATTGGGATACTTTTCCAATCACTATGTTTTCTTAATCGTGCCTGAAAAATACGTAAATAATATGGCCACATGATAATCCTCTTCTAAGTCATACAGACAAAAACGTGAGTTGAATGAAACATTTGGATATTTTTATTAGGTCATTTTAATTTAGATTTGAGGAAGATACCCGGCACATTAATGCATATTTATTTATTTGCTAAAATAATTTTATAGTGCTTATTTAAATCCTATCTAGAAAAAAAATATTATTATTTTCTGATCCCTAGAGCTTCCAAAGCCCAGTGTGCTGGGCACTGTGCAAATACACTCTGGATGCTTACAGGCTAAATCAGGGGTTCATTTAAATGTCTTCATACATCGCTTTCAGATATAAGAGCACTGGGCTTCATGGTCCTATCCCTCCATCTATATCCAGTGGTGTCCAGCTGAACCCAGGCTAGTTTTGCGTGGTGCATGCAGAAGTCCACACGCAATTTGCTGTCACCATTCCTATCCCTTAAGCGTCATACAGGACATCCTCAGCACCACTTCGGAGCAGTGCCTGCATCTTCGGTTGAAAACTGCAGTCTGAACACAGAAATCACATCATAGGCGCAGCTGGAAGTGAAACAGAGGGAAATTCCCTTCATTTCCATCTGAAGTGGTCTTTTGACATCATTTTATCTCCTTAATGGTATGTGGTGGACACAATCTAGAAATGGCACCATCGCAATATTATTTCTTTTATTGGCACTGTGATGCTACATTTCCCAGTTTCACAGGGAAAAGAGAAGATGATAGCCCACTTCATCTTGCAGTTGTACCGTGTGTATTCTGTGTACCATGATGCCACCAATACTCATTCGATAAGAATTCCGTAACATCATTTTGAAGAGATGTTACTGATTTTACTAATTGATTGGATCCACTCGTCATGGAACCAGAGGAATGCTGAAGTCTTAAATTTGTTCTTTATTCCCGAACCATAGCATTTGTACCCTCTTCTAAATCCCATTCTTCAAATAAATTTTGCATACAAGGTGGGAAGGATCTACTGTAAGCAGAAAATTTTCTTGCTAACCAAACAGTGAATGTTACCACTTTCTGGCATATTTCTGAGGCACATCTGTGCCTGTGATCTGTCCCTAGGCCATATACATTCTGAACTGAAACATTTATTTTGTGTCACAATAATGTGCTTATGGACCATGTAAAAGCAGAACAAATATTAAAACCTTTGCAAGCCTTATACCACAAATGAATAGATGCATAAGGAAGTAAAAATAGAAGCTCTCTGTAGAAATGGGTGTCTAGATAAAACATCTGCAAGGGAAAATGTGTCTGGAAGATGGCTTTTTAGATTAAAAAAAGAAGCCCAATTAAATAAGTAAGTATTTGTTGGCAGGCTGTTGGAGGTTGCAGCCATAGGTAGGTAGGAAAGACGGTCTTCTGACCTGTAGCTTCCAAGATTTTTACTGTAATCTGTGACAGTAATTTTGTGATACCAGTGTAAAACCTGGAGCTACAAAGGCAACATTACTGAGGTTATACTGACTGTGCATTGTATGGGTTCCTTTCCCTTTCTTTCCCTGTGAAGACTGGCAAATCTGAATTAACTCTGATTCCTGGTGAGGCTTGGATATCATGGCTACATTGGACCATGGGAAGTCTCACTGAACATAGTATTCACTGTGTGCTGGTCACAACTCTGGAGCAGGTGGTACCACATGGAGCCTTGTGAGGAGTTTTGGGGTAAATGGGGGAAGAGAGTCAGGAGGGCTCTTTTGGTAGGAGGTATGATGGATGGGAACATCTTTTTATCACAGGACTTGCCACATCAAGTAAGCTGACCTTCAATGGCAAAAGAAGTGTAATGGTCAGAAAGGGAGCTATGGGACTTGTGTGAATATCTTAGATGATCCAGTTCCAACTGAAAGGAATACTAAGTGAGTGAAGTGAGCAGTTGACACGCTGGAGGGAAGGGATGCCATCCAGAGGGACCTGGACAGGCTTGGGGGGTGGGCCTGTGCAAACCTCATGAATTTCAACAAGACCAAGTGCAAGGTCCCGCAACTGGGCCTGGGCAATCCCAAGCACAAATACAGGCTGGGCAGAGAATGGA
>RSEF01000001.1:146060918-146075797 GCA_003993805.1 Himantopus leucocephalus | reverse complement strand
TCTTTAAAGTCCCTTCCAACCTAAACTATTCTATGATTCTATGGAGTACACATTGGATTTATTATTTAATCTACCTCTTTTTACTGTTTGCGTAACGTTAGTGAAGATCCACTCATTTTGGAATCTGAGAAGCCTGCATGTGTTATATGCTACATATGTCACGTGTCTTTTAGGACATGGACTCATATAATTGAAACTCTGGGAAAACCTGCAGTTTAAGCTATTTAAGCTGAAGCTGCACCTGTACTTACCTGCAGATGCATTGCAGCTCTCATCTGATCATTCTGCCTGTGGGAACCAGAGTGAAGGAGAGAAGAGACGCCAGTTCGTAGTTGGTTCATGCCCTAGTTCAGGTACCAGAACTCAAATGTGCTCCCAGATTTGGTCACAGAGATAGAAGCTGGAGTAATTTTCAGGGCTAAACAGTTTTGTTGTGAAGTCCCAGCTCTCAGGTGTTATAAGTGAAGGAGCTGGTCCCAAGACTATGTGGAAAGATCTGAAATCCGGGTCAGTCTTGCTCCTTCTGTGACTTGGGAAGCTCAGACTCATGGTATGTAGGCAAAGCAGTCATGTCTGTCTGAGTAGTGTTCAGTTCTGGGGAGCTCTGCCAGCACAGTGGCATTCAAGGTGGGCTTTTCTCCAAGTGTCAGGGGTTTGGTGCAGCTCAGGATGGAGCGATAGCTCTGCTGGGTGAAAACAGTGCAAAGAAAAGCTGAAATTAAACCACAGTAGTAGAAACAAAATACTGATAATTCTGAGTACAAATTTCATAACCGATTTTATAACACCACCACCCCCCCCCTCGATTCTGTGTTTTAAATTGTGGAAGCTCTTGCAAGATGCTCTCAGCTCTGAAGTGTGTCCTAAAGTACATTTTTTGCAGCCATTCAGGTGACAATGGAGTGTCAGGAATGTCACATTAGGTGTGTGCAGATATGTAATAGCATTTATGAGCTTCCGTGATGACACAGGCTTTGTTGAAGCTCTCTGACTATAACAGATCTCAAATAAGTGATTGTTCTGAATAAATTGTCTACGCTATTGTTTTCCCACTGCAAACAGAGCAGAGCCATTTTTAAACAGGATGGATAAAAATGACACAGAATTCAATGTGTGAAATAAAAGGACAATTTCAATTATATTTTCCCTGATATTTTCTGAACACTTCTCATCATTTTTTTTTATTGCACAGTTCTTTCAGTTCAAGAAGAGACAAGGCTTTGGAAAGTCTTGCCTCCCACTAATAAACATGGGAGTAGCACACAATCATTCACTTAATGTTTTGGAACAAGGAGCCTCTTATGCAGCTACAAAAGGGGCAGAGCTTGGGAAAACTTTGATATGGCATTTCTCCAAGCCACAGCTGAAGAGAGCTGTGCTTTTGTTTCCTAGATTTCAGATGCTAATTGCAGCAGGATACTTGTCCAATGCATTAGTGAAAGCCTTCAATAAGACAAAGGTGCTGCAGCAGTCAATATTCATGGTTCAGCAGATGAGCCGAAGCCTCAGTATTTTACTGCGGAACACAGTGCGGTCTTCCTGATGAGCCATTGCAGTGGGTTCATGACCTCTCATGGTCATTACAGATCCCACGTCAAATTTCGTGAAGAGGTGCTGTCAATCCAATACAGATGATAGCAGCCTGACTCCTGAAACCCTCCCCGCAGTTTTAGCCAGATGCAGCATTTTTGCTGTCTTAGGTTGTGATTTACAGAACATTTACAAGATATTTCACTTCAGAGCAAGCGGAACAGCGGCAGTGAGTAGGGCAGCGTGCCTGATCAAGGACTGATGTACACACGCACCCTTGGAGGAACAGCCTTCGGAAGGACTGTAATTTACAAGACACTGTCTTGTCCGAACAGACTGATGTTTCAGGGAATTTCACAGGCCACTCTACCCACTTGCAGCACATCTGCTTTCTGCCTGCTTGCCCTCACTCCTTTGCTCTCAGGGCTGCCTGTAATCCCAGCCAGCTCCAGCGCGGAGAGGCATGACTCAGGCCACGAGGGAGATTTCAGGCAGCTTCTTGCTAGCAGGCAGCCGTTTTTTCCCTTCCGTGTCCCTCATCACCCAGCTCCTGTTTAAACCCTAGCCGAAACCAGATGGTGGTGAATGCGCTGCTGATGATGATGATGCCATGAAGCAGAGGGTGGTCTGGAGCCCTGCTGCCTTCTCCTCTCCCTCCGCCCTGGGGGCACGTCCCCCACGGCGCTGGGG
Organism: Himantopus leucocephalus; assembly: GCA_003993805.1. Lineage (NCBI taxonomy): Eukaryota > Metazoa > Chordata > Aves > Charadriiformes > Recurvirostridae > Himantopus > Himantopus leucocephalus. The sequence goes on along the minus strand of RSEF01000001.1, from coordinate 146,073,577 downwards.
TCCCTGGGGCACTGCTGCTGGTGCAGAGGGACATAGCATTACCCGGGGAAAGGAAATGTCTGAAGTCGGAGACGATCCACGCTCATGTATTGGGTCCTTAATTAATACAGTGCTTGAAGAATGGAAAGGTACTATTTAATAGGGCACAAAAGAAGTAAAAGACATTTAATTTCTAACGTCTTCTGTTTTAAACAGCAGCGTCAGCTAAAATGTGTGTATTTTTAAATTTAGCTTTCATACTGTTCCAGTTCTGGAGCCAGTCACATTTTCCCTGTGGTAATATTACTAAAGTAACTCTCAGCTGAGCCCGTAGCCTTATTTTTTGTCTCATCACTCTTTGATAACTGGAAACATACCATATATATTAGGCATGTACTGGAAATGAAGAATTATAGAAAACGGCTGTCTCATCCTTGAGAATGACAAAGTATTTTGCCATCAAGAAAATCAGCCGCAGATTGTCTTTTGGAGTAATTCACAGCCAAAAGGTCATGAAATCTGTTTTAATGATCAGTCTTCCCTTTAAAAGCCTCAAAGTGCCTGCATTATATTCATTGTGGATTCAGATTATTTCTTTTTTAATTACAGCAATTAAAAACATTAGGTCAAAATGTTCATTAGGACCCATAAATGGAGGAAACCACAGTTTGGGTGGGGTGAGAGGAAGAGATGCTCATTGCTCCATGTTTTGCTGCTCCAGTCCTGTGCCACACTGGGCAGTACTAGGAGCGAGTGCCCCGACTAAAATGGTTTTGGTTTGCTGAAATGCTCACCACTGCTTCATTTTCTTTTCAGAAATATTCCTGCCCATTACTGAATGTTATTGTGAGAATTAGATGCCATCTTGTGGTCGGATTTTCATCTCACAAGCCTGAGCTTGCTTTTCTGAGAAACTAGTTCAATTATCCTTCCCGCTTGGGGATGCAAAATTACTAAACCAGCATTTTCAGATTTCAATATAAATCCAAGTCCGCCACTAAGTCTTGCAGGATTTTATGGTAAAAACTAGCCAGTTTCAAAGTAAAATTGTCTGATATGAACCATAACCTAGAAATTGGCATTTAGAGATAATAATAATTTGTTAAGTTATCAAAACAAAATGCTGATATGTGCAATTTATTTTTTCCAAAGTCAAGCAAACATATTAATTTTGCAAAGTGTAATGATTTTGTGCAGCTGCTTGGAAAAAGGTGGTGCAAGCATTATTCAAGGGAAAGCTTTTTTTCCATAATTTAGGGTGATAGAAATAGCGGTTAGGACTACCTCATACTTTCCACGTTTCCTCACCTCTCAACCTCAGATACAAAGCTGAGTAGTAACAATACCAAAATCTAAAATCTCTCTGGAGTACAAAGCTTATAGTCTTTGGGAGCACTTAAATGTAGATTTTTGTCCAGTTGGTTATTCAAGAATTACCCATGAAGTTAAGATACAGCTATTGCTTTTGATACGCTATTCCCAGTGCTCTGGTATGTTTTGTACAACATAAAGATCCACTTTCTCATTCCAATCTCTTCAGTAAATGAAAGAAAAGCCAAGAGTATGATTGCAGAAATATTTTAGCAATAGTGGATAACTGCCATCGAGGTTTCTTCACAAAGGACTGTGCCATGAGCTCTGGTACAGGGCACATATAGGCAGAGCAATAGAGTCCTAATTATGTCAAAGACAAGTCCATTCTCTGGAACAGCTGAGGAATGAAAGCAATAACATGGATATGAAGCAGCTTTACCTCCCACTCCTTTTGGGCTCCGAGTTCAGTCCAGCTTGGTTTTAAAAAACAACGTTTGCATCTGTTAGACCCGCTCTCTGTGTACAGCTGTGCACCGCCTGCGTACAGGCACCGGCTGTGTGGGTGCTGTATGGACACGGGCACACTGACCGTGTCCACGTGTCTATACTCATAAATGGAGCATGCCCAGAAGCTTCCCTGGCCATCCGGACCGACTGCTGGGGGACAGCCCGTGTCCGTGCCAGTTCACCATTTGGCTTGCAAATGGAGGCAGCTGCAGGCACACCGCCTGCCAGCGATGGCCACCCTGCTGCCTTCACTGCCAGATTGTGCCTGGAAGCTGCTCCGGGGGAGCACTAGCTCAGCCAAAATATGGGTCAGGGCAGTCTATGGTAGACGCTTGTGGTCCTGTGCTCAGGAACCTGCTTGGATTGACTAGGATGGATGAGCCTTGAGTAACAGAGGTGCTACGTATGCAGCCAGGGGAGGAACAGAGTAACATAGACTGTTATGGGCTATTTATTTGTTATTTGAGGTAATACTGTACATCATCCAGCAAAAGAAAAGAAACCAAGACCTGAGGAGCTTGCAAGATGAGGGAGGGGAGGAAAGCAAAGGCTCGGTGATGGGAAGCGCCTGGCCAAAGCTGCCGAGCCAGCCCACGGCAGCGCTGTAACCAAAACCCACCTGCAGGAAGGGGAACCCACAGCCGGGTCCCGGCGGTGCCGCCGGCCCATTCGGCACCCAACCTTGCATCCCAACTGAGCAGAGGGATATGGGGAGGTGTCGCCATCCCCGTGCTGTACCCGCTTCCGTGCTGGAAGGCAGGCTATCAAGGCGAGTTAGGAGAAGAGAGGAGTGGGGAGCTCTCCCAGGCCAGCCATGTAATAGCTCCAGACGACATGTGCTTAACTGGTGTCAATTTGTGGAGGAACATAACGGAGTGAAGGTGTGAGTGTAAGCAGGGCATACAGTGAAAAGAGAGACTCTGTACCACTGCCAATTGATTTTTATTTTTTTTTTTTGGCAGCAAAGTGGCTTTTATTCTCGCTGCATCGCAATGAGGGCTTCAAAGCCCATTTAAGTGCCTGTTTGCCTTTCCTTTTACTCTGCATTGCAGCTGGCATGCCCGAGAAAGACAGCTTGCTCTGAATGCACATTAAGGCTTGGCCAGCACGTGTGTAAAGCAGAAGTGATATACCACCATTTCATAGCCAGCAGGCATCAGAATCAAAGAAAGCCGAGGGGATGACGGCGTTCCCATTCCTCCCAGGTGCGTCCTCATCTGTGTCAGCTGAGGCACAGCCATCAGCGCTGTGGGCTTCGCTCAGATGTGCCTCACTGAAAGGGATGGAGCTGAATGAAATGCAAACCGCCAGAGCTGGTTATTGGGATCTGAGTGACCTGTTTCTTTAAGGGTGCTTCTGCCTGCAAAAGTAGAATTCCTCTACATCCACACATTTAGTTTGAAAATTTGACCAAACGGTTGTGAAATTTTGTATTTGATGTTGGTTCTTTTCTCTCTCCCCACCCCCCCCCCCTTTTTTTTAATCNCCCCCCCCCCCCCCCCTTTTTTTTAATCAGTTTCTACACTGATTGACATTAGGAAAAAAAAGTGAGGAAAATAAGTTTTTTCTTTTTTGCAAGTGTTTCATTTCCCTCCTCCCTGTGTCTGCCAAATTTGACAAGTAGCAAATAGAGCAGCACCGCATCCTGCCTTGGGTCAGGTCAGAAACACACAGTGCTGCGAAGTCAGCACAATCAGGAATCAAAGTATCTATAAATGTCAAGTGTATCTTTCATAGATTGTAGAGGTGAAAGGAACCCCTGCATTCATGTGCTTTGGTCTTCTGTATAAACAGGAGGTCGCAGAGCAGAGAGGTTGCAGAGAGTTCTCTGCAACTGGATGACAGCCAGTTTAGGAAGACACTTAATTTCATTTTAAAAGCCTGTACAATTCCCCTGGTAAATCATTCCAGCTGTTAATTTCCTTACTTCAAGGAAATTGTGTCCTATTTCAAGGCTGTATCTGGCAGAGTTCGGCTTCTAGCTACTGAATCTTGGTAAGCTGCTGTCTGCAGGATGGAAGAGCCGGGGCTGGGGGAGCTGTGCGGCTTTCTGGGGGAGGAAGGGGGAATGTGTGGGTGTTTCTTCTGTATCATTAACAAAGCAAATGCACAGCCCTGGCCAGTGCCGACAGTATCTTGCAATCCTATTAAGGTCCTCCTCCTCCCTCTTTCCCATGAATTCATGCCTGTAAAAGTAACTCCCAAGCCAGCGTTTTTTCATGTGTAAATACCCATATAAAATGATTGTAAGACCTCTCACCCTTGCTTGAACAAAGTGAATAACTCAGTCCTGCATTCTAAGATTCCCCTCCCCCTTCTGGATCGTTTTCTGTGTCCTTCCTTTGAATTCCCCCTCTCCGACATCCTCCCTGGCAGCACACTATTCCAGCAGCAGTCTTACAATTACTGCATACGGAGGCAAGATCCCTTTCCAGCCTCCTTTCCTACCCTGATACTCCTTTTCATGTGTTGATTTTTCTGCATTATAGTGATCGCCAAGCCCTTTCCTGACACATTGCTTTCTGTGAGAAGCAGTCCGTTCCCTCAGCTGACACAAATACATCTCCAAAGGGGTGGCTGAAAAGTCTTTCCAAAGACAGACTTGCCTTCAGCAGGGTGATTGTCCCCAGGCCAGGACCGGAGCTCGTCTCCTGCTCTGACATCCTCAGTCCTCTTTTGGCTGGTCACCCCGAGCAGTCACACAGGTCTTGGTCGCACGGTCTATCTAACAGGTTAAGCTCCTCAGATGTTTCTGCTGAAGTTTAAGTTTCTACTTATCTCTGGATCATGATAATGCTTCACTGACTATGAGTTCAAACTTGGTATTGACACTAGAAAGAAATTTTTTATGATGAGGGTGGCANATGAGGGTGGCGAGACACTGGACAGGTTGCCCAGAGAAGTTGTGGATGCCCCACCATTAGAAGTGTTCAAGGCCAGGTTGGATGGGGCTTTGAGCAACCTGGTCTAGTGGAAGATGTCCCTGCCCATGGCAGTGGGGTTGCATTAGAATGTATTTAAAGGTCCCTTCCAACCCAAACCATTCTATGATTATGTGTTTTATGAAAACTTGTGTGACCCATATTTAGTCACCTAGGAAGCTTTTAGCAGTCCAAAAATGGAGACAAATACTTAAATCTGAGTGTCACCAGCACATAGAAGCCTGGAGAACTGGCAGCCTCTTGCACACAGNATCTAAGTGCCACCAGCACATAGAAGCCTGGAGAACTGGCAGCCTCTTGCACCAACCACATCTCCTAAGGGGGATCCCTGTGGCAAAATAACCAGTCTGAGTATAGTCACTGACCTTCTACCAGATCCAGCCCTGGTTACGGTTCAGTTTGTAGAAGCTGGTCAGGATTATTTTGCCACTTTAATGGCATCGATGATACTAACAAGACACTGCTGCAGCATCCCAGTAACTCCACCTGAAATTACACTCCTGGAAAGATCAAAACAGCAGACAAAAATTATTTGAAAACTCCTGAGACCATCACCAACCTACTTCTTGTTCCCACTAGTTAGTTTTCATGGGTAGATAGGCATCACAAACTAGCTTTGAGATTTTTTGGCCAAGTAAAATAGAAAAAGTTTATTTATAAAAAAATATATTCAATAATGTTTATCTACAATGTTTTATAACTGCCAAGTGGGGGAACAGTGCTAAGAACAGGAAAAATTCCTCTTATTTCAACTCAAAGTTCTGACAAAAAAAATAAATCCATCTGTTTAGAATATAATATAGACATCCACCTTCCTGCCTTCACTTAAGAAGTATGGAAAAATATTGCACTGTCACTTCTACTCAGACCCAGCAAGAAGGGATTGCTTCTCACCATACCTGCTCACAGTCCAAGCTAATCCTTTCCTAGCACTTGTCTGTTAATATTTAACAGGTTCCAACACACTCGGATTCAATGGCCAAAAAAGTCGCTTATAAAGTAATCCTGTATTCAGATTCTTTTTTAGTTTCTAATACTTAATCATTGCCTTTGTGAAATACTTTTGATTACTTAGAAATTCTGACATGACCTTAATACATCTTTCATAAAGAATTACTGCAGAAGTGACAAGTTAATTTTGTATTGCAAAATATGAGGACAGCAGTAATATTTTATTGACAGAATTTTGTCACAAATAGGAGATAATTTTTCTACTAATAGAAACATAATTTTTTCTCTTCAGTTATTATTAATTTCTTTAATTTGCAGTTATTCAGATATTTTCTGTGTATTTAATTATTGCTCTCCGCTAACTCCTGAATAAGCTTAATATATATTTATCTGTAATAAAATATTATCTATATTCAGCAATTAAAGGAAAGCAACACCATTAGGATTGTAAATAATTGAACAGTAGAATTTATTTCTTACAATAAGCCATGAACTAAAACTGAAGTAAAGAAAGTCTCAGGCTCCTTTTCTAATTTTAAATAGACCTAAATAGTAAATTCCTGTCAAGCACATAAATTAAATGCATCATCTTTATTAGTTTTTTGGTCATCCATTGTAAAAATGGTAACCTCAGTAAATTCGCTTGGTAATGCTGTAGAAACTCCCGCATAGCTGTAGCATAGGAATTGCACAGTGTCCAAAATGCGACAACGAAAGCAGAATCGCTCTGCTCTTCAATGCATTTTTACAAAAANTCTTTGTCATTTATGTGTCCTATGAAAAAAAAAAAAAAAAAAGGCTAATTAATTATGCCGTACACCTATTCTCAGGCTTTTTATGGAACTAGCAGCTGCGGAATCGAGTCCCTGAAATTGTACCGGGGCCTTTCTCTTTCTCCAGTCTTCGAAGTGAGTGAACTGAATAGGTTATGTGGATACCTAAATTGACTAAAAGTAATAGGACAAACAAAGACTGCAGTGCAAAAATACATTTCCCTCACCTGCTGTTAGCGGCAAGGGTGAGTTATCACTCTAGCCCTTAAGATGGATGACATATTGATGCATCCTCCTTTCTTCCACCAACAGTGTTTATTGACCCACGCAGTGCCTGCATGGGAGAGGTGGCGTTCCCGTTGTAGGAGGGTTGGGCAAGAGAACAAAGTGCGTTGGATTGCTTCTTTTGTGGAGCCTTCCTGAGCTCCTCCTGCTGCCGGATGCTGCCATAGGCTGCACCGTGTCGCTTGGATATCTGGTTTCTGAGCTGTGGAGATCAAGAATGACTACTTTTGACCAAGGAAGATAAGCAAGGTGTGAGGAGCCCTCTGGAAGCTGCATGATAAAATGAAGAGGAGGAAAACAGTAGTGAAAAGTTTAAATTGATCAACGCCTACCTGGTTCTGCAGCTAGTGCAGCTGAGAGGCTTCTGAGGCCACTGGTGGCCCTGGATCCAAGCCCAGGAGGCCACTAGCATGGATGCAGCAGTGTTGTGACTGTGCTGAGACCCTCCGTCTGTGATTCTGTCCGCCTTGCTGGCCGTGGCTGAGGCTGAATGGGGCTATGGCAGCACTGCAGGGTGCTCCTGCATTTGTGCTTTAGTTCAGCTCAGGGGTGAGCTTTTGAAGCAAATGCCCAGACCCCACCTCTGCACATCGGTTTAGTGATCACAGAGCACTCTTGGGTTGCAGGGACTGGATTTTATTGGGAAAACTGAAGGGTGGAAGTGCTTCAAGACTGTAATGAATGCATCGCAGCCATAGATGGGCATTCGGTATACAAGGCTGGACTAGAGCTGGGTATACATCCCATGTAGGATGGGTATAGCATAGGTCCTCAGCACAACTGGTTCACTCTAGAGACCTGCTCCTGTTGACCCATGTGATCTGCTAATACAAAACCTCGTTGAAGAGTGCCACCCCCTCAGTTTCCTGCCTGCCCACCCCAGCCCTTTCTGTCCCTGTGTTTGTTCCCCTCAGCTCTGCCAACCAAGGTCTTTGTGGGGGCTGGATCACTGAAACGACCTGAGTCAAGACTGAGAAGAAGGGTTTTATTTTGCCTCGAGCTGAACTTCTTGTTCGGCACAACTGAAGAGCGCAGCATGCTGCCATGGGGCAGGGGATTGAACAGCCCAATGGTGGGGAAAGGCAATCATTGCGTTAGCGTTGATATGAGTTTGTAGAAACAGCATTTTCCTTTCAGCCTGACAAGAATCATAGAATCATCAAATTGTCCAGATTGGAAGGGACCTTTAAGATCATCAAGTCAAGTTAAGCCAGGCGAGGTTTAGATTGGATATTAGGAAAAAATTTTTCACTGAAAGGGTTATTCAACATTGGAATAGGCTGCCCAGGGAGGTGGTGGATTCACCATCCCTGGAGGTGTTTAAAAAAAGGGTAGATGTGGTACTTGGGGATATGGTTTAGAAATGGTTTTTGTCAGGTTAGGTTAATGGTTGGACTAGATGATCTGAAAGGTCCCTTCCAACCTTAACAATTCTATGATTCTATGATTCTAAGCCCAACCATCAGCCTAACACTGCCAAAACCACCACTAAACCATGTGCCTAAGCACCACGTCTATCCATCTTTTAAATACCTCCAGGGGTGGCGACACCACCACTTCCCTGGGAAGAAGAAGCTGTAAGCTACTTCCAAAACACCTTTCCCACATCGGCCTCCCTTCCCTTGTTTATCCCAATTAGGAGGAGTTTTTGAGGCCAAGTCAGTCAGTTTAGGAAAAATACAAACACCATTGACCACTGACACTTGAAACTCAATAGCTGTACAAAGGTAGCTCAGTAAGAGTAGATATTACATTGCTCATTATTCTTCTATGCCCTGGCCCCATGATCCATTCATGAGGGCAAAAGTATTTTAATGCATTAACTGGAACCTCTGCCAGCTTTTGGACTGATATAATTTGTGGCTGATGAACTCTTGTAGTCCATCATTAAATTCCCTAATAGGTTCTTTCACAGGCTGCTGTTGTGGAAAGCTTGCCAAGTCTGAATGATTTTTTGCTCAGGTCTTTTCCATATGCTTCCAAACCCCTGGATGAAGCCTGAGAGGTTAACACAGAGACATCAGGCAATAATTATTATTTCTCAATGGACACCTTGTGCGTGGCATTTTCCTGAGTTACTCGGTGAAACTATTGAAGGCAGAAGGTCCCATAGTTTTAAAATACCTCTTAATAGAAGATTCTATACACTAAAATTATGAACTGAGGTGAAAAAAGCTGTCTGTTACAGTGATGAACTTGCCTAGTTGACTGAAGTTACTTATTTTCTTTTAAATTATTGTTTGATTATTAAATCTGTTTGATGTCAGAATCAGGATTGAAATATTTCTCCATCAACTTTCTGAAAATCAGGCAAACTTGCATCTTGCCAGCATAGCTGGAGACAAAATAGGGATGATATGAGAAATGACATAAATAAAGGATTTTCTAGAATTTGTAGAAATAAAGGCTTTGTAGAAATAAAGGGCTATTCACCAAGTGATATTTGTCTAGAGGTCTCACTAGAAATGGCAGTAATGAGAATTAGAGGACACCAAGGTTTCTGAGAGCTCCACTCATTTGTAGATACATTGGCAATCTTTCTGTGTCTGCCTCTTCCCCTGAGAAACAGAATGAAGGTTTCTTTTTGTTCTTGTAACTCCCTTCATATCGTGTGGGGTTCCTGAAGCTGTGCCTTATACTGGTTGGTCGCTGCCTAATGTCTGTCAGGAGGGACTTAGTCTTTATAACAGATAAACTAAAGAGCAAACCAGCAATTTTATTCTAGCAAAATTATTATGTCATTTGATTACAGGAATTGGGATTAGAAACACATAAAAGAAAGAGAAAAATAAATCTAAGAAGTGCAATTCTCCATGATGTTTAGCAATTAGAGCTGCTCCCGCATCTCAGATAACATGAGGGCCTGACAGTCTGGTTCCCCCACACTGAGGAATATCCTTTGTGACTGTATTTTCTCTTTTTGTCCAACGTAGAGTCTTATCCCTATCTATCTTGTCAGTCTGCAGGATGTCCTTTCCACCTTTTCTTTAATTCTTCAGCACAGCTCTAGCGTCACTGAGCTCTTCTCTCCCACCTACCTGTGATCATTTATGGATCTTCCCTCCTGAGCAGGGGGACCCATCTTCCTCTTCCCTCCCCTGGAATTGGGTTCTGATGTTCAAGCTACAAAGGCTTTAAATGGGACACGTCCCAGTCCTTGCAGCGCCTCTGCACATGCACTAACGTTGCAGACATTACCAAGCAGATCTTTTCTACCTTAAAGAGCCTTCTTGTTCTTCATATCATTTTCAGGATTGCTACGGAGCTTTTTAAAACCTGTGCTATGAAAAAAGATTCACAGTGCTGATACCTGATTATATCCACAATCTCTGGCTCAGTGGTAATGCATTGCCAAGACTATAGGTGACAAATTAATGACTGGGGTGACAGTCCTGGAACTCAAATGGAAGTATCCCGCTTTTCCAGTATGTCCCTTTTCCCCCTTCACCTTTTATTGGTTTTAAGGGTTCTACTTATGTTTTATAATTGGGCAATGCAAGCTCAGCTTCAGTGGCTGGGCAGAGTAGGACCGGGGCTCTGGGGACTGGAAATCAGTTCAATCACTGAAACTACTGCCTGCTGGCAAAACTGCTGCTGAGCAGCAGCTTCCTGGAGGTGCAAAGTCCTGTGTTGTGAGAAGAGGGGTTGCGGTGACCCCGAGAAGGAGCTTCACAAGAGCTGGGAGTCAGAAGTGCCAAATCCTGCAGCCGGGAAACCCTGCCGCCCCTGGGGGAAGGATGCAGGCACCTTCTCCTGCCAAATTCTGCTGCCAGTCTTGGCCCCACACGGCGAGGTTTTGTGCCCTGCAGAGCTCTGTGCGAGGTGCAGTCAAGGAACTGAGCCCTGACAGGGGGAAGGTACCAGGGACTCTCTGGCCGGGGATATCCTGCAGTCGCGAGAAGCAGAGGCTTCTCGTCTAGTTTTCCTCCATGGCACTTGCAAGAAGTTGAGTTGACCAGCAGAGTTCCTGGAAGCTCTCTGAAAACTGGAGGTGATATTATGGCAAACATTAAAAAGGAAAAGTGCGGCTATGGATATTGTTCATTCAGGTTACAGCTTACATCCAGCATGTGCTAGCTGCCTTCAGCCTCTCTCAACCTGTGTCACTGGGTGTCCACCTTGCTTTCAGTGCTAGCTGATGCTCTGGGGAGAGGTTGGGACCTGCCTCCTTTTTGACTTTGTTTGGTTCACAAAGATTGCGAAGCATGAATGATGCTGTATCTAGCAGCGGTCTGGGAAAAGCTGATGACAAGTTGTGCAAATCTGGTGTCTCCTAGCAAATACAGATCAGCCAAGAGAATAGGAGCTGGAAAATCAGTTGGCCTCACACTGTCAAGATCGTCCTGGCAAGAATTACCAGGGAACACAGCAGCTGCGGACCATCAATCCATCCTCATCCAGCATGGAGGAGAGTGCCGTGACCAAAGAATATACATCCTCGACGAGATTTAGAAAATCAGTTCTCAGGGGAGAAAAGAATTCGCTCTGCCCTCAGTGAATAATTCAACTAAGGAGTTTTGCTTTGGGCAACTTGTGAAAGTAGCAGAGCTTCATGTGTAAAATGGTATTTCTGAAAGCTTTACCCATTAATTTAACATGGCTTAGCTCAACTCCAGCCTTCCTTCTGCAGTACAGTCCATCTTCTGCTTTGCTAGTCAAGACTGATGTATTCCTCTGTGGTGTGAAGTGAACCAGCTGCTTGCAGATCTCAACTCTCTTCCACAGCAAAGCAAAAGGGGAGCTTTAGAACAGCAAAGGAAGTCATACAGAATTTCCACTATACTCAGCAATTTCTTATTCATTCTGTGCTATGCAGTATTCATTTATGGATAAAGATGTTATAAGAGCCATTTAAATATACGATTGTCATAAATATTCATAACTCCTTTTGCAAGACTTTTTAGAAATGTATGGAAAAACAGCAAAGGTATTTCAGGGCTTCTTTTCTCTGTACAGTTTTAGAGATATTAATGCTTGTGAAAAGCAAGGGGCAAAGGGGACTGTGTAATCATGAGTGGCAGTCATGTAATATAATGTTCGTTCAAACTGGACTTTATAGCCAGTATACGAGAATGCAGAGCACATGCACAGATACATCAAGTAAACTGGGGCTTGTATTTAAAGAAATACAAGCTGTTTTTTTAACTAAGTTCCAAATATCATTGGAAAATATACGTTAAATACACCACCTTAACTCCACTGACTAATGTTGAGATGTTCAGTACCAAAATAAAAGGAGACATATAGAAATCTAACAGAAGAGTAATTCTAGGAAAAGCGTAATGGATAGTGCAAAATCCAGGGCCTATTGCGGCTTTATGACTGGCATGGATGTTTTGTTGTTACCCTGCTGCTCTTTACATATAACTTCAGTGTACCTGCTGAATGTCTGTAGGCTGATGATTTGCAACATTTAAACTGTATAAATTTGCAAATGCTGAAGGCTTTTCGACTCTATCCCCTGAAAGCTGTCCAGCCCAAGTGTGTTCCAGCTGCTCAGAGCTGGAATTGGCCTGGGATCACAGGAGCAGTCATCCTCAATTCATCCAGTAGCAGAAACAGAATTTGCCTCTTATTTTTTCTTGCAGCAAAGAGACTTTTGGGAGCAAGAAGGTGTAGCAAGGGAGGCTGGAGGACAGAAGAGAAAGGAAAAGATAGAAGTTTTGAGGGTCTGGAGAAAATGTGGTACAATGAGAGGCTTAAATCTTTCAGCCTATTTATTTTACCTAAAAGCAAGTTCATGGGTGATGTGATTTCTGTGAGTATTTTCACAAGAGGAAACTGCTAGGTGCTAAAGCAGTCTTTGATCCTTGAGAGAAAGATTCAGTGGTGTACTGTAACAATGTCTGAGGAAGCTGGACCCAAATAAAAAATTAGGCAATGATGTTGAGAAAGGAAGTCAAAACAC
>RSEF01000001.1:146025041-146060818 GCA_003993805.1 Himantopus leucocephalus | reverse complement strand
ATGATCTTTATGGTCCCTTCCAACCTAAACCATTTTATGATTCTATGCTGCACGCACTTCAGTCACCTCTTTTGTACAAGGAAGAGTCCTAACTTACTTAGTTGCTCCTCATACAAAAGCTGGTCTGTAATGTCGATCATCTTTGCTGTCCTTCTCTAACCTTTGGCAGATGTTCTATCTGAGGTGAGCAGCTGAGCATGATATGGATTGTATGGATTGATTTTTGAAGATATGTTAAATCACATTACTTAGCTGCTGAACTGAAAATCCCATCTTTCTGACACAACACCACTATAAAGATTCAGTTAATACACTCTTTCAGGATAGAGAACGAAACTTCTAGCAGTCTAATTACTTGCAACATCAGTTCATTTAAAAGCTCTTCATTTCATAACATAAGAAAAATATCTATGAGCTACTCTTTCTCATAATTTTCTGACAGAAATGTAATGTTTAATGGACAGGACTATTTTATTAGGAAATTAATTTAGCAGTAAACATTCAGCTTAATTATCGCAAATAACTAACGGTTATGCTGCTACACGGACACCTGAGGTAGTAGAGACAGTATTTGGCTCATGAGAAAATTTTCTTTTAGTGAGATTTTGAAATTATCAGAACGCAAAAAGTTCTTCAATAGGCTTCAGTATGGAAGAGCTATACTCTTCCCTGTTTTACCAGAAAACAGGTAACCAAAGCAAGTCTTTTAAGAGTCCTTCATGATGGGTCCTTCAGGGCTCTAATTTCTATGGGTCCTCAGCACCCAAGTTCACTTGAAGTAAGATCATTTCTTTCAGGTAAGCTGAAGGTAATGTTACTTTCACAGAAAAAGCGCAGAGTATTTTACTGCAGCTTGTGCAGTTAAGGAAATTATAACACTTCTTAAAAACAGCCCTGAGGTTTATACTATATTTTAGCACATTGAGCATCTGTGTCTTGAGTCAATTTAATCAGTGAATTTTATGTCCTTTGGCTTGATCATTACCCAAACTCTTTTAATTAAGTAGCCCAATTCTGTTCTTCAAAGCAGTGGAAATGAGGCACATCTTGAGTGAAATAATTGTTATTACCTGATGGGTCCCATTAGAAAAGCTCCTGATTTCAGGTAGGAAAGGCAATCCAAGGACCTCTTCTTGTTTGCCCACACTTTGAAGCTGAGCACCCCGCTGCAGGTGTGCCCTGTTGGGGGACAGCTGCTGTCACCCCATTAGGTCAGGTTAGATATACGGCACTTACTGCTCGTGGTCACTACCTTATTCCTTTCCTTACATTTCTCAGCCTCCCAAAACAACAGGAGGGAAACAGAAACTTTACATTTGCTGGGTTTTCTGGTCCTCATTTGTGATAGTAATACCTATTTTCTACAATCAAACAATATTTCTCTTTTTTAAGGTAAAATTTAACGTTTTTGCCTACATTCACATTAACAAGTAGATCAAGGCAATAGGAGTGAATCCGTGAATTCAAACATTGGTGTTGAGGCCCTGACATCTACTCCATCATTAGTCTGATGGACCCACTTTGGCCTATTCCCAAAGCTCTGATCCCAATCCCGCACCCCACATGTGGGTCAGAGCTGGGACCAGTCTTTGATTCAGATTCTCATGTTCCCTTTAAGGACTGGAGCTCAGCAGATGCTTGCCTGGAGCAGAGGCAGTCTAGTTAGTGTGGACCAAAACTGCTTTGAAGACTGAACCAACACACACCATAAGCGGTCATGATCAGGAGATTTGCCCCAGAATGGCTCCACTCCTCCAGACCAGAAAGTAAACGTAGACTTGGCCTTTCTCTCCCTGCAGGTGCCTTCTCCATACCTGTACAGTGTTTCTAACCAGATGCTTTTTGCTTCTACCCTCACCAGTCCACACTCCCACACTCCCAGACATGTCTCTGACATGGTTCCCACGGGAGGGTTGGGGGTATCATTTCTGCAAACAGACCAGCTCAGCGTTTCTCTACACTGGTTAAAAAAGGGTTGAAAACACAACCCCAGATTATAACAAAGTGGAAAATGAGATGAGTGATTCATTTAACACTCAGCAATGAAAGCAGTGACTCAGCTGAGATGGAACAATGAGAGTTTGTCCGCACTTCTCCAGTATTGGAATGAGCTGGTATTTGTTCTCTTAACTGTGACAGTGCTGCCATTTTCCAACCCGATATTCAATCGATGTTTTTGGCTTAACTCTCAGCTGGGGGGCTCTTTTTTTTCCCCTCCTCCTTTCTATAGCCTCCAGTTAGCTAATAAAAGAGAGCCACCTACGCTGAGCTGTTTATTGTTGCCCATTCCCTGTACCAGTGGGATGGCAGTGAGCAGGGGACGGGTGATTCAGTGTTAATTAGACCTTTCCCACACAGCAGGTTTCCCCGAGTGCTGCAGTTAGGAGTGACACCGTCAAATAAAAGCCCAGACTGGGCCTGCAGTTACAAAATGCTCACAAAATAGCAGTCCTTTAACCCTGCCTTTTTGTTTTTCTCTTCCCAGAGCATCCCCGTGCTGGGACGGTCTCTCAGGGCAGCGGTGCTGCTCTAATAGAGCTCTCTCACGCCGGGGAGCCCTGTTCTGGGCTTCTCCTTCCCTGACCTCTACACAATGATTCCTGGTTTCTACCCTTTCTTCCTTTCTTCCTAGCAGTCGTTTCGTGAATAAGGATAAGTAACGTGCACTGTTTCTCCATCTATCTTCATATGCTGGGCTAAATGGACTATTGCTAGCACATTTGGACGGGACACTGTGACCACATTGCAAAACAAATCACCTCTTCCCATTCATTGAACATGAGGAAAAATAAGGTTAAACCTTTTTCCAGGGAGCCTGAGATATACCCAGAAAAGCTTCCAATAGCCCAAATTCTGGCTTGCACAAGCAAACAAATTTCTCTAGCTGGTCACTTTCACCAGATGAGTGAGATTTGTTTTCTCACTCAATTAATAGCGCTCATAGATCACTGGGTCAAACCTTCATAGAATCCAAAACAGACTTTGCTGCTGATGGTAGCTTGTGACCCAACTGGACAGTACAAGAAGACTGAGACTGGTTCGGATTATTTTTTTATGCTCTGTGCAGCGGTCCTTGCTTTACCTACACCATGTCAAGCAAAAGCACCCTCCACAATTCTTTAGTCACATTTCCCATGCTGCCATCGCTGGTTTTAGTCACCTTCTCTTCTGTATGAGAAGATACCTGAGTGATTTTTCTTACCGTGAAAAGAGTGGTGGGTGATGGTTTCACCAGATTAATGGTTAGTACAGATGAAATCCTTAATCCTACCTTTCAGGATTTAGTAAAAACTTTTATTCATTTTTAATGCTTCGTTGAGGTCCACAGACTCTATTTTCACCATCACACATACTGATCAGGAAATTATAGGTAAAAAAAAGCCTTGATCCATTGTTATATATTAGGACCTGATTATTTGAGCTCCAATCATCAAAAAACCACCAGTGGCTCAAAGGGTCATTACTGATATCTTCCAGAACTTTTTTTTTGCAGACCCTTTGTGCTAATCTCTGTCTTGTCAAGGGACACCTGTGATGAAAGAAGGATCTTTAGGAAAAGGTATATGGACCTGGCAGTCACTAGCTACTTGCCTAGACAATGTATCCTAGACCTTTAGACCTCCTAAAACAACAGATAAAGACTACTTTTCCTTTCCAGATACAATTAATTATTCTGTGTAGTAGCTTTAACAGCTCTGCCTGGAATATGTAGGACATAAAAGTCTGAGTAGTGTATTTTCTCCATGTTTGCCATAACTCCTTGATGAAGGAAACTTGAGTGTAATGGATTAGATATGTTAAGAATAACCTGACTTTTAAATTGTATCTGGGAACGGGGCCTGTTCTCCTACAATGAATGAAGCCAGATGGCAATGATGAAGAGCAGGCTTCTTCCAGCCTCTTCATAGTCCTCTGCTCAGTCCAGACTCATGGCTTTTGTGGGTTAAGCATGCCCACGTCTCCCACCCCTGCCACAAGTGTGAGCATCTGGGAAGCACAGCAGGGAGCTGCTGAAAGGTTTTATTATTTTTAGTTTGCTTTGAATTTCTCTGTCAGAGATCAGAGTCCTCCACGAGAGGAATAGGAGAGGGGAGGAGAGGCAGTGTGGTCGTTGACCTTGGCTGGCCACCAGATGCCCAAGAAGCGTCTCTATTTCTCCCCCTCCCAGCAGAACAGGGGGAGAAAATAAGATGAAAAACTTGTGGGTTGTGATAAAGGCAGTTTAAGTAAAAAAAGCAAAGGCTGTGCACAGAAGCAAAGCAAGAAAAAAAGACTTACTCTCTACTTCCCATCAACAGGCAATGTCCAGCTTCTTACTGGGAAGCATGGCCTCAGCAACCTCAGCACGCTGGTTGCTTCAGAAGACCAACACTTTAATAAGGAATGCTCTCCACTTCCTTTTAGCTATTATTGCTGAGCATGACATCATATGATCTGGACTATCCCTTCGGTTGGTCTGGGTCCCAGACTCTTGCCCACCCCCAACCTACTGGCCTTTGGGGACAAGGGGGGTTGGAGAGATATCCTTGATGCTGTGTGAGCACTGCTCAGCAGTAGCCAAAACACTGGTGTGTTATCAACACCTTTCTAACTACCAATACAAAGCACAGCACTGTAGGGGCTGCTGTGGGGGAAGTTAACTCCATTCTAGCCAGACCCAGTACAGGTGGCAAAACAGCGAGCTTGACTCTGTCTCTCCACCAGTCATGGACAGGGTGGCTCAGTTAAACCCCACTGGCTGCCCCTGCCTGCCCACCATAGTAGAGACACCGAGGAGCCAGCTTCGCCCAAGGGGTCTCCCAATCCATGGGACCCAGACCTTGTGAGCCAGTGGGCTCAAAATTTTTCAGGGTTCCCTGCGCTGCTTTGTGCCCTGTCCTTTGGAAGGGAAGGGGGGCTCTGGTTTCTGAAGCCATCCCTAACACCTGGCATGAGGCTGGGTGCTCCCAGACCTGCCCTTGCTGATGAGGTTGGTGCCCATGGTGCCACATGGCAGGAAAGTGAGCAAGAAATGCAAATGACAAAAAATGTCCCCTTATACTCGCCTGTTTTGCAGGCACCACGCCAAATCTGTCCTCCATTTAGCAAATACCCCTCCTGAGCTTTGAAATGAACCCAGTCGAGCCTTGATTGTCTGAAACTACTGAATTTCTTTTACAAGTCATTCCCTCCTAGTCATCACAGAAAGATTACTTTAAATGATATTTTTTCCACAAGTTTGAATATATATTTTTTAAAAAGCACAAGAAAGAACTCTATTACAGTTCCCAGACTGCATCACAATTTCACTTTACTGCTATTTAACTTTCAAATAAGACTTCTTGGAAGACAGAATAGTCTTGGTGTTGCAGAAACACATCCCGGCTGAATGCATCATAATCACAAATGCTTTTTCATGTAAGCAGAATATATATCATCTCAATGGATCCCTGGTTTCAACTTGAAAAGAAAAATAGATGGTCTGATCCCAAGCTGTGTTCAAAGAAGAAGGATGTGCGAGCAGGCTGTGACGAAGACATTAAAGAGAAACGCTATCATTCTGAGATTTGTCAGCTCATCTTTCACTTATGCATGGTGTCATTTATCACCCAGTTTTCATAAGAAGCTGCTATGTATTAATCTGTCCTAAAGCAATATTTCATGTTATCTGTCACTTAGTAAATACTGAAAATAAACATGCATTTAAAAAAAAATAATTAAAATTGTGTAAGATCTTTCAAGGGGAAAAAAGGTAATAATTAGATAAATGCAATCGGGAAATTAAGCACAGATACTAATGGACACAAGTCCCCATCTTTTATTTTAATAAATATAAAAAATAAAAGAAGACTTTAATAAAAAATCAAATTTATTTCTAAGGCACACTAAGAACCAGGGTTACTCCATGGTATGGTGCTGAGATTATTGTGGTCATGGTGAACACCTGAACACTCAGGGAATGTGCTGGAAGTATTTAGGAGGTGGCAGCTGTGGATGATGCTCCTCAGAAGAGGTCACTGAAACAAACTGCCTCCTGGGCAGAAGCAGAGCAGTGCAGGCAGCAGAACTGCATATTAAACATTCACTCTGGAAAACTACTGAAGCTTTTTATTCTCCTGTTTCACTCATATCATCCTGAATCTGCTGCCCTGTTCATGGTTCATTCTGTCTCTTCTTTCTTGCTTTTTATCCCTTTGTGTTCTTCATGCCTTCCCTACGGCCTGTCCTCCTTCTCTCTGAAAAAAAGCTATTCCTGTTCACTTGTTCTTTGCCCATTCTCACTCCTGTTCTCCTAGAATTCTTCTTGGTCACTTTTTTCCTCTCTCTGTACTTTGTCTTACACAAAAATAAGAGCGTTCACAAAGAGCACTAAATATTAAGGGCATGAAGTCATGAGATAGCTTGTTCTTTTAATCCCAGGGCAGCCGAGAATAAAGCCAGAAAACAATCAAAAAAGCCATAAGGCAAGGATGGGCAAGTAGCTGCCACAAGCAGTGATGAGCAATGTCTGCATCTGGACACACATATGGACTCATCAGTTATTAAGGGCATTTTGTGGTGACATAATCTGGAAGATTCATAAAATATCTAAAGAAGACCCAGATGAACTGCAATAATAATAACATCATTAATGGTCAGTTAAAGTTCTGTTTTAGTTAAAGCTTATTCTCACAGGGGAGGAAAATAACAATTAGGGCATGATAGAAATAGATATATTTTCACAGTAACAGGAAGGCATCTGCGTCACCTTCAGACTACTTCAGAAATCTCAAACCTCACCCCAGGAAGCCGCAGTAGAGTCTGGGCCAAGGAGTGCACCTGGGCTATGGCTTGAGGGTATCAGCTGCATAATTTACTTCATACTGTATTTCTCCTCATTTCTTGTACTGCCACAGCTATAGTGAACCTGTGCAGCATGTGATGCTACTGCCAGTGGCCCAGAGCCAGTGCTGAGGACATGGCAAAGATAGGAAGAGGCCACGGGAACAGGCCACACTGACTGCATGTCCAGCCCTGTTGGAAACAGTGCTGAGGAACACACCAAAATACTATGGCCAGACAGGGTTAGGAAGACTCAGACCAGTTATTGTCTGCACCCCATTCTAAAATGCCTACGTTCCTTTTCATTGCAACATTTGGCTGAAATTATATATATACACACATAAGCATAGGATGATAATGTGGTTCAGGAGATAAGGTATTTATATATAATATAAATGTGTGTCAAGACACTCATTCAGCCTCAGAGTTGTAAAGAGCAGCAGGGACAGGGCGCCCTGGAGGAGGGCTGGAAGGCCATCTATAAGGGTTACTATCATTTATTTTAATAACCTGTGTCAGAGTCTATCTACATTAGTGTTTTAATTCAAAACAGGCATGTGCTTTTGAAACAAATCTGATCATTCCTACTTTATCTTTGGTTTGCATTGTGGGTGCACCTTGGAGCATGTGAACTAAATTCATTTCAAATGAAATTAAATCAAAAGTTGACATCCAGGAAGTATATTTAACATGCTTCAAGCCATAGTGGCTATTTGGGGACCAGAGTAGATCTACTCATAAGTAAAACCACTGCAAATTGCGTAGTTTGAATGTCGGGTCGTCACTAGCACCAGCTGTTTCACTCCACAGACCTGTAGATCTGACTGCTCTGCGCTGCTTGCTCATGTGGACATAGCCTCGGTCACCCACTGAAACACTACAGGGGAAGTAAAATCTGCTATTTTGCATGGGAGACCAGTCCCAGAAGTCTTTCTTTAAGAACACAAAAGCATTAAGGTAAAACCTGTTTGTAACCAATGAAACATGACAGCTAAACTACTTCAAAATCAGAAGTATAGGAACTACTTTTCTGCCATTCGAATCTGAGTCTGCCTCTGTAGCATAACTAAAATGTTCCTGGGATCTCCTGGCATTTAGGCCAAGTGGCACAAAACTGCAAAAATCTGTTCCCCTTTTCAGGCAAGGTGGCCACATTATAACTGCTTTTGGGAAGAGCTTGTCCTAACTCCCAAACCGCACCTGGGAATTGTTTGGGGAGTGCTAGGTGACTCAGGGCAAAAGCACAACAGAAACCACTCTTACAATTTATAAACAATCTGGGTTTTGGTAGTTACTTTACTAGACGTTACTTTACTTTGATTTTTTTTTAATATATGTATTTACTCTACTAGAATAAACATAGTCCAAGAGCTTCAGAGATCTAGGTGGACCTAAACCTGTAGAGAACAATAAGTGCAACATCTGGGCATGCAATACTTTCAGTTTATGATTTTATCATAAGTTGATTGTGTGAGACAAGGTGTTCCTCCTAGATGCTCAACTCCCGGCCACCAGTTCCTGTGTGACAATCTCAGCTTTCATTGCCCAAAAAGGATTTCAAGATTCACAGCTCTTGGAAAAGGCCTGAAAGATTGAGTGCATCTGAAGGATACTGGAGAGCAGGAAAGAAAGAAAGAAAGAAAACTAAATTTGTTTTTAACAGTCTTCTGATCTGGAGGAAATTAACTCACCGCTTAAAAGCATTTGATGTTAGCAGTGCTCTTATTTGGAATCAAATGTAACTGAATGAGTGGAAAAAAAAATTACTCTTAGTATTAATCATTTGGTATTCCACAGTTGTTTACTCCATGCTAAAATTTCAAATATTCCTGAAAGTCCTGTGATGTGAAAGGATAGTCATTATGTCAGATATGGAGGACTTGGCAAGTCTCAGCTGGGTCTATCTTCAGAAATGAGAAAAGCAAAGACGCATGTCCAGTAACACTGGTGTCGGTTCTCACCACTGCTTCATTCCGCATATGAATCATCCTTCCAGCTGCAGTCAGAAAAGAGAATATGTTTATTTAACCCTCTGTCATAACCATTTTTTATATTTTGTTCTATTAATCTGAAGCTGAGTAGTTGAGAGTTGAATTAAGGTTATCATTACAAGATAGTATAAGGCACTCTTGTGATTTATTCCTTGACAATGGACTTCCTCTCCCAGGAAAGAGCATCATTTCAGGGACCTGGACATAAATCTGACACAGCTTTCCATTAGATCTGAGGGACTGTTCTTGCAGCACCTTTCCAACGCAGTGTAACAGACTCCAGAGCAGGATGACATGATTTGCTGCCCATGGAAATCTTGCCATCATCAAGATGCTGAGAGCTGGATTAATCTCTCCTATTGCAGCTGATCAAGCAGCAATTAAAAATTTCGTACAAGTCCCAAGCTGCCGCCTGACTGTGATTTAGCGGCCTGGGAAGGAGGCCAGTCTCCCACACGGAAAGCGCCCATCGGCCCTGCTGGTGCCCTTGTACCGTCCCCTTTCCAGCTCCTTTCACACCCGCCACTTTGCTGCTGTCATAAATCACTACATAACACTCACCTGAGGACCACAACCTGAAAACTGATCCCTTTGGAAATGTCCCTTTTGTGAGAGGAAAATAGATGGCCTCCATTGAGACGAATATTTATAGTTTTAAATGCAAAATATGAAGGCAACAATTGGAACTTTGCTAATGCCTAATGTTTATGTGTTGCATATACAGTTGTGAATTTGTTGCTCATTTTGCTCAATAAATTAACCACTAATTAAGGTTACCAAATTAGAAAAGGCCTCTCTTCTCCTGACTAGTAGTGCTACTTCAATTTGTTCAAAGGCTTTGTTCAAAAGGAGGGAGAATAAAGGGTAAAAAGCAGAACTGCAAACAGACTCTGAGATTTATAAAATGCGACATTCTACTATAAGTAATAAAGTCAACCTACAAAGCAAAGATAAATGTTAAATGATATAGTTATGCATTTTGTTATCTAGGCAAATATTTTTAACTGTGTCAGTTTTGGTTGGGTTCCCACAAGTTCTGGTTGACCTCCTCCTTGAGACAGAGAAGATATTTCTTCTGCTCATAAGCACCATTTTTCGTGTGAGTTATCATGCAATCATACTTTCAGCCATTTCCTTTAACGTATTTAGTTACATCTCTCACAATACATCAGGGATATTTTGCTTATTGGTGTGTTATATTGTTGTTAAACTATATGCATTGGTTGCTGTGACTTTTTTTTCTTTCAAGTCTGCATTTTAATCAGCATTCCACATGTATAATGTCAGTCTTTCAGCTCATACCAAAAAATTCCCAAGATACCTTTGCTTTTCACGGTCTGTCAATCTAAGACCCCAAATTTCTGTTCAAGCCTTACGAATATTCAAGTGATATATGACTCTGTGAGCATGTGAGTGTGTATATATATATATATATAAATATTTCTAAATTCATAATCTTTAATAGTTTGGATTTATTCCCTAGCCTAATTCCCTGTATCAAAGTAAATGTAATTCCAAGCTTTACCTGCATTAAGGCTAAAGTCTCTTTGCAACTGCCTTGCTTCACCACTACATTTTAAAAATTATGAACATAGCAAGTGAAAGAATATTAAATAGTCAGTGCAGGTTAACTTTTTATGTTAACATTCTTGCTTTTTACAAAGTCAGGAGCATGTATTTAAACGTAATATTGCTGCAGTGTTGAATAGAACAGCCAGTTCTTTTAATGTCTCACTTTAATTTCACATAGACATCAAACCTGCCACAGGGAGAAGGAAGGGTTAGATTCATCCAGTACCAGCATCCACCTGTCCTGAAGAGCATCAGGGCTCAGCTAATATTCATGGGTGCCCAAAGGACTTTAAAGAGCTGGTTTGCTTGAACTGATCATTCCATGAAGGATGCCAGTGGTAGATGTGCACTGGGCGCACAGGAGAATTTGAGAAGCAAGTTTGTTATTTGTCCTTCAGATTGTACTCAGGAACATGTTAGTTTATTTTCTCACTTCAGTATTTTTTAGCCCTTCAGTCTCCTTTCTTATCTCTCTCCAAGTATGATGACTCTCAGTTTGCTTATTGCTTTCCTTTTTCCTTTCCAGGGATATAATTGTCTCTTAAACTATGTAGCAAACTTTACTATCAGCCCCTAATATCCCATATGCATACATTGTCTTCTGGTATTATCCTTGCATAGTCTTTGCGGCAAGGACCAGTTTGTATGTCTGCATTAGCATAGGACCCTGCACTGTGGCGTATTTCATGTGACCATGTACCATGTGTGTTCCAGGAGCCTGCAGAGGCTGCCTGCTAGGGACTATGCAATGGACTTACCCGCCCACACCATAGTCACAGTCTGTATTAATATTGCTTGGAAAACCCAAAATCCATGTTCTGGTCATTTGATCACTTGATTGATGCATTCAGTCCCACTGCACCAGGCTCCTTTTAGTCCTTTTCATCCTATTGAACCTTTTTTCACCATTTGCACTAGAAATTACAGGTCTGCCCCCTTTTTCTCAGGGTTCTTGCATTAATTTACAAAATACATTTCAGTTTGTCTCTAAGCTTACTTGTTTTACCAGCTGAAGAGTTGCTGCTAACACCATCACTTCCTTGACTCAAGGGCTTTTAAAATTTTAGTAATTATCATTACTTTGCTGTCCGTACTTCTATCCATTGATGGTGGTTAATCCTGAGGATCTTCTTACTTGCTAAAAGCACATGTAGAGATTTCCCAGCCCCTCTCACGCTTTCTCTGCTTTTACCTTTTACAGTCTGTAGCCCAGATAAGCTACTCAGGAGTGAGAGTCCTGTTCCTATAAATGCCTCACAGGTTGAAAAACTTACCCGCTTCTTCTTAACATGTTAACCCGAACCATGTCCCATTAAGTATCTGTCTTCTGTGCTGACTGGAAGCACAGAATACTAGTGCATAATTAGTGGTAGGAGTTGTAACTCTTAAATACGTTCTTAGTTTTAAGGACACGAATTGCCCCATCCACTTCAAGAGACCACGGATTCAGCTATCATAACCCTTCACCGCTTGTATATATGGATAGGAGATTCTTTACAACAGCTCTGTTTAATGTCATTTTGCACCTCTGAATTGGCACTGTGAAAGTTTTTCATCCAAATTAATGTTTCTATTGTGCTCCTACTGCTGTCTTAAATGGTGCAGAGAATATGTTTTTCAAATTAGAAATAGGTTTATCTACTAGAAATAAGTTTTATTTACAAGGTTTTATTTACTAGGAATACATTTAGAATAGATTTATCTGGACTTATATCATTCACACCAAAATGAATACCTTCTTAAATTATCTTTCAAGCATGGCATAATTTTTAATATAGAATTTTTAATCATGAACAGCTGAGTGCAATTATTATTCACTTCCCGATTTTCTCCCTGTTATAACAACTATTTAGTCTGCATTAAGCCACTCCAAATAGGACTTCATCAAACTAAGAAACAATGTCTTTTGTGACTGAAAACCATAATGATGAAATGCTGAATAACACAGACTTTGTTGTATGATCAGCTATAAAATGTGACACATTATCTTTAGATACAGCAATGCGAATGGAAGTGCAGGTGGGGTCAAGGGTCCCTTTCGACCCAAATTATAACCCAGTGTAGGCAGAGTAGTTTCTCTTCTTATGCTCCTTGCATAGGGGCCATTCCCAACTATTTTCTTGTGTTTGGCTCAACTTAAAAACAATATATCTGCCCACCAAGTTGTGAGGAGTCTCTTCTGCTTCTAGCTTTGCCATCTGGACTAGCTGGATATGGTAAGGAATATACTCACTCCTTGTATCATGTAGGGTGTACATGTGTTTCTTGTTCACTGTGCATGTTAAAGGGAGGAAATGAAAAGTCTTCGGTGGTGAGATTCATCTTGCTTAACTTTAGATGTGTGCAGCTTCTTTGGCTTCCTTGACCTGATCTTGGTGCCTAGCCTTCCTTTGCAACCAACGGAGAGAAGCAGGCATTTCCAGGGCATAAGTCATCTCATCCTAATACAGATATCTAAAGTAGGTCAGATAAAATTTCATCCTGTTGCCTTTCTCTCTACTGCCTAGAGGCAGTCAAATCCATCCATCCATCCATCCATCCATCCATCCATCCATCCATCCATCCATCCGTGCAGCTGCAGAACCCCATCCATCCCATTCTTGCTGAAGAAATTTTGAATTAAGAAATTTTGGATCAACAGCTGCCCAGTCTTTGATGGAGAAAGGTGGACACTGCCTGCATTTTAGGTGAGAAACAAATTTTGATGGCTTGGCATTGGCTACATTTTGAATTCCCAACACCTGCACACCTTATCTATATCATGCACAGTGTTTGCAAGTCATCCTGTCACAGGATGGGCAAGGTTGTTCAGACCTCACGCCCCTGGAGCCTTGGGCATGTCTCAGAAGCACTGTGCCACTCTGGCTGGAGAAGTCAGGAACCACCAGACATCATTGCCAAAAATGTACCATATTTTCCATGTTGGAAAAGCCCAGCCAATAGTATGTCCATCTCCTTAAGAAATTATTCTTTTTGGGATATGTTAACTAGACTGAGTTCACTAAGATTTATGGAGGTGGGAGCTCTTTAGTACGAGTGCAGTGTTGGCACTTTTTTGTCTGCCTTACATCTACATATGTGTTCTGAGATGTGATCAGATACAGTTTATTGTACAATTGAGATTTTATTACCTCTCTTAGCTAAACGAACTTACAATGCACTTTGATGCTATGCTAGCAAATGAATTGTTTCTAAAACTGAGAAACTGTTCTGAAACTTCTTTATAGATGATAGCTTTCTGCTTTTCTTTTTCTGGGAACCATCCCCCCTTCCTGACAAAAACAGTACAGTCAAAAGCCTCGAAAAATAAGTAAATTTTTTACTCTAGGTTTTTAATGCAGATGTCTAATCAGGAGATGAACTGAAAGGATATGCTTAAATTAATTTCTTCCCCCCGGCATTCTGCCCCTTCAATTTTTCCAAGCCAAAGAAATATTTAGCTATTTGTCTTGGTATTTTGGTGGACGAAAGAACGGATGTGAAACTTTATGTCTATCTGGTCACAGTTTCTTAATGCTTTGGTATAGATGGATTTCTCAGAAGAGGAGAAGAGGGACCAGAGCACAAAGCAGCTCAGCGAGCATCAATGTCACAGGGCTATAAATGAGCAGTGTTGCTCTTTCTGGAATATTCACTTTGGTGATTCTGTTTCAAAAGGCAGGCCAGAAACTGAGGTCATTAAGATTTCCAGGTGAGGACAAACTGTGGAGACTCAGCCTCTTATTTTTGGAGAGGCAACAGAAGAGCGCTGCGCTGGGGCTGTACAAAGTTGCCCACAGTGGGGTAAATTTAAAAGAATGACCTTGGGGGCGCAGTGCCAAATACTCAAAATTTAGGAGGCGCAGGCTGAATCCACCTCCTTGAGTGTTTCTATCCCACCCACAGGCCTGCCTGCCCTGCCTCCTGCGCAGATGCGGCTGTGCGTCGGTCAGAGCATGTCCTTGTCCTTGCGCAGCCCAGTCCCCGCAGCCGCCAGCTGCCAGCACCCATCAGGTACTCCCACAGCTGCCCGCTGCGGCTCTGCAGCCCTCCCTGAGGTGTCTGGGGCTCTGACGGGGCTGCTTTGGGTAGCTGAGTTAACTACTGTAAAATGAGCTCGGGGATGCATTTGTTTGCTTTTACAGTAATAATCCCGGCATCGGCATACCCGCCATTGGTAATTACATGATACTGGTTTTTTTTGCTGGGCACCTTAGCTTTTTTTAGTACAGATTTAGCAGCTATTTATTGCCACGTTTTTGCTTTCCTTTCTCACTGTTTTGGTTCCATGTTTTACCTCCTGCAGGCTGCTGAAACCACAGTTCTGGAGGCAGAATTATTCATTTCTTCCCATGATGCCTATTGATGCTAGATCTGCTAATGACTTGTATTTTTGTTACATACCCAGCAAATGAGTAGGGACGCATTTTGCAAAGAGGGAGCTGAGACACAGCTATTAGAGTGAAAAAATATGCATTAATTTTGAGTACCCAATTAGAGACACTTTGGACCTTATTTTTTAAGAGCATTATATAACACATTCTAACTCAAGTAGCAGATCTGGGTGTTCTGTGCTCTGATAGACCTGATCCCAGGGTCTCGAATCACGTATCACGGAAAATAAGGGAAGTACCACTTTTGACCGTGTATGAACAGGTCACCAGATGCCTTGCCTGATCTTGCACATGGGCACGGGGGCAGAGGCAATGATTGTAGCTGATCCTCCACAGCAGCACCTAACCATCCTTTTTCCTCCAACAGGCTCCTGCAGCTCCTCCCACTGTCTTTAGTAAATGGTGCAGAGACGTTACAAGGAGCTGTATCCTCTGCTGCACGTCCAATATTTATCCCTTAAGAAGTTTAATTCTGTGTTTTGACTGAGGAGCTGACATTTGGCCAAAACGTTAAGTGATCATATAATTGAAGACTTCAAAATAAAGTGCCCAAGAAAGATGTGATCACTTTGCATTGACAAACTCAAATCTAGTATTTCTTAGCTCTGAAGTGCTTAAATTTTTGTTGGCTTTTTTTTTTTTTCCATTTCATTCATTCACACAGTATTGTTTTCATCACAACAGGGTGCTAGTGTTGCATTACCTGCAGGCAACTGAACTGCAGCTCCTGGACCGACTCCTGCCCTACGTGGGTCACCATGGCCAGGCTGGAACACCCTGGCCATCACCCCTCATCTGCCGGTTGGAGGCACGAGGTGGGTGCAGCTGAGGTCTTCAGCCCTCTCCCATGTGTGGGGGAGTCTGATTCCTCCCAATTGCCCAGTGTCCTCATCCAGTTAGTTCCAGTTTCTCCCCTGACCTAACTTTCCCTTCCCTTCTCCCCCTTCCAGCCTCAGTGTCCCCACACAGACATTTCCCATTTCTGTCTCTGCCAAGGCTGAACTTGGAGCCACGAAGGGGGTGAATGCTTCCATTGCTCTGCAGGGAAGGAGACCCAGAGACCTGGACACCTGGCTGCACAGAGCAGCCATCAATGGCTGGATTTCAAAGGAGAGGAACCCAGTTAAGCTCCCAGACCTTTACTGAAGGTGGAGAGAGTGGAAATTCCTCAGACTGAAGTCATAGCTAGATCTGCACAGATTTCCCTGCTGTGGCAATAGGCACATGTCTGATGGAAAGCCCACAGGTCCCAAGACCCTGAGCCAGAAGGCCTGGGTTTTAGCTCTCTCTCAAAATGAGATCATGGGGGTTTTCTTAACACTGAAAATCAGCTGCTCTTTTTTTTTTTTTCCCCCTCAGTTGTTTTCTTCGTTCTCAGAAGCAGCTAATCTGCTTTGCCTGAAACCTTCGAAAAAAAAATTCAGCCCAAGGCAGGCTTGTAGCACTGACATTTTCAGCCTGAAGCGTTCATGTCTGACAAAGTTAAAAGCAACTGAAAACAGGGTATCGTAATAGGAAACACCAAACTTAATAATAGGAAGCTGTACAACCTCTGCCTATTGTAATGAATGATCAGAAGAAGGTAATTCAAGGGATTCTCATTTGCCCTTTCTCAGAAGACATGAACAAGGCGACATTAAATGAAATGGAAAGGCAAAAGGGAAATATTTCTCACATAGCATGCAGCACATGAAATTCACTGCCATGGGATAATGCCGAGAACAAGAACTTAGCAATTCACAGAAGAGTCAGTTCCACATAATGAGAACATCTGCGATTGCATTTGATAGGACACATTTATAGAGGACATTTTTCTTCATGCTTGAGGACATATGGCAAATGCTAACTGCCTGCAGAATAACCTTCCCTTACAGACTATCTGGCCACTGTCAGTATCAGGTCTGCTACTCCAAAGCATTCAGCATTATTGTTGAATATATTTTAACTATGAAGTATTCAGACCTACCAATCCATTTATGCAGACCTAAACAGTCCATTTGTCAGATCCAGAAAGGCAATTCCAAGGACCGTGATGAGAAGACTTGCTCTTTTAATTCTACCATTTTCCCTATTTTGATAATCTTTTTGTCTTTGTCAGACACTGATGGGTGGATGATGGTTTTTTTTCAATTTACAGGCAATTCAAAGGGAGATGAATTGCTCTGTTTAAATGATGAAACATTTTTATGTTTGTGATTTTGGATCCTCTCATGAATGAAATAATTACAGCTTTAACATCAACATTCAGTGTTCCCAGAATAAATTGAAGCTACAGCCGTTTATTTAAAATATAACCTCTTTTCTGGATCAGCATCTCACCAATGGTTTTAAATTGTAACATATGTCCTATTCAGCAGACATTTTATGATATAATGCGTTTCAAAGGAAGAAAAGTCAAACAGTTTCACAGCAAACATCTAAAGGCAGCACACTCTTTAATTGCCAGCTTGCCCACAGATATTTGCTGTCACTTATCTAAAATACTATGGAATGTTGTCATCAGTGCTACAGATGACTAGTAACAAATGCCATTATCTCCCTTAGAAGCTGTTCAACCTGCCTAGCCTGATATGATGAACATGTACGGGCATTTTATTTAGAATTTATCCTTCAGTTACATGGCTCATTGTATCTGTGCAATAACAGGCCTTGTATAAGCGGGATACATTTCTTTTGAACCACATCAGCTTATCACACACTAGCTGTGAGTTTGAGATAAAAATCACTCACGGTTTGTGCATATAGTTTTCTTTATCTGGTAAACCTCTAACTGCAGCTGACGGTGGCTACTGATAGTCTTATTCTTCTTCAAAAAAAAGTTGGTATTGATTCAGCAATTCCAGCTGGGCTGGAAGTAATCTGAGTAATGAGTTTCTCTCATTAGAATATCTCAGTGTTCTGGTGGGCTTCGGAACAAATACTTGTGTACAACTCAGGTTAGATATAAACCATACAAATATTACCAAGGTATCACTTTATTATTGTCATCAGACTTAAAAAAAAAACCCAAAAAACAAAAACATAAACAAAAAAGCCACAAACAAATGAGAGAGCAGAAATGGATTTACATATCTGGGATTTTTATCTAGTTTTAGATTTATGAGGCTTTTATGCATGAATTGATCAAAAATTGATAGAATCAGAACAGTTTACATCTCTGTCAGCCTCTGTTTCTCCAGCTATTGGGAGAGAGGGGTACATAGCCTA
This sequence comes from Himantopus leucocephalus, assembly GCA_003993805.1. NCBI lineage: Eukaryota > Metazoa > Chordata > Aves > Charadriiformes > Recurvirostridae > Himantopus > Himantopus leucocephalus. The sequence goes on along the minus strand of RSEF01000001.1, from coordinate 146,042,874 downwards.
GTGGAAAAGCTCTCCTTTTCTGGACCAGAAGTCGCATGCTCCTCCTGATTCTGACAGGACACCTAAACAGGCTGTAGTACACTGAACCAGTGAGTGCTGTGTCTCTGTGCTTGCTGCAATCCCCAGTGACGTCACCTGAGCACCTGGAAATGAGGAGTCAGCTGGTGACAGCACTAAAACTGCAAAATAATGTCCAAAACCCCACAAACTAATAATATAAAGGCACTCAGGGGAAAAAAAGTTGTTCATTTTACATGGTCATTAGACGTCATCAGATTTTTTTAGGGACAGAATCTGTCTGTTCCAAAAAAGCAAATAACTTGCCTTATCCATTCTTCCTGTGGGGCTTGAGGTTTTTTTTGGGTTTTTTTTTTTTTTCTGTACTGAATGATCAGCATAGTAATTCAATTCACTGAAGCAAAGCTGAGTAAGTGCAGCAAAGATGCTGAGACTACAAAAAGCTTATGCAGGGCTATGTAAGCACCAGCAATATGGGTACCACTTCACTGCTGCGAGAAAAAAGAGGGGAGCAGCTGGAAAGGACAATAAACTGGGAGAAGACTGGGACAATCTGATATTTTTCTACTTCATGTTACTTGGTCTCACCATCAGGTTTAAATTGTTTGGTATTTTCTTTAATTGGCAGTAAAGTTGATTGAATTTTAAAAATGTTAATTATACTGACATTTAATTTCTCATTCTAAGTAGATGATCCAAAATATCTGGAGGGAAAAGGATACAGAATTAACTTACAGTGCCAATTCTGCCCAAAAAAAGAATAAGCCCTTTTCAAAATATTTGAAAGGGGAAAAAAAATCAAGAATATTTCACAGACAGTGGGACTGAATAGGGAATTCCATATATATGATAAGTATCTCTGGCTACTACTAGACTTCTATGTGTGTGAGTATGTGTGCATATATATGTGTGTATATACATATATTTGTATGTATATATGCATGAGTATTTATATCTCTATACACATAAAAAGTATGAAATGACTGGAAATCCAGATGTTAAATTTGATAAGTGGGAGACATTCTGCCTGTGAGAACCTTAATTTTCTTCCCAGCCTATCATGAACAGCAGTCAAGGACAATTATCTGATGCTAAAGTGACACCAATGGGAAAACGGAAGTGAGAATTTTCCTCTTCAATTGCAAAAATATGCAGACTGATGCATATATTTCCATTTTTCCTGAGGTCCTGTCTCCTGGCTGAAGAGGTTCTCATTGCTGACCATTTAGCTCTGCTACTATGGAGTAATTTGCTGCCCTTTCAATTAAGGCAGTCCACATGTCTGTGATACTGCAATGTGAATTATACAAGGAAAATTATCTTGACTAAAAATAACACACACTAAGTGTATTTTTTGCATGAATATTGTTGACCCAAATTATTCCAGCATTCTGGGCTGTACAGAAGCAAGGAGTTAAAGGGAGCAATAAGGTTCATTGGGGAAGCAGAAATGAGCAGGCACAGAGGACACCACTGAGGCCAGATCTACCCATGTATAGACATATAGGGTCAAGATGTATAGAACTGAACCAAATAGATTAAAATGGCTTTGAAAGCTCTGAGAACAGTTGGGAAGCTGCCTTGTTTCAGGGGAGGCATCTGACCATGCTGTGAAAGGTTTCTGGTCTGTGGTGGCCCCTGAAGTGCAAGCAGTGAAACCTCAAGACAAGGGGTTGTAGGACAGCAGCTGCCGATGCCACACAGCTTGGCTGTGCTGGTGTGAGCCACCCCAGCTGCTTGCTCGTCAGCGTGATTTAACTTGGCTCCTTCCCTGTTCAGAAGTGAACTTCAGGTCACATCCCCTTAATTTTTCTCAGCGGATTCCTGCAGAGATAGGTGCAGGTGTCAGTGCCGTGCCGTCATGGGCAGGGCGGGCAGGAGGCCGCACAGGCAGTAGCTATGCTGAGCCAGGGAGGTGGCAAAGCCACCCCGGGAACGGGTGACGGGCACCTCGTCCCTGCCAAGGATTGAAACTCCTGTGCCCTTTCTCATCACCAGCCACCTGCCTTTCAGCTACTCAGGGTTGCTCTGGTACTTCTGGTACTGTTTGAAGTTATATTCAATGAAAGCAATTATTTTGCTTGCTTTTGCCCACCACGTGCTGGCTGCCAGGCAGACATCAGCTTATACCAGTTTACAACACTGTAGCTCCATTAATGCCAGTTGTGTTGCCTGTGATTTAGAGTAATACAAACAAAAACAGGTTTGGGACTCAGGATCCAGTTTGTAAAGGCTCAGGTATGTTCACAAAAAGGGACCTTACAAAGCAGAAATGCTGCCCAGTGCCCCAGTGGACAGCTCAGATGTCATTTCCCGATACAGCTGAGTCGTTTGCACCAAAAATCCTGATGAAAACAGTCTTTTGTGGAAGCATCAAGAAACTTCAAAGAGAAAACTAAGCCTTTACACCACTCCTGATGAATCTGCATGCTACCACAAGGTGTCTTGCTGCTACTTCTAGTTTTACATGACTTTCAGCCATCCCACCCCTGTTTGGTCACAGTAATGCTTCAGGATCAGCACATCAGCTGGGATAAATTAGCACAAAATCACTCACCTCAGTAAAACCATGCCAGTCTGCATTCACCATCTGGCCTAAGGCAGTTATTATGTCTCTTATGTCAATAGTTACAATTTCAGTTCAGTTGTTTTTTACTTATCTGTGACATACCAGCTGCTAGACACCACAGCTTGTTTTATTCGATTCTTACTGCATATGGTAAAGTGCCTGGGTGTTTTCAGTACAGTTTGACAAGCTTTGGAAGTGCCAAATGGTCCAGTCTTACAGACAGTTAGCACTATTCCACCAGCCTGCCTAGAAGAAGCATTTTAGGTCAAACAGAGGTTTGCTTTGGTCTTGTTTACCGTATGCTACAGTAACCTGGATTTGAACTGTTCTGCTTCAGTGTAAGCTTTGTACGTGGCGGCATGGCTATATGGAGTCTATAGCATTTTACAAGGTGAAAGTCAGCTTCTGCAGAGAGCTTCCCCACCACCACTGGAAACATGTCAGTCAGTCCTAGTTCCCAGATTAGTCCATCACGCAAGATTTTACTGACAGGTCTTGTTTCCCATTAATGTTGGCATTTAAAATTACACTTTTTATGGTAGATGAGAAACCTGCCAAGCTTATTATTGCCGTAACTTTTATAACAATAAAGAAAACATGCTTAAAACACAACCATGCAATTTAACTGTGGACAGCATTTTTACTTCCCAGGAAATGTCTGTGATCCAGGACCACCTGCCTCATGGGCCCCTTAGACATGTCTACACCAAGGAAAGAGAAGACTGAGGAACAATCCCTGCATCTGAGGGCAAATGGCCCAGAGCTCTGAAATGGTCAAAGTACCCGAAGCGATGCTGGGGCTATGTGGTAACCTGTCAGATGGTGTTTCATCACATCAGACTGAAAGTGTGTGTTGCACTCTCTGGGGCAGGATGAAAATACAGGTTTGAAGGTTTACGCAAGTAAAAGCTGTTAAAGTGCAAGAGATCCCTACACTCATACAATCCCACCCCCTCATCCAGGTTAACTCAGCTTTGGGACGTAGGAAGGTCTTTGCTTTTTCAGCTCTTTGCCATTGTTTCCATAATGAGCTGTCATCTTTGAATTTGTAGGTGTAATAACTAGTTTCTGCTTATTTTTATTGTTTCATAGCAATTTAAGAGATGGGGTAAAACTGACAAATCAGTCCCAGAAGAAACAGCCATATATCAGCTATGCACAACTGTGCTGGTGTCAGCAAATCCACAGGAGGATGTCAATAATTAAAAAAAAGAAAAGTATGAACAATAAGAGAAATAAGAGAAATATTTTCATTAAGGTAATTTCCCTGGAAATAGTTATTGCTTGAAGCAATATAGCAAATGATATTTTGTTTAAAGCTCAATTTAAAGAAATTATTTAATGATTCGTGTGAGGGTTCTGTGACTTTAAATTAAACACAATATGGTGTGAGTCTGTGCCCAGGGAGTTAATGGCAAAACAAAGTCATTCAGCCTGGCTCTCACTGACATTAAAAGCATTTCACATTGCCCTGCCAGTTTCAAGAAGCCGGACTTCTGCCAGACTTAAGAATTAGAAATTGTACTTTTGCACATTTGGATGAAGTCCAAAAAGTATCCCAATACCAAGTAACTTTTAAGCAGCTTAAGGCAGCTTTACATGACGAGAACAGTGGAAAGGCTCATTAGAGCAAATGACTATGAGGTGCAACAGCTCCAGAAAAGCATACTCTGGCCCCAAAGTCGTAACAGCATCATGCTGTTCTTACCAATTCCCATTCTTGTTATTTAGCTACTTTCCAAGATCAGAGATAGCCTTGGGTACCTGTACTGCTGGGACAGATTCAGATGTGGTGTTTGTGACGTGGGATTTGGAACATAACTGGTAAGAGAGTTTCTTTTTCCACATTTGTGTGGTTTTGCCTACAAATTAAAGCAGTACCAGGGAGCTTTCCAGACAGCGAGTCCTGTTCACGCCTACCAGCAAATTGTTAGAAGGGTCCCAGGAATGGTTCTGGTCTGGGCCAGCCGTTACCGAACGGCCACAGGCACCGTTTGGGAGCCAGCATGGATCAAGGCCACCTACAACAGCCAGCAGTTTGGGTAGCACTGTCCCATTTTGCAGCTTTCTCCAAAAGCATCTGATGCTGTGGACGCAGGCTGTTTCACACTAGTTTGATTTGTAAGCATAGACATAGACATAGACTGCGTGTACAAATCAAGACTCCCATGCATCGTATCTGCAGGTGTCCCTCTCTCCGCCTCTGCTTGATGTTACAGCCTGATTTCAGTACCTTGTAAAAGCCTATGCAGTTACAGATTGAAAATAAGACTCCTCCCTGAGGATATTTTGGAGGAAAGCAGCATATTCTAAGGTGTGATAGAAATACACAGACCCACGCTTTCCCCCTGATTATATGCTAACGTCATGTGAAGGTCTTCAAAATGAAGGGACAAACTAGCAGTGTTACTTTGGAAATACCTCCCAGAACCAGCTCTGTCCACAGAAAAACATGAGGTAATAACATACTACAAACTAGTCTATCAGTATTGTTATGAATATGTAATGAATACTTTCAAATCATAACACCAAAGCAGATTTGGTAAATAAGAAGAAGCCTTTCAAACATCACGGAGGAGTAGAAAAATCCTGCAAAAGCTGTATCTTTTCACAAAGACTGAAAAATTGGCTATATTATGTGGTGAATGAGTAGAGTAAGAAACCTCATAATCAAAAAGAAAATCAAAATCACTCTTTTTTATTTCAGCCTCTTTGAGACAGAAGCAGAGCCAATTGCTCAGAAATGTTTCTTGTGAGCTGTGTTCAAGTGGCAGTGATTTACATGTGAAATGTCCGTGTCTTACAGTTCCAAAAATAGACATGAATTTAAAACTGAATTTAAGTGGTCATGTCATCTCCTGAATTAGTCTTTTTTTTTTTTTTGTATCACTTCCTTCTCTGCTCAGATGCAAAACCAGTCAGTTACAGAGTAACTTTTGCCTATGCAGACTGAAATACAAAGATGTATGCAAGCTCATAAATGTCAGGCTCCCTTTTACTTGCATTTCTCCCTCTCTCAGGCTAAATTCCTGGATGTTTCACTGCACAGTATGAAGAACTGCTCCTCTAGAGCTGCAAATTGAAACTGGCTTTGATTCGGTCATAACCTTCCTAGACCCTACATCCTGCTGGAGAACTGCATCTAAAAAAATAAAATAAAATCTGACAATACAACAAAGAGGATAGAGAATTCCCTGATTAGTATAAGAACACCTCAAAGTCTGGAAGATGCTTTCCAGTTGCTTCGGGAGACTGAGTAAGTCTTACAAAGCTTAGTAGAGTTTCTATGGCATTCTAGAGACTGATAGGAAAGCTTTGATGAAAAGGGTATTCTTTGGTAAGAAATTCTTTGCTAGATTCTATATGTTATTTTGTGCAATCTCTTCTGAATTTTAATCCTGCTTTAATGCTGAAGCTCATTCTCATGAGAATTTACAGCAGTAATGGGAGCAGGTTGCACTGTGGAGTGCACACAGACCCCTGCTCTTAATTACCTCTCTCGCACCATTAGCATGTTGCAGTGATCAGGCTAACAGACACTGCTGAGAGAGAGAGAGAGAGAGGGGATTTTTTCCAGTGCATCGTGGACATAATGCATTTAGTCTGCTCCTGGACATGTGTTGGTACATCCACAGAGAGCTTAATTGGTAGTATATATGTGTCTTAAATATATATAAGCATTGACACATTTACACAAGTCTGAAGAGACAGCCTGTCAGCAGATTGAGTACGTATCTGTGTATTCTTGGTACACTACCTTGGAAAATGTCTTTTAACATTTCTCTTGAAGATGTACAAACACAAAAATTCAGGCGGGGTACATTTGTAAACCGTATTTGTATGTGATTCAGAGCCTTTCATGGGCTCCATACCAAGCCCTTCATGCGTTTCACATCCGGTCATATGCCATCCCTGTTGATACTCCTTTAGTGTTTCATGCTAAGGCAGTAACTCATAATAGTTAGCTGTAAAGGGAACCCCTTCACTGAAATTTGTTATCCACCTTAAGGAGGGCCTCTTCATAAACTGGCTTTGGAGGAGGATTATTCAAGAGACATCAAGAAATGAAGCTTGGCACATCCAAAGTAAGGAGTGAAAAGCCAAAATGTTATTAATGGTCAGGGTAGTGGAGAACTCTGTCTCCTCATGTTGTGCGCAGCTACCTCATCACAGCCCCGGCTTGCCCCACTGCAGGCCAATAACAGCAAACAGACCACAATCTCGTGAAAATGTTACCATGCCCGAGAGCAGCCACAGGTTTTTCAGAGCAGCTGCAGCACAGCTGGCAGGATGATCAGCCCGGGTGTAGGTGTGGGGGCCACAGCATCCATGCAAGACCTCATTGCTGCGGCCAGGGAGCCTTGCTGAAGATGAGTGTGGTGAGCTGTCTGGTTGTCCAATGTACATCACCACCTCTCTCCCGTCGCCCTGCATGGCGCAGCTCCCCAGCCCCTGGGCTTGCCTGGCTGTTCAAAGCCCTCTCCCAGTATTTTCCCCAGGACCTGAGCCGTGGCCCCTAGCCTACACGGGGCTGGGCTGAAAACCCCTGCAGGGTCAAAGGTGGCCAAGGCATCTGCATTCTCCTCCCGTAGACCTAAAAGCATTATCTTCTTTGTGGCAAACTCCATTAACACGTAACCATTATTAAAAGTGACTATAAAATAGTAAGAATGAACTTATCCCTCCCTTGAAGGTGATTCCTCTTGGAAGAGCAAAGCTACAGAAGACACAAACTTTGCAAAAAAAGATTACTCCCTTGTAACTAAAATATAAACACCCTCGCTGAAGGAAGAAGATATGTCATAAAACAGCCCGAAGTGATGTTTTGCTAAAGCGGTGAAGTCTAGCACAAAAACACGAGCCAGCTGATCTCTGTCGTGAGGGGTTAGTGAAGATTTAGCTCTGCCTTACTCTACCTATTCAGAATGTCCTCACCTAACAACATGACTATAGTAAGTGGCTGGCACTTCAAAACATGTTTAATCATCGAGAGTCCAGACAAAGGGTGCTTCTGGGGCAGTCAGTACAATTTGCTGAGGATTTTACATGGGGAAAAAAAAGGACAGGAAAGAAGAATGTAACTGATAGTTTTGACAGGGAATTGTACAGATCGAATTTCTGTCTATTTAAGTGTTTTGAAGTTCATTCTTCTGTATGCCGTTACATGTCATACAGCCATGGGCCATCTATGTATTATCCTGCCAGAAGTTAACGTGACATAAGTTTCCACAAAGGTCAGTACAGCCAGTCCCACTCTGCACTGAAAGGATTTCCCAGAGGACACTAATGATTTTTTTAACTATCCAACATTATTTCAGACTGTCACAATATAGCCGTCTGCAAACTTCACTCGCACCTTTTTCCACATGAACTTCATTGGGCTCATTTACATTTAATAGAAAGAGTTGGGAAAGAAGCACTTCAGAAGAGAAATTTAAATATTCAGAACCTCAGACAAGAAACTGCACCTGCCTCTGATTTGTGCTGAGATTTTATTTCTATATTTACTGTCCTCCACCTGGGAATGAGAAAGAAAGGAAGAAAATAAATGGTATTTAGTTAACGCAGACATCCTTGTTATACACAGCATCGATTGGACTTAGTTGTGTTGAGCAGTTTGGGAGGGTATCATTATTTTATATGGGATTCTGAGGTAATGTTATGCTATGAAGCACGCGTGTTTGCTGCCTTTGATCTGTGATTTCAGCTTGCAAGGTTCTTTTCACAAACCTTTGTAGTAAGCTCCCCATTCTCAACGTATGACATAATCACTGCATCATATACCCATGAGATCTTGGTTTCCAATTATCTTCCTCCACTTTAAATGCAAAATAGTCAAGCCATTCTATCAAGACCGTCTTTGTATCAATGTCAAAATCATATTTCTAAATAACAGTAATTTTTTATCATCAAGTGCTTACTTCTATTATTTGCTGAATGAATCATTACAAATAAAACTGGTAGTAAATTTGCTCCTGTTGCAAAGCATTTATGGAATCATTCCATTTTCTGCAAACATATTTAACTTCTGTAAGCAGTAGCAAATATTTTCTCTGAGCATATTTCAGTAGTTGCATTTTTTATTGTTCTGCCTCCCAGAGCTGTTGATTGAAAGTTGGAGGCAGGTGAGTAATGACTAGCACACTCCAAGTGTTTGAAATGCAATATGGGATCCATGGTACTTCATTAAATTAGGTAAGAATTCATTAAGGCTTTCCCAAGTTTCAGGAAGCTGTCCTAGTTACTATAAGTGATAAATATTTTTATGAAAATAAATGAAAACTAAATCACTGTTTTTATTCCTCAAAATATTCCCAGATCACTCACAGTAATGAGTCAAGATTAAATACTTCCACAGTCTAGCAGATCCAGACTGTCTAAACTTTAGGCACGAAACCTCCGTGCTTCCTGCCCGCTGCCAGAGGCTTTGTCTAGGGTGGGATTTCAGACCTCACTAAATGGCCCTTGCCCAGCACTCCGGCGTACCCCAAAAGGCTGGATTGAAGAGGTGTCATTTCCATTTGAGAAAAGTTGGTGCAGTTTTCTTCTTCTGAAAAAATTGTGCTCCCTGGAGATCTGGCTTACATCGACACTAGGGATCATTCCTGGTGGCCAAAACTTTAGAAATAGGCATGATTTATAAGGCAAGCATGGGAAATAAAGTTGACAGTCCTAGTCCCAGTGCGGATGCTGGCTCTGTGGCACGTCACAGATTTCCCACATGGCACCCGTGTAGAGCAAGCCCCACGGGAAATCTTTTTATTACTCAATTTTCTAACTGCCTTTCCACCCGCTCCACCGGTATGAGCTGCCCTTTCCTCTCAAATCACCCAGCCGAAAGCATGGTCAAGCCCAGCTCGGCGTGAAGACTCTCTGCCTGTCCTCAGCATTTGGGTTGAAGGGTGTCTTACAGAGCAAACTTATGTGACCAGAAATTTATCCCTTTTTTCCTGCATAACAGAGTACTGTAAAATTAACATTGCTGCACAGCTGGTTTNGTCCTGCGGCATTGCTGAGTGCAGTCACCATATCATTAGGCGCTGTGTGGTGAAGGCAGGCAATGGTTTACTGCAAACAAGTCAGGACTTCTCCCCTCTTCTGCCTCTGAAGCCCATGGGCAGCAGGAACAGTGTGTTACAGCTGCCACGTGGGGCCGTGTATGAATCAGGAGGGCTTGGGAACACTGTCGAAGCGGCGTCCAGGCTGGGAGTGAGCTTTTGGGAGGCCCAAAGGAAAGGAAGGCTTCCCCCCACCTAGGACTGAAAAGGAGAACGAGAAGGGGTTGCCATGGAGGCAAACAAGGATGATTTGCCTACAGTGTGTTCAAATAAAATAAAGGATACACTAAAACGTCTCTAACGGGGAATGAAAGAACTGTCACCAGTTTGAACATTTAAATAAACACTTTTTGCAATTTTGGTCATAAGGCATTTTCTGTGACTGGAGACAGTAAACAGTGACACCTCACAGAAGATGATTTCTTAGTTTGTGAACTGAGGCTGCAGAGGGGTATAAAGTCCATAGATTTTTCCTTTCTTACTCTTCTTCTGAGGCTGGGGAAAACATGTCGTGTAAAACCCTCAAGTGTAAAGGTAAAGCACAGACAGGGTCACACACATGGAAGCGGTCAGTGGCTGTAAAGCTGTAGCTTTACTGTAAGTAGGCAAGTAACTTTTCATCTTGAAGGACAGCAATTGAAGATTTTAAGAATGTTTCCAGCCAGACTCCTTGACTGCAGCTGCCAGAGGCTAGGGGCAAAATCCTGCTCTTCACCTCCACTTGTTATGGGACCTGGACTTTGTTTGGAAGCTGAGAGCTCAACTGGGAAGACAACTTTAAAGAAAATTTTCCCAGGTAATCACAGAAAGGAAAGAACATACAAATGGGACAATCCATAAGAAAACAATATGGTCTTGATCCTGATTACTTTAAGCATGACATCAACCTGCCTTATCTACTACTTGAAAAACTTCCAATATCTTTCATGGGTCGTTTGTGGACAGTTGGTCACAGCAGTGTGTTACTGAATGAACATCAGCTATTTCCAAGAACAAAGTAATGAGATATTTGATGGATTGGTTAAAGGCAAAGAATTAGCTGGTAGAAGATTAAGAAGAAGAGGCTCATTGCCTCAAAACCAGATAATACAGCTTGGGGGGGCTGGTGATGTGGAAGCAAAAAGTGGGGTTTGTCGGAAGTGCAGTTGGTTTGGAAGCCAGCTGAGATTTCAACATCCGGTGATACTGAAGTGAACAAAATCTCCTTCAGCACAGCTCTGATTTTGCAGAGGTACCAACGTTTTTATGAAGAGCTGTGATGTTGATTGACAAAGTGAATATATCCTCCAGCCATTGGTACATTAATTAGCTGGAAAAGAAAAAAATAAAAAGAGAGAGAAAAAAATTACTAGGTGTAGCAGCAAAAATATACTCTCTGGTAAATTCTGCAGAGTCAGCGTGGTCAATTCATCTGACACTGGAAATATTCAAATAATTGTATAGTGGCAAGCTTCCTACCAAGACTATAAAGAGTACTCTTTAGGAAACAGTCCATATCAACTAAAGAAGCTGTGTAGATGCTGACCAAGAGAAAAACTGACACACTTCACTGCTTTAGGTTCAGCAGTGCCGAAGAGTTTACAGCATTGCAGATAAATCTGACTAAAAACCTATGGCTGCAGAAGGATTACTTGATTACTTTGTTCAAAAACACTAACAGAAGGAGAAGGAAAGATGACGCCTGTAGGGATGAAACCAACAGTGAGTTTCTAGCAGTACCTATAGGGACTTCAGTGTGAAAAATGCTGCTAACTGAAAGAGTGCTTTGTCAGGGTGACTGACTCCATGTGTCTCTATTATTAAAGAAGCACTGCAAGAAAACAATTAGGAAAATAAATGACATAGAGAAGCAAACTGTCATCATGGAATTTTCTATCTGAAATAGTTACAGCAATAAAGAAGTTCTATCTGACTTTAACTGCACCAAAATTAATCTTTTAACAGAAGAGTATGTTGAAGTTTATTAACTGTGCTGTAGTTTAGACTTCAAGCAACTCAGCAATCTTCTTGATGTTCAAAGCCAGACATCCCTTAGCTTGCATCTTAAGTTTATAAAAATGGCACACAAAACTGGTCTTAAGTCCCAGTAATTAATTAGGTCATTAACCAGATAAAAGAATTGCATTACTGAGAATATCTGTCTCTGTCGGTTTATTTCCATTTTTCTCTAGATACCTTAGGAAAACTCGAGCGCTGCTGTATTTTTGAGGCATCCATGCCTTTCTCTAAAAGACATATTCTGGAACTGCTACTTCCGTTGTCCTTATTTTGTTCAGGCTCTCTTGGATTTTTAGATTCAAAACCTCATTGTTATAGGTAATTCTGGTGCAAAGTACAAAGCCGGCACATAATGCAACATCAGTGCTGAAGAGAAGCAGAAGTGCTATAGTACCCAAATCTTTGTGTCAAGGACATCCCTAGGATGAATAGTATAGAAACCTAGAGAAGCTTTGGCAAAACGATGCATGAACTGGCACAAAAGAAGCTGCTTGAGAAGTTTGGCCATGACATGGTGAAAGAGGACACTTTATAAATGCCCTGTATCAAAGCACAAAAAATGTTCAGAAAAGGGAGAAAGAAACTTGAAGGGAAAGTATCACCTAATACACAAAGGGAATGCACGAACAGCGAAGGATATTGAGTGAACCAGTGGAAAGGACACACATCAGAAGGAGGGCTAGAGACACAGCAGGTTTTTTTAAAAGGAGCATTGGGGCAAAGCATTTGCCACACATTCGCACTTAATACATAACACAAGAGAAAAGATGACACAGATGAAAAGTCCCCCTTTGGAAAGGGCAAAAGAAATAGCAATTTTGGGCAAACGTCAAAGAGCGTAATTGCTCTGTTTATACTGAATGAAAAATGTTCTGCAAAGGAGCCAATTTACATAATGTAGAGGCATTTAGTATGATTTATGGCCCTGCTTTAAAGGCGATGGAGTGAAAAAAGTTGCTGTTAAAAAACCTGCTTTTTATCAGAGGAATAATTGCTGGTGGAAAAGAAACTTCAAGGAACATCCCGAGCTGAGAGGCTGGGGAGAAGCTGCAGGCGGCCGTCTGTTGTTCCACAGCTGAACAGGGCACTGCAGCGATGCCTTTTCCTTACCACCATCGTGGGGACCGTGAGGAAAGCACCTTGCAGCCAGAGTCAGAGCACACAAGGCACTGAAGATAATATGCTTTCCCCCCGTGCTCTAGTGGGTGGTGCAGGGGTGGAGGTGTTCCCTCCATCTTCAGCATGAAGTAGCAGCTGCCTGCCCTGCTGCCGCCCTCCCCCAGTTGCCTGCCTGCCTGTGCCCTAGCTCACCCGTGGTATCTCGCTTGGCAGCTTCCACCCAAATCGATTCCCCAAATTGAGGGTCGTGGGACGGAGAAGGCAAAGCAGTGCTGGGGTGAGAGGAGAGGTCACGCATCAGGTTAGGTGTCGGAGGCTTTCCTACAGCTCAGAAAGCAGGAGCATCTTTTCCTTCTCTAGACTTCCTGGCGCTCCGCCTCTGTTAGAGGGGTTGGGAGGCAGAACCCCACGGCACTGCCAACCTCGGGGCTCACGGAGCTCTCCTCATGCTATCCCAACGTACCCTCAGCACAGGAGGCAGGTGTTTCCTGCCATACTATCTGCCTCTTACGGAGTACCTGGTAGCTCCAACACACACTGAGAACTGGCATGGTTTGCTGAAAGATCCTGCTCCCTATTTTGTAGCACAAAGCAAGCTCTGATGCAATGCGCGCTACCTCGCTGGGCCAGATCCTTCACCCCACTGCAGCACCTNCCAACACACACTGAGAACTGGCATGGTTTGCTGAAAGATCCTGCCCCCTATTTTGTAGCACGAAGCAAGCTCTGATGCAATGCGTGCTACCTCGCTGGGCCAGATCCTTCACCACACTGCAGCACACNCCAGATCCTTCACCCCACTGCAGCACCTGGTGGGGGAAGAGGGTCTGGCCCATCCTCCCATAGCATGCAGTTTATCTGCTGAAGTGTCTCCAGCTCCATTGGCCTTCTCTGGCAATGGCTGGCAGCTAATCATCTGGATTAAGAAAGCATTTCTTCATTTCTTCCTGCTCCTGTTCTCAGCTGGACCTGCTTCTTGAGGCTGCCCCAGTACAAATGCATGGCCCAGCTGAGGGCAGGCAGGACCTCCCTTTTGACAGCTGCTCCCCACTTTTTGCAGCTTAAAGCAGTTGTGATATGAACAGCCTCATTCACTGCAGAGACCCTAGTGGGGAAGAGAGCTAAATCACTGAGAGGTACAAGGCTTGAGATTGTATCAGGCTTCAACTGCAATACAGCTTTCTGATCCCAATCAAATTACACTCAAGTGAAGTGGAGATAAAGTGTAGATAAATCAGAAGAGTCTCCGTTACACCGAAGTTCATGGCAGGGGAAACCTGGCACGGAGGACCTGGCAGAGCTTTGAGAAAGAGTTCTCTGCAGGTGAGTTTCCAGCCCTCCGTGGGCTGCACTGATGGTGCGCTCAGCGCGCATGCTCAGGAATGAGCACTTGGTGTCTTTAGGCTGTTGAACCTGAAGTTGTAACCCAGCTTTGCTGCCGGGAGCAAAGCAACTTTTATTCCCGGGTTACCAGTGGCCTGTACTTCGCTCTTTGCCCCAGAGCCCACATTGCCTTTGCTCTCTGTGCCAATCCCTCCATCCTGTTCCTGTTCTGCAGCTCCAGGAGCCAGGTGGTCTTCTCTCTTTGCGACTTGCATGTGGCTGTTCCCATTGGGTTTGGCGGGGACAGCGAGATGGACTCCTCTCTGAGCAGAGCCGGTCTGCGGCGCTGCTCACCTTCCAGCTGAGGTCGAAGTGCCCGCGTGCTTATTTTGTTTTGGGTCCAAAAAGGTGGCCGATTTTTGATTTGCCCATGGATACTGTTTAGCGCAGACTTTTAAAGGGGACACTTTTTGCTTTGTTCTGCAAGACGTTGAGCACTTCCAAATCTCACTGATCTAAATGAGAAATCATAACCCCCTGCACAACAAGGAAACCGTTTTGACCATATTCTGGTGACAGTCACCAAGAAATGAGTGAAAGTTAGAGTTAAGCATTCTTCTTTTCAAACTTAACATACTATTTACAAGCCTGAAAATGTGAGGATTAGGTTTCCTCAGCTGAGTGCAAAATAATTTCTGCCAAACAACTATTTATGGAAGAAAGCTGTTCATGTATTTTTTTGAGAGGGGTTAAAAAAAGAGTGAGAACACTTTTGTGAAAATTGCCACAGATAATGTTTCACTCTTTACCTTTAAAAAAAACAACAGTAAGCTGAAGACTACCTCTCACAGCATCAAGAGTTTCTGCTAACTGGGAGTTAGCTAACAGTGCGTGTAAAATCAATACCAGATAACTTAATTGTTGACTAATCTCAACTCACACGTTCCTAAGGAAAAATGTACTATAGTCCCTGCTGTGATTTTTATCCTGTTTGGTTAATGAAAAAGGAAAGATTCCTTCCAAAAATACCCAGGCTGTTCATTTTATAGATTGTCCTGTGAAAAACACCGCTCTGCAAATTGAGGAAAGAGGAATTACACATCTGATACAAAAGGCAGTTGGGTAATTCATAGTTTGAGCTCCCTCCATAAAAGTTTTAGCTTTATAAAGGTAGAAAAAGATCTACCTTCACACACATAATCTAACTCATTATCCCTGTCTGGTACTGTAGTCTCCACACTTGTCATTTGAGCACTCTTTAAATAATTTGAGCTCATTAGGGACCACGATACCATCACTTACAGGGGGTAGCACCTTACATCATGAGTAGTCTCACTGATCTCACCTATGGAATAAGGTATTGACCAACGTCAGTACAGAGAGCGCAGCAGTGTCCCAGGTGCAATGGTAGACGTAGCAGAAAGAGCAATAAAATGTCAAGGCGTTATTATGTCAGCATGAAAGGTCTTACTGTTCCCAGTCCAATCCTTTTTAGTCCTGAACACGTTCCTGTCACACACTTGCTGTGGGATACTCAGGCTATTTCAGATTATCTATGACTCAGTTATAAATCTTCATAAGCACAAATCATTGTCAGCATGGGCACAAGTGAATTCAGCATTTCCAAGGAGAAATAAATAGCTATTAAGAAGCATACTTCTCATTTCACATGTCAACTCAAATAATGTCTCACATCAGTCAGATCTACACACTTTAAAACCTGTCCAGAGAGACTACAACTGCACATGTAAATAGGAGTAGAAGCACTCAACGAGCTGAAATGGAGTCACTGAAACACAGAGAGAAGGGATGTTACTGGGCACAAAACCTGGCAAAGAGATTCATGGTGCAGTACGAACACGAGAGCCTTGACAGATTGTGGATTGCACTAATGTTTTGCAGGTATTTGTTTGTTTGGCTTTTTTTAAGGAGAAGAATCTTTATTTCCAGAGTGGTTAAGAGTTTTATTTACGACTTCATTCTGTTCACCATGTAACAGCACTTAATTCCTATTTCTTTCTTTGGATCCCTCAGACAATATGCACTGCTGCTCTGAGCAAGCATTTCTGCCAAAGCTAACACACCTGAGGTTGATAATTGTCTTGCAGAGGGATGGGTTAGATATCAGTTGTCCTTCAGTCCATCCTCATTGTCTGTTTTCTCTTCAGTGAAAGGGCAGTGAGTCACCACCATACTTCACACGGCTTTGCTCCAACGGCGGTGGAATTGCTGGATGATAGGAGTTGCTTATCTGGCTGAGGCTGGTATTTCTACAAATCATTAGTAAACAGCAGCAATTCCAGAATTAAACATTTCTGCTCCTTTGTCTGATAACAATTGCATTTTTCAGGGAAGTTACTTAACTTTCAGGGCATAACCCACTTTCAAATATATGTTTACTTTTTTATTTATAAGCTATGATGCCTGCACCTAAAAGGAAGCATCAACCCCTTTTAAACAAAAAAATAAAAGAATTACGTAAAGGAACATACATCATATCCCGCATCTCTCCCCATGCTTCAGGGGTGGGACCTGTGTCATTAATCCAAAAATCTGAAATTCTTTCCTCTTTTTCTAATAAAAAATGAACTTGGGGAAGATGAGGAGAGGAGTAGTTTTTCAAATCCTGGTATCTATTACACAAAAGATGGCAGTACTTCATCCCTAACAGGTATCTGCAGAGAGTTTGCCAGTGTGCCAATTCCTCTTGATTAGGGCCATTTGGGCCAACTCCAGTGAAAATGTTAATGACTCTATTGAACCAACTACAGGAAGGATAAGAGAGGGAAATCATTATTGATGGGCTGGCAGGAGCAATGGCTGCTGCACTTGGGGAAGATGCAGAGCCTTGGGAAAGGTTGACAGAGAGTGCAAGGCCCAAAAATGGGAAGATGAAAAGCCAGGGTAAGAAGCGTAAGGACGGCCAGATGTGGCACTGTGTGGGTGCTCTGTGCCCTGGTCCTGGGAGTGAAGTGGGAGCCCTGCCACACTAACATGTGCTTACCTTCCCCATCTTCCCACTTGTTCACTCCTTCGGTGTGCTGCGGAAGAACAAAACAAGCCCCAGAAGCATCTTTATTTTCTGTCATCGCACAGTACTTTTCACTCAAGGCCACAGGGGTGAAACCCTGACTGTGCTGAAGTCAGCGTGCATTTTACTGTTGGTTTCTGTGGGTCCAAGTTCTCGCCAGCCATGCTTATTTCCAAAATTTAGCTATTGTTGCTAATCATTTCCTGGGGGAGAAGGTGGGGAGCTGCATTTTTCAGAGGTGAAGAGGTTACAGGTGAGAAAGTCTCTCTGGAAGTGCTGTGCCTCCATCGCTGCTAAGCTTGGCATTTAGGGATCCCACAGCTAGTGCTGCAACCCGCATCTATTCTCAGGGCGCAGTTGGGTCAACCCGGCCCTCAAGAATCCTGCAGTTTTATCAACCTAATTTGCTGAAATTACACGTTCCAGACTAACATTTACAGCTTTGGAAACACAGACAGACGTATACTGAAACTCTGAGCAAATTTCCTACAAGTCTAAGTAAGAGTCTTTGAACTCCATGGACAAGTTGATACGTGATTTCTCAAGAGCGGAAGATTTTTGCTTGTAGCTTTTAATTGTGGGTTAGTTTATCCTCATGAAACACTGAATGGGCACTGTTAATAACAATTTGGAGTGAAAGAATAGCTTGGGCAGCGAGGTGAACTGCCTCCACCTGCTGTGTTAGCCCAGATAAAAAGAGCACCTTAAATTGCCTTT
>RSEF01000001.1:146014309-146024941 GCA_003993805.1 Himantopus leucocephalus | reverse complement strand
AAGGTCCCTTCCAACCTAGACAATTCTATGATTCTGTGATTTCTAAGTTACTTATGGGGAACTTTGTAGGCTAGGCAATTGTGAATAAAACCTATGATGCCCTGCATGTTGGTAGTAGTCATGTACCCCAAAACAACCTATTAAGTCTGACAGAAACAATGAATGTCTTAATTACCTAAACTAAGTTTAAAGCTTCACAGGAGGGGAGGGGAGGGGAGATCAACACCACCATCAGCTGAAAGATAAGCAGTGGCTCCAGCATTACTTCTCTTTCCTCACCCCACATAGTGTGCTACGTAACAACATGAGAGATTTCAGTGTAGAAGAGTTTAAACTGTGACAAATGACAATTTAGTGGTTCTAGTAGAGGGTTTTTGACAAACAGACTATTTTGGTGTCTATCTGGAAGAATAAAGGCTCATGATGACTGCTACAGCTGTTATGTCTCCAAGTGGAAGGTTTAAAAATCCCAGTCGCTAAATCATTTGAACAGGAAGGGACCACGCAAGATCTCTGGTCCCACCTCCTGCTCAGAGCAGGTCACTGCCAGCTGCCGACCAGGCTGCTGGGCACGGGAGTCCATCAGGATTACATCAAGTAGCTGCTCCCCCTTCTTCCTCTCACTTCCAGCAAGGTCCTTTTGGCTTTATCCCAAAGCTCAGAAAGCAAAGAGGGGGACGTGTGCACTCCTTTTTCATGGCAGCCCCTCTGACCAGACTCCCAAATATCCTGGGGGAACTTCTGGGATAGGTGTCCCACCACGTGGTGTGGCTGGGCTGCTTCCATGGCTTCACAGTGCCTCTCCGTGCCTTTGGCAAGCCCTGCTGTGCCAAACATAGCGCTGCCGCCAGCTGGCCTCTACCCAACCTGGCAGCCTTGCACAGAGCTGGCCTGGACCCACTGAAGCGCTGTCGCCTGTGCACCCTGATCAAACTGTACAGTAGCTCTGCGTCCTCTGCTTTTAATGGTGGCAACCTCAGGTCTATTTTTAAAAGCAGGCACTTGAAGGAAAGGAAGACCAGAAAATTTGGCTTCTCCTCTGTTCCCTTGAGCTCTCAGCACAGCACTGTCTTGGTTGTTTGCCTTGAAAAAAAGTGTAAGGAGCCCTACTTAAAGTTAAGGGTACACATAAGTCCTTTGTTGACTGAGAGTGAACAGCGGCAAAGCAGCTGAAAACACTGACCCAGGTCACAAGAATGAGGCAGAAAAACAGCTACTGAAGTCTTCCACTCAGAATCCCATCCTGGGACATGGCTCCCGAGCACCTGGAGATTTTCCAGATAGTGTCCTGAAATGCTTCCTTTATCTAGAAGCCAGTGATCACACTTTAATGCCTGATTTGAATCGCCTCCCCCCTCACTTCCAAGTAATTCTAGCAGTCAGTAAAACATTCTTTTGCCTGCAAAAATGAACATTTGCAAGGGGAAATGTAAATTCCAGCTTCATTTAATTCTGCAGGCTGGTTTCCAAATCAACTGTATTTCTCTGCAGTCCAGAAAGTCCTTGTATATAATCATAAACAGCCTATCTGTTATAAAGCAGTAAGGCATCAGTAATAGTTATATCTTAATTAAGATCTAAGAAAAAGCATTTTCAGACTGTTGTAACCCAAGCAAGTTTCTCTCTGCCGCTTCTAAACATGCATTACCTATAGATGCCAGTATGATGGGTACCTCATAAATAGAAATTATCTCATTGAACGGTGAACTTTGTCCCTTGTTATTGTTGCCTCCAAATTAAAACATTAACAAAAAATGTGCAGAGTTCAGGCTTCCCTGGTTAACTGCAGGGGCATAGTGCTAATACTCATTTGCCCACCTTAACTATAATGTTGATTTTATCTTAATTGGCTTTATTCAGTTCATTTGCCCTTGGGGATGAATTTGGCTTCATATCATTATTCTCTTTCATTGGAACAAGTGAATACCAAAGTGCAAACAAAGTACGTGTGCTCTTATTTAAGAAGGTGTGATTGCTTTTCTGATCACGTTATTTGCAGTATGAAACAAACTGATTTATTTTATTTTACTTTAATTTTTTTTTGGCAGGGCAGTGAACCTCACCTCATGAGCTATAAATGAGCGGGCGTGGGTTTGTTTTTTTTTTTTTTTTCATCTAAAGAGTTAACGGTGATTTTGGTGTGTATTTTATTCCCTTTCCACTCAGGCAGTGATTAGATTGTCCAGTAGGTGGCTGGCATTCTCCGGCGCTCGCCGGCAGCTCCCCCGGAATTATCGCAGTCGTTTAAGCAAGCCTGCTCTCATCATGGGAAGCAGGGGAAGAATTGACGTCCAGAAGATCCTGCCTACAGGATCCGAGCCGTCAGCGGAGCCCTGCTTTTTCCTCACTTTAAATCCAGCTGGCGAGCGCAGGTGCTGAACGCCGGCAGAGATTGGCAATGCAGCGTGACAGCAACTACCAAAAGTTCTTGCTTTTTGTAATTCCCTTGTTTCGGACTCGGTTCTGCTCGGCAGACCTGAAGCTGGGAATTTAACAAGCCTCGATTTTGAAAATGCCTCCCACTTACTGGTCTTTGAATTTGATAAATGGCGTTCCAGAGCTGAGGAATACCTCACAGTGAGACAAGTCAACGAGGAAAAGGCAAGTCTCAGGATTCAAACTATGCTAAAAGATGTTCTCCTTTCACCTTATGGAAACAGTAATGTTGAGCAAGCTGCAGTTGCTTTTTGGTTTGTTTATTGTCAAGATGTGTCACAAAGTGATATGACTTTTAAACTCTTCTGACTGTTTAAAGCCAGCAAGCAGAAGCAAAGTTAAAGCAAGAAATTTGTTTGAGGATTTTCAAAGAAAGCTGTCTTCTGAGAAGAACAAAGTAGGACAATGGCATCTGGAGAGTGCCTTCTGCTAGACCTAGAAGCAGATAACTTCATTCTCTACAACATCTCTGTCAACCAGAGTGCAAACCTCTCCCTCCTCGGTGATGACTGGTTCTACCCAGCGTTCCTCTATGCCATCCCCACCATCTACGGTATCATCATTTTGATAGGCCTTATTGGCAATATCACTTTGATTAAGATCTTCTGTACTGTGAAATCCATGAGAAACGTCCCTAATTTGTTCATCTCCAGTTTGGCTCTGGGGGATCTGCTGCTTTTAGTGACTTGCGTGCCCGTGGATGCCAGCAGGTACCTTGCTGACGAGTGGCTCTTTGGCCGAACTGGATGCAAACTTATCCCCTTCATACAGCTCACTTCTGTAGGGGTGTCAGTCTTCACCCTCACTGCTCTCTCAGCTGACAGGTAAGCTGGCTGCTGTATCCTTGACAGAAGTCTGCATAGTTACGACTCCATAAAAAAACATGATTATGAGTGCATATTTTCAGGTAACAAGTATATTTTTAAGCTAATGAGAGAAAAAGAACAACTTAAGTTAATTTCTGGTGGTTATGAGCACACAACTTGAGGAGTGTGCAGACTGAACACAGGATACTTTTTCTAGGCTAAACTAAATGTTTGTGGAATTTAACTAATAGCCTAGCTTAATTAAAGGATAAACAAGAGCAGATCAAGCTAAAGACCAGAGGGAGAAAATACCATTAATGAAGCTCTGTTAAAAGATAGCATGTTCATATCTGCCAAAAAGATAATTGATCCATATTTCATGAAGTGTGAAGGCACTGGAGCAGAAATTTAAAGTGCAGTTAGAATCAATTCTTTCTAGTGGCTTGCTTCCTTAAGGCTAATTACATGTGAGGCAATATATCATGAAATATCTTCCAAATATTAAAATGAAGATGCTTGAAGCCAGGCATCTCAGTTCGCTATAGCCAGGATATTTCCCTTGATTAAACCGTTTGCCTCTTACCCAATCAAAACTGATCTGTGCTGTTGGTTCGGAAACTTTGTCTTCCAATAACGTTTGGTAAAAATAACATGTAATAGCTATGCTATTTTAGAATATGTGAAAACAAGTTTGACTTTAACAAATTATATGCTTCTAAAAAGCCAGCTCTATTTTAGATTTCTGTGAGGCTCTGGAAAACTGTATCAGAGCATTTAGATTTAAATTCAAAAGGCGTTTTAATTTTAATGTTATTCAGAAGGATGAAGACTACCATTCTGGAAAGGTTTTAAGTAATTATTAGACTGTTGGCTTTTATAGAAACTCCTATGTACATGAGAGAAGCCAGGATATTTTGTTTCTAATTTGGATGCTTCAGAAAGAGATTAAGGAATACATTGTCACCATGCTAAA
Organism: Himantopus leucocephalus; assembly: GCA_003993805.1. NCBI lineage: Eukaryota > Metazoa > Chordata > Aves > Charadriiformes > Recurvirostridae > Himantopus > Himantopus leucocephalus. The sequence continues at coordinate 146,020,726 of RSEF01000001.1, read as the reverse complement.
GTTATAAAATCTCACAGAAGTACTAAGATTTGCAATGAGAAAATTTATTTCAGTTTTGTTTTGCTCAAAGAAGACCTGGGGATTGTACTTCTTGGTCACAAAGAAGTGAAACCAGGTTTGCTTTAGGTAGTCCCTTGCATGCCACTCTGTGTTTCTCTTCCTAACCTCCTACTTTAAAACCTCAGACTAATTTTGTGCAGTTTTCAAGGTTTTTACACATATTTTAATATACAGTGTGTGGTCTCAATGAAAGCAGATGACTCTCAGTGTTGCAGAGACAGAACGGTCAATATGTTTATTAACTCCTCCATGTTGGTGTACGTATTAAAATAGCACTGTCTACCCCAATAGCAAATGTGTAGACAAAAGCCTTCAAGCAATTTGCTCTAAAAGAGTTGGGAAAATAGGGAAAGTGCACAAATCCTCTAGTAAAGGACGACTTGCACTTTCACTCCTGAGTTTCATGTGGTGGCTGGACACCCCCCCCTGCTTGCTCTGAAGAAAATGTTGGGAAAATAATAAGCATTTCCCCAGGAAATTCATCTTTCCAAAGCTATAATGTAGATTGTTTTAAGGAGTGTCAGGAAAAGAAAAATACATCATAAAGAAGATTATGTTGGAGAAATTTGTTGCTATCTGATCCCATGCCACATAAAGTAAACATTGCAAATGCTTTTACTGAGCAGCACATCAATAGTGGTTTTTGCCCGAAGTGAGTGAACAGAACAGAAAACAGCAGCTGTGGCAAGCTTGGGGCTTGGTGACTTTAAATTCGCAACTTCAGCTTTATATGGATCCTGTTAACCGTTGGGCTGCACTGGTGATCAAATGTTACCACACTTTTCAATGCCACTTGGCTATAGGGAAATAGGCATGCATGTGGAGAAGACTTTATGTTCCCATTTCCAAGGGATCCCCTCTTCTAATTGCCCTCTTCTAATGCATCTGTTGTCCACTGCAGAAGGAGATAATAACAAAACTTTTACCTTTATTAGATCTATGAATCTTAAATGCTGTACATTGAACGACAAATGGCACTTATCTATTACGTTTACTGAAGTTTCTGCTCTGGTATATTAACAGCAGTGCTGGGATAATTTTGTTACAAAATAATACAGCCTGTATTTTGTCAGCTCACGGCCCATTAGTCAATATTTAGTTTTTTAAAACTATCACCCCGAACTCTAGGGCCTATCATGGCAGAATCATTAGGAAAATAAAATGTGCAGGGAAAACTTCCAAGATGTGAGTCGACTGCGACTGGCGCGGTGATGCCTGCTTGGGTCTGTGCAGGGACTGGCAGCCCCATACCCTTGCTGTGGCCCCTGGGGCAGGGAGACGCTGAGCCTGGCACCTGGGGTGGTTTCACAGACAACCATTTGTGAGGTCAGATGTGGTGTTGCACAAAGGATGAGTGGCAGCTCAGCCCTGCAGGGAAACACCTGCAGAAGACAGGGGCACGGTGGTGAGACTAAGGTAACATGAGGACTTGGTAGCCCAGCAGGTAATGCTGCTCAGGCATGGCTCATCTCACTTGGCTTTTGCTGTCTGAGGTGAGAAGCTACTCCAGGATAGTCAGCAAGGTGTCCCCTATGCCTCCAGAGGAGACAGGATAAATCACTATATTAGGATACCTATATCCCTCCATGGGTATAGAGGAAGTCTTGCTGTTTAACACAGATTAGATGCCCATATTTGAGATGGCTAATATTCAGTGATGTGAACCCTACCTGAGATGCTCACATGAGGCACGTGAAGGTCCCTGTTCTCATGAATCAAAGCCACAGAGCATGGGAGAGAAAAAAACTCCTAAACCATCTGCTGTGAATAACATCACATGGCACTGTCTCCAAGGAAAGGGAGACTTGTCAGTGCACCACAGACTTTTTGTCTATGATTCATTTTCTGTGAAAAATAATAATAAAACCCTGTCAGTTCCAGTGTCCTTCCATTGGCAAAAGCAAGTGGGAATAACCACTGACATTACTGAAGGTATCGTGGTGATGCCTAGAGAGACCTGGCATTGCAGGGGTCACAAATCTCCTGTGTAAAGAAAAGCATTGGAGTGTGATACAACAGGGTCATTTCCAAAGAGGTGACCACTGAAACACAAGATGAAAGGCAGTGGGTAGGTGTCATGGGCAGATACAGTACGCGAGAGAGCAGTGAGACACGTATACTACATGTCATGGCAATTGTACAAATCATCTCAGTTGCTTTGGATCACCTTCTGAAAACAAGGGGCACAGTTTTAATAGCTTTTTGCACAGCCCACATCATGGGCACAAGGGTATGCCTTCCCAGGGTACACTTTTATTCTTTCCATTTCCACTTTCCCATGTATTAGGAAGGGTTAATAATACCAAATCTGTCATCTGCTGGTGACCGCAAACGCTCAGCTTAGTGCCAACCTCCACCCCAGAGCACCTAAAGCTGCTCAGTGGTTTGACCCGCCGAGAGCTGGTGGTTGTCCAGAGGGTTGACTGCTCATGTGCAAACTTTTATCAAGTAGAAAGAGAGGGATAAACTGCTGATCTCATCTTTTCCTGCAGTGGGAGCCTCCCAGGCTGCAAGGTGCTCCGTATGGATATGGATGCACACGAGCATGCCTGCACAGGTCTGGTTAGGTACGGCATAGCCAAAGGGTCCTCGGGGGCTTAGGCTGTCTCTGTGTACAATCATGAGATCCCATCAGACTAAGGTGAAATTATTCAAGAGTGAGCAGGAGAAAGGGCAAAGAAGAGTTAAAAATTGTAGCAATTTATTTTCTGTGGGACTACTCCGCTGGCTGCAGGGAGCTTGCATCTGTCTAGCTGCATTTGCAGGAGCAGTGGGAGCTGATGGCGAGACCTGTTCTCCTGCGAGCTTGGCAAATTTGCAGAACAGCCAGGAGAGGGTTAAGGTCTGTGGTGTGTTTACAGCCACCCTCCATGAGCGATAAGGCGCCAGGGCTGAGTATACAAGAGCAAGGAAACAAGCAATGGATGCGTGTGTATGCGTGTTTGTGTGTTTTAGAAGGACTGTAAATGAGGTTGGCAGGGGAAGGACATCTGTCTGCCCTGCTGCTCTGCTCTGTCAAGACAGAAGGTTTCTTTCGCTGCTGCTCATCTTGTCCCAGCAAAGAGAGAGTTTGAGTTCGCCCACCGGCCTTCCCTCCTCCTCCTCCTCCGTGCAAGGGGCAGGGGTATAGAGGCGCCTGTGAGAGCAGTCACACCTGGGCCACCAGCCCTGGCAGAAAAGCCAAGGCTGGCTCAGCAAGTGACGGGAAATTAAGGAAAATCTTTGTGCAGCAAGAGGAAAAGCAGCCCATTTAATTGCCCTTGTCATGGGAGATGTCTTTATTTAATTGACTGTTTCTCCCATGACTGACAAGGTTTGTACATTTGCATTTGAATTACCCAAGCTGTCGAGCACTGATCATACTTCCCCGCTGTTTTGCTGAGATAGTAAAAAATCGAAATGCCCTGGTGCTCATGCAGTGAAACCTTCCTGAAGTAATGCTGTTTTTACAAGCACACAGCAGAGTAAGTGTAAAGCGTAATTGGAGTTTGCAAGCAACATCTTTACTTTAAGCACCTTGGATTATCTGGATTTTAGTGTTGGAAAACTCCGGCAATGCCTGCCACCTGGAGCTGCCTGCTGGCCTGTGGTGGAAGGGAGAGATGGCGTAGTGAGACACATGGGGTGACATTACAGGTGAGGTTAGGTGGCTTGCCTTGGTAAGACCAGCTGCAAACAGCAGGAATTGCCGTCGCGTGGGAGCTCTGAGACCTGAAATGAGGACATTAGCTTTGGAGATGTTAACCTCAGTGCTTGGATGTGGGGATGGATGCAGGGATGCTGCAGTGCTTCCAGCTGCACTGGGCCCCTTGGAGCAGGTCACAGCCACAACTTCTGATGTTCCTCTGCACTCATACAATAGTTTGTTTATCTAAGAAACAAAAAACTTCAAACAACCCTCTCTTCTGAAAAAACAGTGGCGGAAGGAAAGAAACAAATCTAGAACTTCTAGAAAGATATTTTTTAACATGAAAAAGTCTTTGTTTAGTAGAGTCATCTCTTCTGTGATTTGGATGTCTCCAGCCCCTAATATTAATATTATGTACAATACCACAGGAGGAGTAATAGCTACATGTCAGTTCATTTGTTTTATTTTACAGTCACTGTATTATATTTCCACAAAAGGATTAAGGGAAGTGTGCCACTCTAAAATAAAGCTATGGAAAGCCAAACTGGATTTCCATTGAGTTTTTTTACAGAGTGATACCTTTTTTTTAATACCATCAGTTGTAAAGTGTCAGGTCCATAGTGGTTATGAATTTATTCTGGGCAGTCTGGACACAGCATTCATGAAATCCCTTCAGGTCACTAAGGCACTATTTTGGAGCAATTTACTTGTGCTATAATTTACTGTGCAGCCTCAAGAAGGTTTTGAAAGGGTGGAGGAGAAAGCCACTCTCAACTACCAAGGCAGCCCCTAATCCGGTCGATGCGAGTCGGCAGAATGATACCCCCATACATTTTGGTTCCACTGACAAGATCTCAGACAGAACATCGGTCCTTCCAAGCCAGGGAAGAAAAATGGAGGGGCTCCGGACCCCAGCCCACCGAAGCACTGGGCAGCACCTCCTTGACCCTTGCCACTGGCACGGTGCCTGTGCCGCTGCTCTGCCTGTGCTGATGGCACAGGGTACGTGCAGAGAGAGACACACATATCTCTCTCAGCCGATGTACAGAGTCTTAGATCCTGTGTTGCTGGCCACTGTGTCAATACAATATAAACACTCTTAACACCCTTGGTTTAAGCTCTCATTTCCTCAGCCCCTGCATCTGTCTGCACCAAGAGGAACAGATCAAACAGCACAAACTTTCTGAATATCTTGATTAGCCAGAGCAGATGGCCAAAACACAATAGATGCACTTCTATAACCAGGAACATTAGAGCTCCCATTTATATCAGTGGGACCAGTGCGCAAATCTGAAGATAGAGTCAGTGCTAATGTGCTGGAGACTGTCAATATTTAAGCAATCAAAAGGGAGAAAAGTTGGATTACCTATTGTTTACATTTCAGTAAATCCTAAAAACCCCAATCAGTTGTCATGGTCTCACGGTACGAGGTCCTGTACACACCGTTAATAAGGAGAGCGACTGGCCACGGAGAATTTGCCGGCTGTGTGTCAGACTGAAAGCAGTGGGATGGGATGTCAGTGTCGCTGCAGGGAGATGAGCTCACGGTGGTCCCATCATGTGTTCCCATCGGTGGTCCCATCAAGCTCATGTCTTACTGCTTGATGTTCAGATGTGGACAACAGCCTGTCTGAGAAGAGTAGAAAGGAGCTGAGCTGAAAAAGAAGGCGGCACAGCCTGTCCTGTATATGCAGTGAAGCATCCAGTAGCTGCTTTGCTCACAGACAGCCCTTGCAATAACCTGTTTTCCTTTTATTTTTGAAAAAGACTCCAGCACTAGCCCTGCCAAGTCCCCTCGCCTTGTTTCTCACCAGTTCTACACCCACCTGCCCACGTCACCCTGTGCTGTGTAAGACACCATGGGCCATGAGGTCCTGTGTGAGCTCCTGCCCATAGCAGGCTCTTTGATTCGCCACCACACTCCCTACAACCTCAGGTGGAGCAGGGGATTTCAGTGTCCAGAAGAGCAATCCATTCTCTGAGGCAGAAAATGAGGACGGTGTATGGGCCCCCTGCAGTGCTGAGGCACCAGAAGGTGGCATGCCAATTGCTACGCTGTAGAGAAAGGCAGAAAGCTGGAGTTCCTTGCAGGAAGCTCCCCTCCTGATGCCAGGCTAGTGATCAGTTTAACCAGAGTGCAGAACACTGTGGAGCATCAAAGGGAGAAGTGTTGTCAGAGCTCTGCCCATCCTGTTGTTGCCTGCCCTCTGGCTAGGGACAGTCTCTGCAGCAATGTGGGAAGGCAGGACAGAAAAAAGTACCACGACACCCTGAGAGGAAAAACCATTTCTTCACACCTGCAGACAGCCCTGAAGCATGAGGTTTAGTCATGGATGGTCGAATGACCTGGGAAAACCCGAGATGCAGATGCTGGGTTAGCACCGACTGCACTAGCCGTCCAGTACAGCAGCATTTCATGCCCACCCCCTTGCAGAGAGGCTGATGAATATCTCATGGGATTTAGATTAAAAACAAATCTTTTCAGTGACACTAAGCAAGTTTCTGAGTATTCAGACTAAAGGTGCACACATATTGCCCTGTCCCCCTCATGTGTCTGTGGCATCCTGTTACCCTCACTGCTTAGAACTTACGTCAAATTTCAAATCAAAATTCATCTAACCTCTAACCACTGCATAATAATAGTCTAACAAATAGCATAACCAAAAGGCCAAGAGAGTTGGGGTTGTCAGCTTGGAGAAGAGAAGGCTCCAGGGAGACCTTATTGTGGC
>RSEF01000001.1:145988631-146014299 GCA_003993805.1 Himantopus leucocephalus | reverse complement strand
GTCCCTTCCAACCCGAACTATTCTGTGATTCTGTGATAAGAGCAGTCAAGGATAGCAATAGATTGTTCAGCCCCAACATGCAGCTGAAAGTTCATATGGAGGTGATGGTCTCTTATGACACCTATGTTTACTGAAGCCGCAGAGAGGACTTAAGCATCGTATAACTGACTTAGTTTTATACTAGCTAGATCAGGTACAGATTACACTACAACCATGACACAGTGAGAATGGCACAGGAGATCTCATTTTGTCAGGTGCTGAAGAAATGCTCTTCTCTTCACCTCCTCTTTCCTTGAAAGATCCCCAATTTTTTGCTATAATCAGCTCACTTGGATCCTAGATATAGTATTTTACACCTGGCTGAGTTAAAATGGCTTCTGTTAGACTGTGGCCATTTATCCCAATGACTCTACAATATTTTTACAGTCTGGTCAGCCACTGCCATCTGCAAACTTTCCCAGCAAAGGTTTTATAGCCTGCTCAAAGCAGCTGATATACGCAGTAAATAACACTGCAGCTAGAGCAGGTCCCCAGGACTTAGGCTAGAAATGGCTTCACACACTGCTACCTTTTTACTGCATGTTTGAGGACCTGCTGGGAAGGCCGTGGGGCTTGGGGTCCCCACCTAGCATGGCTCCACTTCCCAAGCCAGGGCTGCTAATTTTAACCCTTGTCCCATGGGAGAGGGGCAGGGATTGCATGGGTGTGGAAAGGGGATGAGGGACCATACATGCCCCAGCACATGCACGTGCTATCTACATGCATAGTTGCCCATGCCAACGTGCCCATGGAGGCCGCACCTCCCTTGTACACCAGCATGGCCCACACCCTTTTTACATCACCTATAATGTTGTGACAAGATTAAAAAAATAAGCCTAAATCTGCCATGCATTAAACAAGACAGTTTTATATTAATTATCATCTGTTAGTAGGATTAATCTCTCCATTATTCTATCTACAACCGGCCTTCAGCAACCCAAATACTTGCAGTTTCCTCGGTCACACCTTCCAGCTTTCTGAACTTCCCAACTTTGGAGCCAGTTCTCCACTTCTTGGGAGTTTCTCAACCTTTTCAAGATTTACAAAAGAAGTAACACCAGTTGTTCCCCAGATGGTTCCTTTAATATTCCTAGGTGTAAATTATTCAGGCCTGCTGGTGTGAAAGTGGTTTGTATTAGCAGATGTTGGCTCACATCTTCTTCTATACAGCTTACAAGTTTTCTGCTACATCTGTAGCACTGCACACATGGTATAGATACCTCCCCCACGTTTGGTTTTAAAGACAAATATCTAGTCATTGCTTTTCACCTTGTCTCATCATTGTTCATATCTTCACCATTTATGTGTATGCCTGACTTACTGATTTTTTTTGTTCCTGATGTATTTAAAAATGCACGTTTGTCTGTTACACAGTGACCTTTGATATTTCGTTGGCTCCTCCAGCTTCCCTTATCAGTCACTGACATTTTTAAACTCCGATATTTGCCGTCATTTACTTTTGCTTTTTTTCCCATCTGTTGTATATTGATTTTTTTAATTACTGCTTTGAGGTTTTAGCATGAGTCCTCATTTTCTCTTATTCAGGGAAGTGTTTTGCCCTGCACAGTTTTTTTCAGGGCAAAGTAGGGGATACAAGGGAGGAGGCCAAGGGTCAGTTACTAATGTCTAGTTAGCATTGCCCCCTTTACATTTATATTCCCAGTCAGTTGATCTGACAGCTGATCTTAACTTTAGGAAACCTGCTTCTCTAAAATTCCATATATATATATGAATATCTTTTTATTCTCTTTCCAAAAAATCAAAATAAGCACACCACGGCTGCTATAGCTTAAGGAAGTGCTAAATTTTAGGTCAATGATGAACTCGTCTTTCTCTGTCAGAACAAGGTACAATATTGATTTATTGCACATCACAGGCAGGACTTTTTGGGTTGAGAAACTGCCATTTTTAGAAACTCCAATGAATTTCTTTAACTGGCTCTGTGAGATATCCAGCAGTTATGCCACGTGTTTAGATTACCCAGTGATGCTGGTTTTACGCACCAAAGGTGGTGCTTTCAGGAGAAATGAGGCTGATTCTCTAGTGGGATGAGGGTTCCATGTCTGAGGCCTCAGCTTTAGTTGTCCTGGTAAGAGTTCAATCCTCAGGCACCCTGAGGCCCTGGTCCTGTGCCATTGGCAGCCCTGGAGACAGGCTGAGACAGCAAAGCCTTGGATGAAAAGCATCACCAAGGCTTGATCCTTCCCATGCCTGGTGGCCCTGGTGCCAGCACCAGCCCTCCCAGCTCCACTCCAGATGCACACCACGTTGCAGCCCCAGCACCAACAAGCTGCTCCACCAGCATGTGATCTGGTGCCACGTGGCATGAGCAGGCACATCCCTCTGACTGTACCAGGCGCTGAGCACGTAGAAATGTGCTCAGCAATCTGCTGGTGCTGAGGAGCTGGGGCCTTGGCTGTGTGGGGGAACTTGCTGGTTTTGAAGTCAAAGGATGTTTTTAAGTGAACAGGTCCCACCCCTCCTTCAGACAGCAGGTCTCACATCCATTTGCAAGGACTGCGACAAACTGCAAGGCTGGCCTCGTTGAAATCTTTGACTTGGGATCAGGGTTTCATTCAGAGACTTGGCTGAAGATCACCTACAGGGAATAAATACCCTGGGTGCAAAGAGGGTCTTTCTAATAAGGAAAGCATCATCCACGGGACTCCCGCTAGTTCCTGCAGTAACCTTTATGTCCATTGTTTTCCATATGCATAGTTAATTTCTGAAATATTTTATGCCCTGGATGGTCATAATTAGGATTAGCACATTCACTACCAAATGACTACTATTTAAGCTCTCCTTCCCCAATGTGTAGTGCAATTCAATGGTCTCTAAAACACTCTGTCTCAATTTTGACCTTAGTAATTCCTGGACTGAAACTCCCATTTGTCCAGATTCCAGGATGATGTAGCAGTATGCAGGTATACAGACTGAAATTTGAACACATGCTTCAAAAAGTGAGAACTATGCCACTTCAATCAATGCCTCCTTCTTCTTTTCATTTAAATGTTAATTAATAAAAAGAGAAAGTAGGCAGTACCTGCCAACATATGTAAGACCAGCCCGTTAGAGATGTCTTTGTGCCCATATGCAATTTACTAAAGTAAAGATTTTAATAACAGATGTTCACCCAAGAATCATGCATAATAATGATAATCTTAACTAAGTATGCAGAAAGCAGATAGACCCAGAATAGATTGTCGGAGTGTGTTGATGGGTTAGACAGTCTAGCAATTGTGTGGATTTATTGAATTATTTGTCTTCAGAGCTATGAATATTCATAACACCCATGGTGAAAACAATAAAGTAAGTTTGGTGCATTGCATTTCTCATAAATTTCTTCAGATATTTAGTAAGACTTTTTCTTTGCTTTCCAAGTGGAACTTCACACTCAACAAGGCTCCACGTGCTTCATTTATGCAGTTTTTGCATAGCAGCAACTTTTTCTCTGTGCTTGAGGCTTTTTTGCATGGTAATTGAGCCAGTCCTTCATATTCTGTGGGCAAAACAATAATGTGATACTAGTAGAACATAATTACAAAATTTTAATGAGAATATTTTCGTTCAGTCTATTCATGGGCCAAGACCAGATCAATGTGTGCACATTAAGCTTACAAATGGGAACAGACGACTGGGGATCAGAGGAACTGTGAATTGCCCATCTTTTCTCCCTCTTTCAGCTACAGGTGGGAACAGAAGAAATACGGGGACGTGCTGACTGAGAGGCAGTTCTTTCATCATTACCATAGGAAGTCATGGCAATTTTAGGAGCTCATTTTCTAGAGCTGGGAAGAACTCAGCCTTTTCACTTCACAGCAATTTACATGACTATTTTTGTAAGCGATCAGTCCATTCCAACTAATCCCTGCTTTTTAATTTAAGTTTCAGATGTTGATCCCAACGTCTCAAAATAGAGCTCAGTTTAAACAGATTCAAAAGTCTGTAAGTGGATTTCTCACTTCAGAGAAAAACCAGAAAGCAGCAATATGGCAAATATTTCCACCAGCCTGATGCAGTCTAAACAGTGGGATTGATAATGAAGCAAGGGCAGGCAATCCTTCTGAAATTTTGTTTGAACGGGTTTTAATGCATTTGGTTTATTAAACCATTACACAAATTCAGGAGTGGGTCCTGGGATCTTTTTATGTAAACAGTGTAGGATATAGTGATGGATGATGCGATCTGCAGGAAACTTTCCTTGAAACTTAAGTACTCCTGCAAATTCATTTTGGAGAAGCAGTGTCCCATTTCCCTGTAGGAAGGATGGGGAAGATTTCTTTTTCTCTTCTTGTATTTCTTGCAAGTGTGAGGTTCAGCTGCAGGAAGATAGGCATGCCTGGAAGGATTGTGACAAAAAAGGGCAGTAGTCTGTGGCAGAGCCTCTTTCAGCCATTTTCTCTTGCAACATTCCTACTGCTGAAAAAAGTAAGGGAGAAGGAGTTATGAAAGCAACTTAGTGCCTCTTATTAAGTCAGATTGAATAGATTAGAGGGATGTAGTGGCCAGCACATAGCTGCTGTACAATCCTTGCTGTCATATTCATTCACCAGGAACATCTCCAACAGCCACCTATCTGTGTGACCAGCCGCCTTCGCTGCCATGAGGGACAGATGTCTCTTTCCCATTGCCACTGGCAGCAGCTGCAGTTATTACAGAGGACACAAATTATTTTGGTTGAAATGAATATCTACTGACCTACTGCTTGTAAAGATGTTGCAGGAGGTGGTATCTCCCAGCTTTGAAAAGCCTGTCTCTTTTTACCCAACACTTACCTACCAGATATACAATGAGGGCTGTTGTATGGGCCATCTATATTAGCTTTAATTGCCAACATAAGGGAAGGGGGAAAGGCATTAATACAAAGCAAACATAAAAGATGAAAGCAAGTTAAGGCTGCCTACAGCACCAGCTTCCCCACACAATTTAAAGTTACTTCCCGGAAAAAAAAAGAAACCAGACAGTGAGACACATGGATCTAAATTAATTTAAAATCCGAGGGAAGCATCTGATTTTTCTCCCATGCTTTAGTTGTTTTAATTTAATTTTTGTGGCTGTTGTAGCAGGTTCAAGTAAGTGGATGAAGGTGACAGTAAAAAAACATGAGGGATGCACTGGAGCTGCTGCCTTAGGGATAAGGTCCTTCCATCCCCAGTGTGAGAGCAAAATTACAACCCTTCATATCTCTATGCTTAGGAACATAAAGGCAATATGGCTTTGAATGCAAAGTCTGTTTATACTTTAGCTGGTGTGTATTTTCTTGGCTCAGCTGAGGAGCACAAAGATGGCTAAAATATTTTGCACCGGGAGAGAAACTGCATCGAGGAAACTTTGACATCCATTTGGGGCCTTATTTTGATCTGTGTCTTTAGAAAGTATATCTGTAACTGTCTTCATGCCAAAGCTACTTCTGTGTTTATATTTGATGTTGCGACTTTGGGGCTAAGTGTACGGTATTAACCAATGTTTGCATAGTCAAAGTTTTAGAGTACATTAGGTGCTGTTATCGTTAGTTACATTATTATTAACACAAGGATAATGACACAGTTTTCCAGTTTCCCTGGCTTATTAACCTCAGTGCGAAAAGTATTTACGACAGAAAAGCCTTGTGTGTGTCACATTTTAGCGGTTTATGGTCATTTCAGTAGTCTCAGTTGTAAGAAACAATTACTCAATGAGCATGATAAAGATCCTAAGAGAAGCATAAGACATTTTCCAGGATTGAATGGAAAGGCAGACACTCCATGGGCTCCTACCAATCCCCAATGAATTTTGGGGATTAGGTTAAGAAGTGATCCTGCATTATATGTTATTGAATTCTGGCATTCTGGTTTGAAGCAACCCTCTCACCAGGCTCCTCTTGGAGGCCTGGAGACTGACCTGGAGAAGAGGGATGGCACCGGAGTCACCATGGCTGGCGGAGGAGAGGATTGCCCTGCGGGGTGAATCCTCACAGTGCCTTATGAACTGTGATTATATTAATTGCACTTAAGATAGCCCCGCGTGTAATTTCTTTGTGTGTGCTTCTTTGAACGAGACTGCGAGACACAGAGATCAGTGGCATCCATCCTGGCCAGAAGGTCATTGGTAGCTGCTGTGCCCGAGGCAGGCTGCTGCTTCACAAGCGCAGTGGGCACAAAGAGTTTCAAAGCCTGAGCAGTAGTAAAGGGCAGTGTCTCTTTCATATTTCCTATCAGATCGGCAACCCAGTCATCTTCATCTGCACCGTTTGATAACTGGAGAGAGATTGGAGTTGACACAAGTTCTTGACTGTATCATTTTTCATTCAACTGAATCTTCAGAAGGCATATTTTTCTTTTTAAGTCTTGGCCTTTGTTGTAGGGCATGAATCATACCTCTGGTTTTTAATCTTTTTCAAAAATTTCTTTAAAAGCGGGTTGGGAAAGGAGTTCAGCTGAAAAAAAGTGATATCAAACAATAATTAGAGAGACTGCATGTGACAGCAAGCAGAGGTGATAAATCCAGGGCCGTGTCTGGATCTACTGCAGACAGGCTGAGCACGCCATGTGACACGTACTCTCAGAGACCGTGTTACTGCATGGGTTGAAAATAATGCTGTTGTAAGACCTTTGCATGAGGGATCACTCGTCTGGCCATCTCGGTCCATGGCTCCACTGAGGTATACAGGCATATTCATCAACATCCCCTTCAAAATGGATTGGATTATTCAAGCGCTGGATGTTAAATATGGGAAAGTTATGTGTCTCGGGCTAACTCATTGAAAAGGAAGTTGCAGAGGACAAAGCTGTGGAAAGCTTGAAATAATGTTTGATGCACAAGCTGGAAATACAGATGCTGAAAAACAGGACCAGCTGCTGCTCCAATCCAGTCTACCTTGCTGAAGTTCTTAAGAAATGTGAAATAAATTGTAAAAAACAGGGTTGACCCTATTGGGAAAGTGGTGTGGGAAAGTAAAGGAGTGAAGGAGTTTCTGAGCCCCACTCAGAAACCAGCCAGGAGGTGCAGTTTTTTTCACTTCCTAAGCACTGACCACAGGCCCCTCTCCCGGTGGCCTCCCAGCCCTAGCCCAGGGGGGTCCGGTCGCTTGTGCATGCCCCTCCATGCCCTTACACAGGGCAGCCCCCACAGCCGCTGTCCTGAACCCAAGCTGGTGGGGGAGAGTAGAGCTGCTGAGACGCAAGCTGGGAGAGAGACCCATTGACGCATCGGCAAGGTGGCTGGAAATGGAGACTCCCACCAGATCAATACTGATCAATTAGGTATTAATACTCAGAGGGTAACATAGATTACTGAAGGTTTCTGAATAAGTCAGCCCATCATCAAAGTCATGCAGATAGTCAGCAAAATAATTTGATTCAACTGTCAGGGTCTTAAGAAAATGTCCACCTGTGTTCCTACATCTGAGAACTTACATTTTCAGAACCTATTTTCTAGCTTTGTTTTTTCTGTTTTATCTTTTTGTGCTTTTGATCTCATGATTTGGGTCTACACTGAGTCCCTTGCAAGCAACCCATCTCTCAGATCTTCTTTTAGATCTGCTCTAGCAGGCTTTAAAAAATAAACTAAATGCCTAATAATCAGTGCTAGTATTCCAAGCCATTTATAATTACGTTTTTTTCAAAATTATATCATTTGGAAATTCCATCTCTAATTAAAATGCAATAATAACTTAAAATGGATTCATTTTCTGACTCTCCCGACTCTATTAACGTTAATAAAAATGAAACAGAATCTCTCTTGCTCTGTATTCTTCATTCATTCATGCTACTGGAAATTAATACTGGAAAACATTATCTCAGCTGGCTATATTATTTAAGAAAATCCCTGAAAAATTACACTAACATGCCATGTTGATAAGCATGCAATAAGCACCTGCTGAAATACCTTTGAATTAACTAAATTTATGAATATCTATGCAATTAATTTCCTTTTGCATTTATCTTCCTTAGGGTTTACTGAAGATGTTCAGTTAGCTAGTGTTCCCGTCAACAACCTATAGCTGGTGAATCAGACTATAAATTGAGCTATTTCAGCTACACTGTTTTAGTAATCTGCCTAGCTCTTCCATTTTATTACTGCAATAGTTGTAACATCATATTTGTTTAAGTGCTGTGATTTTCTTCACCTGAGAAGATGATCTTGTACTGGAAGATTGTGCTTTGTAGTATGACACCACTTAATCCCCAGCTTCAGAATGAAAGTTAAAGAGGTGCTAAGCAAGCCTGAAAAATACTGTGTCTGGCTGCTGCAGCTGCATAGCTGGAATAAAGGGGAGCTGGAGATCTTGGAGAATAAGTGGTTAAACAGAAGACTATGGAGTAACGTGTTTGCAGTCCATTAAAGAACAAAATCATCTACACAAGACACCTGTGGGATTGTGTGAAAAAGCATCTGCAAATTATGAGATGTCCAGATACAGATAAATATAAATAAATTTAAATGTAAGTATGCATGTACTTATGTATACATATATATACATGTATATATATCAAATATATGCATATAAATACATGTGTATGAATATAAACCACACACACACAGAGGTACACACGTATATACATAGAGGGAAAGGATAGGCATTCTGAACAGGTTATTGCCTATAACTAGAAGCTGAATGTGTCCTTATCCTGACGATGAGTCACTTGTGCAGTTACAACAGTGCAGGACTGACAGACTCCTCTCTGACATGCTGAGCTTTAGGATAATGCAGGCTGCAGTGTGTGGGGAATTGATCACGCACATGAAGCGTCCCTGGTTTGGGCTGCCAGGCGGAGGGACCCTGCTGTGTGCTGCCTGGTCTCAGCCAGGGCGTTATGCTTGCCACCTCTGCTCCCGCCCCAGTGCCCGGTTCGGCTGGCTGAAAGAGCTGGGATCCTGGTAGGAGCTTGGAAATGGACTCTGGAGCAGCCACATGGGGATGTACCCTGCCATGCCGAAAGTGGGCTGGGACAACCTAGGACCCAGGCACTCATCAATCCCCAGGGATATGACAGTGACCAACCAAGGGTCCAAATGGGCCATGGGCAGTGTGAGGCAGATCCTGGAAAAAACATCCAACAGATTCTAATTGTTATGATAATGGCACTAAGTAATAATTTATGAAGCCTGTAGGTATTCCTTCCTAATGATCTTTTTTTTTTCCTGTTGTGTTCCTTAAATGCACATGTGAATCATAATTTACTTGGAGTGTACACAGCTTCCAGAGCAGGGCTCCAGCAGATACGAAGATCCTCTGTTTTCCAGTCCTCTCATTACACGCACCAGGTTCAATTAAGTTTGCTTCTTTCATTTTCTTAGATTCTAAAGTACAATTTTCTGAAAGGCTGAAATCATGAACGATAAAATCGCAAATCAAAAAGTATTCTAAATATCTAGTCTGGCAAGCAATAATATTTTTTTTCTTTAAGAAAGTCAATTAGCAGCTCTGGCTACTTAGCCTGGGTGCATTGAGTTATGGACAAATGTTTATTGCCATCTACACCACCAAACAGCAATTAAAACGGGCAACATGCTCTCTTTAGCTCAAGAAAACTTAAGATTTGGCTTGCAGGAGGCCAGGGTACTCACATCTCAAAATGAAATGTGTGACAAAACCTCCATCCAGTTTTCTTCAACACTATTCTGTGAAGGAGTATAAACTACTATATGCTTTTGAAGAGCAGTCTGTGATTGCACTTCCTATCTTATTGCTATTTGGGCACATACATATTAATGTTGGGCCGCACCATGCTTTGTTGTGTCAATTACAAATTAAATGAACTCAGAATCAATACAGATGAAACTGAATGGACCCATGACAGGTGACTCTGGTTTAGAATGAGAAATCTATTGAAAACATCGAAATTTAAACCACTGGAAAATAGTCACAATCTGGAGTAAAGAAGGATTTTGTTTGGTTTTTGTGGTTTTTTTTTCTAAATGGAAGGGACAAGCAAGAATACAATGCCTAAGTGTTGAGGTCAATAAATTATTTCTTTCTTTCTTATTTTTTAGGTATAAAGCTATAGTAAGGCCGATGGAGATCCAAGCATCCCATGCACTGATGAAGATTTGTGTGAGAGCTGCTATAATCTGGATTGTATCCATGTTGCTTGCCATCCCTGAAGCCGTGTTTTCAGATCTGCACCCTTTCCATGACAAAGGGACTAATAAAACCTTCGTCAGCTGTGCTCCTTACCCTCATTCTGATGGGCTGCATCCCAAAATTCACTCAATGGCATCATTTCTGATCTTTTATATCATTCCCCTATCTGTCATTTCAGTATATTATTATTTCATTGCTAAGAATTTGATCCGGAGTGCTTACAACATCCCCGTGGAAGGAAACGTGCATGTGAGGAAACAGGTAGAGACTTGACTTTCTTCACAAATCCACATTCCCCATGAATCTGGGAGTAAAGAGTGTGTGTACAGGGAAATTTACACTGAGACAGACTGCATCTGTTGTGCTAATTTTAATAGATTAGGTGGGCTAAAAGAATTAAAATGGTTGACACAAGCCATGGCACAGCACTGAACAGTTAAAGTATCCTCCTGTTTCTAAGTTCAGAGACTTTGGCAGGGTGGTTACCATGGCAAACGCAGCAGGAGACCTATGCCAAAGCCTGGGAAGGTATTGACTAGGATGCAGGGAAAGAGGCAGAGGCGGGGACGGTGTTTGGAGATTGAAGCTGAGGGGTGACGCAGCAGAAAATCAAAACTTCTCGAAGTTGCTTGGTCAGAGAAAGGACCTTGGATAAAGCCTTGCTCCGCGAAGCAGTCCCCAGACCCCCCAGAGCCAGGAGCACCCATCGATGAGGGGCACAGCTGCTCTGTGAGAGTGGCAATGCCTGCTGTGCTCACCACAGCTCCAGCTCTCATCTGCCGGTGCTGTGCCATGTTGAGAAACCAGTACAGGTTGAAAAGGGACCAGGGGAGTGGAGACCAGAGGATGACGGTGGTGGGCGCAGGGTCCCCAGGAAAGAGGACACAGCAGAATGGTGTGGGGTCCTCATAGATGCACTGAAGTTATATGTCTTGTGGGTGATCTTTGCGATGTGAAGTCTCAAGAGAAAAGGAGAGCCCTGGCTTCTTCCCTTAGACATTTTGGTCGTTATTATTGTCCTTCTAAAAATGCCTCTTTTTCTAGGGTGTCTTGAGGGGAGTGGTGTTGGACAAAACAACCTGTCAACCTGTTATTTGCCCTCTAATAAGCCAAACTGATCAATCTTCTTCTGGTGCAATAGCTGGTAGCCTCAAGTTTCACCTTAAGACAGTCATTGATTTATATAAGCAGACTATCTGGTCCAGATAATGGAGTCTTTTAACCTTCCCTTTGTACCCTGAAAACAGAGTTACTTCTGTTACTGTCACTTGTGACTGGGAGCTTTTTATAAAACTCCGCAGACTGTCCCACTGCAGAGGTCATGGTTGGGCTGGCTCAGCTGGGACCCGTGTATTTCAAGAGAGTCTTATGCTCTGGTTGAAAACGTGTGGCTGAAAATGTGTGAGTCCTGAACCACGTGAGGGGATTTAGCTAAGATTCGGGCAACCTAACTCCAGCTTTTCAACTGGAGACTGTTTCCTCTTGATTGCTCCTGTTGTAAGCAACTGGAGACATAAAGAGTCATCTCCAGGGGGAAATCCAAATCCTGCATGAGCAACTGGATATTTCAGATCAGTGCTTAAATCTGAATGCATCTGAGCCATAGGTTATCCAAGTAAGAAAGCAACAGCAGGATAACTTGTTTCTAAACGACTTATTTACCTTGACATATTTACCCTATTTACCTTACCTCTGCCTTTCAACTGAGTTGTGCTTCAACCTAAGCTGAACTACCACAAGCTATTCTTCAGCTGAACAGAAGCCCATAGAATTGCACCCAGCTGACATCTTCACCTTAGGCTGACCTAATGCAATCATCTCACATAGCTTTCAGGTGCTAAGGTGAAACAGTAGGGCTGGAAAGCTGTGTTTTCTGCCCATTAAATGATGTGTGATCCCTGAAATCCTTATCCTTTTCCCCTTCTGAATGGGCGTAAATCTTTCTCCCCTGCAGGCTATTTTTCTGCTGATCCGATGACTGTTTTGATTAGTGACAATAAAGTGAGTAGTAACGGCAACCCTTTCCCCCTTTGGTTTTGGGGAGAGAGCTCTAAAGAAAGCAAAAAGCCAGGCTGCAGTCTAGCACCATCAGTCCATCATTCCCATCCTGCAGTGCATTCGGGAGCTATAGGTCTCCATCTGAGATAACCGGTATCGATTTCTTTCTTTATTGCGTTGCTTCCTTTCTTTATAGTGCAGATGTGGCCTCAATAGCCCTATATCAAATTAAGGATACATTTAAAAAGAATATATGGTTTAGCCAAGGAGAGCCCTTTCTCAAAGGATTTAATTTTCAGCCCCGCTCTCTGGAGACATTATCATCTGGTACATGTCAATCCTTCCTAAGTTCAGTGGCTGCCTTTCAGTCGCTGCCATTAAAGGGGCACAAAATGAAGTCAAAACGGGCTTGCAAGGTCTCTCCTGCCTGCTCCCTGCTTGCAGTTGCCCTGAGGAAAGATCAGCCTGTGTGAGCTGCTAAGTTTCTGATGCATCTGTGCAGCTCGGAAGGGGACTGAGGATGGGGAAGTGTCCCAGGAGCCTGGCCAGGCACCGTGGCCACACCAGGGCAGGAACAAGGGCAGTGGGGCTGGGGCTGTGGGCAGTTTCAGGCCATTCAGGTCCTACTCAAATACAGGGTGCAGGCTGCAACAAATTCCCTAGGAGTGCCTGGGAAGAGGTATGGGGATTACCAGAGAAGAGAACATTATGAAGCCCTGGAGAGTCAGCGGTGTTAAACTTTCTGTGCCTGCAAACTTCTGGCTGCGCAATCTCTCCCAGGGGGTAGTGTATTTCAGCAGGTCTTTCTGGACAACTCTCTCTGTCTTCTCCTTTTGTGTGACCTCTGTCATGGCTCTTGTCTTAGTTAGGAAGAAAGATGTGATTTTCAGTGGCAGTGTTATCTTAGTGTGCAGCACTGGTGGACAAAAGACAAGGTATGGCTTACCTCAGCTCCCCTCAGTTGAGCAATATCTTTGGGTTGACTCCAAGCCTGTACACGTAAGTAAAACAAAAGTGTGGCTTGTCTGTGTGAAGGTTATACTGCGTGCCAGCTGACATTGTAAAAGCACCTTTCCCTGACAAAGTTCAAATTATGCTAAGAGAGGTGGTCATTCATCTATGCACCACCTACATCTACCTTCTCCTCGTGGTTCCAGCTCTTTCAGCTGAAAGGTGCACCTCACCACTGCCTTGGTGTTTCTCCAAGTGCAAAATTTCATCTCTCCATTTCTCCAGCTCCTTCGGCCTCTGAGTGCTGCACTTGGTCTCTAAGGGCCCTGAGCTGTTGGCAACAGTTTTGTGTACATATACCACATGGCCCCAAGGCAGAAAGTCCTGCCTCTGAAATATCCCAGACCCCTACCCCGTAATTAATAAAAATAATAGTAATAATAATAAGTTAATATATATAAATTACATAAGAACATATATATTATAAGGGGATAACTAATGCAGGTGTCTGCACTTCAGTTGCGTGAGCTGGGATTTTACAAAGTGACAAGCCATTGGAGTTTTATCCCAAAACAGGAAAGGAAAGACTACCTCCTTACGTAACAGATTTTCACAATTATTTGGTTTTAGGGGAAGGGGATTGAGGAGACACAAGGAGGATTCTTGACTCTGTGTTCACTTGTGGTCCAGGTTGCCCTGCTCCGGCCATGCCGCCTGCCACATGCTAGCCCCAAAGCTGCAGCACTGGGAAAAATAGTTAGCTACTGGTCTGAGCTAGGAATAGCTGCTAATCTGCATTTCTCTTTCTTCTTCCAGATTGAATCCCGTAAGCGCCTGGCCAGGACAGTACTGGTCTTTGTGTGCCTCTTCGCCTTCTGCTGGCTTCCCACTCACATCATCTATTTATACCGGTCCTACCACTACTCAGAGGTGGACACCTCAGTGCTGCATTTCATTGCCAGCATCTGCGCTCGGATCTTGGCATTCACTAACTCTTGTGTCAACCCGTTTGCTCTCTACTTGCTCAGCAAGAGCTTTCGGAAACAGTTCAACAACCAGCTGTTCTGCTGCAGAGCTCGTCTCCTCATCCGGTCTCAGAGCATGGCCAGGAGTACCACACGAATGACCTCACTCAAGAGCACCAACCATTCCCTGGCCACCTTCAGTCTTATCAATGGCAACCACGTCTGCCACGAAGGCTATGTCTAAAGGGCATAGTCAGGGACCACCACATCTCATACCTAGCGTGGCTGCTTGGTTTTGCTCTGTGGGGATGGTCAGTAGCGCGCACACGCACACACACATGCATTCACACATGCGTTCAAGGAAGTCTGGTGTGCTCAGAGAACTCAGAGGAGCTTGAAGCATCCAACATTTCATCCTGGACTGAGGCATCACCGGAGCAGCAGATCATTGAGCACCAGCCCACAGGAGCTCCTTGGGAGACGTTGCGTTGCTTCAAGACCTGCTGCTTTTAATAAGAGCAAAGTGAGCATCTTAAGATCAAATCTAGTTTGGCTCTGCAGGTTCTTCATCACTTTCTGCTCAATACCGAACTCAGACAGACTTACAGCAGTGACAAAGATCATACCAGGTGCACAAAATTTGTCAGAACAGTTGCATCCAGCAGTTCATGGTATAATATATTGTGACACCAAAATAAATCCATTTAAATAAGGTGAATACTTTTACAAAGGAGTTCAGTGTAGGTCATTTACAGACTTTTCAAGTATTTATTAATGTTCTGAGTACAGTATTAATTCATGGTATAAAAGATATCAAGAGTTTACTGGGGCATGTCGGTGGCCCCATCTGAAATGAGCAGTATCTTGCACCACATCAATGTGAAAGCAGTAACGTGAATAAATGTGAGTTGGAACGTGTTTACAGTTTTCAAATATGTGAACTTTTGCCATGTTGTGGAGGAGACAGTACGGCATTTCCAAGCATTACTGTTTTGCTCTTCCTGTCTTCAAGGTGTGAGACAGCGAATGTTTCATCACCTAAGGGGTACCAGAAAATTTGAATTGGATTTGGCTAAGGGCAGGCAATTAACAGAAAATGAAGAACAGCTATTTTTCATGCAGTAGTGCTTTGCAAAACACCCTAGTTTTTCAGTAAAAGCTACCAGCAACCCAGTGTCTGATCTCCAACCCACAGGGCTTTTCCTTCTGTCTTCACAGAAATCTGTGAAGACAGAGTGTCAAAAGTGGCTAACAGATTGGAGAATCAGGTCATCTGTAATTTTCACTCCAGAGCAGTTTCCTGTGCCAGGTATCAGCTATTCTGGAAACAGAAGCACAGTGTCCTGCAGATAACAAAACTCTTGAGGTGCGTGGGTTATAGGACAGGCAATGAAGCTGCACACCCGATAAAGAAAGCTGCTGCAAAATGAGGCCATAAACCAATCACTGTAACAGAATATTGAGTTTTTAATAGCCCTCATCCTCTTTGATGATGATCCTTTTCCTTACCACGGCAAAGAAAGATGAAAGCTAGTAAAACTTTGTGTTGGGCTTGCTCTGTGAATGTAGACAGTCATGTGCGCAGTGTAAAAACACTCAGCCCTGCATCTGTGGGTTCCAAGGGATGCTGGTGGGAGCCGCTGTCTCCAGGGACTGCAAAAGGGCTGCGATGCCAAAGGCAGAGCTCTGAAAACTCTTAACTGATTTTGCCTTTCAGGGCAGTGCCCTCTGGGTGAGGTTCAACGTGCTGGTACGTGAGCTCAGGATGTGGCCACACCACCGTGCTGATGTGCTGCTAAGGGCAGTCCTGCCCTGTCTCCCCAGCATCCCTGGGCACCACCACCTGTGTCAGCCCCTCCTGCAGGCGTGAGTGCCCCCGCACCCCAGTCAGCCTGAAAAGTAATGTGATAGGGCTGTTTCACAGCTGAGTCAATTCCCTTACTTAGCTGACTGTGTAGCTATGGCGCTAATTTCAATTTACTGGGCTATCTGAGGTCCTCATTTACTAAAATTTTCAGCAAGATGGCGCTTTCTCTGATCTTTAATATGAAGCCACATACAGTACCAGAAGCCCAGTCTGCGACCGTTTCAGAGACTTTGGTTGAGTTTCAAGCTGTTCATGGCATTTCAAAATAAGAAAAATTTATCTGGCCTGAACTATTTTTACTGTTTCCTTGAGCCTTGTAAGAATTTAATCGAAGGCAAGCAGGAATTACAGCAGCAGCCACACCATCTGTGCTACGTGATATGTCCTCCTGTTCAGTAACGAACAACAGATTACGATTGTTCTACAAGAGGCTCCAATAGTTTCTGAATTTTTGTTTCTGAGGGAAAGGGGAAAGCACAGCTGCCATGTGAGAAAATCATAAATATGGGGAAAAGAGCATTGCTATAGCTCTGTCAGAGCTAAGCTGAATACAGACCCTGCCTCCCTGAGAAAGATGCTGTTTTGAACACAGGAGAGTTATGAAGATACAGCACCGTGGAATCACATAAGTGCTATTGATTTTACCCTTTTCTTCCTGACAGAGCTAGTGACTCCTCCGAGGACAGGAAAGATGGTTTTGGCTCTGATCTGGAAAGTGCTTTCCAGAAATGCAGATGCAGGTGTCCACATGTGTCACAGCCTCACCATTGGTTAATTTGCTCGTTATTCCTTTTCTCTTTGTTTTCAGAGCCGATAGGCAAAAATTTAGGGGGAGTTCCATGCAAAATGTAATCCTTTCATCAGAATCTAAGATACCTACAACTTCTTTTAACTTTTAGCAACTTAGACCAAGCCTTTTCAGATGAGATGCAAATTTTCATTAACGTTCTTCATGTTATCCAGATCACTGCCCCCCATTTAATATCTTTAAGAAAATTAGGTGGTTCTGTGAAAAAAAAAAAAACATTGAAAAAAAGGTTCCTTGCAAAAAGTATTTTGGAATGTAGTTCACAAACTTGCACTCATTTTTTAATACCGTAGAAAGAGCAAATCTGAGGTTGGAATTGTTTCTATTTCATCCTTGTATTAAAATAATGAAAAAATTCAATGCAGCAGATGAGGTCAGGGAAGGAAGATTCAAGAAATTTTTCTGAAATATCCCAGCATGTAATCAAAATAGTTGTAGCTGTAATTGGGTTTTTGTTTCTCACTCCTTGTCTCATTACCTTGGTTTCAAAAACACGATGTACTTTACACTGCTGCAGCAGTCTAATCCCTTATCTAGAGCTATCTCGGTGTTTGCTGGCACACCCGCAGCGCTCATTCTTTCAACCCGGAGCGTTGTCTGCAGCGTTTCATGTGTTTGATAAATTTTCAAAGTGCCTGAGATAAAACCCCTGCCCTGGCAGGTGACTCCAGAGCCGTGCGCTCGGGTACTGCCCAGTCCTGGGAAGCTTTGTGGTCCTTGATGGGGAGAGCCCCTGGATGTAACCGTGGGGTGGCTCTGCACCCCAGTTCTCAGCTTGGCTCTTTCCACCAGCACCAGGAGCGTTGCGGTGACATATCAGACCCCATTGTTTGGGAATTGCTGTGTTTCAAGGCTCTGAAAGACAGCATCCCTGAAATGCCTGGCTCCTGGGAGGCTGAGGATTTTTCCAGTTGTGGTCCACACAGACACCTCCAGAACTGGAAACACGTGAAATTCCTGTTGGACCAGATCGCCCTTTGGGTTCGTCTGCTCTGTCCCATCCAACACGCGGCAGTTGTATCATGTTCAACCAGCTGCAGGGTGTGGGTGGGGGGAAAATGGTCTCTGGGTCAGGATGTGGTGTGTTACACACCGGGGGGAGTATTGCTATGTACTACAGTGCAACTGTGCTTTCGTCCCGGGTCAGAAATACCACAGGTCAGAGGGTTATTAAAAATATGTAACTGTCATTAGATGAATTGGTGTGAAATATTAAACTAATATTTAACAGGGATATATTGAGTTATGTCCAGGCTTTCTCAGGAGAAATTAAATAGGACAAAATATTATTCTTCATTAGGAGTTTGAATTTTCTGGGATTCCTGAATTCCCTTTGCTCCAATTGAATGTGGTGGGAGATGAAGACGCTGAGTAAATCACAGCTTTCAGCTGTTCTTGCTTTAGTTTAGGATTATTCAGTGCAGTTTGGCTCTAAAATGATTTCTCGTAAGTTTGGAAAATCACTGCAAAGAATCAAAAACTGTAGAAACTTTCTAATATTGACACCAGGTAAAGGATACAGAGTTCTTCAGCTCTGCCTACAAGGGGTATTTCTGTTGCAGTGTTTCCAAATATTGCTTTTTAGGAAATGTTTAAATATGAAAAATCAAAGGTGTGTGATTCTGTTGCATGGCAACAACAGTTGTAAGCAAGAAAGTGTCACATGGTGGAAAGGAAGGGTTGTATTATTGAACACAAATATTTATTTATGGAAATATTTGCTGAACACAAATATTTAATTTATTGAAAAAACCCACCAAATAATATATAAGGTAATGAATTTTTCTTTGTTTTAAACAAACAAAAAAAATAATTTGAAGAGCTTCTATTTACCGAACAAGAAAACAGGAAATCTGTTATTGATATGTGTAATCCTGATTCTCCCAATTAGCTTGATTTATATGGAATGACTGTTATAGTTAAAAACCAGAAAGATTACAGTTTTATGCATGGTTTGGCAGAAATAATATACCTTCTTGCTCATTTTTCTGACAAAATACAATACTTTTTTTACAGCAGAAAACCATCTGTGTGTATTCAGTTGGGGAAAAAAACCTGTCTTTCGGCTTTCTTTAAAGGAAAGAAGTTCAGTGCTGCTTATCTGAGCAGTAAGCAATCCCCTGAATGTTAAATGCATGTCTCATTGTTAGTGCTAGGCACCACGATGATAACAGGGCAGCTTATCCTCTTCATCCTGGGAAAACACAGCAGGTGATGGGCCTGTATCATTCACAATAAATCATTAGAGATTTCTTATATTGGCCTTTCCAGGAGGTAAGGAAATAGATGGCATTATTCAAAAATGAAAGTTTACTGCACCTTTACTGAAATATTTGTACTACCCTTACTCCATTTTAATTTTCTTTTTTGTTTTTATGAAACCATCTTTATACACACTACTATCTTGTAAGTCTGAAAAAATGTGCATGTAATGAGATAGCTGATTTGGGTCTTCTGTAATTGATATTTATTTAGGAACAGAAAAGTTGTTGTTGGGCTGTAAAGTGTAATTTAGCTTGGGTAGCTACAGACCTCCCTCACAAGAGAGTTCAGCCAGCCTGCAGCTGGATCTCCGCGGCGGATGGTGAGCCTGATGAGCTGCTCTTGCTGCAGCCCTCCCTTGCATGGGGCATTTCTCGGCCGTGGGCAATGAAGCTCGCATGCACAGACCACAGCCAGACTGCTCCCCCAAAGCCAGCAGCCTTGCACCAACTGCATGCCCACACATCTCTTCTGGGAAGACCACCTTGCCCCTAACCCCTCTTTCTTCCCAAAAGAGCTGGCAGGGCTTTACCCCTGCCATCCTGCCTGCAGCCAGGGCTGTAAGCAGCTGGGTAGGTGGGAGGAGTGCTGGAATATGCAGGAGGTGTGGGCACAGCATCCTGATGGACCGTGGCAGGAGAGGCGCCACACATCTCCAAACAACACTTCAGGCATCCCAAGTGCTGTTAACTTGGGTCCAGGTTACAGATCTCCTATAAATTATTTCTCCTCTGCCATAGTTTCCCTAGGAAGCCTGAAGTTTAATTTCACAGGCCACCTTGAAAGGCTCAGCACCTTGAAATTGGTGGAGCTGGATGTGGATTCACGCTTAATCCAAGAGTCCTCACCCAGGTAGGGAGTCTGTGTAGGTCATGCCGCAAAAGGGATGAAAGAGTCCCCTTTGGACAGAGCCCCCTTGCCTTGGAAAGTCCATCACTGCTGGCCAGCTGGATGGGTATTTATGTGTCTACCTTGCACTTCATAATAACTGATCACTGCAATTGTAAAATCTTTTAAGAATAGAGACTGAATAGCATTCTGCTTAATGCTAAGATTATCAAAGATGACTATATCTAATTTTATATTAAAATCACATCCAAAACTCATTTTAAAAGTGCCTAATTGCTTGTTTATGGAAATAGCTACTTCAAATTATTTCTGTGATTAGCTCGACTATTTTACCATAAGTGGATATGAATTAAAGAGAATTGATTATAGAATTCTTTTGAAATAAAAGATTTAATCTATGTTAATGTAAATCAATTACACTTAATGGTAAAATGCCTGCCTCATGATGAACATTTCTTTGTAAGAGCTGCTCTGTGTTTTCAAGGCAAGTCAGTCCCTTAGGTCCATCCAGTATGTTGCTTTGAAGTGGATGGACCTTGGCTTTGAGTCAGCACTTCCAGCTCCAGAGTCAGACGGCATATTATTGCTGTTCACACCACCATCTCCCTGCAGTTGCTTTTTAGTGGGTGGTGGATTTGACACCAGTCTCTGAACTGTGAGGTGGAGAAGGATGATTATAACACCTGCCCATTCAACAAGTCTTCTTGTCCAAAGGGTTCAAGGAATTTTGAAAAAAAAGAAGAAAACAATGATGTTTCTATCTGTTTTTTATGACTTGCCTAAAACCGAACCAAAGCAGTTAGAAATAGATAGCCTACTGGCCCTGGAGGTCAGCAACAAAGTTGAGCATAGTGCCCAGGGGTGGGGTGTCTCTCTCCTACCTGTTGCCCTGAAAAATCAGACACCCAGCCTGAGCAAATTGCCATCTTCTCTCCACCATCCATGGAGATGGACAGGCACATCCAGTGCACGTCATACCTCCTGTTTTGGACACCTTCCTTTGCATGTGACGCAGAGCCCCTTCTCTCGCCGCTTAGACCAACTTTAGAGGACCAGCATAGGCTAGGTGCCTAACTTTTAAATGGCTGATGTCTGTCCAGCCAAGTCCCACCACACCTCTGCTGAGTCTCAGCCCAGGGCCCCTCACTGGCCTGCCTGGCCTCCATGCTGGCCAGCAGAAGGGCGCATGTGATGTCCCATTCTTCTTCTCTTACTAACTGCTGCCTGCAGCCCCGTGACCACCTTCTGATGTCCTGTTAGGCAGGCTGTTAAGATGGTTTAAGAAGGAGAAATGGGGTTTTACTCCTCATAAGTCACCTTAATGAGGCACATACGAGATCTCTTCAGATGGTGGTTCAGGCCTTTGCTCATTTGACTGGCCCTCTGGAGTTGTCTAGCTCCCCGCTGGCATGATAGGGGGACCCCACTATGAATACACTCCTAAAGGCCACAGTTATCCTTTGGTATGACTCTAGACATCCTGTTCAAACTTTGTTAGATCATAAGTCTAACAGAGCAGCGGACTGTCTGCCCCGTGCCACGTGGTTACTTGTGTAGCAGACTGAATAGGAGGAAAATTCAGAAGAAAAATGTCTTTTTGCTGTAGACTCATTCAGGAGAAGATAATAGCAAATCCAGAAAATTCTCAGGCCAATCTCATGCCTACGGTGCTTACACTTTTGCTATCTATGCCAGAGGTTGAAGGTGAAGAGCAAGAGCAATGGCTAGTCATGGCCCTTGGTCTGATACAGATTAATATTATATCTGCCATGAAAGGGGTAACCTGTAGGAACAACATAATTTATTGACGTCCAGAAGGAAATGTGATGTCCTTTGGGAAGGTTGTATGTGTTTCTCCCTGTAAGTGTTGTGTTGCATTTCAGGGAAGAGGCAGGCTGTGCTGTACAATCTGAGGGACAGAGTCTAGGTTGAAAAAAACTCTAATTTTACAACTGTGAAGCACTTCCCTCACTCAGTGGTTAGGAGTCCGCAAGCAGAACCCATGTCATTTCCAAGAAGCATTTCCTATGAAAGACAGGTGAGCACTGACCTCCAGAAGGGCATTTCCAGTTCAGTTGGTTGCTCCTGGAGGAAAAATCATTTTGTGCTCCTAATCGTTCTGAAGTGCGCTCAGAACCAGTTGCCGGCAGTCTAGAACAAGCCAGGAATCGATTCAGGAAGTGTGGCGATCCATTACCATGACATGCACTTAAAAAATATCTTAAAGAGACCACACAGTGTTTGCAATTTATAAAAAACTATGACAGAGAGAAGCAGTTGCATACCATAGACTGGCTCTACCAGCAGTGCATTCTGAAGACAGCTGAAGGCACCACCCACTTCATATCAGCTTCCAAGTGCATGTGTGGAAAAGCTTAGTTATGAACCACAAGACTGTACATATTTCATAAAGTGTGCGTGGATTTAATATCTCCTATGAATATTACTTATTGCTTTGTAAAGTAATGTATGCATGCATTCAGCCATCTGTATGGAATGCAAATGTCTTGAATTGCTGTGTACAGAGGCAATGCAGTTTATTTTACTTGAAACGTGCTTTGCTTTCTCTTTTCCAGAGGCTGTGTAATCTGCTAGGAAAACCACTAAAAAGTAATTTCCTTATCAAATGAGAATTTGCATAAATGTTAATGTCTCAGCTCCCTTGAAATAACATTTAGAAGAAAATTGAGAAGAAAAAAGTCAAAATGTGAAAGCATGTGTTCTCATTTGGGGTTTTTTCTTTGCCTTTGGATATATTTTCTAATTTTATACACCACGATTTTAAAAATGCTCACGACTGGCCTCTACAGAAATATGGACTCAAACTGAACACTCTATCAAAAAGTAAATATTGAATTACACAAAGCTTACAGCTAATAAAGCATGATAGACAAAATTAGAAGGCTTTTGTTGCCTTTTAGTTTAAAAAAAAATCAAAAGTTTGATAAGTATTTTTATTCACTTGCTTTTGTGTCAGTTTTCAAGCATTAGAAAGGGTTATCTTCCAGCTACCAAATACACAACAGCAGAGGCAGTGCCACCAAAAAAAACCCCAAAACTCTCTTTTCCCGTTGAGAATCCTCATCCCAGAACTAGTTTGCTCCTGTGGGCAACACTGGACTCACAACAGATGTGCACGCCCTAAGGACTTGGCAGAGGGTTTTTAAACTTCTAGTACTCCCATTTCTGCTGCCACTGACGTGCAGCAGCAATGGAAATGCAGATGTGGTGTGAGGGGGCTGTGGATGGAGCAGGGGACAGAGGAAGCCACAGCCAGAGGGAGCAATGAAAAGCTGCAGTCGGTGTTGCCTGGGAAAACAAAAGGCTCAGAGCAATTGTGTTAGAATAATTGAAGGTGCCTAACAATTATTGGCTGTGAAACTCATCTGCATTAGGTTGATTAATTAAAGGAAAAATACAGAGACATGTTATGGAAGCTCTCCTATGCTACGTTGGCATCAGTGGGCTTTGTGTCTGGCTTACTGGAAAGAAACGGTGAGTGGCTTTTGCTTTAACATCCATACCACTTTGAACATCTGTTACACAACAGTTTTGGCCCTCCAAGAATCAACTGCAGCTTGCAGCTTGAAGGAGACAGTGCTCTTGTTGAGCATTATTGCCCTTGAGGTCATCAATCCGTTCTATCAAGCCTTTAACATCTTTTCCATCCTTGTTACAAACAACATTGCAAGCTGAACATAGACATTAGGTGTGTAAGAGCACTGCAGGAGGCAGAATGGCATACTAACAGATGCTGTTTGTTTGAGTCTTTCATACTTCAGTTTCTTCTGCTTGGCATTGTTTGATTCAGATTTATACTCTTGCTCACACTTTGTTCCATGTTTGACTTACTATTAATAATATTATTTAAAGCTTAAACAGCATAGGTAACTGACAAAGGACTGTTTATTGAAGGAGTTCTCTTTACATGTTTGCTCTATCCACCATTTAAAGCTCGAATTTCTTTTTACATCTTGTTGGTTACAGTTCTGTTATATATTATTACATGAAACTGCTTCTTATATTGCATTTGCGTACAAGTGATCAGTGTGTCATAATAATAAACACCATGAAATAAGCAGAATACTGCCTTTGAGTAGGTATTTTCAGTTGGTACGGGTATCAAAACTCAGATCTTTCACTGTGAATTTGACATGAAAAGGTATGGAGTCCAATACCCTTCCGGTTAACTTTTTTTGTTTGTTTTTAATTTAGCACTTTTTGCACAAATTGGAAAGTCCCTGGTACTCCTTGGAAGACCTGTAGTCTGGAGAAAAGTATTGCAAGATTTCTCATAGCACTGCGTGTGTTGAAGTGCCCAGAGATTGCAAATTCTACATGTCTGCAGTCTGGTTTCTCTCCACTCAGGCAGACAAGGCTAGTACGAATTGTGCTGGCACATCAGCGATCTCATGGACTGTGCTTATGAAGGAGTAAAACAATAATTAAGTATCTTTGCATAGCTTTTAAGATTGGGATTTTTAAAGAAATCTGAATGCCTACTGATATTTTCAAAAATCCTGGAGTATGAGAAATTATCTGAAGAGCTTTACAATGTAAATGGGGCATATGATATTAATGCCAGACCGTATCTTCTAAAATGATACTAAATTGGCTATTAATTAACTTTAGGAAAGTTTTGTGCCTTTGTAGGATAGCATGCATCAGCAATTCTTGAACAGCTTCATCATACAATACGTAGAAAGAATTGCCTTAAGCTGCCTGACATTACTTGCAGGTAGTAGAAATGTCCCAGAGCAGAACTACTGCCTCTCCCCAATTTTCTGTGTTTTTCTTTGTTTCTGCTGCACAGTGTCCGATTTTAGGATTGATTACCAGATCATATGTATTTCCATTTGCATGGGAGATCTTGCAGACTCTCTACTGGGAAAATATATTTCTGCAGTGTTTCCTACAGACTTAGGGGTTTATTAAGATATTCATTGAGAAAGTACTTCAAATCTCTACCTAGTAGCTCCTCAGATTATTGGGTTTTATGAAATTTTCTGCCACAAGTTTAAAGGCACTTATTAGGCAATCGAGCGAATGAAGCTTCTTTTCCCATATTATATTTATATTAGGAGGATTAGCTGTGCTCTCATTCAGAGCTGCTCAAATGTGGCTAAGGTTATTTTTACTGGGAATTACTCTAGGGTCCTTCAGGCCACTTAATCAATTCAGTTTAATTAATATGATTTAGAACCAATCCTTATGCTTTCCCCATGTCATTTTAATGGAAGGCACAGTCCTGCAAAGTATTGTGTAACCTCAATTGCCTGCTGGTCCTGCTGGAGCAGAGAATATCAGCCTTTGATGTAGGTCGATTATTATTTTCTTCATTATCAGTTTAAATTTATTAGCAGTAACCATTCCTGAATTTGTTATAACTCCAGGAGAGACTCCATTAAACTTGGGACTGCGACTTTCGTGTAAGAAGGGAACAGATCTGGTAAGAAGTCACTATACGGTCACACAAACACAAACAGATCTTAGAAAGTACTATAAATTTCAAATTAAGGCAGAGGATCTACAAATACATTCTCTTGCACTAAAAAAGGAAATATAGCATATGGTGTCGGGGGAAACAAACAAATGTTTGCTGACAGAAAAATGTGCTCTCCCTGCTGTCTTGCCAGCCCAGGATAACTTTCTGCAATGATGTTCTCTGAAGTCTGCCTGATACGTAGAACTTTTCCAGGAACAAAAATGAGTTTATGCAGGAAGGACCAACTGAACGTTGCTACAACTGAGTTTTGGTGTGTCAGCAGTTCAGAAATTTGAACTGAAACATTTCTGACATTGGAGATAAAATGTTCCCTATTGAGGAGCAGCTGAGGGAACTGGGGTTGTTTAGCCTGGAGAA
>RSEF01000001.1:145977844-145988621 GCA_003993805.1 Himantopus leucocephalus | reverse complement strand
GGTGTCCCTGCCAAGGGCAGGGGGTTGGAATGAGATGGTCTTCAAGGTCCTTTCTAACCTAAACCATTCTGCGATTCAATGATTCATGGCTGCTGGGAAGGGTCTGCAAATAAATCAGTGAGCCAAAAGACGTTGCTCAGTGTGAGTGGGTCAGGACTGAATGTGTTCCTCTCTCCCCCAAGCCAGAAAAAAACGCACACTCGGGATGCTCCAAGTGAGCCTTTTCTGGAGAAAATCTGCTGTTTGGGGCAAGAATCTCCCGAGGCAGCAGGGCTGGGGCTGGTGGTGCTTCCACCCATGGAGGGGGATGCCGGGGGGAGCAGAGGGGAAGCAGCACATTTCGGTTGTGCCGTGCTGGCGATGCTGCTCGGTGACATGCCGCTGGCCGCCGCTGTCATGGAGGTGATCTTAGCCGTGCCGTTGAGTGGAAAAAAGCACAAAGTCTGCCACGGCCAAGCGTNGTCTGCCACGGCCGAGCGTGTTTACATAACTCCAAATGTCAAGTGGCAAAGGCGAAAACAGAGGAGAGGGATATTAAAACACAGGCTAATTAGCACGGGCTCTCAGGCAGCGCGGGGGTGACGGTGGTGACACGGTGCGTGGGACGGCTGGCACGGGGAGGGGAATCCACCTGGCACCTGACCCAGGAGGTTTCAGCGTCACAGAGGTTGATTTTCCCCCCCCAAGACCAGCGGGGCACCGGCCGGGCACGTGTCTCTGCCTGGCACGAGCATCGCGGCCCTGAATAAACAACTTCATCTGTGCTCTCGCTCAGCCCAGGTGAGTTTAGGGAGAAAAGGAGGGGAAAGGGAGACACCCCCCCACCCCTGGAGGTGTTCAAGGCTAGGTTGGACAGGGCTTGGAGCAACCTGGGCTGGTGGGAGGTGTCCCTGCCCAGGGCAGGGGGTGGCACTGGATGGTCTTTACGCTCCCTTCCAACCCAAACCATTCTGTGATTCTATGAAATAATAAAAAAAACAAACTTGTGGGTTGAGATAATGACAGTTTAATAGAACAATATCAGCAAAAGAACATAGAAATGATAATGATAATGATAATAGTAAAAGAATATACAAGACACAAGTCACTCTCACCACCAGGTAAATTGATGAATTGGCACCGTCCTGAGCAGTGACCCCGAGTACTCACCCCCAGTTAACCCCATTTATATTCCAAGCATGATGTCTATGGTAAGGAATATTCCACTGGCCATTCCATCACTCTGTCTATGCTCCTTGTCAGCTTCCATGGGAAGCTGAAAAAAGTCCTTGAAAAATATAAACATCGCCTGGCAACAACTAAACCAATATGCATTATTGACATTCCTTTCAAACCACATCTGAAATCACAGCAAGCACTAAAAGAAAATTAACTCTGTCCCAGCTGAAACTGGGACACAAGTGCAGCATCCCCTGGGGATGCGGGAATGGGGCATCTCCCCCAAACCTCGGCAGATGGTGGGGGGAACATCTGCTATGAGCTCCCACAGCAGCAGCCCTGCCCGGAGCACGACCCCACAGTCCCAGATCTCAGTGGATATCCACAATGCAAAAATCCTCCCCAAAACACACCCCTCTGTCCCACCCCTCCTATGCAGTGCTCCTCCCATTTTTTCAGTTTTCTTTTAAATTTTGGTGCCTCTGAGAGCTCTTCACTCTTAAAGCAGTTGTTCCAGGAGCTTGTAAAGTTGAGCCGTGAGATTTGTGCAGCCCGTCATGCAAAGAGCTTTAATTAAACATGTGAAAGTCAAACACACTTGGTGTAATTCAGACTGACAGTGTATCTAAATATATTTAGTTCCCGGATTTTAATTAAGTCCTCCAGAGCGATTGTTTGATTCCTTAAGCACAACTCAATCTTTTTCCCTTTTCCTTTTTTCAGCTGTTCCTTGGGACAGAGGAGCGTGTTTCCAGCCTGGATATTTGCATTTGTGTGATTTCACATATTTTAAGTTCCAGACAGGGGATGGATGCTCATGACGTCAGGAGGAAACCTGGATGTGTCCCAACAAGAGACTCTCTCTCATTGTAGGAAAGGCAAGGTTGCTCATTTTTTACCTTCCAAGAGAAAAAATATATTCTTTTTTTTTTTTTTTTTAAGATCATAAATATGCCAGAAATGAATCGTCGGCACCGAAAACTCCTGCAGGAACTCTACAAAGTGCTTGGATGCGCCTGAGACGAGCGCGAGGGAGACGTCGCGGAGTGGTTTGCTTCGGTGCATGGCTGGAGTGGGATGAGGGATGGAGAAACGCCTCCGGAGAGGGTCTCCACCCCCCGAAGCAAGCTGTCCCCAGATGCTCCTCTCTTGCCTCTGAGAGCAAATTTGTGGTATTAAGTGAAATAGCGGCATTAAGTGAAACACATTTCTTCCCCCTTGCATCTGCCCTGCTTTTCTCTAATCAGTATAATCCCTGTAATTACATGGTTAGGGCACTCGAAATGGGTGATGGCAATTGCTAGACCCTTGTCAGGACTTCTTGGGCTCCAGGACGGGCTCGTGCCCGGCTGTCCCAGGTCACTGCGGGGGTCTGGGCAGAGGCATCCTCTTTTCCAGTATCTCCCAGTTGCATGCTGGGGCTGGGACTTGGTTCGGGAACTACCACGTCTTGCTGTGGGCTCGCCGTGAACATCTGTCTCCCACCCCCCACCCTGCCCATGCCATCTGTCCTGTGGAGGGGAAGTAATTAAATGAGGCTGTTCATTAATATGTCCTTGATGCTACAGCACCCTCGGAAAGGAGAAGCCTCTTCCCTAACAGGGACATGTAATTATATAGCAGCACAATTTTACGTGTATGTCTTGCATGGCCCCGTGGGTATAGGGGCAGTTAAGGAAACGTTGGGGCCATCTTATTACCATCCTTTTATACTTCTCTTATTACCATCCTTTGACTTTTTTCCTCCCTCCCAACCACTTCCCCTCCTTTGCCCTGCTCTTATTCGGGGCAGCCCACGTGCATCACTGCTTTTAGGGACCTGCGCTTTGGCTGCAGGAGACGCGAGGCGCAAACCCCACGCAGTGAGCAATTAAGGGTCTCCCTATCATGTATTTTTTTAATTGTTTTTTTTTTTGGTAAGCAAGTTCCAGCGCAGCTGTTTGCCCATCGCAGGAGTCGGCTGGCAGGGCCCGGAGGAAGCTCTGCTGGAAAGAACAGAGCTGCCCTGGGGTGGGGAGCGTGAAAGGCAAGCCACAGCTGAAAATGCAAGGTCAAGATTTAACCAGGACGATTGGAGCTGGCAGGGGGGAAAGAAAGCAAAATCCAGGAGCAGTTCTTAAACAAGTAGATGGTCTTCTTAGTTTTTGCCTTTGAAAAACAGCTTTGACAGTCCCTTCCACTGCTCCGCAGCTTTCCCAGAGCCGGAAAAACTACAAAGCAAGGAAAAAAAGACCAAAAAAAAAAAAAAATGAGAACAGGGAAGATGTGAAAAGAGTTGAGTCTTCAGCATGATTCGTTTGTATTTCGAGTCAAAAGAGGAGAGAAAATCCCAATAAATCCTTTCTGGGTTCTGCAGGTGTTTGGGGAAGCTGCGTGGAGGTGAGGTTAAGGGTGGCCGAGTCCCCTGTAGGGTTGTTTTGGCAGAGGACAACTTTTCACATGAGTTCAGAGCCAATTCCCAATTTCTTACGGATGTAAAAGCAGGAAGTCCTTGCCGTGGCTGGGACACAGCAGCTTTGCCTCCTCCACAGCTGCCCTGGATCTTTGGGAACCAGAAACCCAACCACAGCATCTTCCCGAGTTGCTGCAGTCAGGAAGGGGATTTGCCCTCAAAAGAAGTTGTGCAGTTTTGCATGAAAGTCCAAAAGATGGTTTTAGGAGAACAGCTGGGGAAGTTCTTTAGGATCAACGTCATGCACATCACGCACGACTGCAATCCCCTCTCTGGAAGTGCTGTGTAGCCTTCAGCCCTCGAAACTGCATATGATGCTCATTCAATGATAGCCAAAAGTTTTGCACCCTGCCCAGCCCTGAAGGAGCTCGGGCCACGGTTAAGGGATTTAAACGCGGTGCCCAGGCCAGGCCCCAGCAGATGTCTGAGAACGGGTGGTGGGGAGAAGGTAAGGAGGTTGTAGCGGGCGGGGGTCAGTCTCTTCTCCCAATGAACAGGTGATGGGACAAGAGGAAACAGCCTCAAGTTGTGCCAGGAAAGGTTTAGGATGGATATTAGGAAAAATGTCTTCACCCAAAGGGTTGTCAAGCACGGGAACAGGCTGCCCAGGGCAGTGGTGGTGTCGCCANTCTGGGTTGATGGTTGGACTCGATGATCTTAAAGGTCTTTTCCAACCAAAACAGTTCTGTGATAAGAGGTTGAGAGCCAAGCACAGAGAGGGGTGTGGGTACCAGGAGCACTCCACAGGGCTAGGGACCGTGTCCTAATGCCTTTCTCCGTCCTGTTCTGCATGTAGACGTCGAGGGTGGTCCATGTCCTGATGAGGGGGTCAGGAGAGGCACCTCCTGAGCTGCCCCTGCAGACACCCTCCACGGTTCATCCTTGAAAGCCTTCAGGGACATTTCCTAAATGGATGTGAAGGCTTCATCTGAATGCCCAGAGCCCAGGGGTAGCCCAGTCCCCTTGGAAATGTTGTCCTGGGAAGCTCTGATCTTGTTCCTACCTTCATCATTGCTCCCTTCAACTTTTGTCTCCAGCTCTGTCAACCTGCCTCTGCTGCTTGATTAAAGACTCTCCACTCCCAGTCGCTTCCCCCCAGGAGAGGCCATTATACGCTGTGACAAGTTTTCTCCCTCACCTTTATTTTGATGGGAGAAAGAGCCTGAGCACGCTACGGGAAGGACTTTGCAGACTCTGGGTCTTCATTGTCCCTTGCAGATATGGACCCTGTTGGGTACAGAGGTGATGCCCATGTGCCCATCCATCCCCTGGCCATACACCCGCCACGCCGGCAGCCTCGGGCGGAGGGGGATGCTGCAAGGGGCGAAGAGGAAAAAAACTTGTTGCTATTTCTGCCTTAAACCCCGCGCTGCTTAATGGTCCCCAAAGAGATCCGCCACCGCTCTGCATCAGCGTCTCGGCTGCGCCGTTGCTCTCCCATCCGTCATTGTGTCGGAGGCAAAAGCTCTCAGGAAGGATTTAAGGTTAGGTCTGGGCGCGTCGAGGGGAATACTGAGCAGCGCGGGGCTGGGAGCCATTCATTAACCTTGCTGCAGAAACATGCATCTTCCTTCCCACTGGGCAGATAAGTCAGCGGTATTTCTAAAACCTTAAGATGTGTAGTTTCTCTGTTAAGAAAACACAGACATTATTCTCAGCGCATATAGACTGTTGGCATCGTGTCATCTCTTTCAGGGACATGAGATACGCGTAACATGAATTTTCTAACAAGGCGTTTAATCCCCAAAGCGTGCAAAAATGATTAAAAAAGGAAACGACAAAGGGAAAATTAAAAAGAAAAAAAAAAAAAAAAGAAGACATGGCTGCATGCTATGCATATCTAATCCCCTTCAGATGCGATGTAGCAGACAGGTTAACCCCAGGCACCCGCCTTTTCTGGACTTGCTAGGCTGTCCGCGTTGAAGATGCCACTGTCTGCAGACAGGGGAAAACGTATTATAAACCCCAGACCCTCAGTGGGAAGCTCAAAGTGATTTTCAGATTGTCCTCCAAGGCTCTTGCCTGTCGCTCCGTTGGCAGGACAGATGTTTTCCCGGGCAGGAGGTGTCTCGAACAAGCTGTGCTCGCTTGCTCCTGGACGGATGCTGCTGCCGGTGTCACCTCGCATGACCTGAGCTTGGTAGTACCTAGGAAGCCTCCACGCTGTTCCAGGTCCTCCAAGACGATGGTGGGAGATGCGCTGCTCTTCCCCAAGAGCTGTGCTGCTGGTGCACC
The DNA here is from genome assembly GCA_003993805.1 of Himantopus leucocephalus. NCBI lineage: Eukaryota > Metazoa > Chordata > Aves > Charadriiformes > Recurvirostridae > Himantopus > Himantopus leucocephalus. The sequence continues at coordinate 145,982,776 of RSEF01000001.1, read as the reverse complement.
ATCTCCAGCTGGACCTGGTGCCAGAGGGGGAGCAGATTTTGTCTTTATCTCCCTGCCTTGTCCCCACACGCTACAAGGGTTTGAAGGGCTGTGGGTACTTCTCCAACTGCAGGTACTGCTCCTTGCATAACACAATAAAACTCCTTCTTTCTCCTGTCTCTCCATCTTTGACAGCCAGCATACCCTATTAAGAGGCAGGAGAAAATCCAGACCAGACTATGCTACGTATGTTCTGGCTTCACGAATTTCCCTATTCACAGAACAACTTGGGGTTTTCACTCCTCAATTCAGTCGCTAAACCAAATTATCCCTTATTTACCCTGCTCTGTTCAGCATCGCTCCTGTTAGCATCCTCCTTTCAATTATGGCAGCGTCGGAGAGTGGGTTTCCCGGGGCAAGGGATTAGATGTGAGTAAAACAACCCATTTGTTTCCCTCATGCCTGCCGCCCGTGGGAGGTAACTAATGAACAAGGACTGCAGATCACACTTATCCTAAATACAAATCAGCATGAGCAGTGGCACACAGCAGAGTTTAAAGAGTCCACTGGGCCACAGCCACAGATAAAACAACCCCGTTTCACTGGCATCGCTGGGGTTCTGCTGGATTTGGGGGAGCTTAACGGGCAGGCAGGTGGTTTTGTCTTGAAATAAGAGGCTCTGCTCACAGGGAATGGAGACGTTGGAGCATTTCCCACTTAAAGAGCTGGAGCCTCACGACACGCAGGGCTGAGGATGGGCACAAAATGCCTTTGCAGCCTCCCCGGAGGATGCCGGCGCTGAGGGGGTGGAGGGAAAAGTGATGCTTGGTCCTTTTCTGCAGTTTGGGATAAGCGGGGTTAGGAAGGGTCACCCTGCCACCACCTTTGAGCTTTGCAGAGCCACACCACACCAAAGCCCCATCCCCAGGAGATCTCTGTGCGATGGGACACTTCGCCCCACGGGGACCGTGCCACCAGGCTGGCAGCATCCTTGTGTGCGTCGTGCCTTTACCTGCTGCCTGCGCCCCAGCTCTGCCCGACACCAAGTCCTGGGGTGACACCATCCTCCCCGACCCTGCTCCGCTCTCCTCCCACTGATGTCCTGGGGTCCCTGCTTGCTTTGGGCATTTCCACAGACATCCCATCCTCAGNTCTTTGAGCTTTTCAGAGCCACACTGCACCAAAGCCCCATCCCCAGGAGATCTCTGTGCAATGGGACACTTCGCCCCACGGGGACCGTGCCACCAGGCTGGCAGCATCCTTGTGTGCGTCGTGCCTTTACCTGCTGCCTGCGCCCCAGCTCTGCCCGACACCAAGTCCTGGGGTGACACCATCCTCCCCGACCCTGCTCCGCTCTCCTCCCACTGATGTCCTGGGGTCCCTGCTTGCTTTGGGCATTTCCACAGACATCCCATCCTCAGATCCTGCTGTTCCCGACCCCCTGAGCGCTGCTGGTGCTTCAGAGCTTCTTGGCACTGGGTTGTCTCCTCCAACATCAACCCTTGGGCTTTTACCAGCAGGCTGGCAGCTCGCTCGTGCCCGGGACTTTGCCCTCCACCGCCTTGGGAGACAACAGAGCCACTTCACCCCTTCCCACCCCATGGGCCTTTATGGGTGGCTAGGATGCTCAGCACCCTTCTAGGACAGGGACAACCCCTCTCCCAGCACTACCTGCTGCCCCATACAGTAGTTTGGTCTCCATGATTTCCCTGCTGGTTGTTACCGTGGTTACCTGATTCCTTTTTTCATCAGGAGGCACAAACTCTGATAGTTCTTTTCTTGTGTCTGCCACCTCCTCGAGCTCTCTGGGCTCTTGCACAGGCTGGTTAGAGGGGACGGAGAGAAGTTTGTCTGTGTGCTGGTTTGCCTAAACCACGACAGTCTGGGACAAGGGTGGTGGTGGGGCATCCCTGAGCCAGTTCAGCCACTGCGCTGAGAGACCACGGGCAGATCTGGAGGCTGATGGTGGGCTTGAAAGGCTACGTTAACCCTCTGCATCTCGGCTGGGGGAAAAGAGAATGGAAAGTGGATGCTGTGACGGGGATTTTCCTTCTGCAATTAGGCTGCATCAAGTTGTGCCTGGGGTAAGGAGCAGCCTTACTCAACAGAAGAAAGGTTATCCAAGTCAAAAGCCTCCCCAGAGGCATGAGCTATCACCAGTGTCTCCACCTCCTGGTCCAGGTGCTCTGTCCCCTCTCATAAACAGTGATCAAGGCAGGAAGACAGATATGCTTTTAGCAAGTCTAAACAGACTTCACCCCCACCACATCCATTTCCTCCTCGGGCGGCTGGAGGACAGACTGATGGATGGGCTGGTGCGTCTCTTGACTCATTTCCAGAAAGTGCTTGGAAAAGACGGAGGAGGAATGTTATCAGCACCTGCCTAGAAACATCCCCCCTGGCTGGCGCTGGTGGCTGGGGCAGGAGTCCCCTCCAGATGCAGGTCCCAAACTGTGTCCTGGCATCAGTGCTCGTGGTGCCTGGCTCCCGTGGGAGCCCACGGAGACCTGACGTGGGGAGCAATCCAGCTCGCCTTGGGCTTGGGCAGCTGAATTGCTCTGGGCTCAGTCCCAAAGTCCAGACAAAGTCACAGATCTCCCCTAAAACCATCTAACCCCATGTGGATGCCTCTAATACCCACGGACATCTCGTTATGGTCCAGACAAAGTCACAGATCTCCCCTAAAACCCTCTAACCCCGTGTGGATGCCTCTGATACCCACGGACATCTCTTCTCGTTACAATCCCGGGCATCGCAGCCTCGCTCAAATAACGGCGTGTCTGCTCAGGGGAACAGCTCCAGCCTGGTTAATGGGATGGAAAGACGCTCCTGCCAGCTTTGTCCCAAGCACCCTCCTGAAAGGCTACGTGTGGAAAGCACCAGTAGCCTGAGTAATACATTGCAAGCGCTATACTTGGAGGAATTAATTTCTCTGGGGAACTGGCTAGATAATTATTGCCCTTTTAGTGCGTTACTTGGACACGTTGGCGCTCTCCAGCCTCTCTGGCCCAGCTTAGCTTGCCTGCGTTCTCTCAATCATCAAACACATTTGGGCGGTGAAATTTCCAAGAAAATGTAATAAACTGGTCCTTAGAGACTCCATTTCACATCGTGTCGGAGATGAAAGCTAAGAGGAGCCAGGTCACACGAGCTCCCTGCACTTACAGACGCTGTCTCCACTTGGAAGATGACTCAGGCTGTCCTCAGCAGAGGACGACGCTAGGCAGAGCTGGATGAGGGGAAAAGGCTCATCAGGCCATCCCGTGAAGATGTGAAGGTCTGGATGTGCCCCACCTACCCCAGCAGTGCAGAATCACCCTCTGCCACGTGGGCTCCAGGGCGGCGGCAGCAGCAGTAGGGACCTGGGTGATGCTCTCCAGGGACCGCTGTGGGAGTCCCCGGTAGAGGAGTCGGCAGGTTTACAGGCAAAATATTCTCAGGGGCTGGAAGAGGTGAGCAATGTCCTTTCTGCCATGCAAGCCTGGTCCTGGGGTAACGTGAGGAAAATATTTAGAATCAATGAGAACAGCTGAGCATCAATTGTTCACACAAGAGCACAACTTGAGCCTCTTCGCGTCTCCACAACCCAGGAAGGAAAACACCCTCTTGCTTTTCTCCATCTCAAAAGAGGATGGAATGAAGTAATTTCATACAACTGTTGTTCTCTTTTGTTTTGCTGTTCCTCCATGCGTGAAAGGAAGCGAGGACTCTCCTAATTAAATTGTTGTTGGGCAAATGTATGAGCCACTGAGGAGTGTAAAAGAATAAAATAGAATAGACTGCAGCTTTCCTGAGATGTTTTCATTCAGGAGGATGAAATTGTGCAGGGCTGTTATTTTTTCATCCAATTTTAGTAAAGAAACATTTTAAGTCCCCTCTTTGTTGAAACAGGACTCCGGAAGGCAGCAGAGCGAAGACATCTTTTCTGCCTGTTGCACGCCGAGTGTAGAAACTGTTACTGGTTCTCACAGAGGGGAGGCGTGAAAAGCGAGGGGAAAAAGGGGGAAATGGGATACACATTTCTTCAGCACAACAAATATTCACTTCAGAGTTCAGTTTGCTCGTCCAGCTTGTTCCTGCCAGGCAGGAGTTACCAGTTCAGTGTGTTTGATTGATGTGTCCTGCCAATGCCTGGGAGAGCTGGGACATCCCATCAGGGCAGGAAATCCTTTCCCTGCTCCAGCTCCCGGGGGTTTTACCTCCCAGCAAGTGATGCCTTCTTTGGCTGCTGTAGCTTCCATCCCTTTGGGGGCCTTTTGATGAAGAATGGGATAGAGGAATTGGGTTGTATACTCAAGGGCCCTGTGATACCCAACATCATCATGTCTCATTATCTCATCTTATCATCCCATCCCATCCTACCCCATCCTATCCTGTCCCGTCCCGTCCCATCCCATCCCATCCCATCCCATCCCATCNGTCATCGTGTCTCATTATCTCATCTTATCATCCCATCCCATCCTGTCCCGTCCCATCCCATCCCATCCCATCCCACCCCATCCCATCCTGTCCCGTCCCATCCCATCCTGTCCCGTCCCATCCGATCCCATCCCATCCCATCCCATCCCATCCCATCCCATCCCATCCCATCCCATCCCATCTCCAGAATCTGAACCAATTCAGGCTTAAAAACACTATTTCTNGAATCTGAACCAATTCAGGCTTAAAAACACTATTTCTTGACCTCTTGCTCCAGAACCATTCTGCCTGAATGAGGAACACAGTCTCTGTGAAACAATTCAATGGGAGCTGTGAAAGAAGCTACAAGAGCTCCTTCACCAGTCAGCACCACAGACTGATGCACATCCTTTCTTGCTGAAAGAGTAAAGATGTTCAAGACATGAAGGAAACCCCTTCCAAGGCCTCATGCTTTAAAAATGCAGGTATGGCTTGTGGTGCAGATCTGAGATGACCTCCCATCGCTGAAGATGGATGGCTCTCCTGCACTGTAAC
>RSEF01000001.1:145961817-145977834 GCA_003993805.1 Himantopus leucocephalus | reverse complement strand
CAATCGTGGTTACAAGGAAATAGTACAGTCTGCACGTATTAAGTGTTTGGTGATCCATGCACAAGTTGTACCACAGCTGTACATACTTTACTGTAAACATAAATGGTACTCAGTTGTCTTGTGTACATTTGAAAGCTATATAAAGCTTCTATGTAACATTTTGGTTGTCTGATTATGCCAACCTTTTATAGACGATCTCTGAGCTAATTAAATTATGACAGATGTAGAATTAATATATCCTAGAGACTGGAGACAGGGCTTTGCATGCTGCTGACGGTGGGTGAGAGAAGGAAGAGAGCAGACCTGACAACACTGAGAGCAGGACCACGTGGTTTTATGTAAGGAGCTGTAAAATGTCATGAGCTAGAGATGAATGGTGCTGAGTAGTTGGGAGACTGGGCATGGGGAAGTGTCAAGGGGTAAAGTCCTACTAAAGCAGCTTGCTGGCTGCAAATAATGGGTTGGCTCAGTGACAGGGTTTAAGAGTGGTAAATGAAGCTTCCTCACTTCCATTTTGCCTATATAGCATTTACCCCATTCTCTCTATATAGGCAAAAACACCAAATAAATTATTTTAGCTGCTTTTGTATTTCCCTTTTACAAGATAGGCCCCACAAGTTTCAGTTAGCATAGTACTGCTGGGGCAGTCCCACACATCTGCAACGGGGCAAAAATTTGTGGTAGACTTTGTTTGTTCCTGCAATAATCCTGTTACAAGTCACATTAACCATCATGATTAAAGATACTCAGCTGCTGTTCTCTGTCGCAGTGACTGGCTCAACTGAGAGGTCTAGAAAACAGGATAAACTTCAGATGGATGCATGAAGGGGTCTGAGTAGCTTCTCCTCTATCACAGGCATAAGACAGTGCTGCCCTGAGTGGCTAAATACAGAGATTTTGCCAGGCTCCTTTCTGAACTGCTCTTTTCTGTATCCAGCAGTAGATCCCCCCTTGTGATTTACTCCCTGGATGGCTTCACTCAGTGAAGGGTTTCTGTTTGATCCGCACTTCATCCCACTTCACTTTACAACACCATCTCACTTGTCTCCTGGAAAAGAGGGAGATGGCTGTGTGCTGAGGAGCAGGGCTTATCTCACCACACCAAGCATGAGCAATGCCAGTCCCCTCCCCGAATCCCTTTGGGAGCCTCACGCTGGCTTTGGCTTCTCAAGGAAGAAGGATCCATCCATTATGAGTGCCTTCAGCAGATTTCTTATCCCAAGGAAACGCCACACATTAACTTAGCTGACTTCCCCTTTCTTTTCCATCCAAGCCACCACTCAGTTTAGTACCTTCCTTCCTGACATGAGCCCAGGTATATCTGCCCTGTGGGAAGGGATGCATACTCCATCTTCCCTGAGTGATGTAAATGCTGAATATCAAGATTTTTGTGGGTAAATAATGATGATAGATAAAGTGTGAATTCCCAAAGTTTCACAGAGGGAGTTAGACGAAGCACAGGCTCGACACAGTGCAGTGTCCATGACAGAGCTCCATCAGTAGCAAGCAGACCTTGGAGACCATGCAGTGACCCTCATTGTCTCCAGTGGCCGCCATTCCCTCTGTATCTCCAGGAGGGAGCAGCCCGCTGTTGCATTCTGATTGCCCCTCTATGTGCCCAGGCACCAGTAACAGCTGGAGAGCAGTGATGGGGACAGGGTGCAGAACTGTGCTGCTTCTTGTACCCTGATTCCTTTCTCCAATGTGACCTTTTTTCCCGCACCCTCTAATGGGGTGGGGGAAATCCTGCAGGCAAACATCTTTATAAATGCACAGTCATTCCTGATCTGTAAATAACACACACCAAGAAGAAGAGAGAGGAGGAACAAGGCCATGAACATCATCCTCCTCCAGCTGCCCCAAGGAAAGTGAGAAATTAATGTTCTTATGGTGAGCTGCTCCCACTGAGACCATCCTCTTCTCTGTGCTGGGAGGGTCTCAGAAGCCTAATGAAGCCTCCCACTTCTTGATGCTGCAACTGGGACTGTATACTGCCACGGCATTGTGCCTGGGAAAAAATGTAATTGCTGAAGCCTGGCCTCAAATGCTGATGAAAAGAAAGGAACTGCATACATATATGTCTCAAAGCAGACATTAAAATTGAGATATGGGTGACAGTACACCAGGCCCCCTGATTAAACACAAAGCTACTGTATACAATGCAGGAGGCTTGGGAAAGGGGAAAAGTTGCTATGAATTAACTGTTTAAGGGGCCATCAACAGGTTCTTTTTGAAAAGGTCTTTATTATGAAGCCCATTACTGTATTTGGGAGAAAGGGCAGTGATGGGGATGGAGAAATTCTGATCTGTGCTACGGAGCTAGCAGAACAAACAAAAGACGCAATGTGAAAGCACAACTGATTTTGCAACGCTTGTTTGAAAATACTATGGGAAACTATGACAGACACTTCTCATCCTATTACATTACAGGTGGAGAGTACAGGATGAAAATGAAAAATATACCTCTGGATCAGAAGATGAGAAGTCTAAGTGCAATATGGCAGAAAGGACCAGTAGCACCCATTGAGTGGCAAACGAGATCTTGCCCTGGTACAGCACAGAGCAGATTATTATGCAAAAGTAGCACCAATGCAATAGTCAAAGAAGTAAAAGACAGAATCTTTAAAAACATTCAGTGAACCCCCTGTGGATATTCTTCCATCTGAGTCCCCAGAAAACCACTAAAGGCCCAAAAAAAAAGTCACAGGGAAAGGCAGAGAGACCATCTACTGCTCACCTATTAAGAAATTTCTTTTTTGTCACTGTATGTCCTTAAATCATTAAGTTAACAGAATTTGCACTCTGTAGCTGTTTGAAAGGATCCGTGCTGGAACTCATGTTATCCCACATGTTCATAAGTCATCTGGAAAAATGAAGTAATGAAATTTCCTGATGATACTCTATTATTTAAAGCAATAAAATGGAATTCAACTGTGAAGAGTTGCAGATGGCTCACAATACTGATTGATTGGAAAAAAAATGGCAGATGAGATGCTGATAAATACAAAGTATTGCACATGGATAAAAACATTCTTAACCATGCATAACAGTGATGGGCTCTAAATTAGCTCTCAGCACGCAGGAAAAAAGATCTTTGAGTTACTGTTGACAATTCCATTAAAATCTCAATGCCATGCTCAGGATCCATCAAAAAGGTAAATAAAACATGAAGAATTCTTAAGAAAGGAACAGAGAACAAACAGAATAATCATCCTCTGCCACTGTATGCATGTAAAGCATGCTCATGTTATAAATGTTATGTACTGTTCTGATTCTTTCTTTCTCCAAGAGGACAGAAGTAGAAAATACAAAAAGAAAGGCAAAACCAGCCAAAGGTATGGAATAACTTTTATATTTGGAAAGGTTGAAGAGCTCAAAATGTTTTCATCTTTGAAAGTAAAGGCTCACAGAGGATCCTGTGTACGTTCATATGTATGCAGTCATGCATGGCACGTAGGAGTGAATAGGAACTCACATTCACTATTTCTCACAACAAAATACGTAAAGGTCAACTGATTAAATTCTCAGGTAGCATGTTTAAAACTTTAAAGGGGGGGAGGGGCGATGTAAAGTGAATAATTTATCCATAAATTAATCATCACATGATCTTGTGGCTGCCTGAAGTTTAGATTGATTTAGAAACTGATTAGATTAGTCAGTGGAGAGAAAGCCCATCTAAGACTACTAAGCAGTCTTGGTATTACCTTTGACTCAGGAAGTATTTCTTCACACATGCGCTATTTTTAAACCATTTCACTAAACCTCTTTTCCCAGCCCAAATCAGGGACAGGACACAGGATTAGCTGAGACTGTTGCTGAAGACTCTTTCCCAGCATGTCCTGTGGCTTTTCTCCATTGTTCTCCCAGTCTGGCTCTCTCTTGTGGGATCCTGGAGGCCTAGACCAGACTTTCCAAAGCATCCTGAGGAGCAGACATGCAAAGCTCAGGCCATCTTGACAAAAGCAAGTGCCACCTGCCTCTCAGGGTCTGTATACCCCTCTGTGAGACAAGGGGAAACTAGGGCCAAGTACCTTCCCTGGGCAACATAAGAAGAAAAGACTCAAGTGTCATACAAGGTATCCTTGGGGAGCTAGCAGAAGAGCTATCTCATTCAGATTAAAAATCTTCTCACTTACAAGAGTGGTGGTCAAGGAACAGACCCATACAGGTGCTTCTCAAAAAACAGCGTCTCCATGTCACACCATTATCTGAAAGCTGCTTGACATGTTAATAGGTCGGATTCCCCTCTTTCCTAGATCACTGCCTCTGAGTGTTCTGAAAGCAGACACTTCATGGGGAGCCAGCTTTTTCTCACCTGGACCTTGAAGCAAAGAGCCCACCACAGAAAGGGGAGCCTCACCGTGTATGTTCCCCTGAGATAGCATTTAATCCTACAAAAAGCTGGAGGGCTCTCTCTTCTCCTGTGAGAGACTCCAAATCAATTTAAAGAGCTGCCTTTTGAACTACTGACTCAATATAACACAGGACAACTGACTCAGAAGTAAAAATACCAAAGAAATCAATATACTCAGATATGGCTCAAAGGCCTACTGTTAGCATCCACAATGCATAGTAGATGTTTCAATACAAAGTCTTAGTCTTCTTGGTCCAAGTTCTCCAGAAGAGTTGACTTTGGAGATGATCTAAGACCTCTTCACAAAGTGTGTATGTGTGTGTTGCTCTATACCCAAGCAACACTCTGACACTGATTTCAGACCAAATGGATGAAATCCACAAATTCTTCCAAGGGTGAAAGACAACACTAAGGATCGTGCCCTGAAACTATTACTGGAGGCACTTATTTCATAGACACTGACCACTGCGCACAGAAAAAAGCTCTTTCATATGGCATTTCAGACCAGGATGAAGGTCATAAAATCATAGGTTTTGTCTATTTTTGTAATTCAAACAACATCAGAGATTATGTCTGGATAGAGGGTGTTAGACCAGTGATGTGAGCAGCCACAAAGACAACCTGGTTAGAAGGGGAAAATCACTGAACAGAAGAAAATGTCTGCTGAAATACATTGACAGAGAAAAAGCCTGCCAGTCTGGGTGCTGTAAGCCTGAGAACCAGGGCTGTGAACCAGAAACATCCTTGAAAAGTGCAGCTGGCCGCTTTGAAGTACACCCAGGGTACCTAGAAACAAGAGACATCCAGAAATACCACCGATAAGTGCAAAACCAAGGGACTGTAATGGCAACTTATCATCTGAAAAGGTGGAAAAGAGTCTGGAAAAATAAAAATTGCTCTGAAAGAACAGAAATCATCATCATCATCTATTGTCTGTTACATGTGAAAATCAAAATTTACAGCATCTATTGGCTGCTTGAAATGGTGATGTCTATGCCCTCTTATGTCTCTATCATGTGAAAAGGACTTAATTTTAATCCAAAATGGAGGCCCTCTCTCTGAGAACAAGGCATGCTGCACATACTTTTCCTTTCTTAAACAGCTTGAATTCTTTACGTAAACATTCCACAAGACCTTGGACTCTCGCTGGGGACCTGGCTGACTGACTCCAGGCTCTGTGACATGGATCATCTTTGAAGTGAGACTCTCTCTGTTATCTTATTGGTCACTCTTTGGGCCCACTTTTGGGGTCAGTTTGGTTTGTCCTCCCACCTCTGGGATGGTTTGGCCCCTTGTGACATCTAAGTCACATGACACTGGTATTACACATCTATATAAGTAATCCATCATAAGTATATCTGCCTCTACATTGTTGATAAGCTTGCTTCACTAATGATAAGTTTGTAATAACCTGTAATAGTATATACACCTACTTAGTTGCTGTTATATTGGTTGCTGGAATATTGATTGTTGCTATACAATTGATTGTTGCTATCCTGTTGGTTGATACTATATTATTGATTGCTGATAGTAATTTGCAATAGCTTGATATATATATTTATTCACTCTATTAATAATACATATACTTGCTGGTGGTGATTTTGCGTGGCATTTGTGGTGGTATATAACAAAGTAGAGAAATTTAGAGGATAAAGCCTCTGTGTCCTTGTGCATTAAAGAATACTGCAAACCCACGATCGTGATGCCTATATACCTGCAGGCTGGGTAGCCCTTTAGGTCACAGCAACCAGCTGCTGGCCCAGTTTGGCCTGGGTTAGCTAACATTCTCCTGGAGAGCTGCAGGGCATACCTGATGAGTTAGTCAAGAAGCTGTCTGCCTACAGCCAATTTTAGAGGGGAAAAGAGTTCAACAGTATGGGTGCACTAATGCTTTTCTTTTGACACTCCCCAATTGGCCTCCATCTGCATGGAACCACAGTGCCCAAAACTGGACAAGATATTTCTGCTCAGGCCTTACTGATATATTAGGTGTTTTGCCAACTCCATGTGTGTTTATATATCATGGTATGATGTTTGCCTTTTTCATAACAGTACAACATTGTTGTGTTCTGCTTGTGATCCATTACAATGCCTCAGATCCTTCTCTGAAAACAGCAACCCGACTACCTGTTAAATATACTGTGCCCATGCAGTTGAGCGCTCATCTCTCAGAGTATTCCCTTGCAGTTGTCCTTGGTTTTCATGCCCTTTCTCTTCTTTGTCAAGATAACTTCGAACTCCAAACCTGTTTTCCAACGGAGCTTTATGTCAACTATAAGTGTATAAGCGGGATCACTGATACAATCACTGGGCAGAATCACAGCAGAAATACCTCTGGAAGACCCCTTGCTGCCTCTTTATATTTTCCCATTGAACTAATTCTGAGTATAGATACAGAACTTGTTTTGTATACACCATCTAGTGATTTCATCCAGACTGTATTTCTTTTGCTGGTTTATAAGAATGTCATGTAAGATCAAATCAAAAGATTTCCCAAAGTGAAGTTCTATAGATTAGTTCTACATCTGCTTTTCTGCTGCAGAGGAAAATTAGATTATTTTTATACAATTTGCTCCTTACAAATCCCCACTGCATCTTTAACTCTTTCTTTGACTTTCAGGTACTTTCTAAATACTTCATCATTTGATTCAAATAATTTCTTAAGCTCATTGGTGTGTAATTCTCCACATCCTCTCTTTTCATGTTTGTCAGGAGAGTCACTACCATTGATCTGAAGAAATTAGATGACTCCATCTAAGAAGAGGAGGCAAGCAAAATGATTGCTATGGAAATCATATACTAGACCAGCTGATTTGGTCTAGTATAAATGATGAGAATGCTCACCATTCATGGTGGCCTCTTCCTCCAGTCTTCAGATCCATAACCTGACATAAAAATTCTGAAACACACGCTCACTCTGCATTTTCCATTCTGCATTTTAGCCAAGCTCCTGTCAAGACTGATCTGTTGTGGGAGGCGGACTTAGCACGGCACTAGTGGAAGTCAGTGTTGTGGATAGGCATGCTGAGACAGACCATCACAGAGGACAAAAGGGGAAAGATGGGAAAGCAGAAGGACGCAGAAGAGCAACAGTGCAAGGGATGACATGAGTTGTTCCCACCTATCCTGCTGAAATGTGCCCATGGCCTTGGCTAAGCAGCGTCAGGCNAAGAGCAACAGCGCAAGGGATGACATGAGTTGTTCCCACCTATCCTGCTGAAGTGTGCCCATGGCCTTGGCTAAGCAGTGTCAGGTTGGGATGAGACAGCTCTGTTGTGTGCAGTCAGCTTGCTTTTCTGTTACTTTCACAATTCACTGGCCATGGAAGGAGAGAAAGCATTGAGTTAGGAAGGAACAAGGCAGGCGGTGACCTGGGCACATCAATATCTCAGCAGCAAAGTACTTCATACTGAATAAAACGCATTCCTGTTCCTGTACCACATACTTGCGTGCCTGTGCCGCCAGCACATATACAGGGTTGTCACCTGCTGTGGTGGACTGTTGACACTCACTGGTTGGGAGGAAATGAAGAAAAATTGGCTGTGGCACAGCCCAAAATGTCAGGGTCTGACTTTCTGACAGCCCTTCTCAGCTTTTATGATTATTGGCTAGGTAAAGAGGTACCACCTGCCAGCCTCCAGGCTCAGAACGCCTCTGGTAAAAACCAGGGCCCTAGGAGAGAGAAGACAGTGCAGGAATCACACTGCCCTATCTGAGTACGTCTGTGCTTGCAACTGTGGGGCTAAGGCTGGCTCTGATCCTGGTCACAGCCATCATGTTGTCCAACTTCAGCAAAAATGCCATGTGGACTTCCCCCATATGGTCACATCAGTCCACCTCAGGTGTTCACCCAGCTCTCCAAAGTTGGCCCAGGGGCCCTGCTGCCCAGTGCTCACCTGCACCAACTGATATTCTGGTAACGTCACTCATTCGGGCTCTGCAAGACGTCTGAGACTCAGTCCATGCAGATCCTCAGGGAATTGAGCCTCAAAGGGAAGGCTCTAGTGGGACACGCACCATTACCAAACAGGGACCTTCAAGTGGATTTGGGTGGGAATAAAATCATATTTCCCAACAGGACACCTTAATATAATTTACAATTTAATAGAATGTTAAAACTCTTTTCTTATCAATGGAAAATTTTACTTAAAAGCGGGAACCGCCAAGAGGTCTGGGAATGCCCAGAGCTCTTGCTTTGAAAAAAAGCAGATAAGCAGAGTTATTGAAAGGGTCTGAGCTCTGCAAAATAAATATTTGAGTGAAAGCAGGGTCTCTTCCCAGAAACTGTTCTATAATAATACATCTAAATAAACAAATATGAATAAATACTATTAATTAATAGTTCAATTACGGGATTTTCTTGGCAACTTTCAAACAGAATGTATCCAAAATTTTATCATTTCAATGCTCTGTACTTCATCTTAAGAAAGGAGAAAAAGTTATTCTTCCGTCTATCTTTGCCTGCTTCGGGTGATGTGTTTTTTATGTTATTAAGTTATTTTTCCAAAATGCCTCAGTTCTTATAAACGGACTGGGACCACCTTGGGTAGCACTCTGCAGAACAAAGTGCCTAATGATGGGTGGGAGAAGATAATCTCTTATTTTCTCAATCTGTGGAGCATTTTTTTCATAGCCCAGCCTGACATAAATTGCAATTAAAATACCAGAAAAGCTAATGTAAGGATTTGATTAAAAAAGAATTAAATTATAGAAATAGTGTTGCTCAGCACAATTTTCTGGATAACAAAAATCTTGTCAAACAAATATGATTTCATTCTTCAATAAGGTGACAGATTTAATGGTTAAAGATAACTGCATTGATATAATAGACTTACACTGTGTAAAGGCATTTGATTTAGTAACTCACAATATTCTGATTAAAAATGTAGAATCACAGGAGAGGAAAAAGCACAGGCTGGAGAGAAAGATAATTAGCTTGTTGACAGACTTCAAGCTTCTGTCAGCCGGGAGGTTGCTGAATGGGGATATATACCTTCCTCATGGATCTGCCCCAGGTACTCAGCATCCTCATCAGTGATCTGCAAGCAGATATAGTCGCTTCTGGTAAATCACAGGCGTGACAGAGTGTCCCGATCCGATATCGGGGAGGTTCCGTTACCATCCCAAGAGACGAGATTAAGACACTGAAATCTGTCAAATGTCGTACAACCTTCAAGTTTATTTTTCAATCAACAGAGGTAGGAGTGAGGGAAGGGGAAAAGTAGGAAAAGAGAGAGAGAGAGAGAGAGAAAGAGATCACCGGTCCTGGTTCCAGCGTTGGTTCAGCCAATGGGGGTCTCTTGTTCGTAGAAGCGCTCCTCTTTGGATCTCCAGGGAAAAGTCTTCTCTCTCTCCCCCCTTTCAGGGGACACTTATGCAAGGGTGTGAGCCCTTTTATGTTCGCAGTATCAGTACGACCCGCCCTGTTGTTACGGTGCTCAGGTTTCTCTCCCCCCCAGGTGACGTGTAGCATGATTTGGGTGGAGAGATGAGTCCCATAGTCATGTATGTTTAGCATGATCTCGATAATCTTCATTAGCATATGCAGGGGTGTGAGGTTTAATATGCATTTCGTGGATAATGAGGCAAAGGTCATACATCGGACACGATGGCCCCGAAAACAGAGAAACTAACGAGCTTCACAACTTGAGCAGAAAACCTTGTCTCCACAAGGCTTCCCCCCACACAGACGCATCCTCTGCTGTCCAGAGGAGTTTTCTCTCCTGGGTCTCACAAGAGATAAGCAGGTGTTAATCTTGTCAGTTCTTTGAGCACAAGGCCTACATTGTCCAGGACTACAGCCATAACTCAACATCCTTGTGAGTGTTTGAGACATTCCTCAGTGAGGCTCAGAGGGCTCTACCATTTGTTTCAGGGCGTCTCTTACACAGAGGTTAGCAGGGAGGTCAACAAACACTAAGGACTAGGGAAACAGAGCATGTTGGTCATTCAGTAAATTCCCACATTGAGGAAAGTGCATTTGGGTGTAGCTAAATGCAAGTTATACGTCAAGGCAGGAGGAAAGATAGGCATTCCGGTCAAAGAGGGGCCTGTGCCTGGAAAACCAAGGTGTCTGAAAAGTGTGTTGGTCTTTCAGAGGAGAAGCAATCTGTATGGAAAATGCTTTGGCAAAACAGGTGAACAAAAAAGTTCATCCTGAAGAATGGACTGGGAGAGATCAACACTCAGTGTTTCCTTAGTACCACAGCTCTCGGGAGCAAAGTCTAACAACAGCCAGTAGCTAGAGAAAAGGGAGCTGACCCCAGACCTTCCAACTGGAAAATCAAAGAAGCACAGCACTGGGAAGTGTCTATTGAAGTACCTGGAAAAATATGTCTCTTCTTCAAGGTTACACCGACACAAGAAGAGTGTACTTGGGCTGTTTCTGAGGCTGAGCTGTGCAGGTACCTGAATACAAAACCACTTGTACAGCCTGTAAACCAGTTAAAGAGAACTCATGCTTAAACCTTCTCCTTCACTGGGACTTTATATTGTTTATTAGTGCTACAGATGTAATGGATTCATGCTATTTGGAAGGAAAGCAAGACCCTAAATAGGAGTGGTAACCATTTATGCAATTGCCAGAGAAGTGTAACACAGATTTATTATTTTATCATTGAAAATGATACTGTGCTTTTAAAATATGTGTCTGATTACTAGCTCATTCAATGCGCTCATCTTCCTAACAGTTATCATGAACAATTTGTGAAGGCAGACAACTGAGGAAGTGCTCTAGGCAATGGCAAAGGTGTTTGGAAGCGAGGCGGCATTAACTGCCCAACTCGCAAGCGGTGAGATATCGCAGCGCTTGATGACTTCAACGTATGGTTGGGCTTTCCAAAATTCAGGCCGTAAGTTACTGTGCAATGAACTGAGCCTGCCAAGACAAACAATTACACGCGTCTGAATTAATCACAGGGGCACAGGGTATTGTTAGCTGTGACTGATATAAGCTGAAATTGATGGGAAATAAAGCTTTAACTTTCTTTGTCAGTGGGAAGCGTGGACACGGAGTGCAGAAGAAAACAGACACAGCATTACCTCTTTCATCTAGGTGGTCAGACTGCCAGGCAGAGCAGCCTGTGTAGTTTCTTTGACGTTAATAGCATTAATTATGCTGACCAAAAATGCTCCACTACGGAGACGTGTTCTGAATACATGGGCGCTGTTGTCCTGATCATCGCCCCATCCACCTGTGAACTCCTGTGAGGGTGAGATGTGTCTCTGGGCTGCACCCTCTCAGAGTGGTCATCCTCCAGCTCCCAGGTGTAAACGCCTTTCCCCAAGGTTGTTCCCACAACCCCATCACGAACAACATCCCTCGCAAGAGCGCCAAACACAGAATGGCTGCATTAACAAGTGACAGCCTGTCCGAAGTCGCTGTGTTTACAGTGACACGCAGAAGCCCACATGGGGACATGGGATATGACAGCGAGGTTCGATAGGAGCCAGCAAGCAAGTGAAATAATTCACTGGAGGATATATGAAGTTGTGTTTCATATGAAAAGCTCTGCTATATGCTTTCATTCCTTTTCCTTCTGCCACTCTTACCTGCAAATCACAACTGCTCCATGTCACATATAATGCATGGCAACAACTTTCTGATTCTGGCCTAAGGCGTACTTTTAATTTCACCACAGAGTCTGTTCTTTTTGGTAAGTAACAAATGCAATAGACAAAGAAATATTTTCCCTTCATCTTTTAAATTCTGGAGTGGGTTTTTTTCATGCCTTGCTTAGGTGTGCGTTCCCGCTTCTTATTTTAAATTCTATACCAGGAAACAACATAAAGTTGCAGATACTAAACTCCACACTGCAATCTCCTGCATGATTTCCTGGACTGTGGAGGAAGGATTTGAGGAGTAAATGCATCTGAATCAACTGGCCCAGCAGAGGCGAGATGTGGGCTCGCTTCTTGGTTAGTGTCAGGCGTCCAGTTTGCATTTGCTGATTGCATGAGAAATCAGCACTCACCTCTAGTTAGGCAGAGCTTGCTTGCTTTGTGTAAAAAGTTATAATCAGAAGCAGAAAGAGGTACCCTGATTTCTACTGTTCGTGAACACTAACAGAAATGTGGAAATAGAGATGCCTTGGTTTATTGTTTTTTCTTCTGATGATTCTACAGTAAAATACGGAGAAAATGAGTTTATCACAAGTGGAAATTCCAGCACAGTGATTACAAGAGTCTAAGAAAATGTTTTGGAGGAGTTCTGAAGCTTCAGTGTTCACTAGTCTTTTGAATGATATCTGCCACGGCTCTTCTTTTTACTTTTTTTTTTTCTTTAGAAACAGCCAACTGAAGTGTTTGTTGGAGACTTAGAAAAACAAATCTTTGTACTAGAAGTTATACAACATCCTATTTTGTCTCCTTTTTTCAATGCCATCCCAAAATTCAGCTTTCAAATACAGGTTTAGCCACATCAGTAATTGGGCCAAAAGTTATAAATACTTACTTTCCAGTGTCTTGTTGTTTCTAGAAGCCTCATTTTAACTATCCATATTTTAAAAAAATGTTACTTTGAGTAATACCATCATTTATGCTGCCCTTAGTTCAGTCCAAATGAAGTAATTTTAACCATCCTTTCCTAGTATTTCTTTGCTGCAGCATGCTTAGTCTTTGGGTGTAAGATATCTTCAGGAACAGCAAGTCTCTTTTCATGTAAATGTCGAGTTTAAAAGCATCTTCTTTAGCATATCTGACAGGCAAAAATCTAAGGTTAGCATGTCCATTAATTTTCCTGAAGAGCATCAATAAATGAACTTTTCTAAACAACGACTTCTGAAAAATTGTGTGTATTTTTTGTGATATTTGGATAGCAAATGATTTCTGACTGTGTGAATACACCTGCAAATATGATCTGTGAGAGTGATCTCATTGCTGATTTGACAAGCTTGCTTCTTCCTTTGCTGGCTGTTAGAGCAGATTAGCCTTCTAAAATTAAAGAACATCATCAGAATATTGTGTGTACAGTAGAAAAGTGTGCACTTGTTTGACTATACCTCAATGTAAACAACACAGACCTCTTAATTTCCTGTGCAAAATAATTTTAAGGAAGTGATGACAACTATGGGGTCTGGGAGAACCCATTCCAAAGTTACGGTGACAATGGCAGACAGGTGCCATAAATGATGTGCAGGAGAAACAAAATTATGTTGACAGAAGAAAAGCTTGTCATCCAGTAGTTCTCTAGAGGTGCATTAGAAGTCAGATTGGATTTCAGCGTTATCCCTTGCAGTCCTTAACAAATCAGAAAACAAGAAAAAGAAAGGAAAAGACCACAAAAGGGCATACGTGCAGCACCTGAGACTTGCCTAAGAAACATTGACAGAGATATTTATGGCATGAGCTTGCCTCAGGTTTGCATCCTATATCCAGCAAAAATGCAGCTTTGAATCCAAATATACCGAGTCCCGAAGAACAGCTAGTCATCCACTGTTAGGTACGTTGTATCCTAGAAATGCAAGAGCAGACCATTAAGAATAATGATGATACAGGCAGGCAGACCGTGAGACTATTATTCCTCTCCAGGAGCCCTGCAAATTTGTTCTGTGTATTTTTTGTTGAATCGATTCCCTCAAAATCGCACTGGAGCCCTCACAACAAAATAACAGTAATCCATTTTTTTCCCCTGGTGTCATCCTCATACAGTTATTTAACTACTTTGACAGGAAAAAGGAGCTTGAAAAATATCAGTAAGAGTCTGGAAGTGGCTAGAGTACGTGATATACAATTTCACAACAACTTGTTGGACTTTCGATTGAACGTGTTTACCTTTCCCTTCCTTTCCAAGGACAGTAAAAGCAGATGAGTGGGTTAGAGTCCTGAAGAAAATTGTGTTCAGCAGAATTCCCTACAACAGCCCAAGCTTCCCCCAGGGGTGATTAAATGGGCCAAACTGGAAAGTAACTTTTCTATTTGTTATTTGTTGATTTACTTCAAATCTTACTGTCTGCTATTACGGTATACAGCATATTGCAACTAGAGTCCCTGAGTGATAGATGCTTGATAAATATTTTGCAGCCTTCAGTCCAAGATTGCAGTCTTCCAATAATACAGCTCTGAGCACAGAACCACAGAAACAGAGTTCAACCTCTCCACGATAAATCCTGATCTAACAAAATGCTTTCGTTATTAAGATATACTGGCAAGATTTAATCAATTTCTGTACGTGCCTCTGTTCTGCCTTTTGAACGCATGGGTTAAGAGTCTGAAAGAGTTTCTATCTTTCAGTCTTCCCCAAGAGATGCATGGCAAACAAGGCTGACATGCCATAGGACTGTCAAAATTGCACTCCTTCTCCTCTGAACACCTGCAGGACATTGAGTGCTCATCTATTCCCAGTGCTTACGCACCCTCTAAGCTGCACTGTACCTGAATGTGGAAAGTATCAAGCCATAACAAAGTCCTGAATCTTCAGTGGTTTCACTTATCATGGTGTCTGTTGGTCTTCAGCTGTTTGTAGTAAACATAATCTCTTCAGATTTCCAGGGAAAGGCCACCCCTTTTCTGTGTTTAAGGTCTGTCAGAAACCCTGGCCAGTTCTTGCACCGTGACTAGCAATGTAAGATTACTGTATGTCTTTGACTTTGAGACAGTGAGGCAACACAAAATGCCATACACGGTATTTGTAACCTGTTAAACAAACCTCGTATGTGCTCCTAACAACCTGTTTGTGGACTTCATCATGCTGGAAGTACAGGCATCCAGTGGGCTGCAGTGGGTGCTCTGTGCCAGGTGTCCCTTGCAAAGACTGAGTTACTGAAAGGTACATTTCTTCTGCTGAAAGAGTCACCACTACATTCATGTGAACTGGGACACGGTATTTAATTGGCTGGTTCAGAGGGATGGTGATAGTCCAGAAGTGATGCTTTCAAGGCCAGCACAGGAGGATCATACTGCAGTGCTCTCCAAATATTACCCAAGAAATCAGTATTAATGACGCTTTTTCATTGATCATAAGCTATGACAGTAAAATGGAAAATGAACAAAGGTGGTTTGAAGTCTAATAAATTTCATAAGACCCAGCTTCATTCTGCTATCTGAAACGCAGTCCAATTGGAAACAATGGACAATGCAATAACACATGGTAAAGCAAAAGCTACGTTTTAGTATACCACCAATGCAAATAAAGCCTGAGGTTTTCAGCTCCATCTTCCAGAAAGGGTCAGTAGCTCCAGAATAAGTAACTCAGGTGAATCCATTATCCAGGACAGGAATACAGCAAGGCACAGACAATCCAGCAATTGCTCGATATTGGCAACAACATTTGGGTACAGAAAGCTAAGAAAGCAACTGAAAAGGAGACACTGCAAGAACTGCAAACATTTGTCGTGGTTTAACTCCATCCAGCAACTAAACACCACACAGCCGCTCGCTCACTCTCGCCGGTGGGATGGGGGAGAGAACNCATCCAGCAACTAAACACCACACAGACGCTCGCTCACTCTCGCCGGCGGGATGGGGGAGAGAATCGGGAGAGTAAAAGTGGGAAAACTCGTGGGTTGAGATAAAGACAGTTTAATAGGTAAAGCAAAAGCCACTCACACAAGCGAAGCAAAACAGGGAATTCATTCAGTACTTCCCATCATCAGGCAAGCGTTCAGCCATCTCCAGGAAAGCCGGGTTTCATCACACATAACAGTTACTTGGGAAGACAAACACCA
>RSEF01000001.1:145928366-145942232 GCA_003993805.1 Himantopus leucocephalus | reverse complement strand
TTTTTCTGCAAGTTGGTGACTACGATATCTATCCTTTGTACAAAAGGATGAGAAGAAGATCTGTTAGTCACTGAAGTCAGCAAGAATTTATGTACTGACTCCAGCACAGTCTGCATCAGGACGTCTGCGTGCATCTACACCATGCGGTGTCAGCTGGGTTACACTCAGTACTCCTCCTCCTAGACCATATGATATCCTGGCTGATTTGGCTAGCAGAGTATTAAATGACATTACTTCCCATGGGTTCAGCCTTGTTTCTTCACCCACACGGCCTCGTTGCCTGCATACAGTCACTTCCAGGTTGGAGTTCATCTCTATGACAATCTCTAACGCTCTCAAAAGTCCCATCTTTATAAAATGAAGATGTTCTTAATTTAGCTGAATTATAAAGTCTCCAGCAACAGACTATGGTTGCCTAATCTGTATGCTTTTACATTTACATAGCAGGGACAAACGCTTACCAAGGAAAATTAGCAATGCTCTAATTCATTAAAGGAGACAGAGAGGCCATACAGCACCTGAAAGATCTTTAAAGCACCAGAAAGAATGTCTTTTAAGTTGTGTTTCTGCAGACATGCAGAGAAGGTGTATAAACACTCTAGCCATTTCAGCAGCTAGGGATACAGCACCTTAACAATATTAAGAAGTAATTTTAATATTAATCTCTTTCTTAAAAGGCACAGGTGTGTAAAGAGTGAGTGCAGTATGCTCTGACAGAAATAAATCCAGGTCTCTCTGTGCTCCTTGCCAATTGCATAAATTATGGAGCAGCAGTTATGTCAAAGGTTTGAGGCATTAATGAATGCACAGTGGAGTTTTACACTAATTAATTTGTCTTGTCAGATTATGACAAAGTAGTTTCCAATGAAAGTTGCCGAGTCACAACCCCTGATAAGCAACCAGACAGCAATTAACAAGATACTTCAATGATTTGACTATAATTCCTCATCTGCAACTTCACAGTAAAAGCCTGGAGTATCAGAATATGCTAGTCAAGGTAGAAGAAAAATGGACTTTGAAACCAGTTAGGGATATCTTAACTTAAATAGAAAAGGGTAGTAAATGTTGTAAAAAGTCTTACATTTCAAGCAGTGACTATCCTAGCGCAAGGAAGAAATAAAACAGTAGATCTGTCAAATGGATTTGGAACTCCAAACACTGAGGATAGGAAAAAGAAATGTATCTTTCTTTACAGTGTCCTTCATCACCTGTTTCTTTTACTTGGTGATACTAAGAAACCACAAGTGTTATTTGCCAGAGCTCTTTCATATAAACATCAAATATTTTCTGTCTCATTATTTTCCTTTCAGAGCTTCTGGTCTGGAAAGCCAATGGTATTCATCTCATGCTGTTACCTGGAAGGATCTTCTTGGAGGACAAAGTGTGATTACTCTGAAGTTAGATTCAGAACCATGCAGCTCTGCCTTGATTTTCATTTCCTTGTCCCATTCTCCACTATTCATGCTATTTTTCTACATACAGTTTTTCCTCTTTTGTGTACAATGACTTTATTTTTTCCTAAGAAAATTTGCCGATTATTTTCAAGGGGAGCACAAAAGATTTGCGTCCTATCAGCTTCTGGCACAGACCACAAAGAATTGATCTGCAGAAGCTGCTGCTGACCTTGTATATCGAAACAACACACAGTTCAGTAGCCATAGGGAGCTCTTCATAATGCCAGCACATAAATCAATATGTTAAATTTAAAGATTGACCAGATGTCAAAACATGTATTAAGATACGAGCCTCCAAGGCTGCCTGCACTGATGCAGTTCAGCATTGGCCTGATATCCCACAGTATCCTACGGGTAATAAAAAGACAAAGTGTAAAGCTTTATCACAAACGCTTCAAGCACAAACCACTCAGGCAAATGAGACTAATTATTCTGCATCATCTACATTTTATTTGATGAGAGGTAGAAGGAAGTTGAAGTTGCAAAGAAACTTATTTTTTTTCTCCTTTTAATGAAAACATCCCGCCAGAGACAATTACATGTACTGTGTCAGAGTAATGATATTATCTCAAACCAGAGCCATCTCAGTCTTTACAGCCCTTTCACTGTGCTGTTGCTGATGTGATCTCAGTCATTTTCTGGATGCCATGACAGACAAGTTTCTTGTCCTCCAAAGGATCAGAAACAACTGCCCAAGTGTACTGTTATTCAAGGAGGCCCTTCTGAATGTGCTCAACTTCCAGTCACCTCTGGGATTAACAATGTGCTTAAAATACAGAAAGTGGTCAAGGTAGGGAAGGGGGGGAAGTATGTTTTCCCTAACCGAGACCTAAAAAGATGGAGCTGGGAAAAATTACATTTTGCATGAATAAGGGCCAGGTTATATCCAGATCTTCTTAGAAGATGACACGTGGCTATGGTAAAGTGTCTGCAGCACTCTGCCAGATCTCATTCTCTGGCTGGGCCCATGTGGGTGCTGAGGTCTGCGTTGGGTTGCTGCCCTTTGCAGAGTCTCCAAGGCTGGGTCAGATCCCAGTATCTTAGGTAACTCCATATGGACATACAACCCCAAGGGCCTCCATGGATATGGCTGATGTGTAAGCGGCTGTGAAGTACGCCCACAGGCTACACTTCTACACCCTGGCAGCATTAAAATGTGTGCAGCAAGCTTGTGGCTGCGTGGCTGGTAAGATGCTAACTTGGTTCATTTGCTTTGTGCTGTGCTGCCTTTTGTGGGCTCCAAACATTTCAAAAGGGACATGTTCGGGAGAGGGCTCCCGCACTACTGTCTGTGAAAGTGCCCACAACATGGAAAGATATGTGAAAAAGAGCTTTTAAAGATGTGAATATTCAAATCATTATACATTTGAATGACATCTGACTGACTTCTTTCCTTAGGGACTTTTAGTTAGAGTTTAGCTTAGTTAGAGTTTCAACACATGAGGATATATTCTGACAGGACTTTTGCATATTTATGTTGTATGAGGATACTTATGCACTTTCTATTGGCCATGCTTTTCTGTTTGTTTCAGTTTCAGATTTGGAAGAAAAATATTTTATAATGAGACAGTGCTGTCATCTCCCTTCAAAGATACATATAATGTGTTCATTATACACAGCTGACATCTCCAGAAAAGAGGTTTTCTACCCCTGAATTAACACTCTAAAAAACAGTGGATGCCTGTGATTGCTGTTACCATCTGACAGACTTACATGAACACTGTGTCTATGGTTTTTTTGTGTCTTAAAGTAGCCAGAGGCTTCCTCTGTACCAAGTACATAGCAACAGTGCACAGACATGGTGTGTACTAAAGGAGAATAGGATGAGAAAATAATATAAGGGGATGCAGATGCCTGTTCTCATTTTCCTCCTATGTTAAAACATCTTGTCTGATGTGTAATTATTATTAGCAATGCTGCGGACACAGTCTGCTCTGAAAAGTGTTCTGGATTTTCTTCCAGTTCCCCTGGCACATTTGACCATTTTGTTAGCCAGACAGCAGGCTCCATGTTTCGCAGCCACTTGGCAAATAGCTCCAAGCATCAAAGGCAGCTCTGGGCACAGAGCAGCCCTGGCAGTTTCAGATGCTTTGCACTGTTGCCCACTCTGACCGGTGACCCAGACCCATCTGGGTCCTGCAAGCTGATGCTGGGTGAAAGTAAATGCTGCAATGGCTATGCGCAGCTCTCGTGCAACCATCCCGGGCTGGCTTGGTGTCGTGGGGATGTGCTTCCTCCTTTTTCTGCTTCTCTCGCACTGAGGTGATGGAGAGAGGGGAGAGTGACTAGACCCAGGAAATTGCTGCATGTATTTGAACTCATGTTTGTGCCTAGCCACCTTACTTTTCATTCACGTCTCAAAATAGATTGGTTGATGCCCGGTGAGTCAATGGAAAAGACCAGTAGCAAAAAGAAGCAAATAATCATTCAAAGGCTGCATATGCATCAAAATAAACTACAAATGCATTAACAACATGATTATTAAAAAAGGTCAGATTTTCTCTCCCAAAGCTACTGCCAGAGTCTCTTTTACCCATGAGACACATTCCACTACTCTATGGTGGCTGATACTGCTTATCTCCAAGATGCCAGAGGCTGTCAATTATTTTCCAGGCTGGCTTATGTACAGCAGTATGTCATGGCACCAAAAATAATCTGAAAACTTCCATTCATCCACAAAGCACTTCAGACATTGTTTACACTGGCAGAGACTGCAAATGTGTTATCAAGTTGCTTCTTTTTCAGGCATGAGCAAGCCTATGAAATGAAAGGTAAATTGAGTTTGTTCAAAGCATTGTCCAAACCAAGGAATTTAACACACACAGCTGTTCTACGTAAGAGGTTTAGATCTTTCCTGCTTTGAGAAAATAGATATATATTAACCAGAGCCACATTTCAAATCTTTTTTGTTAGGCAAATCTTACAGACTTGCATTAGCAAAAAGAACCAAGAAATCTCGCTTTGTTGCGCTCCACCGAAACTGGTGCAATATACGTTTATGTAGCTACCAGCTTAGCTTTTGCTCCCGTTAACCTGACCTTGTTGTTGTTGACTCAGTCCAGCTTCTCCAAGGGGCTTCTGTGACTCCCACTTGGAGGAGACGGAGAGCCATCACAGGGGGCTGAGAACGGCTGTGAGAGGGTCTTACAACTGGGTGTTTCAGCAGACAACACAAACATGCTTGAGGAAGTTCCAGTGAAATTCTCAATCCATTTACGAAAACAACTGTGGTTTCTGTTGCACAATTGGGGAAAGAATTACAAGTAATCTCTCTCTTGTTGTTTATGTGCTTTCAGGGCATTTAGCGACATTAACATTCAATATAACAAATGCTCTGTGGACTCTTAGTCTTTGTTGACTCTTGTTTTAGCAGGTATTCCATCAGGAAACCTACATGAGACATTTCTCACTGCTTGTTTGTAAAGCATATCACTAAAACATATTTCTTATGCATTTTCTCTTTTCCAAGATGCCAACAGAATAACTTTCTCAGTGTTTGCTCCCAGCACACTGATGGCACTTACACTGGCCCCCCAGACAGCAATTTTTCAGAAGTACATTAACTTTAGACCAATGTAAGTTTATGGGCATATTTTCTCTGCAGCACATCTTTCATTATGCTTAGATAGAAGGATGCCCCTGTGGATAGGCTGCGAGATTGGTTGTCAGTAAAGTTGGTCAGTCCATTCTTCTTGTGTAGTCCTTGAGTGAATGTTATTTGCAGGCTACCCGCCCTACAGACATCTAACCAGCTAGTTTATTCCCAGCTTAGCTTATTATGTGATATTGTGACAAAGCACTTGATTTCCCCATGGTACAAATCCCTTCTGAAGCCTCACATCTTAAAAAACCTGAAATCTGAATGTTGAATCGAAAGTGCTTATTTTCTTTTAAAAGTTGTTGGTTGTTTCTTTCCCCTGCCTGTTGTGACTCTACAACCTGTTGGGTTAGTGGTTCTTCTGAGCTGGCCTCAGTTGTCTTTGCAGGGTCTTACACCTCCTTTGTTGTAGTTCTTCCATTCTGTGTAGACTAGTCAAATACTAATGGAGAAAAGAAGGAATGGGACACGATTTCTCTAGAAATTCAGAGGATGAATCTGAGGCGGCAGAGGGAGCTACTCAGGAGACGTAGATGGTCTGTCTGTGACATAGATGGTTAAAATAGGCTGCATTCAACAGGGTCCTACATGTAAGCCCCTCATTTGGTCTGCAGCTGTCTCTTTCCCTGTAACATCCCCTGTTATGCCCAGATATTAATGCAATGTAAGTGTGTGGTGTCTTGCCTTGGCTTGCACAAGTAAGGAAGACATTGTCAAGTAGCTTTGCACAGAGACGCTGAAATGTATTTCTTGCGCATATAGATATCACCATACCTACAGGTAGGCAAACATAGCATATTTATCACACACTGTATGGTACTCCCCAATGTCTCATGCATGAAGGATATCACAACACCTCTGTACATTTAGAAGCACACTGGGCAAAGAAGCAAGAGAGCTGTTTGCTACACCCAGAAGTGATGGTTCCCAAAACTGGAGCCCCACCAGCCATGGCTCTTGGCTATGGCTCAGTCCACCACCTTGTACCACAAATTTTATTTCTGAGGACTCCAGAAGGTTGCAGGTCCTCCATCCTTGGCAGCTTTCAAGTTTTGACTGGAGTAAGCTCTGAGCAGCCAGGTCTGACCTGAGAGCTGGCCCTGCTTTGGTCAGGGGGTTGGAGTAAAGGCTTCCTGATATCCTTCTCAGGCTGAATCACTGTCACTGTGACTGCTCTCCTCAGGCTGTAACCCGTACAGCAAGCTGCTCCTGCCGGCTCTCTGGGTTACTGTTCCCCAGCTTACAGCAACCCTGCCTCTGGCTGGGGGTCTCTCATGTCAGCCCACTACTCCTGCACAGGCGTCAGAGGCTCCATGCTCATGAAATCAGATGTGCAGGTTGGCAGGGAGCTCTAGAGGTCTTTTGGACCCCTCTCCTGCTCAAGATGGGACTATCTCCAATGCTGGGTTGAACTTTATCTCACATTGTGTAGATTGTCATACCTAAGGAAAGGGTACATTGGTTCTATTTTGGGTAGTACTAGATGGACATGATGAGCATTCATCACCTAGCTGATGACATCTACTTTTGGTTGAGCCAGCACTGTTGCTGGCTGGAGCAGTTCCGGTTTGAAATGAATGTGTAAGTGCTAGTTAGCACCAGTGGATTTGAAACCAGCATGAGCAGAATGAAATCCAGGAAGCAGTGGGTGTCACTGGGTGTGAGATGAAAGACCCTTGGCTTAGCATCAAGCACTGTTGCATTCCCGAGTCATAGGATCAAGCAGTACCACTCAGCAAGAGCAGGTGACCCAAACAAGATTTCCAGTGCTTTTGGCACTCAGCAGATATCATCTGTACTTCTGGCTCTGCTCATGGGTGCGGGGACTTTCATCTGAGTGGTCCCCCAGCAGGCTATCAGAAATGCAGCCTGAAAACCAACCATCTCTTCCCCAGTGCTCTGCTTACTTCTTCACGTCAAACCTTCTAGTGTTTTTGCACCAGTGGAGCTGGGAATCCCATTACCCTGACCAGAAACATGAACACCACCAGCCCTCTGATGTGGTACCAGTCCCTCCCTTAGTCACAAGCTGTTCTGGCTTTGCAGTCCTCCCTGTCCCCTGTGGCCCAAGGACTCCCCCGGTTAGGCCCAAACAGTATGGCTGTTTCAAGTGCCTCTACCCCCATCACAGTTAAGCTTCTTGACGCTTCCAGAGTTGACGGGCTTCCCCATGGCTCTGGGTCAGCCTGAAGGTGATGTGCAAAAGGACATACCACTGCTGTGGCTTAGTTTTTCTTCTTGGATTGTGGATGTTTACACCTGACTCCTCCAGCTCTGTAGAGCAGGGCCATAGCACCCTCCAAGCAAAGCATGACCTATAAACCCACCTGCTTGCCCCCAAGCCTCACCAGCTCTTGATGGGAGTGAAGAGAGTAGAGCAAGAAAACAACAATTTCCATGAGCTGGAAGATTTTTTTCAGAAAGGCCAGGGCACCCTGCTGTCATCTACACCCTGCTATGGAGTTGGGGGGCAAGGCCATGGCACATGAGAAGCTGCTTTGCAAAAAGCCAATGCTGACCTTCTTTAATTTTTCACCTGTCCAAGTTTGCAAAGGGATATTTTAAAAAAACAAAAGTGAAAACTGAGAAAGAAACATAAAAGTGATGAGATAATGAGATTGTTTTGCATAAAACCAAATTTAAACCAATAACTACAGGCTAGTCAAGCAGCTCTGGCAGGCCTGACTAGGAGATTTTGCTGAGAAAGAAGAAGAACCCATACTGCTTACTGGCTGCCTTAATGTGGTTCTGAGGCAGCGTTTGCTTTCATGTCTTGTTTTGTGGTGCATCTGTGAAACAATCAACTCCTGACGCTTGTGCTTCTGCTCTGCACACCCTCACTGTCAGCCGGGCGCCTCTCGCAGCACCCTCTTTATAAACCCAGAATAAAACCTCATTTTGCATTTGTCAGTCACATCTGGAGGTTCTCCAAGGTCTGTTAACCATTTTAGTGCGAAGCCCACCTCGCCTCTGAAGTAATACTTTGCTGCTTTGCAGATGGAAAAACTGGTTGCATTCAGGTAACCTACCTGGGCAACTTGAAATTTAGTGATGTACTGTGACTAGTGAACCCACCCTTTAGTCCAACTGCTTATTCTATGGAAATGTGCAGAAATATCCCCTACCTTCTCAACTTCTGCATTTGCTGCTGAAGCGTGAACACTGGTTCATGTGAAGAGAGAACTGTTCTGTGCCATAGCTTTCCATCAATGTTTTGACTCCATCCCACCCTGAAAACAAGGATTTTTACTGAGAATGAGAAAATCAACATCTCTTCAGTCAAAATTGGAAACTAGAATTTTCTCTCAGGGTGGGATAACTGAGCTTTTCAGTCAAAGTGGGAATGTGTTAAAAGCACAATTAAACCCAATAAGTCTGCAAATAGCTTTTGGATTTCTGCAGCTTGCCAGAGCTCTGAAGAGAAGGTTCTTTAGTGAAAAAAACATCACTATTTATATAGGAAACTGTTATAATCTTCTTACTTCTTGTTTTTTTTAAAGCATTTCTTTAAAACCTAAAAAAATTCTATCAAATTCCCCTTGCGTGATGCATAACATAAATTACCCCAGATTTAATAAAACCAGCATGCTAACTGAGCCATATCACACAGCCTTAATATGACTGTTGCTGCTTATTGATATTGCTCAGTTCCAGTAAACTCCAACCTATTCCTGTAGTGTAAAGTTATGAGTCAGGTCTGCTTTGACTGAAACAACGCTAATGCGTGCTAGCAAAATGTATGTTAACACACTGCAACAAATCCTACCTATCTGAAACCAGAGCTCTTTGAGAATACCAAAGGGTGAAGTACCATAAAATGAGCACTAAATAAGCAACATGGAGAGCTGCATCCAGCACTAGTCTCAGTGCTGGGTTTGCCTTTCAGACTGTGCAAAGGTTCAGCTGCTTCAGTCCTTTGGTCACCACCAAATGTCCAAGTAGCTCATGACTGTGCAGTAAGGCGTCAAACAGCCATTGCTGAGACAGAGAAACATCTTGAAACAACCCACTTTCTGGAGTTTGCTCTTCCAGTAAAAGATGACTCTTCTACATGCTGCAGCCCACCCAGCCTCATTCTTTACACTGACCTTTTTCAGTTTGTACTAAGATTTTCCTCATTAGCGGCTAAAGAATAATTGCACATTTTTAGACTCGCTTGCTTCTGATGAATCACTGTGGTGATGTTCCAAAGACATAAAAGGATATTTTATTTCTAGAAACATAATGTACTTTTTAACAGGCCAGGAATACTTTGCACACTTTATTGCTGTCTCTGCTGAAATACAGCAGCAGCAAGTGACTTCTACCCCACAAACACCAGGTAGATCAGAAAAACAGCCTCAGGGTGAAATATTTCAGATGTTGGAAGGTGCAAGCTTTAGTAGTAGTCTGGCCTCATGGTGGCAATTTTCTCCCTGTTGTTCTAAGCTCACACTTTTCACCCTGTAAATGTTGAATATTTGAAGGTGAAGCATAGATCAAATGAAGTAAGTTTAAGGATAGAACACCCTCCTGTTATCCACACATTTCTGGGACTTGAGAAAATCTTGCATTCAGCTGAGTGTTGGGTGAGACCATTTGAAACTCTTGAGTGCACTTGGTACTTGAGCCCTTGAGGGCACAACGCTTGAGGGACCAGGTTCTCTCTCCATCTTGCTCTCTCGGTTGTTGACCCGTGTGACCTCACAGGAGAAGAAGGACCTATCCCAAGGCCTTCTCAAGGTGAAAGCTTTCTCAGGTGCAGGACCTCCTTAGCCAGCACAGCCATCTGATTCCCTTTTGGGGGTTCACAGGGTCCTGCTGATCTGAATCCCTGGCAGCTCTGCTCTGGTGCCTTGCTGGGGAGAGGGAGGAGTGCTGCTGGGAAGAGCACATCACACACCTCCTATGGGTGCTGGGGGATATTATTCAGATGAGGCTGACTCACCCTTCAGTTCACACTTGCACTACTAAGTGGGACAATATTGGGTCTGCAAAGGAGGCAGCAGGGTACAGGCAAAGCAAACTTACAACGTTCTTCTGAATCAGCTTTTGTCTTCTGATCGCGGATTGTGCACACAGTTGCTGTGGATGGCAATGGTTTGCTCACAGCTGTGTAAATCAGGATGAGAGGTTTAGGACTTTGCATTGTATAAATGACAGAAAGAGAGATGAGGAAACACATTGCACAGTATGCTCATGTACAAACTTTTCGCCTTAGGATCTGTTTTACCGTAGAGTGTGATTGAAGGCTTTGATCACTTCTGAATGAGGGGAGCCTGGCTTTTTTGTGCCCTACAAAAAGAATCAGCCTTACAGAGGAACGAAAAAGGGTAAACAAAACACAGGAAGGCTTCTGCACCTTAGGAACACCTTACCAGAAGTGCAACGGCAGACAGTGCTGTGCATGCGTGCAGATGCAGCAAAGAAATCAAAGATCACAAGGTCTGCAACCAAGTCATAGCAGGAAATAAGCACCTGCAGGGTTGATATCTTGTTTCTCTGCTCCCAGGTCCTGCAACATTTTGGTCTTGTGGTAGTGGTACCCATGAGTTATGCAACTTATTTAAACAGTTATTACTCAATGAGTGTCCACTCATTTATTGAAGAAAAAAATGGAGAATAAGGAGGCACAATATTTCTGAAGGCAGCTAAAAACTTTCCTGAATTAAAATAAAGAAAATATAGTCATAATATCCACAGTCATCAGCTGGCTTTAGTGATGAGCAAGGAGCATTTGATGACATATAAATCAGCTCAAATAATTCCAATCTTTACCACAATCTTGTTCCAACACAAATGGTTTAGTGTGCCTCAGTTTGTGCAGGTGATGTGGGTCCTTATGGATACTTACAGAGCCATAGATGACAATCCATGCTTACTTTTAGCCAAGCATGGATGCTCATGGAACAGCTGGTCTTAGTTCAGTGAAAAATGTAGATGTTTCTTAGTCATCAGAAAGCATCAGCTTGCTTCAGAGTTACTGTGTCCAGGCCTAAACTTTGACACTTAAATACCTGGAGCTCTGCCACGTGCTGTTTAACTAGAGGTTCACACAGAAGAGAGCCTTTCAAAGCCTTGCATTAAAGAACTTTTTCTTCTTTGCTTTCTAAGAAGTTGTTAAGGCTCTGGGGATTTTCGACTAAACTTTCTGATGTGCTCTAGCTCTCTTGCAGCTGGCTTCTGACAAATGGAAGCTTTGTTCCTGGTTACAAATCATACGAAGTTTAATGAGTGTGATGAGCTTTCCGCTCTCAAATTACTTATTGATTCTCCTAGACAACAGACTAATTTGTTAGTGAAACAGAAATACACATTAGACATTCAGTTATTCAGGGGATCTTAACTCATGTGGTTTATATAAATTATACAAAACTTGTCACTTATATAATTTGGACTTGGCATCAAGTTGACTCTCCAGGAAGGCTTTCTCGGTAGGACAATTTTTTTCTTGAGAAACTGAAGTGATTCTTGGGACATTCAAGGGATTTACTCAGGGTTTTATGGTAATGATATTATTTTCCTTATTCAGTTTCTCAAGAAGTTGGGTCTAAAATGCTCACAGCCCAGAGACCTTCTGCAGTGTTGAGAAGTAGCAGCTTGTGCTCCCTCACACATGGTCATGATCAGCAATGGTGAGGAGCTGATGTGTCTGATGAAATGGGAGTGAGAAAGACTTGCTCAAAAAGCAGTATTTGGAAAAAGGTGGAAGCCTGATCGGTGACTGCCACGACCACTCATTTGCTCTGTTAACACTCACCGTTTTGCCTACAATTTGGCTATAAAGCTGCCTACTGTCACTGCTGGTGAGGCAAGCACGAAGGAATTACTTTCGCAGGATGCAATCAAATGTTTCCATAGCTCTTCAAATTAATTAACAAACTTCCCTCAATAACAGCATGGAAATAGGCAGCTTCCACATGTCACTCTCCGGTGTGCCCAGAGCAGAGCACAGGGCGCTGCTGTGTCCCGGCTGCTGCAACGAGCAAGCGATGTTATTCTTCCCTCTCTCCGTCTCCCTCTGCACTGAAGGCTCCTCCGAGGGTTTCAGCGTGGCACGGCGGTGGCTGTCACCGCTGTCTCTGTCCCTGCCTCGCATCTGGCTGCTGCTTCTTTCTCTGCCAGCCACTGAGAGGAGCAGGAGTTTTTCCTACCAGTGCTGCTCACTGCTCCTTACTTTCTGTCTCCAAACCTTTCAGTTGACTGTTCAGGGAGGGGGACTGCTACTATTCCGATGCATGTAATAAGTAACACCCAACAAAGAGGAGGCTCCTGAAGCGAATGTCCTGGGAATAGGCCATTAGACGAAAACTGTTCTAAATTTTTGGCTTGCTCGTTGGGACAACAAATTCTCTGACAAATCAGGATCTGTGTGTGTCTGATTCACCAAAGGAAGATTAAATTCATTAGACCATGTATTTAAAATAAATAGTTCAGCATGCTCCTGGCTGAAAACGTATCACTCCACTAAATACGTTTATACAAATGATTAATACAGGATGAGCCTCAAATGTAAAGTTCAGCAAGTTCATGAATATTTTCAGGATAATGGCTTTCATTTCCCTGTGAGATGGCCTGCAAATTCACAAGCCTCTTTCAGCTCCTGATTTCTTTTTCAAGATGATTGTGGCTTGAGGAACGTGTTACCATTTCTCTGGTTGAAGACGTCTCTCTCATGAGCTGCTGTATTTCAGTCACATGAATGTTCACTGTGTTTTCATATCTAACCACCACAGCTAACGTAATATCATTCCAAAGTTTTGCATTTTTATGTAATTCTCAATTTCATTTTTCATAGTAGCCATTCCTCTGTTTCCCAGCATGCTGCCTGCCACACAGGAAAGAAAGTATGTCACTGTGCTCCACCGCAAAAGTGAATATCTTTACACTGTAAGTGGCTCGTATTTTTAGACCTCAGGATTTCGTTGGGTAATTTTAGACTTTGGGACAGAAATGTTTTAATTAGGTTTACTTGCTGTTTAAATGCAGCTTGAGAAAACTGCTGGAGGTTTTCCACGAAGGGTGTTTGTCAGCACAAGAGCTGCCTGTGGATGCTACAGTCAGCCAGTGCCTTGTGGTCAGCCCAGCGTTGGCCAACACTGAGCTGGGGCCCGATCACTCTCAAAAGCAGCATTCAGCATGGTTTTAGGCAGGATTGAGTTTCGACAGGGAAAGCCTTTGTGGTTTGAAGTATTCACCACAACTGGTAGCTGCAGTTCAAAGGACTGAGATGTGAATTAGCAAGTAAATGAAGGAACAAGCAAATGAAATGGTGTAAAGCAACTCTAATGCTCATCATTCATTTAACTTGTCCAGGGAAGTTAGGTTTTAGGTCAGGGTGATAAACCAAATGATTGGTATACCTGTCATTTGCTGTAAAAACATTGAAGGATATGGCCTCTCTCAGTTGCTTGTCTGAGATTTCATAAGAAGTGCTGTTTAATTGGCCTAATTTGACATCCATGATCACTATTGGGAGCAAATATATTGAAATATATTTGGAGTGGCAATGGGTGTAAGCCGTGTTCAGGACTACCTGCGAAGCATCAAACTTTCAGTCATGTATTTATGAANTGTTCAGGACTACCTGCGAAGCATCAAACTTTCAGACATGTATTTATGAAATCTTTTCATACACAGTGATGCCGATATGTTTGTGTCAGATACATGTGACCCAACCTGATCTATTGCGTCCTGGGCTTCTCCCATCCAACCACCATTAAAAAACCGTGACGGTTATTCAGTAGGTGGAAAAATGGAAAAAAAGGGTGGACAAGTTAAGATTATTAGCACAATTCTTCAATAGTTACAATTCTATACAAAGAGCAAGTAGAT
>RSEF01000001.1:145891192-145928266 GCA_003993805.1 Himantopus leucocephalus | reverse complement strand
CCCTTTTCTTTTCTGCCCTCTTCTCCCCACCCTTCTTGGGGGGCTTTGTGTGGCTCTAGTTGCTGGCTGGGGTTAAACCAGGACACCAAGTCACAATAGCTAACAGGAATTTTCAGTGTGTGCATTGTTACCCTATCCCAAATATGAAATATTCCTTAAACCTTCTCTTAATTTCAACATGTTTGACCTTCTGGGTTTTACAAATTCAACAGATCAAAGATACCTCAAGTATTTGCTGGTTTGAGATCTTTTTACTGATATGAACTTCAATAAATGATAAAGTCTCAGAGAAGTCTGCTTCATGCTGGGCTTCTGGGAAGGCTCTGCGCAGCTCATGATCTTGCTTCTGTCACCATGTGAGATGGCATTCTTCATTCTCTTAGCTTACTGATACAAACCTCATGTAGTTCAACAAGGCCAAGTGCAAGGTCCTGCACATGGGTCGAGGCAATCACCAGTATCAGTACAGACTGGAGGAGGAATGGATTGAAAGCAGCCCTGAAGAGAAGGACTTGGGGGTACTGGTGGATGAAAAGCTGGACATGAGCCAGTAATGTGTGGTCTCAGCCCAGAAAGCCAACAGCATCCTAGACTGCATCAAAAGAAACGTGGCCAGCAGGGCGAGGAAGGTGATTCTGCCCCTCTATTCCGCTCTGGTGAGACCCCACCTGGAGTACTGCGTCCAGCTCTAGGGTCCCCAGTACAAGACAGACATGGATCTGTTGGAGCGAATCCAGAGGAGGGCCACGAGAGGGCTGGAACATCTCTCATGAAGATAGGCTTGAGACAGTTGGGGTTGTTCAGCCTGAAGAAGAGAAGGCTTTGCTGAGACCTTATTGCAGCCTTTCAATACTTTCAGGTCCCTTCCAGCCCAAACCATTCTATGATTTGATGATTCTATAGATCCATTCAGGAGGCAACAGCTGAGGGAAGAAACAGCAATTTACAAATTTAAATTTCCAAAGTTATATGAAGTGTAAGAATTACAGGAAACATTTTGTTGTTGTTGTTGGACAATGCAAGAAAAGAGGATGTAAAAAGTTGCATAAAGAAATGCTTTCTTGTAGCACCTGATTTCACAGGAAGCCTTACCAAAAGATTTTAGAATGAAAATGAGTTGAAAGTTACCTGCTGTGTATGGACTGTGTTGAGAAGAAAGAGCACTGTATTTAGGCTGCTGACCTTGGAGGACTGCAGATAACATTGTAATGACATTGGAGAGGAAAAAGTATGGACAACATGATTTTGTTCTGTAGAAGAGATAAAAATGTGCTTACTAAATGTATTACTAGAAGTTAGGAAGGTTTAGAACGTGGTTTATCTAGAAGGAGTTTTTATATGCAAGCAGTAAGTTGCCCACATTTTCTGCGAAGTCCCACCATGAAAGCAAAGGCAACTGTAGCTTAATTTTTCTTTATCAACTACTGTTATTTATTCATGTGGGGAAAGTAGGAGGTGGAACCTAGAGGATCTTTTCTGGCTCCTAAAACAGAGCAAAGCAGTTGTAAATTGGCCCTAATGGATAGCAGAGGAAGTTGCAATAAACTGACTCTTTCCATGCTCCCCTCCTGCCCTGGGAAGGATGCCTGAGTGTACAAGCGCATGCAACAGCCTGCCTGGCCAAGGGCAAGGCAGGACAAAAGGTAGTTTACAGCATAGTTTTGCCATCCCTCATCTGAACTACACCAAACGTAAATCTTCCAGATGAATTATTGACAATAGTCATGTTATCCTCTGCCTTCTGCACCTACTCAGAGAAGAACCGCATACCGAGTTTGGTTTTTCTTTTGACAGTTTCTCTCCAAGGGCAAAATAAAAACTTTGCTGCTGCGGTTTCATGCTATGTGCAACACACATATCAGCCATCCAAGGAATATACAACTTTATATGCAAGTGGGAGGGCCTGTTCTGATCCGGTACTTTGTTGCTTATCTTCTTTGTTTTCCGATTAACATCATTTTTAATGATGTCTCACTTCCCTGTGCAAAGATCTGAGCTCTGATTATTGGCAAATAAATGTTGTGTTGAAAATCAGATGTGCATTTGGATTATGATTAGACCATAATGAAGCAGGGAAAATATAAAAAAAAAATGCCATGACTGGTGGAGATTATTTACACAGGGAAAGAATTTTCAAAGCATTCACAGATTAACCTTCCTTGAACTACTAAATCCTATTTAAAACTATAAAGGATATTATTTACATTTCTAATTGGCATTCACTTACTGGAGGAAGGCAATCCACCCCTGAGGGAGTAGTTTTTCTTTTGGCTTCTCTGTCTTTGCTGTGCACAGGTATCAAGAGTTGAAACCTCAGAAATATGGACAGCATGAAACAAAAGCAGTAAGCAGAGGCATAATCTAAAACTGCCAAGATCTAGTAAAAGGAAGCTGTTACTTGTTGTTGCACTTTGAGCTCCTCAGCTAGAGGAAGGCTATCCCACACTGGAGAGCGCCAAATTTTCTTTCAACTTCACATTTTTCCCCTCCTGTCTATTAGACATGAAATGTTAACAAATATGAAATACACGCTAGAAGATCTAAAATGATGCCTATACAAAAGACAGAGAGATAGAATGAAAAAAAAATGTAAGGAATCAAAAGCCTATTGAACCAGGAAATGACAAAAGGAATGAAGATTTAAAAGCGTGAATCAGTAACAACATGAAGTGACTGACATTAAAAGAATAGACAGTCAGGATCCCCTGTAGGTCTGGTACAGATTCCCTAGATACCTACCTAATATCCAGCTGATAGTGATAGCTTACTAGGGAAGCCTACTGCTGAGCATATATTAAATATTGCTTTGCTTAATACAGTTTTATGTACCCCCAAGTGAACCATCGGTGTAAGAATGTGAATTGTATTACTGAGCGGATGTTTACGTGCTTCCTCCAGAAAATATAGTTTAACCCTCAGCACTCACGCAAGTTGTACTGTCGTACAGGGTGCCCCAGCATGTCAAACAACACTCGGGTCTCTTTCTCTGTGTTTGCCACTATATCCACCTAAATGCAGCGACATTAAGACAAGCCAATAAAAAAAAGTGAGGGAACTTACTGTCTGAAGGAACATATCTCTAAATTCTTAACTACAAATTCAGGACTTAGATTCTCACTGGCCACTTTTTAAATATGCAAAATGAAATGGGGGAAAAAATGTGCTGTTTTAGGCTTCTTAACATACAAGTTAACTTACCGTGGAGCAAGAACATCTCCCTGCACTGTCCCAATCCTGAGCCGCTATCTCTCAGCAAGGTAAAATGGCAGTTTTGTCACTAATCTAAAAAGAAGAGGCTTTCAAACAGAGTGGTAACAGTCTCTTTTTTTTTACCACCTGATGAAGTGCTTGCGTTCCTGACCATGGCACCTCAAGACCCATGGTGATTTTGCTTGAGCTATCAAGAACCTACTAGAAGGCTAATAACATAGCCGTGAGCAGCCAACCAAGCATTGCATTTCCTGATCATCTGGCATCATACACGGTTATTCTCGATCCTAATGCATTCGGTTCTCAGGCACAACTAACTTGCAGCAGCAAGGCTGCAAAAGAGCATCCGCTGAGGGGATGCTTAGAGCATAGCTGCTGTGTTCGAATGCAGACCTGTGCAATAAGACAATCAAGGCACATTATTTTTTCTTTTAAGCAGTAGTTAAGCAATAGCACAAGACTTAAGCAATAGTTCGTACTCCTCAGTTCTGAGATTGCTCTGGACACGTAGCACCACATTAACAACTACAGTTTACCTTGGGACTTAGTATGGGAACAAC
The DNA here is from genome assembly GCA_003993805.1 of Himantopus leucocephalus. Classification (NCBI taxonomy): domain Eukaryota; kingdom Metazoa; phylum Chordata; class Aves; order Charadriiformes; family Recurvirostridae; genus Himantopus; species Himantopus leucocephalus. Next base: position 145,924,496 of record RSEF01000001.1, on the reverse strand, counting down.
AGGTGTACAACTTGTGCTATATAAACATATTCACAAGTTAGAATTGCACCAGAATTTTATCCTCTATTTCAACAGGGGAACATGTGTTGTCAGTGTTTGTTATCCAGAGCTTTTCAGTCCTACCAACAGGAATCATCAGTCATCTAGGATTGCTCAATTTACTCTCACACATTCGCTACAGAGGTTTTGGTGTCATTTATATCCACAACAATAATACACTGTGATCTCACCAGAGGATTGTCTGCAACTCTTTCTCTTTGAGTCTTTTTATATTCATGAGGGTCTGTCCTTGGCTTGTTCTTCTCCCTTCTTATGCTCTCTCTGGATAATCTCACCCTTCACTTCACATCAACATCTGCAAGCAGATACGCAGATCTGCTCCATGCTTGCCTACCACTCTCGGTACAAAGCTCCTGTGGCTGTCCTGCCATCAGGCAGAGGCAATGTTATTTTAGCTGATTTTAATTACTAGTGTCTGTAGAAAATACTCTGGGATTCTGGGAACCGAGATCATTCAAGTTAAATTAAATTGAAGGATAAACAAAACTAAATGTTGTAATTAAGGATTCTGACTTCCAAAGGATTTTTTTTCTTTGAGAAATTAAGGGCTCCAAATGAACACACAGCTAATGGGAATGGGGTTATGAAAATTACCACAACAGATCTGAAACAAAAACTCATGAATGCAAATATGGGTGGCCTGAATATTTCCTTCCCAAAATGCTGAAACAGAAGAGGAAAACAAAGATAGAAGATTAACTATTTTCTACTAAATCTCTGAAATGAGAAGTGGTATGATAAAGAAGAGCAAAAAATAAACCAATTCAAGAGACAGTGACGGAGAGAAACAGAGGAAAACAGATTAATCACTTGGGCAACAGTGGCAAATATTACAGCCTCAGTAGTATGCACAGCTTCAGGGCAAATCTTGAATTTTTGAAACAAAGCCAAAGAAGCAAAAGGAAAACAGGATAAAATGTAATATGAGTTATCAAAGGTGGCTCATGCCACATGATATCTCTCTTCAGTAAGAATCTGATTTTCAAGAAAAAAACATTTCTAAACTCTACGGTGGCTAGTATCCATCTGGATTTCCATGGAGTAGGTGATAAACTATCCCATATCATAATTTATTGTTGAATCTGGAGAAGAAAATATAAACACAAGCACTATAAAGTGATCAGTCTGATGGCTTTATTTTTTGTTGCTTTTTTCCTGTCTTTGTTTATTTTTTTGTTGTTGTCGTCGTCATTATTTTAGAGAAGAAATTATGTATAGTACTGAAAAAGGAAATATTGTCACTTTGGGAGTTTACCAGGGAAGGCTTCAAAGATAGGGATGAAATCTTGAAATTTCTTTTTCTTTGTATTTTCACAACAGGCCTGACACATCCACGGGATATTTTTCAATGAAGTTTACTGATGACAGATGTTCGGGGCCATCATTAGTTCAGAAACTGTTTGGCAGATCATACAGGAAGAACTGGATGACTCTGAGAGATGGAGTTCCAGGCATAGGTTGAACCTCAACTATGCCCAATACAAGTTTGCACAATTCAGACATTCTGACTAGAACTTCTGCTAGGAGGTCGTCACTGGAAAAAGACACAAGAAATACCTGAATGCATCTTATCAATACCGGGGTGGTTATAAGCCATCAATGCAATGAAAGCTGAGGGGAAAAAAAGGAAATGTAATCCCAAAAAAAGTCAAGCAAGAGATTTCCAAAAGAGATACTCTGAGGTAAAGACACCTCTACAGTTTAAAAGGAAGTTTGGCTCCTAATGAGATGCTATAACATGGTTATCACCGGCAACCAAGGACTCATCTTAACTGAAGAGACTCAAAAACCCAAGAAATTCCCAAGATAAAATGTCAAAAAATGAAACCCTTCTCTTTTCCTTCCTCAATACTCTCCTACTTCTTCTCTAGCCTCTTTTAAAGCTTGAGCTTGAAGCAAAATTTTTGGGTTCTCATCACATGGAAGTATTCCTTGAAGTATTGCACACAATTGCACACATTGTGCAGCCATCTGAAATTGCTCCAAAGAAATTCTCAGTGATCACATCACTCAATGCTTCACCTGCAGCTTGTGTAGGGTATTGTGGGCAATATTTAGACAAGCTAACTACTGGGAAAGATGGAGACCCTCTGTGGGATGCCAAACCCAGGAGAAATACGATTCAACTGCTCTGGTAGCTGCCTCACAGCGGATTGCCCGCTGCCGCAGCAGTGGCCTGCAGGTCCCTGAACCAGGCAGCTGGCAGAAAGCATGGGGGTGTCTGCATACCTCGAAGGTTATGTTTTGCTCTATGGCATAAAATAAGCCTATGCAAAATAGATACTAAGAGCTCATTGGGTTTTTGTCATTGCAGAAAGGAATATTTTTGCCGAAGAAACAAATAGCCAGAAGGTATCATTTAGTCAATACATGGTAATCACCTAGATTTGCTTCTAAGTGACTAACAAGGTACCCAATTTGTTTCATGTTTCCATAAAAAGAATAGAACATGTAACTTCAAACGGATATTGAAAAGCTGCCTCTGTGCCTGTGAACGGCCACTATGCCAGCATAGCTCTGCAACTGCCAAAAGCATTTTTCCACTGGGGAGAGCATCAGGATTGCAAAAAAAGGAAAAAGAAATAAACCTTCAATAGAAGTAAAATTCAAACTGGATTTGTATCTGTGAGGAGAAAGCTAACAAATCTCCTTTTGAAAGAGGAGGCACTTGAGGTAACAGAGACTGGTAAGTGCAGGTAATGTATATAGGAACAAGTGGTACTGGGGCGTTTATTTGTACGAGGCCATAAGAAAAAGTTACAGGTAGAGCTGAAATGAAAGATCACTGCTGTAAAAGGACAAAAAAAAAAAAAAAAGCAAGACAACAGTGAAAACCTTCTGAGACAAATTGTGTTATAATCAAGTTCTCAGAAATCCATAGCAATGGCCAAGCTAATTCCTTGAAATGCCACAAGTAACTTTTCATGGGCATGGTGGTGGAAAAGTGTAAGCAGATTGGTACAGAGAAAACAACAACCACAGTCTGAAAGTGAGTTTTCCCTGTGCTAAGGAGAGAGTCTTGTCTTCTCTGCCAGTGCCCCAGCAGGAAGGCAGATGCCTGGTGGGATAAAGGCACCCTGAGGCAGGAGGAGCTGTTTCCCTGCCGTGCAGCCCAGAGCACAGATGCTGCATGTGGAGGAACATCTGCTCTGGTGATAGCACAGAAGCTTTCCAAAACACTCAGTGTTTCAAATGCTAGCCTCAACAGGCCTTTAGATGCCTGTTCTGTGGTGTGGGTGGTTGTCTCCTGTTCATTTTCACACCTGGAGGCATGGACTGTGCCGCTTTGCCAGCGGGAGATGCAGGCATGAAGAAGGGACCTGGGGGGGAACGTAGGCAGGGTTGGACTTTTTATCTGTAGGACAGGAGCTGAGTCAGGAAGAGGATCTGTTGAACACACTGATGTCAGGTGGAAAGGTCAAAAGATTTTGGAGGAAGGAGACTGACCTCCTGCCACCTCCCAGTGTCAGAGAAGGGAAAGGAATGGAGATGAGATGGCAGGCCCATGGGATGGGGCCAAGGCAAGTTGGCAAAAGGACAGCAGTAGAGAGGGACAGCAAGATCACTGGTGCTAGGAGGGAAGATACCAAGTAAAAATATATGAGAGAAAGGAGTCAAACAAAAGCCAGTCAATGCCAAGCTGTCCTGGCATGGCGTTACCCTGAGCTTTCTCTTGTTCTCCCAGCATACGAGCCAATGTTTTGCCACCCAGGTGTGCCAGAACCCTCCGACCGATGGTGGGTAGCAGTGTGAGCCAGCTGGCATGCAGCTGGGAAGAGCAGAGGCATCCATGGGTGTCCATCGGTGGGTGTGGTTGGCACCATGCTGCCAGCCAGGGACACCCAAAAGGAAAGAGCAGGGACTGCTCCTGCACGCCAGTGCTGATGTCCTGAGCCATCGTTGTGTTATTGATGGAAGGAAGTGGTTACAGACGTATTTATGCCTATGCCGCATGGAGCAGTCTTTAGCTTTGTCATATTTAAAGCCCATGATGACCTCTGCAAATGTAAGGCAAAGGGAGCTAGAAGGTGGTTTGAAACATGCAGCAGGGCATTTTGAGCCAGTTATGTATGTTAAAGCAGCAAAGATCACATAGAATCGTTTACAGGGAATCCCCAGTGAGTTCTCTTGTATGAAATGAGCAGAGCGACAGAGCACATACGAAGCGCACCCAGAACCCTTGGCAGGTCGGCTGGTTTCTTCTGCAGGCTGACCTTGCTGCAGCAAAGGGCTTTCCCACCAGGGTCAGCCGCCCCGCGCTACTTTGGGACTGCCTCTTGCAGTGCTCGGAGCAGCCCTATCCTCACGGGAGAAGGGAGCAGCCTCATCCATGTGGGAGAAATGGGACAGGAAGAAAACACTGCAAAATGGGAGCCACTTTTTCTGCCTCATTTGGCAGAGAAGTCAGTAAAGCTGAAATTTACAGCACAGGAGCAGCAAGCAGCAGACTTGTCTACCTCTGTCACTGCGTGGCAGTCTGGACCTGGCTTAATCTTATCACATTATCTGTCTCCAGATACCTGCACATAACAGCATTAATTTTCCCCAAAGTGACCTCGCGCCTATACCATGCATGGTGAAGGTCTCTTGTTTTTATACGGCTGCTCTCAGAGGAAACATTGGCCTGCATTCTTGTCTGAAATGCCACCTGACAACATCAGATAGACCAAGTGTTGCCCAAGGACTAAACTGAAATGTCAGAAGGTGGCTCACAGCAGCACTCTTTAATATTATTCCAGCACAGGCCAGCTGATTGACTTATTGACTACCTGGAAATATCCTCTAGCGGGATCTACCGCGGAGGTGCTAACAAGAAAGAGTTTATCCCTGTTCTGTAGGCTTTAGTACAGAAAACAAATAATCATGTGAGCAACAGAGCTAATGTAGTAGTAGCCCAGTCCCCTTTGCCATCCTTTACATATAGTTGGATTTTGTGGGGTCAACAATAGCCTGTCCTCTCTGTCTTTTACCTGACTGCTTATTTTCATGAAACTCAGTTTTCTAATGTGAGTTGAAAGTTGCCTGCAGTTCAAAAGTTGACAGAGTGGAATAGACACACAGACAGGTACAAACATACAGAAGCCAAGGAAGCTTTATTTCCTTTGGGGATGAGGCTGAAGAATAAGCTGTAACAATCACTTCCCAGAAAGACAAAAAGAAAATCCATCAATAAAGAGAGAATTACAACTTAAATGTATCCCCAAGTAATACTGATCTCAGTACGTGGTTATGTGTTTGGTTGCTAAACCAGCATATAACACCGTAATTTTCAGGTGCTTATTTCACTTGCAAGCAGACTGTTGAAGAAATAAGACATCATGTCAACAGTCAATGACAGAGTAAATGTTCTGAATTAATTTTGTTCAAAAACCAGATGTCTCTCATATGGCCAGCCAGTGCAATACAGCCCACTTCAGCACTGAGGCTGGGTTTGCATTAAGCTCACAGAAGCGCCAGAAACCCATATGGAAGCGGTGCTGCAGGAGCCAAGGATGCATCCTAAATCAGACACAGTTGGCAGCCAAGCTCTTTCAAGAGAAAGAAATAAATGCCATGACAATCTCACCTCTTAAAGATACCCCAGGACTGTCAAATCCAAATTTCTCAAATACTTTCATCTTTCCAGAAAACACTGATTCTTCCTCTAGGTTCACACAATGAGGTTCCCACCTGTGATGAATGGCTCTGTCACTTCAGACCTCACTTGGGGTGGCATGGCATCTGCCCTGCTCCTGCCTCCCCGTCCCAGGGAACACCCCAGGGAACAGGGGAAACCCTGAGAAAGGGATGCCAGGCTGTGCAGGAACAGCCCCCAGGTGTGATTCTTTGCTCCATCAGAGCCTCTGATTTACCCCATGTTCCCACCTTGGCTCATTCACAACATCAGAGCCAGGGGAAAGTTAAGGGATGGGGACCCCAAAAGGGAGAGCATTTCCCTTGGGCATGGGAGCCCCGACGTTGGCATGGTACCCCAGGAGGTGCAGACTCTGCTCCTCAATGCTGTGGTGGGGACCTGGGGGGTGGTCTGGGTGCCTCTCCTTCCTGATGAGTAGGAGGCCTTTTGCAGGGGAGAGGTTTGGCAGGGGACAGGGAAAAGATGATTGGTGACCCTAAGGGAAGGGCCTGGGTCTGGGACTAATGATGCTCGAAGCATGTCTCTCTCTAGTCTGGGCACTTTCCAAAAGTGAGGAGCGGCCTCCATGAAGTGGTGGGAGGACAATCACCAAAGTGAACTCAGGTAACTTGGTTCTGGAGGTAAGAGAGGGATCTAGCTTTGCTTCCCTGCATCGTGTTGTGCCGTGTCGTGTCGTATCGTATCATATCTTTGTCCCTGAACAAGGATGCTGTGCCCCAGCACCAGCTTTTTGGGTGGCTCCTGGAGAGTGCTGCGCTTGCCAGGGTACAGAGATGTCCTGNCGTGCCGTGTCGTGTCGTATCGTATTGTATTGTATCGTACTGTATCGTATCATATGGTATCGTATCATATATCATATCATATCATATCTTTGTCCCTGAACAAGGATGCTGTGCCCCAGCACCAGCTTTTTGGGTGGCTCCTGGAGAGTGCTGCGCTTGCCAGGGTACAGAGATGTCCTGTGCACAGTCAACCTCAGCTCCTTTGCTGCTATTTGAAAGAAGCACCTTGCGTGACTACCTGCATTGGGACACAAACCAGACCACTCATTAATATTCTGCTAACAACACACCTCCCTTTCCCATCTCCAACAGAGAACATGAAAAAAGACAAAATCCTGTTGATCTGGCTTCCCTCTATTACTCATCCTTCTTGTGGCAAGGAACATCTAGTCCCGGCAGATCAGTCATGACAGAAGTGGTGGTGCCTTGCCAGCTCCTGTGCCCACCCCAGTTACCCCATAAAGCTCCCAGGATACTCTGCAGTCAAACCCTACATGCGTTCTTTTTCAATATTTGTTTTAGAGACATTTTACCTCTCGCTGTTTCCCCCTCTGAAGCTGAAAGCCCAGATCTCCTCCATCCCTGTGATGGAACACCTTTGGACAGTTTCCTGAACGCTTCTGGCTCTTTCTAGCATCTCTTTCTGCACCATGTCTCACCTGATACCATTCCTCAAGCCAGGAAATGTCCCCAGGCTGCTTTCTGAGTCTCCCTATTGTTTTAAAATCACATGCCATAGAGGTTGTTTGGCTCTAGCTGCATGCAAAGCCACGGTCTGCCAAGCAGTGCTGGCAGCTTTGCCCTCACCTAGACACGGAGAGACTACATGATACTGTTTGATGTACGTCATATTCCACAATGACGGTGGGCTGTCAGGTGCATGCTGCTGTGGGAGATGTGGGCTGGCTTGACGATAATGGTGGTGGGATTAATTGTGTAGTGGGACTGAGTGGAAGTTGGACTCTTGCTCAGTCCATGGGAATCTATCCCTGCAATAAACTGTTTCTTGGCTTGGGTCTAAAGACCACATAAAGCCGTGTCTTTTCCCAAGATGTGAGGGGCAAGGCATGCCTGTGATATTTGCAGATGTTACTGGGAGAGCCTCAGGTCCTGATGCCTTCACCCAGGTTGCTCTTAGAAAAGTCAGAAGAGATGAGTTTAGTGGAGCACATATCTGCAGTCCCTCCTCCAGCCCATCCTGCCTCAGAAGACCGCTTGCTCTGGCCCAGCCAAGGGAGAGCACTGAGCAAACCAGTACGTCATGGAGACTGCAGCGGTGCAGGGGGGTATCACCAGCATCTGCGCACGATGATCAGCCCCCCCCCACACACACACACACAGGCTAGCTTAGGAATAAGGGGGTTAGAAACCCTGTGGAGAAAGCAGATAACTGAGGACAGTTCATCAAAAGCCTTACAGACCCACCTTCCTGTCCTGTGCCAGTTTATTGCCCCTTTGGTTCTTCCTCTGCACACAAACTGGAGTTTCGCCTGCAGGCAAGCAGAAGCCACGTCAGCAGTAAGTGGTTAAGTTGTGCACAGCTTCAGGCTAGGTTTCACATGGTCTGTCCTAACAGCTTCATTACATGTGACAGGATGCTGCACTTACTGGCACAAATCAAAGCTCCCATCGTCTTGTTGGGTTTTTTTACTACTTGTATTCTGTAAATAAGGCTTGCCCTGTGTCTGTCTGTCTGTAAGTGTTCTCTGACACAAGGTAGACAGCATATCTCTCCTGATATGTGGCTCCAAGTGCCTTGTTCCATGCTGGTACAGAGTGTCTCAGCCATTCCTGACTCAACACCTCAAAGAAATGTTATTTCCAGGACGAAAATGAACACAGCCACAATCATTTCTGAATCACTCTAATTTTTAGAACAATTTAATTTCTTTCCATTTAAACCTCTAACACTATGACCATCCTTGCATACACCGGAAACATCTTTTTCTGCACTGACTCCCATTTCTTCAGTTCTGATTTTGTCTTTGTTGGAAGGCTTGGTTGTTTTTATTGCTGGGGTTTTCCTTGGGCTGTTAGAGTTCCTGTAAAAAAACAACGCCCACCAACCAAACAACCACACAGCCAGACCTGTTGCAAACTCTTTCAGCATCAGATATGCTGGAAAATCCGAAGTGAATATAGTGCTGAAATGAGCTTCAGTAAGAAATGTTCTTAAATACTCTACTGAGGATTGTATTGAGCATTTCAGATACTGATTTTTAATGTGGTTTTTTTTCCAGCTGGTCGAGGAAGGGCACTGCTGAGACAGACAGCAGCCTTAAATGCACATGCCTGGTTAACTTGACAGTTTGCAAACAGTGGAGTGACAAAGTTCATGAGCTGCACAAGGAACCATCTCAAGCCCTCAACAACTCTGGGAACTTGTAACTATAAATTATTAACGGCACCACAGCTGCAGGGCTCCCACCTTGCTAGCTGGCATCTCCCAGACATAGGGAGATATATATACCCACAGGGACTGCACGGCTCCCTCACAATGCAGCTGATGATTTGGCATGCATCAGACCTGATGAGCCTGAGGAGTAGGATTAACGCTTCCTCAAAACGTCAGACTTAATGCGAGCACGGGGCGGCTGGGCCAGCTGTGCAGGAGGCCTGCCTGTCCCAGAGGCGTCCAGCTTCCTGAGCACCACCGTGCAACACATGCTGTTCCCCATAGCCCCAAATTAGATGACTTGCGCTGTGGGCTCAGCTCTTGTACCATGGCACTGAGGTCCCGGGGAGGGCATCAGCCTTTCCTTCAGGGAAAATAAGGGAGAACAACTCAATGCAGGGGTACACGGCAATGGAAACCATGAGCTGCCGCAGCAGGCCCTGAGGCTACCTGCGTGCAGATCTGAGGAGTGAGTGACATGGCTCAGATGAGAGGTTTCACCATCCCTAATGCTGGGGAAGGGGAGTAGCCTGATGGGATGGCATCCAAGTGGACGGAGTCTGGTTGAGGGAAAATGAGAGCAAGAAAGCTTTTTTTTCCTCTGAGACGCTGGCATGACGAACACTTGAGCTGCAACGCAAAGGAACAGTTTCCCATTGCCTACTTGTTGCTTTTCTAGGAAAATAGGCTTTGCCCACTCTTTCTAAACAAACAGGACCACAACAAATAAAGACCTGAGCAGAGAAGTCTACCAGTTTTATCCTCTTCACAGAAACAATCCAAAATGCCTCCAATAAAAGTTAGCAGCTCAGGCTAAAATTGGGCCATGTGGTGATTTGCGATTTATCATTTTGCTTATTTTTCTCTCAACAATGTAGTCTCAAGGTTTTTCATCTTCATCCATATCGAAGGCTGATCTTTTATTTCTTTCTTATTGCTTTCATTCAGTGTTTGGGATAGCAAATGTATTTGGACAGAACTAGGTAAAGTTTGTTGTTTCTCAATGCGATTTTCAAGTGCATAGTATTGCTATTACATGTTTTCTTTTCATCAGAAAAGCAGATTGGTCTTTCTTTTGTAACGACAGCCTAAAAATTGACCAGGTGCCAATTTCTGGTTTTCTCTTACTGGGTTCCAGCTGCAGATGTGAATTTGCTGGCACGCAGCCTAAGCCCAGCCTGAGACACGGCAGGCAGCAGAGGCAGAAGGTTTGATGCAGAGTTGTATAGTGCATTTTGTATTTGCAGAAGGATCAATCTGCCCATGAAGGCCATTTCGAGGGGATTTCCAGCTTCAACAGTGAGGGACTGGTGAGGAGGGATAGAGGTATCCCACTTAAACAAGTGAGAATGAGCAGAAGAAGGACCAGGAAAAAGTGGGGAAGGGAGTCTGCAGAGGAAGAGCAATTTGAAGGAAAGAGGAATAAAATAAGAGGGAAAGCAAGAGAGAACGGAAGATGAGATGGGTAGTCAGCTGTAAACAGCAAATATATTGGAGTCCAAAATGCATGGAGTGTGTACCATGATGGGGATGGGACAAAGCATATGCAAAGCATTGAGTGACAAGGTAGGAAAGGGAGTCACTGTGCTTCTGTTTACTTCTGTCATTGAGATCCCAAAAAGACTATTTTGATTGTCAGCAGTGAAAAAGATCTCCAGTGGTGTTTGTAACTAGTTAGCAGGACAACTAAAACAGTGGTCAAAACTCAAGAGTGTTATATGTTAATGAGAAATAAGATATGAGCACAGATTATCACTTTAAGTGGCTAATATTAGTTGCAATCCCTAGCATGATATTTAGTAAAGCATATCATTGTCTCAGCTCAGCTACAGAGAACAAGTGACTGAGGTTCCCTAAAGGGGGATTCAGGCTGGGCTGGTTTGGTCATCAGACTCATCCATTGCCTTTCATCTTATTCAATGACATGTTCAAGGTTACAATTTGGATTCCTTAATGTTCTTACAGCTCTGTACATCTAGTCAGTGAGTAAAAGAAAACAGACCTCCCTGCAAATTGACATTATGTACTCATCCTACGTATGCCAGCTTAGTCCAGCCTTGCTTCTCTGGCTCTTGACTCCATGCAGCTGGGGAGAACATCTTAACACTCCAGCTCCCGCCTTTTTTCAAGCTAACTTGCACATTGGATGTAAGATAGGTATTCATATGTGGGCAACATTTCCAAAAGGCTCACTTAAAAACACAAATCCTCTCTTGCCTGGCAGACCAGGCTCTAGTTAAGCCTGACAACAGGGGAAGAGCCTCTGCAATATGTCTGACTTCTAACATGCTGTTGCAATATTACAGTACTGACTTCTTTCCCATAAGAGAGCTAAAAATAAGATGAAAAAAGTCTAAGGGCTTGAAAATCAAGCAAGACAGACAACCCCTAAGAAAGATGTTTAGCTACCTCCTGCTGCTCCATCCCAAAGTAAAACCTTTCATTTCTAGTTTGCCTTCTCATGTTTTTTCCTCTATTTGCATGTTTATATCCATTTCCTCATCTGCCTGAGAGCAAGTTGTTAAGAAATTCTCAATTTTGACCTTTACAATTCCTCTTCACTCAATACAAAGTGTGTTGCAGAGATAATTGTCCTGGCTGGCTACTTTCATCACAGCATCTATGCCTTGCACCCCTTCTGCAGTACATCAACATAACTTCATTGTTCATGACAAGGTACTTTATGACCCAGGCTTGCTCTATGTAGTATTTCTTGCACAGTTCATTTCTTATCCATCCTTGCCCCAGAAATTATGTCCATCTTGATTACTTATGGAAGATTTGTTTTCCATGTCAGTGATTTTTCTATAAAATCTTCAACTTAAGATTTGCTTTTTCAATGCCTTCAAAATTATTTCCTTGTCTTCTTTCATGTTCTTCTTTATGATACTCCTCTTTTTTTTTTTTTTGTGATTTCTCAAAGCTTTTACCACATAAATCACTACTGTGCTGTAATCACCCTTTCACTCATTTGTTCTCTGGCTCACAGTATCTGGGTGAGATTCTTACACCCCACCTATTTCACAGTATCCATCCAACAGCCTTGCAGTTGTCCTTCATCTAATCAGCTCTCAAATCAAGCTTTGGTAGCCTCAGAGAATGGGTTCTATTTTTTTCCGTATAATTTTAATAGTGATGATGTGAAATGTGCAAACTTTGCAGTCAGTTGGAAAGAATGAATTTATTAACTGTCAGGCTTTAAAGCAACTTTCCTAAAACCACTCTTCTTGACCACATGTAAAGCAATGACTGGTAATAATTAATAAGTATAAAGATGCATGAAACAATAAACATTTGTATGAAAAATGTTTAATGTCTTCTTTCTTGTTACTTCCCATCAAGACAGAAATTACTCCATCAGCACGTGAACAATCCGATGTCTACAGTAACTGAGGACAGCAACAATATTTCTCTGCCTACAACAAGTCTACTGCTAATTTTCCTCTTGGTGAACAAGACTATGTATTTTTCTGTTTTAGTATGCTCTGAGTATTGCTTCTTATTGAAAAGACCATAGTAATCACAGCTACAACCTTAGAAAACAGTGACTAACATCTTCGTGTGTAAGTGAACACTACTTGTCACTCTTTGGATGGTAAAGTCTTGAGCTCAGGTAGTGTAAAACAAAATCATTTCCACTTTTGAGACAGAAGGGTAAGTTTAGGCTAACTGAGCTGTAGGACTTGCAGTATTTTGTCTCCTGGCTGATTATCAGAGTAAAGTTGAATTTCATTCCGTTTTGCTGAAGAAGAAACTGATACACTCTCTACAGCAACTTTTTTTTTATTTGATGTGTCCATTTACTCCCTGACTTTCTGTGCCAAGTTTAGGGGTTTTCAGCTTTCCTAATTGAAATTTAAATATGAATGCGTATTCTTTTTCTTCCCTTCTTTTGTCTTCATCAGGAAGATATCTGAGTACTAAACCCAATGACCTTTTCTGCTAACAAAGCTGAAATGCCAGCATTGTGCGCTTTATGAATATATAGCAAGACTGGGAGGGCAGGAGCTTCAAAAGCTATCAGAAAGGGACAGTGTGGAGCTTGGGGACATCAGGAGATATAGAAATGCCAAGGCTGTACTCCACTGGCTGTCTGAAAAGTCAAAAGACAGATAAACACTGTGCTATGAAAGACGTCCATACAGTGACCATTGCAGGAGTGATTTACAAAGTACAGAAAACACCTCAAAAATGTAATTTGCAGGAAAGCAAGGCTGGATGATGTTGCTATTTATTTAGAAAATAATAGAAACATACTTAAAGAGAAACTTGTATGGATAGAAATCAAATCTCATGGAGCAGGAGAAGGGAAACTTGTCCCCACGTCAGTTGGCCAAAGAGCTCTGCGTATCTCCCCTTGCACTGGTATTGACTGGGAGAACACCAGAGAGCCAGGACAGTGGCACAGAGAGGGGCTGTGGGGCGAAGAAAGGAGATCATAGAGAAAGGGGCTGCTCTGATTCACCTTGCATGGAAGACTAAGAGTGAAGGGGGAACAAGAAAGAGAAGTAAATCCCCAAATCCCCAAATCAGCTATAGTATTAGGGTGATTAAAGAGAATCCTTTAAGTATCATATTGAATTTTTGAAGTCTGGTGTTAGCAGACTCCTCAGGAAAAACTCATTATGAAGAAAGCACATATTTTTCCATCTGAAATGACAGAGAAAAATAGAACAGTATTTCTGAGAAACCATGCAAATTATCTGAGAATCTAAATAAGTTTGTTGATCTCGGAACATTCTGCGAAGCTGCAAGTGTCCATTTGGAGGCAGGTATCATCACGTGCAGGATGAAAGGGGAGGAGTTCCCCCACTGTGTATTATCTTATGCCCTTCGGGCAAGGAGCTGCCAGACAAGTGACAGCAGTCTCAAGAAAGCCTGTATTGTTGCAAAGGAAATATAACAAGCCTTTGGTTTGTTATCACCCAGAAGAGAACTGCTTGACCTTTATTGCTCAGGAGATCTGATAACAGCTGAATAAAACATGGGGTAAGCTGTTAGAATAAAAACCTTTAGATGGAGTCTGTGATCCTTGCAGATCTACCAAGGAGCTCAACCACATAGAGGTTTTTTCTAATTATCAACACACAGCAGGTTCCTCACTTTGATACTAAACTAGTGCTAAACATGTCAGTATGGTAATAGGCCTACATTTACAGACCTTTCCATTTGGCACCACGGACCCTCTTGTCCACCACCGTTGTATTTGGTTAGTGATTTTTGTTGACCATTTAGGCTTGTGGACTAGCACTTTGGTTGTGCCTTCTACAGGAAAGCCAGTGCTAAAAGCAAAACAATCATTAAGACACAAACCAAAAATAAAATGACTGCAATAATAGCTCATAATTGGCTCCCAGACATCATCTGAGAGCCTGTATTTTATGTTCCTCAATATTGCTATACTTAAACAGACAATTTTAATGTTAACTTTGCAACAGTTTATGATCACTGTGCTGGGTCTCAATGCTCTTCAGTTCAATGAACAGAGGAAAGCAGAGACTGGCAAACCAGTCCAAGGGGATACGGAAGAGAAGACCAAGTACCCAGTGTTTCAGGATAAAGAGCACAAGACAGAATAATGGGCAGAATATCTAACTTAGGCCATTCTCTTCCCCTTTCCCAGGTGCCTGACAGAAGTAGACTTCTGCTACTAAACTTCAACTTTAAAAGCTAGCTAATGAGCCTGGTGATATTCTTATTATTTGTTCTGTATAACCCTTATGTTTTAATCATCTTGGTACCTCTAGAACAAAAGTATTAAGAATATCTATCTGCAGAATGAAAGCTACTTAAAAATAGGAACAACAAGTAAGACTTTTCAGGACAAACATGAATCAGTAATCACTAGTCCCATTACTGGAACTAGTGCTGGGACCAGTCTTAATAAGCATCTTTATCAATGACCTGAAGCAGAGAGCCCATACTAAAATCCTCAAGTTTGCAGATGGTACTAAGCTCTTTCCAGCAGTCCAGTGCCGTACCAGAGGCAAGTACCTCCAGAAAGAACTCATGTGGGCAAAAAAGGTGACAGATACATTCAAGGTAGAGAAATATGAAGTGATGCAAAAATAATGTAAAACATACCTCCCGGATGTTGAGCTTCTATCTAGCAGAGAAGATATCTTGGAGTCCTCATTGACAAGCCACAAAATAATTGCCTGAATGAACAGTGGCAGCCAAGAAGGCAAACAAAATATTGAACATCACCAGGAGGAGAACTAAGAATAAAATAAAGGGTATCATTTTGCTGCTGTGTAAAACCAAGTCCTGTACTGTGTTCTGTAGATAATTCTGGTCTTTATATCTCAAGAGTAATGGAGTGGAGTTAGAGAAAGTGTAGAGAAGGGCAACTACAAAAATCAAGTCTGTGAAGCAGCTGCTTCACTCAGAGAGATTTAAAAGGCTGGGGCTCTTTGAGGAGGAGGAGACTGACAGGAGGATGCAACTGAGGTTTAAAATATCTTGAGGGTGGAAGGTAAATAGAACGCAGAACTCACAGAACGTCTCACCTAATCTTACCTTTAACAACCTTAATAAAAGAGTTTTGGATGCTGGAGCAGTGTCAGGGTAATGTGCCACTGAAAAGTGCTGCGTCTTGCATACCCTCCCTAAATAGTGTTGACTTTTTCTAGCATTGCAGGCAGAATATCAGGCTGGGTGAGGTTTGGTCTGACCTACCAGGGCAGCGCTTGGGTTTGAGATCTCTGCCCCCAGGGCTGCCTAGTGCAGCCTCCTCCAGTTTCCCCCAGCAAGCACAAAACTGTTGAAGAAAAAGGAAACAAACTCTGCCTGCAGCTCCCCTATAAATCTTCCCCCAATTGCCACATGTTCACATAATTCCTAATCTGCATAATATGCTGATTAACTGTAATTGTCTTTTCTTTTTTTTTTTTGGTAGAGGATATTATAATACACAATCTAACAGACTATATCTGCTATGAAGATGTGGATTTTCTCACCCTTTCTTTGTCCAGAATTAGAGTGCAGACTGAAGGTTTTACATTTGGTGCTTGCCGTATGGGGAGACAAAACCTTTCTTTTTTTAGTGTGGTCCCAGATACAGGCCGTAACCACAAACATTCATATGAGATTAATAGCCACATGGATAAAATCCTTCCTCTAGTGAACAAATGATGCTGTTAGAATCATAGAGAGAAGCCTACTGTTATCTTTATTTTCACATTTGAAGAACCATTAACTTCTGATGTGACTACCAGAGCTTATACTTAATGAGGAACTGTTTACACTGACAACTGCATTCAGGCTATTGAGCTGAAATATTTTCACTGACTGAGTTGAAAGAACAACCAGAAAATCCTTACTGTCCTTCTTACTCATTAAACAGTAATGGTACTTACCTGAGGTAACATGCTGTTGCAAACTGATCTTATGTTCATTAATATGTGATCCCTGTGTCACAGCTTGCCCTCTGTAAAATGGGGACAATAACAGTAAGAACTTGGCTATAAAAGTAATATTTTCTTCCATGATGGTGAAGTTGAGATAAGCAATGATTGTGCACTTAAAGCGCTCAGATGCTTTACCCAAGTTGTTCAGTAGCTTCCCTGTGTGTGAATACATATGGAAATAGACATATAGATAATAGTTTGGCTCATCAACTTCAAAAAGTTCTGCAAGAATGCTGAGCTATTTTCATCAGAAAGCTATTCATGGGGAATAGATATGGTACCCAAAAAGTTGTCTGTAGGAAGAGTGTATTAGACCATGTTCTTATTTCCTTGATAAATGGAACACATAAGAAGTAAAGGAAATCTAACTCCTACTCACTTTATCAATGAAGACTTAATTGCACTCTCTCACTTGAACTGATGCACGTACAAAGAAACCCATTAACAGTTCTGCTAGGATAAAACTGGTGTGAAGGAGGAATTAACCTCCATCCCCTAAGTCCAAGAAAGATGCAAGCCTCAGTGAGTTATCTTATGATTTATCCTTTTTAGAGAACGCATTCAGTCTTTCTAAGGTTACAATTTTTTACTATTGATATTGTTACTATTAAGATTTATTATTATGATAAAAACCAAACAGGGAACACAATGGAGAAAAGAACTGATAGCAAATTTTTTTGTACAGCTGAAAGGGATGGCTGTGAGGTGACACTGTCAGCCTGGTTAGTACCGCAGAACAATAGAGAGATTTTTGGCTAAAAGAAGGGGCTATTGTCTCTAGGCAAAACAGAACAAATGTCAGAGGAAGACAATACTTGGAACAACAGGCTCCAAACATGGTAAAGTTTACAAGCAGAGATTAAACGCTTCTTCTCCTTGGTAATGTAAAGAGAAAGAGATTTGTGATCTAATCAAATGTGAGCTTGTGGCATCTTCTCTATCCAACTCTGCCTTGTATTTTTAAAATATATACAATTTTGATTCCAACTAAAATGCATACATTAATCTTTCAGTACAGTGAAAGCAAACCTCATATATATTTATAGACAAAAGGCACCTTATATAAATAAGGGTATAGTTTTTTGAGTCTGAGCCATCAAACAGGGATGTTTACCTGATCTTTTATTTCTACCATGTATAAGACACCATTGTAACACTCATTTCAGCTGCTCTATGTTTGCTGCAATAGATATGAGCTTGTGCCTAGACCATCCCAGACAGAGGCACAAACAACCTGTCCTTAAAAACCTCAGCCAGGTTTCTAAAACCTTGAGCCTACTTCAGTGCTTTGACAGCCTTACCACAGAGTGATGGGGAGGTGGAAAGGCCCCAGATATTGATACAACGAGCAAACTACATCAAGGAAAAGATGTGAGCCTCTCATCTCCAAAGTAACTGTGAATGCTTGTTCCGGGACCTTGCCACTTCTTGCCTGGACAACTGCATGCAATGGAAAATGTGTCCAGTGCAGTATTTGCTGCCTTCCATACTATAGATATGGAGAGAAGATACTGTGCGGCCGCCATATATGGGAGATGCAAAGTCCTTAAAATCTGACCAATAAATATAGTATCTGTGTACTCATCCAGGAATATGCCACCAGAGCAATAACAATGACAGTCAGGACTTGGGTGAAAGCAGCTAAGATCTGGACTTCTAAACGTAATCCAAAATTAAGGTCTACCACAGCGGACTGAAGCTCCTCTGGCACCATCCTCCTCATGTAAGCTAAGTTTGCTTTTTTCGTCTCTTGGTTTCTCTGTGCTTGCAACAGAAAGGTATGACTGCAGTTTCAATCCTCCAGAGGCTTGTTTTATGTTCACAAGGCAAGAGCAGCTCCGGTTTTCAGCCATGAGTTTAGCACCAGAGCATATAGAAATGGACCTAAAATCTCTCACAGTTTCTTTCAGACAAAAGGCCAATAATAAACTTCCCTCCCTTGCAATGGCTTCATTGTCAAAAAAAAAAAAAAAAAGAAAAAAAAAGGAAGCAGGGTAACTAATAATCATTGTTTATCCTCATGAAGGCAAGGCGTTTCCAAGGTAAGCCAGGTGAATTAAGCCCTGGAGAAAGGCAGGCATTATGTTGCCTGCTATCTCCTTGCCTTACTGTCTCCTGACTCATAAAGCAAGTGTTCTGTCTCCCTTCAGGATCTGACAGCCAGGTAAGCAATACAGGTCATTGCCTCGCTGCAAAGCAGAAGAGAACAAGAGAGTACACTGTCTGTGGGAATGCTCCATGTAGACCAAGCCTGTTGTGGTGGCCGGGAAGATGGGTGATCAGAGGACATTGGCAAGCTGCTAATGCCAGCAAGGCTGCACACGTGAGTGGTGAGAGCAGTGAGCCACCGTCTGTTCCTCTGAGTAAAACTCAGGCAGAGAATTTCCATTTTATGGGGGAATTACAAATATTTGCAATTTGGGCAAACCAGCTTGATCAAACCTCTACTGCTATGAAACGCCAAAGGAAAATGTTTCCAGTGGGCACTGACATCAGCTTTTTTCTTCGTCAGGCTGCTCATCTGTCTACACCAGGTTCTCAGCACATGNTAGAAATATTTGCAGTTTGGGCAAACCAGCTTGATCAAACCTCTACTGCTATGAAACACCAAAGGAAAATGTTTCCAGTGGGCACTGACATCAGCTTTTTTTTTCGTCAGGCTGCTCATCTGTCTACACCAGGTTCTCAGCACATGAACTTCAGTGGGAGGGCAAGCCCTCAGGAGGCTGCCTCTTGTCCCTGCTGGCAGAGCTAACTCACAATATCTGTGTCTGAAATTGAAGTAAAACTGACCTGGTGGGGACTTGAGCTCAGAACCTGTCATATGCTGCGGGGTATCAGGTTTGCAAGCGATGTTTGTGAGAAACCATGCAAAAGTCTCTCAGGAAATCTGAATTTCAGGAGGCAGATAAAATTCTTGTAATAATCAAAATCATGCAAACAAGATAGTCTCAAAGAGGAAAGTTGAGGCTGATATTAATACAACATGGTAGTTTGGTTTGTGAAACAGTCAGTTTGAAAAGGACATAGTCCTGGTGGGGAAATTTTCAGTGTATCTGAGCTTAGACCTTCAGATATCAGGGACTGTCCATCATGTACACCTCATATTTTCGTTCTTCCTCATTTAACCCCTGTTTCTGCCACACCAATTGTTTTCTACCACTGGCTCATAAAAATTCTTCTTTGGATTAGATGTGAGTGAGTGACTCACAGTGAACTATGCATTCAGCAGGAGTAGAAAATTTTTTGTTTTGTATCCACAAATAATTTGATTTTTACTCACTTGGTTGCTATGCCAAACAATTTAATGAATGTTTTCTGAAACAAAATGTCAGCCTGTGGCATGATTGCAAACTGTTCAATAGATGTATTCTTACCTGTGTTCATTATTCTTGCAAATCTGCATTCAAACCACTGGCTTACCTCAATGATTGATGTAAGCACTCAACGTCATGAGTTACCTATGCTTCCAATTAAGCCTTTTCTGTAGTTGACTGTCCCAGGTAAACTGGGACATATATATTCTGCATGTATATTTAAATGAATATAATAGTACAGACAAAAATGTTTGGGGGAGGGAGGGGAAAGCAGACTACAGATGTTGTAAGACCGGTGAAAACCACTGACAGGCAAGGGAGAACACTTCTCTCTAGCAGTGGCAGGCACACAGAAGGACTCACACCTGTGAATCTCAGTCTTCTAGACTGAAGATCGACTTAGTCTTGGATATTAAAAATACTCTGCTAAATTCTGAATTTTGTTGGCAACTTGCTGCCTCAGCTAGAATCTATGGCAAAGGGGCATTTAGGAGGGTCCATTGTATGGAAACCCAGCCACATTTCGCAGGAACCAGCTCCTCTGCCCTAGTTTCCTAATGTGGGTTGGAGTGACAGAGACCAGATGAGGATTTTTTTCTTCAGTGTACCTATCACTTTTAACCTGAGACAGAGATTCATCAGTTGCAACAAGTGGTTAAAAGAGCAATTTGTACATTTTCCTCTTTTTAGTTCTAATAAATACTTTCAATGCTTTTTTTTTCTTCTTCTAGGTCTGTTTCTTAAGTCCCATAGTAATCTGTGGCAGAGAGGAAAACAAGAAATGACTCTGCAAATACAAAATTAAATTCTCCACTCCTACACATGTTCAAATGACATTAGTCCCATGGGTTTTTTTCCCCCACAGAGGACTTCTTCCTGTGCTTCATCACAAGCATCGTGGTCACTATGGGCAACATGTCTAGGCTAAGCCAGTTGGCCGAATTCCTTAGGTTTCCCTTAGAAAACAGGTATTTCCAGAGGGCAATTCAACCATCACTTTTGGCTGGATAGGAGGAATCCTATCAAGAGAGCCTAGAAAGAGAACCACTCGTGGCTCACAGCACAGCCAAGTTAGCCAGGCAAAAACAGGATGAACACAGCACAGTAGGAGCAAAACTTACAGCACACAGTCCACAGGCATTTATGGTTACAGCCATTGTAAAATATTTGGCTTGGAATAAATTATTTGTGCAAACAATTTAAACTTCCAAAAAAACACAGCAACATGTGGGTTTGGGGTATAAGGATGCTGGCACTGTGTTTTGATTTACTTGGTGCTGCCTTTGAAGCATTTTTTGTCTCTTCAGAACTTAGTGCTATTTTCCAAGAAGGTACCTTGCCTGGAAAGCCTGAAATCTCAGCAATGTGATGTGGAGCAGGGGGATAGAAAACATATAGTAAAATTTATGTCAAGTGTTGAGTCCCAAGAACGGAATGGTAGTAAAACATTCAAATATGGATTTTCAGTGAAAATTAAATTTTGTTGAAATCTGACAGCAAATATCAGGGTTGCTGGTGAAAAGGGGTGAAAAGGGCAGAAGGCAGTGCAATACCACAAGCTCTATTCCTTTAGGAAATTAAGGAAGCAGTATACTTCTAATTCTCCAGTAAGCAATTTGCATGTGGAAAAAAATGGAAATCTCTTGATTCAAGCATTCTTTGTAAAACATGCCAAATAAGACTATACTGATATATCAAATGTGGCAAAGACAATGTTCAGAAAGAAGGAAATTTGAATGTGATACCGCTGCAGGCAAAAGAATGGCAAAATGGAATTTTTCCAAAACTACAACATGAATTTTCAGCCTCGTATGGTAGAATTACCTGTCTGCAATTAAGTGGCACTGTATGACCACTATTGCATATTGCATTTAAATAGCTTTTTTCTTAAGACCAGGTGGTTAAGTGGCATGCTTCACAAGTGCTACATTTTAGTGACCTGGAAAGGTTGTTACTTTTGATCTTCATTTTCATTTACTTAAAAAATAATAATGAAAGAACAGGACGCTTGCAGCAGACTCAGGTTAATAGCTATAAATTGTGCTCCGGAGTATTGACTCTTTCAAGTCAGTTATTGATTCCTGTAAAACAGCCTACACCTAATTATTTTTTATCTTACTGTAGAAAGTGTATATGAAATAACCGCATGCATATAAGGTCAAATCTGGAAATTTGTGTTCAGCTTTCAGTTCTATATTTAATAAAGTAACGCTCCCACTGAAGTACAGCTAGAGAGCAATGGGAAGCTCTCTTCTGTCCCTTGAAGCTTTTACACACACACACACACACACACACATGCACAGAGTTTATCCAGTAGTCTCGTGTCCAAGGCACTCTGCATGTTGTGGAAGGTCTCGTAGAGCAGGGGCCTGAATTTCATTTAAGCCACCAAACTCCCAGATAAGTGTGCTGATCCCTGGGCTGCGGGTCAGTTCATGATATGTTTATGTTAATCATGCTGATTTTAACCTGGAATGTCATCTGGGACATGAGGAACTTTCCCAAGGAAATTTGTCACAATTGGTACATTCTTTCCGAAAGTATCATGTCTGAGAAATTCATGTTTTGTAACACAGGGAAAAAATATAACCCAATTCCCTGGCCACTCCGTGATTTGTGTTACAGAGATTGAGAACTGGTAACACTGGGACGCAGCTCTACAAAGAGTGAGAGTGGGATTCATTTGCTCAGACTGACATATTCACAAAGCAAAGATTGAATTAGCCACCTTCTCGTCCCCTTATCACCATGGGAGAGGAACAAGCACTTACAAGGTGAGGCTCATCCCATCCTATCACACACAGCTAAAATAGATCAGACTACTCAAATTCCAAACGTGCCATTTGCACTCTATTACTTCAAGGGACTGTAGCGGTGACCAGCTGAGGTGTACATTTCTGCAGCAAGGTGGGGCGAATTCCCATCATAAGGGGCTTTCCCTGAAGGGATAAGGTCACGGAGAAGGGAAGTCACGCCTATTGTCATGCTCCAGATCCATCGCCAAGGTGGTGGCAGAAGCCAGGCTGCACCAGTATTTCCCAAGCCGCTGGGCTGTATGGCCACCCAGTCAGACTGCAAGTCCGTCCAGCACTTTGCAGCAATGTTGACAAGTATTTGGGGGTCATGGAAAAAACGATTCACTTCATATGTAACAAAATTACTTCAGTGCCTATTGCCCCATGTATTAGACAGTCTGTTTACCTGAAATGTCTTACAGCTGATAGAGAGAGACCTCAGCCTGGCTTTTGGACCCAGAAACCCTTATTGGGGAGTACTTAGCAACTGATGTACCATAAGATGCAACAGTTTCTTTTAAGATACTGATTTAATTAGATTTGTGACACTCAGCGCAATGAACATTTACATCTCAATCATCAAAAATAACACCCACACAATAATACAGCTGTTGTTTTCAACCTCTTCAATTGTGTCCGTTTGTTATAATGAAGTACTGTCTGGGCAGCTGCGTTTCTTCTGTGATTAGTTTGGTCTGCTTCAAGCTCCATGAATTTGCTTTATATTACCAGGAATAGCCTCCATCTCTTTTAGCCTGTGCTCAGGGAACCCTAGCATGCAACATTTATCTGCCTCAAACTTCTGACACCTTTCCCAGCTCACTATGTCAGTCTTTCCAAGATGTTTCAACAGTTGGAGGGTTTTGAAATCCTTACTGAAACTTGACCCTGGCCTTACTCAGTGGATTTGAGCTGAATCAAAGGGAGAGAGCCAAATCAAAATCATAATGCTTGGCTGCCATCTGTGAACAGAACCCCCAGGAAAACCTCTGCTCAGGAGGGCCAGGTGGGTGCCCAGCTGCTCATGTGCTGTCACGTCCTTGCAGGGTGCTCAGCTTACACCTCCTGATTGGCACACATGATGCCCACGTCTCTCTTGGCCATACTACCGAACTAGTACGGTTGTTTTCCTGCCCTGCATGTCTTTAAGACTGTCTGCAAAAGGGTGGAGGTTTCTTAAAATCTTCTTACACAGGGAGTCAGGAAGAAACTGGTTGGAGGGAGCACTTTGGGATTCAGCCTTCTGGGAGTAATGTCACAGCATCCCTTTGAACACGCACGCTGACTGAGGGACCATCCGAGTCACACATGGCTGCTTCCGAGCTTCAGTCTTCCCAGCAGCAGAGCAACTCTCACTGTACCAAAACTAGCAATTCATGGATGCAAAGTGAATGTCTGTTTGGATTTAGAGCTCCCTCTGAACTTCATTGGGCTTGAATATTTACTTAAAGGGTTCCCATTTTTATTCTTTTCTGCAACATTAGCTTTGTCTTTCAGCCCCAGTGGAAATCATATGGCCTCTTTTTGAATGAATTGACTCTGAGTGGCCAATTCATTACTGCACTATAGGGAAAAATTATCACAGAAACTCTCTGCCAAGCATCCTGATAGCCAGCTGATGCGGAATAGTCAGCATCAGTGAAGCGATCATTCCTTGATATCCGTCAGATTGCGTCTATCAGTAAGATTATTTATTTGAATAAGTGCTGGCAGCATCTGTAACCACTTCAGAGCACAATACCACAAATTTGTTGGCAAAGTTGTACAAATCAACACACCACATACTCTTTTTCTTGTTCTTTTATTTATTTAATTATTTATTGGCAATATATTTTAAGATTTATATCATGAGCATAAGAGCATTTGTACAGGTCCATCTAGTCCATTGTCTTGTCTGTATTGCAGACTAATATCAAAAGCTTTCGAAAACCACATAAGAAACAAGAGAGATGATGTATTGTGCTTTTTCTCCTCATGTATCTTGCCAGCAACCTGTGACTTAGGGATGTCCTGAGCTCGTGACTACGTGTGTGTTTAATCAGAACTGGTGGATTTTCACACCTTGTATAATCTTCCTTTAACTCATTTGTAGCTTTTGCCTCCACATATCTGGTACCATTCATTTCACTACTTTATTATGCATTTGGTGAAAAAATGCTCCTTTGCCTACAGTTGCCTGATAATCTCATTGGGTACCTTTTAGAGTTTGTGTTATGAGAAACAATAAATGAATGCTCTTTAATCACTTCTGCGTCCTAACATTTATTTTATGATCCACTGCCCTATACCCCCTCAGACATTTCTTTTCTACCCCAGTGTGTTTAATTTCTTCATAGGGAGACTGACTTGGGCTGTTTTGGGTTGTTGGAATTTTCATTTCCCTTCTCTGCAGCTTCTTTTCTTTCTATTAGATATTGAGAATTAAGACCAAAAGTGAATTCAATATTCAGGATGTAGACACACCATGGATTTATACACAGCATAACAAGGTTTTCTGTGTTTTTCTCTACTCCTTTCATAATCATTCCTAACCTCCCATTTGGGATTTTTTGACCACTGCCGAGACCGAACTATTCATTACAAAGAATGAACAGGGACAATCTCTGTTCTGAATGATAATGGCTAATTTTGAGCTCATCACTGTGTAAATATAGTTAAAGTTGGTTTTCCTTATATGTCCTACTTTGCATCCTATCAACACTGAATTTCATTTGTTATTTTACTCCCCACTTTCTCAATAATGTAAAATCCTCTAAGAGTCTCTTTGTTAGACTTCCTTTTTTCCTGTCTAATTTCTGACCCGCAGCAAACATCATCACCTTACTATTCATTCTTTGTTCCGTATCATTTATAAATACAAATCTCTTTTGTACTCCATCACTAACCTTTCCATTTTAAAGACTGACTTTTTATTCTTAACTTTTGGTTCCTGTCCTTGAATGCTATCTAGTCCTGTTTGTTTATTACTATTCCTTCTAGAATTTTTTTTCTAAGACTTCTTCAACCGCTCCACTTTGAGATAGCTCTTCTGATCCAAAAGAGAAATCTCTTTTCTACTCCTTTTGCAAGAAATTTAAAAGCTTAATATCTGTTCTTTTAATGTCAATTATGATAATACATTATACGTTGTATTGTTTGTCAATTAAATATTTGAATCTTTTTAACCACAACAGACTGTTTCCCTAGGAAGAGAAAAAAGAATTACCAGAGCAATTAAAGGGCAATATTTGCCTCAGTTTTATCAAATTCATACTTCAGCCCAGAAGCTTAAGTGACTCGAGGAGGACGCCAGCTCCTCAGATTTAACTAGATTGAAGCAGTTTGAGATCGGTTTAATTGATAGAGTCTAAAGTATATGAAGCCACTGCTCATTTTTCTCAGTGAAGGTTTTGTAACTGGAGCCCATATTGCTTTTGAGCATCAGATTGATGTGAAAACAAAAGTCGTGTGGGAGAATGATATGGGTTATTGACTGCGCTGCAGGGAATATAAAGGCAGAAAGGAGTGCATTAGTGTTTACATACAGCTGCGCTAAACAAGGATGCCAAATGCTCCCCGCTAAGAAGTATTTGAGCCATGACCTCTAACTAGCAATTTTCATTTTAGCCAACATACTCTTTTTCGGTTTAACACAGACCACTGCTAAGGGCAAGCCTTATTTCTTTCCTGCTCATTTTACAAGTTGTTTAAATATCTGAAAGCTGTTGAGCTGCTGGAGAAGAGCATTGAGAGAAAAAAATATCTGGCAAAAAGGTGTGTGAAACAGCTGCTTTCAGTACTTTGAAACTAAAAAGCAGAGTTACCTCTGTGTGGGATTTTTCTCCTCCTGTAAAAGCCCTATAAAGTATCGCAAGGTTGCTGAGTTCATTGTCAAAGGTACAACGCAACCGCCCAAGGGCAGGTGTTAAGTACCGATCTTTCATGAAGAGATGTCAGGGACACCGGCTCAGGGAGAAAGCCTGGGGCTTAGAAGCACATTTTGGAAAAAGATGAGCTTACCTGCTCCATCTCCTTTCATATTTTCTTATTGCTGGGAAGAACAGATGTGTTTATTTTACCTAAACTTAGAAAAGGGAGAAAGCTTGAACGCTGTAACAGTGACTTCACGGGAAGGTCACAGTTCACACCAGGTGTAAACAAGAGGAATAGCACCAGAGGAACACATTTGGAGTTGGTTTTTATCTCTCCCCAACTGGTTTGGAGGAAGGCAACTGTATTTCTAGGAAAACAGGACACAAGCCGCAGGGCCTGGGAAAAAGGGGAAGCGGGACCGGAAGTATGCCTGGCTTTGGAAGCAGTCTGCTGCCTCAAACAGAAAGTGGGGAGTGAAGGAGGAAAGAGACATCACACCTGCTAGAGGAACTCAGTGTGGTTCTTTATGCACACTGTGGTGACCATGACCTTGGCAGATCATCTCTTCTTCCCCGGGGTGTTTACAGGATCACCTGGAAAGCATTCACTAGGAATCTCACTGACAGAGCTGGAGACGGTGGGAGGGGAGGGAGGGAGGGAGGAGCGTGCTTCTTGCTTTTTTCATGAGCAATGGATCCTTATTGCATATTAGATAGGCAGAGGATGATATGAATCACTTCAGGGATGCTGGTTTGGTTTTCTCCCAACAGCTGTAAAATCTAATTTCATCTCTCCATGGGTTTACTGTTGAGGGACTGCCTTGTTAGCAGCTTTAAACAATTGTCGTGTTATGGGAAACACGTAAAACCAAACCTGATTCTGTCTTTGGCAGGTTTCTGTCACTACATCCAAGTCCGTGTTCCCAGTGTGACTCCAGAAATTACCAAGGACAAGTGGAAAAAGATCATAAATCTTCACAATTATTTCAACACCTTTTTTTTAATATTATTTTAGTGACATTTGTCTTAATTTTGCCCTTAACTTTGATGTTAGTGTCTCCCAGTGGAGCCATGTTTTTATGTACATGAGTTATGTCCAAGAGCACCAAATTAAATTGCTCATGTTTGACAGCTGTGTTACACATGTCAAATGGACAGGAGTCACCTCACTGAATTAGTCCTGGGGAGCCCCAGCTTTATTTCCTGCCGCTATTTCCTCGTATAGTTTATGTGAATACCAGACCTGCTGTTAACATATTCTCTGTCGGTAGAGAATGAGGGAAGAAAAAGGGGAAAATTGCCGCCACATCACCAGCTGATCTGAAGATGCTCAATCACAAACATCAAAATCAGGTTAAATCTTTGCCACTGGACAGTGTGTATTTTGTAATTCATTATAACTAAATATATATGTAACTAAATACATATATATAATTATGTATAATATAATATATTATAATACACAATTTTTATTACTATAATATAATGTATTATAATATAGTGTTTTTATATATACTATATATTATATGACTACTGTAATTACCAACACTGGATCTCAGGGTTGATGGCATGAAGCAAGAAAAGTTGTGTAGGCTGGTCTGGTGATGACGACAGATTTTTTTCTCGGCTCCAGAACACTGGCTAGTCTGATGCTCTCGCCACATTTGGTCATAGTCTAATCTTGAGCTTTTATTCACTCAACAGCGACCAACAGCACCTGTTTCACAGGTAGGGTGTAAGTAGTGATATCAGGAGGTCTTCTTGCCTGTGTAGAGCACAAGACAATATGCTACAGGTCCTGTCCAGGCATCACGCGCATCCCCAGCTCCTCTCTTGCACAGAAAGGCACAGCATCCACAAGGTGTGGGAGAAACATAGCAGGGAAGGGGGCTTAAGCTGATCTTCTCCTAACCTCCTCTTCCCCACACACACACATAGATAACTAGTGCAAACATGTGCCTTAAGACATGAAAGGGACACATTACTCTTCTTTTTCTGAATGTTTCTTCATTTTGGAAAACATGTTTTAGTACGTAAGAACACTGATAACAGAAAACTGGTACAATAAGCATAATTACAAAAAACAAGTGAGAGAAAACTTAAACAATGGAGAAGCGGTTTTGTAATAGACGTCATAAAACTTGTGAAGTTTGTGCATTGCTGACAATATCAGAGATTGACTGTATTTTGACCAAAACGAGATAGGGCAATGAAAGCATTGTGCACGCAAGTAAATGTCTCACAGGTTTCCGGGGGGCCACCAACAAAAGGAGAGGAGCCAAACCTGACGCTCCTGATACCTGTAAGGTACAAGGTAACGGGCCCAGGGAAACCCTCTGCAGGTCTGTGCTTCTCTCGGTTTTATGACACGTAAAGTCGGGGACACATCCACTACATTTCTAAAATATGATATGTTCATGGCAAGGATGTTCCAGCTCAGCCTATGGACTGACTTACTAACACAAAGGAATTAACATACCAAACAAAACCGTTTTCCTTTGGCCTTAGATTTATTTTGTCATAAAGATCAAGACCTAATAAGTCATCTCTGGCAAATTTCACTCTTCTAATGTCATCATCTATTTTATGTGGATGAGTTTTTGGTCTGGGAAAGTACATGAAAACCAGAAGTAATTCGGCAGAGTTCTATAGAAGTGTAGATTTGTTGAGTGGACATTAGATGATATCAGAAAATAAAGTTTATGACACTTTTTGTGGAGTCTAATATTTATTATTTAGCAGATTTATGAGGCAAAAAATATTTCCACAAAGCTCAGACCACAGCTGTAGCTATAGTAATAACCTTAATGACTTTTTTTTTTTTTACTTTGGGTTGCAGTATAGAGTGTCCTTCTGGCAGAAAAGTAATCAAGTATATTTATAGATGTGACACTCAGACATAGTGAAATGCTTTGAAAAATAAAAACATAAATATGCCCCAAGATTGGACATGGTAATTTGTTTCACAGTCAATATAAACACAGTTTGTTCCTCTTACCTACCCTAACTGTACATAAGAAAATACCATAGCACAAAACCTTTTTGAATTTGTGAATAATGTTTTTCCATAGCAAAATGCTGCCATGAAAACAGCTTTTCAGCAGGAAGGTGGAATTTCCCTTTTGGATAACATTACAGAATTACAAAAATGCTCACATATCTCATTTCATCATTCTCTCAACTAAGGGTTTCAATTTCATTCAGAAGGTTTGGATTTAAATTTGAATTTACTATTCCAGGTCAAAAGCAAAAGCCCTGATACCAAATGATTCCAATGACAAATCATTTGAACATTTTGGTGAAAGGAAAAAGATAGATTGTCTGTTCTTCAGAAGTACCATATTTTTTTTTCTCTATTTTGGAGAGAAATAATCAATTCTTACATTTGGGGGGTTTTAAATCTCAAATTTGACAAGCCTAGAATAAAAATATGTCCTGTCCAACTTCAGGAAAAGCCAACTGAGTCACTCTGAATTGTGCTGGGTACCTGACAGTCACCAGGACAATATGCTTTCAAAGGTGTATCTCCTAGATCGTAGTATGTTCACGTCACCCAGAGTTTGTAATTATTCCCGGGGAGATTCCTCGGATATATATGTAAGCCCAACCTCCGCTGAAATCTGTGGCTTTTGGAGAGGTCTAGAAACAACTTTGTAAATTGGGACCAGTATCCTGGCTTCATGCCCTGAGGCTAAAACAAGTCCACGTAAAGCAACCGTATGAGTGGCATGGTAGTAGGGTTTGAGCACCTATGAATTAGAAGCTCATCAGAGTACATTTAATGGAGAGAATCGACTGGGAGATCAGTTCATGGCATGGGTTAGTGATGAGCCAGCAGGTCAGTGAGCCCAGGCTTAGCCTTCTGCTAGGCAGCAGAAGTGAACTGAAGGCAAATATTTTCTGAAATTCAAGAAACTCTGGTTAATGTGGTGGTTCTTTTCTTCATGTTCTCTATTATGGCTTAATACCAACTCAGAGGCTTTGCAGCAGCACTAGATCTACACCGAGCTAGCCAGAGGGTTTGCTTCTGTGGGGAAAAAGCCTGTATTCTTATAGCATGGGGTGGCCATCAGTGTGACCTCTGGGCAGGTGCTAGAAATTATTAGCCTGGTGGGCACCAATCAAGCTTCAGTGACTCTGTAAGGATGCTGCAAAGGCCGTCCTCCCTTGAGGAGACCAAGTGCAATGTGAATGTAATGTTCCTAGGGAGTTGTTAAGGAAAAAGTCTTCATTGGCATTTATGACTGGGATAAATCTATAATATGGACACAGGCAAGCCAAAAAAACATTTGAGGGAAAAACTTGCAAAGAGAAAAGGAGAGGGATACAGAGTGAGATGTCTGTGTCCTCCGTGTGAGGAGTGCTTGACCGACTTGGGGCAGAAGTGTTGGGGCTGAAGGGTCCCCAGCTGCTGCATTTCAGGCCAAGCCCCCACCAAACAGCTGTCTCCACAGACAGCTGTCTCGCTGCCGGCCTCATTGCTATGGGCCTCACACCCTGCCGTAGACAGTGTCAGTCTGCAAGGCCCTGCCGGGAGCCATCCGTTTGCTTTTTAAATACCCATCCTCTCAAACAGAAGTATTGTTTTCTTTGGCTTCCAGACTCCCAAAATGCACTTGTGCGACAAAGCTCCTCCATAAATTCACCTCCTGATGTACAGTGCACCATAAGAATACTTTTGATAGCTAACTTCTGGCATTAGGTCAACATCCAAACTCTTTCACAGTAATGAGAAATTGAGCAGGGGAGCTCTGTGTGGCTCCAAACTGCAAATTAGAGCCTGTGAGCTGAGACCGAAGAAGCGGGGGGGAGGGAGCAGCCCTTGATAGCGGGTCCCTGCAGCTGCGGCACTGGAGGTGACCCCCACTGCGGGTCTCCGGGCTTTTACCTGATACAGCTCCATACCCTCACCGCTGTTGGGCTCAGCCTGAGGCACGGTGATGAGCTAAAGCACTTGTGAAATGTAGCTGAATGAGCTGATGCTAAACAGTACGAAATGCCAGTTCTCAGCAAGGGTAATAACACTGCTGGGACATAAATCATCTGTTGGGACACAGCCAGACAGCAGCAAATTGCAAGCCTAATAACAGAAAATATACATGATATATGGTAGGTGTGATTAAGTTTCAGGGCAAATATCTGCCAACTACGACTATAAGGATTACAACGCAGAGGACAAGGTAGAGCAGAGCCAGCATGAGTAGCGAAGGAGAGAGTGACTGGCGTAGCTGAGGTGCATTTTAATCAGCGAGCCAGGGCTAACCTTCACTTCAGCAAAGAAAAGAGCCAGCTGAGGCTGCTGAGGGTGGCTCTGGAGAGGCATGACTTCAGGAAAGCAAAACCACTCGGCTTCCCACAGCATATGCTGTGATTCGGAGTGGTGGAAACGCTGGCAGAGGCTCCGGTTGTAAACTGAGCAGCAGCAGCAGCAGCAGGTGGGAATGTCATGAGCGTGATGTTCTCCACACAGCGTTTCGTCTTGTAGCTTGACTCGCCCCCTGGGAAGCCTGACATCATCCTAATCTGCATCTATTGTCATATGAATAAATATTTGACTGAAATTATCCTTTCACTGTGAGGATGGGTTAATTGCGGGCCAGCGTGAGCCTCATGCCTGCTCACCTACAGGAAAGCAATTTTCCTGGCCTGGCCCCGTGGCCTATGGCCAACTAACCCCTCTCCTCCTGGCCAGGTGCTCCACCCACCCCACGGTCCTGCCCCGAAACTACTGAGCACCTCCTCCAGGACCGTCTCCCACGTGCCATCCCTTGTCTTTGCAGCTTATGGGCAGCCGTGGTGACAACGGGTGGGCACCCAAGGGACCCCAGGGCCTGGGAACCCCTTTGGGGATGGAGCAGTGTGAGCTGGCACATTGGGATGACTTTCCTTCGCCCAGAGCAGGAAGACCAAAATGCCCTGGAGGCAGCAGCAGAGGAAAGACCAAAATGGGGGGCCCCATTCAAAGCAACGGGACCCATGGGAAATGACATTTTGGCAGCAGTATAACCCCGCAGAAGGACGAACACAGCTCCAAGGGCGGCTGCAAAATATCCCAGCTAGAGCTCTGTGCTCAGAGATGTCCCTGTGAGGAGCACCTGGTGTGTCAGCCTACCAGCTAGTCTCCCAGGCAAAGCCTTGACGGACCTAGGAACAATGTTTTGTCCTTACAGAAAAATGACCTGTACCTACTATGGGTCTGGTGGCAAGTCCAAAGATGGGCAGATTCCTAGAAGCTACAAGAGCTGTCTTGGTCACACACTGCATCTCGGCATACGGGCATAAATTCTGAAAATGAGAGTTACGCTGATTCCCAAGAAAATTTTACCCTCACAAGAACAAGTAAAAAGAAATGAGTAACTTAGACAAAGCAGCTGATACCGATCAGCTATTTTTCAGCCTTACTTATATGAAAACAGCATTGGTGACACAGCAACATTTTTTCTTGATAAGCAGAAAATAACTGCATCAGATTAATAGCTACCAGGCTTGTGCCTCAGAAAATAACAGACTAGAATTTTTTCATTTAGGCATAATGGGAGATTAAAAAAATAATCTTAAATGACAATATGATGCAGAGAGTTACTTCAGTGAAGTGCTGGTGTAATATGTTACCTTTNTCTCTTCTAGGGGCTACCAAGCCTCAGTAAATAGTTGCACTCTAATTTCCATCTGACAATTACAAATGCCAAACACCGAGCTGAAATACCCTTTAATGTAAATTCTATTCCAGTAGGGGTTTCACCTGAGATAATCAAATCTGCATATGTTGATAGATGAATGTCTGACTTACTCAGCTTTATAAATCTGATTAAGCCTATTTTTAAGAAATATTTTCAGAATTTTGCAGTAGCACAACCTACAGCTGCTATTTCCTGGGTATCTTTTAAGATATGAGGCAGTTACATCACTGTCAAATTTGGAAATTGCATATGCAGTTAGGGATTAGACAAACACAGTCACTTTAGGGCTGTAACCTCCAGAAACAAACTACTGTCTTGCTGTCCTACCTTAAGTTGAGCATCAGAGAGGCTGTAGAATCGAGGGGGAAGGGAAGGGAAGG
>RSEF01000001.1:145839776-145884008 GCA_003993805.1 Himantopus leucocephalus | reverse complement strand
CTGAAAAGTAAAATTACTGAATAGAAAATTGGTTCTGTTTTACTTCAAACCAGGACAGGGAGTGGGATTGACAAGGGGAAGAGATCTGTATTTGTGATGATCATTGTACATTTTAGAAACTAAAGTTTATACTTTGGGACATATGGGAAAATCAATGAGAAATAGTATAGGTATGATATCAACAACAAATAAATCATCCAAATGTTCAATTAGCAGAACTGATTTTTGATTGTCAACAGTATTTCTGAGAGCCACACAGCATATAGGTATAATAAAAAACTCTTTTTATCTGAAACACAAAAATTTCTTTAAAAATACAGTGTAGAGAATTAAAGCAGAAGACAGATGCATAGATGTGCTTGCCTTGAAAATAAGAAATTTCATAAAAGTTCAATTACTTTCAGCCAGTAGTTTTAATACCTAAAGCAGGTTGTAGGTTTTTATTTTCCTCTAATGTGAATTAAGAAAGTGTTCAGATCATCTTTAAGGACAATTCCCGCAACAGGGCTCTCAGGGAGGAGTTATTCCTGTCCTTAGAGAGGCATGGGCCACCTGTGGGTGTCTGAGCCAGGCTCATCTTCTAAACTTGAATAGAGCTCCCAGTTGTAGCCCAGGGATTTGAAGAAGTTGTTGAAATACCAGCAAGCCTCAAGTTGCACATTCCCCATGCCTGTTGTGAGTAGCCTGTTGCAAAACTGGATCAATCATTGTCATAATTCCATTTATTAAGGAAAGGAATTTGGTACCTCTGTTCAGCCTCTGATTGCTTGGATTTATAGCTTCTTTTCTTTTTCTGACCAAAGACAAATTCACACATGTCCAGACTCTCCATTTTCCATAAACCAGCAGAAAGATGACTCATTAAATCTATTGTCTACCTTAATGCACTAAGTAGTCATAGAGTCTCTGAACACGCTCCAAAAAACACTTCTGAGCTCAGGAATTTAGAAACTGCACTTATGTGAACAGCTTTCAGCCTGTTCATCAGATCTTTTAACTGACAGTTACAATTCTACAGGATTAAGTGACGAGCATGGAGGACGCTGCATGGGAGGGAGTGGTGCCATTGCCTTGCAAACCAGGAGCTCAGCCCTATGAGGGCACCTCTGCGCATCCCCATCATCTCTGGTGCCAGCAGCCATGTGTCAGAAGGGCTGCGGGGATCTGAGAAGTCCGTCAATGCCATGTTGAGCGTCCAAATTCATCTTTGGTTTGTGCTGCTCATGGCTGCCTTTGCCATCCTTTCGATAGACTTCCGTCAATTAATTTACTGCTGATGCTGTCTAAACTTTCAGACAGTCCTGACATTTTCGTTATTTGGCAAACTCACCTTTCATTATCCACTTTGCCTCTCTCACACAAGCTCCGTAAGGCCTGAGATTTACCCTAAGTAGCAGCAAATTGAATACATTTTCTCACTGAGAGGGATCTTTTGATCTGCAGAGATCGAATAACAGAATACTTGTACAGCAACAATTCAACAGAAGATTGAATTGCTACAAGCTCACGCCATCCTAATGAGCAACAGCGAGTCAAAAGCAGGTAGACACTGTCGCCCAGCTCTCTTTCTTTATTCTGTCACCAAGGAGTGGACAGAAGGGGAACCACAGCTCTACAGGCAGGGAGGTCCCCTTTAACGTTTTCTCCAGGCACGAGTTTTAGAGACACATGATGAAGTCATTCTCCTGCCTTTGCTGGTTTGCAGACATAAAGACTGAAACATAAGGACTGTCATCAACACTTGCAAATAAAGTGAGAACCCTCACCTTGACTGTTGGAGGGCAATAATAAAGGAACTTTTGACAATTTTTCCCCCTATTCTTACATAAAGCCACACTCATTTTCTGGTTTTAGTTGTTCTTCTATGAAGCAGTCATTCAGACCAAAATTCCAGGCACTTTCATATGCATGTGAGTGGCAGAGGGAAATAAAATACAACCTTGTAAACACAAACAACATGATGTGAACATGAAACCTTGTCAGAATACTGCAGCTATTCTAAGTTAAGGAAAACTGGGAAAATTTGAATTCAGATGGCTTAAGGAATACAGCTCAACTTTCTGCTGCCTTTATTGCAAATGAAACTCTTGGCATTTTTCTCGCAGAACGATTTTTCTTGAAGATCTGAAGAAGAATAAAACATCCATTGGAAACACGCTGACTTGAAAGAAAATTTGTTTTGTCATTTTCTGTTTTATTTTCTAATAATAACACTTAAC
This sequence comes from Himantopus leucocephalus, assembly GCA_003993805.1. Lineage (NCBI taxonomy): Eukaryota > Metazoa > Chordata > Aves > Charadriiformes > Recurvirostridae > Himantopus > Himantopus leucocephalus. The sequence continues at coordinate 145,881,789 of RSEF01000001.1, read as the reverse complement.
TTTTAATCTACAAAGGTTAAACAGCTTCAGTGAAATGCTTCAGATTATTTTTCTTTGGAAGGAAAATGCAAAATTTCAGCTTTTAACTGGACTAAAAAGAGCATGCTGCAAGCTCTCAGCATTTCTCTTGGGGTGGATTTTACAGGCTCTCTCTGGAATAGTTGTAAGCTGTGTGAGTAACTTGCAAGATGTGCAGTGACCAGCAAGAGAGGCCAGAGCATCGTGTGTCCTCCTTGGCAGGTCTCGAGCCCAAGCGGGAGCCCCTGGTGCGGACCCCCATCTCCCACTTCCATTTGTTCTGCTGCTATCTGCGGCCCGGGCCAGGACTTCACCCGGCGCCCTGCCTCCCACAGCTGGAGACGGCAGCATCCTTCCTATTGTAATATCACCCAGCTCCCAGCAGGATGCTGATAAAATTTTGAACTGCTATTTATAGAGGCTCTTTCATCTCTTTTCTTCCAGGCTATGTCTTTCATATCCTCTGAACAGACAGAGTAGGAATTTGCCCGATATGCATAAGCGTTGCAATCTTTTGTGAGAAACCCAGTCTCCTCTGGATTAAATTTCTTTGCTTTTCTTTGCAGAAATCTCTACATCTGGCTGAAAGTCTGCAAAGCCCAAATGCTTTTCTTTTTCTCTCCCTTTATTTCATTTACAGGGGGCTATACGGCCTTCAAACAAAATACAGAAGGGCATTTTTCACACTGGATCTTCCACTGAAAGGCAGACTGATTGATAACAAATATGGGGAAGCAGAAAAAGTACAAGTATGAGAAAAATCATTCACCCCAACAGACTCAAATCATCAGGGAACACATTTTCATTTGCAATGTGGCTAGCAGCACGCAGGGGGGAAGGGAGCAGTGACATATTCTCTCTCCCAAGAGGAAAAGGCATCCCTTTTTTCACAACACTACAACTGATGTGTTAATGTCAAATCTGACACATTTGTCATGACAGAAAATTTCTGCTAGATAAAAACAACCGTTTCATAGAAACTACTATGGAAGGGTTGCTGAATAGCTATGAGCCCCAGATTCTAATGCATTTCCTAAGACAGGCAGGGAGTGCCCCATTTCAGACATCAAATATTGACTGAAGCACATGGAAGATACAGATGCGGTGCTTCCAAATTGAAACTAAGCCTCAGGACAAAACACCCCACGCAACTTCTGTGGGCTAAAAGCAATGCACCTTATATGCAAAGCCAACACGTGCTATTAGTCTAATTAAAGTTGCAAGAGTCTAATCAAAGACTCATTACTAGTCCAGTTACAATGATACTTAAAGTTGTTGTCCAAATTATATAATTATTACAGAAAAAAGTCTAATTAACAATACAGTTAAAGTTGTGCTACGTGAACTCCCTCATAACTATCATGGTGTATTACTCACCTTTCCCCTGTCCTTCTGGTTCCTAAGGTCAGTGGCACCAGCCTTCTCCGAAAGGAACAGGGGTCGTGACATGTTCTCAGCATCCTGCCTTCTACCCTGGGAGGGAATCTGGTGTTGATAGTGGGGGTTGTGGTTACATGTTGGCTGACACAGACTCTTTCTTCATTCATCTTCATTCCTCTTTAAATCTGTTTTGTCTGTGTATGATACGCTTTACATATGCTGGACGCTTGTTTCTCCTGTGTTATCCCTAAAACTGGTTTTACCCAGGTCCCAAGGCAGGCTGCATTCCTTTAGTCACCAGAAATTGACCACTTTGGACTTACATTTATAGATTTTGGGCCACTGTTGCCATCCTGTGCCTGCACTTTCGAAGTCTCTGCCACCTCATTCTTGTACTTTTGGGCACCCTTGCTGTCCCTCAGCCTTTCTTCACCAGTCTTCATGCCATGGTTTCCTGCTAACATGACTGATATTGAACAACAGCAAAACCTAGTAACACATACATCCTTGTTTTAGGAGCATTAATACTTCCCTCTACAAAAATGGCGATCTGTTATAAGGCAGCTAGAGGCAGCTCTGTGTGGGACCTTTGCCAGCGTAGCACACGATAGTCCTTCCTTTCTGTGCACCTTTGACCTACCACTCTGCAAGGCATATTACAGGGGGACCTGCTTACAGGATCATTTTGACTTGGGCTTTCATTTCTTGTTTCAGGGTGACTAAATCCTGTCTCTGGAATGCCTTGGTCTCTGCAAAGTGACTTTCCAGGTGCAATTTTTAGTGTTATAAGGTTATTGTAGCTCTTTAGTTTGCAAGTCTGGTTCTAGTTCAGTTCACAAAGTATAGAAATTTTCTTTTTCTAAAAAATCTCTGCCACCATCTGAGGTCTCCAAGTTAAGCTTTCTTGTTTGTGAGTCACTCATCACTACACTCGATAAAGGTATGGAAACCAGCAGTTGTCCCCATTTCCCATAAATTCTCTGTATTCAGATTTTCTTCTCCTTTATGCGGGTTTTCACGGGGGCACTGAAAAAGGAGATGGTGAAAATGGATTACTGAAGGCTGTATTCTGCCTACTTAGTAGGATGCCTTAGGCAGACCAGAGGAATGGTAGTAGGGGTAGGAAGGCCCATTAGAGATGTTAGGAGCCTGAATGGGTTACGAGGCCCCAGCAGGTCATTCAGAGCTGTGCAGTGGTCCTTTGGTTCCTAATTCAGGCACATAGACTGGAAGAATAAAGTTAGGTGGACTCCAAAATGGCTTTATTCAGGAAGGAGAAAAGCAATTCAGACCTCTTATTGACTGGTGCTTAGAGACTCCATCTGTCTGTACAGACACTGGAGAGAGGCAAGTGATACCCACCTTTAGCAGAGGCAAGAAGAAGAATCCCTCTGGTGGCCCCACCCCTGTCCTTGAGAGAGCTACAAAGGCCTGCCCAGGCATGTGAAGGAAAAGGCAGGTTAGCCTCTCCTTTTGCAGGTCCCTAATAAACAAAGCATTCAGACAACAGTTTTGCCTCCTCAGAGAAGTTGGGCAATCTTACAAAAATTTAATTGAGTTGAAATACTGAGCAAAGAATAAGTGATGGGATCAAAAATTTATGATTCTATTTAGTAGCGTGGTGCACATTATCATATGGATGAACATCATTTTCCATAGGCTGTTGCTTTTAATCTATTCCAAGCATTTAAAAACTCCATTTCCAGTCAAACTACTGAGAACTGGATATTCCTATATAATTTCTAACTTGAAACACAAAGTCATGTGCCACAATTGTGTATTTATCTAGGTAATATACACATATGTACATAGATCGATTGAAATTCTCAAACTGCTCTATGGTGGATTGACCTCAACCAAGACCCAAACACCCACTCAGCTGCTCACTCACTCCACTTTCTGGAGAGACAGGGAGAAAATAAAAGGAAGATGAGAAGTCTCATGGATTGAGATTATAACATCTGAAAGAAAAGCTGTGCACAGAAGAAAAGTAAAATACGTATTTTATTCTGTACTTCCCATGGTAGGTAGTTGTCCAGTCACTCCGTGGGAAACAGGGCCTCAGCGCTCATGGCAGTTTCTTGGGAAGACAAACACCATAACCACAGGTGTACCCTCTTCCTCCTCCTTTCCTTGAGCTTTTGTTGCTGGACACAGCATCATACAATTTGGAGTATTCCTTTGGTCAGTTCAGGTCAGCTGTCCCAGCTGTATGCACCCCAACATCTTACTCATCCTCAGCCCACATGTTGGGGGCGACAGAGTGGGAAAGAGAGAAAGCCTTTACACCCTGCAAGCACTGGTCAGCAATAGCCAAAATGTCAGTGTGTTATCAACACTGCTTTAGTCACAAGTCCAAAACACACCAGAGCTTTTCTACAGATAATTCTCATCTCATTCCATGATACTCAGTTCTTCTGATCTCTTAAACTGATCTTGGCTGTCCATTTTTAGCTTTGCCTTTTCACACCTTTCGTCCCCACCCTGTGGCCCGAACAGTAGTGGAGTCTGACAACATATTATAAACCAAAGCTTTATTGAGGCAGTAAGAAAGATGAGCAGCAACATGCCCATATGGTGACTCACCTGATCACCTATATCACCTATAGCAAAGATGGGATATCGTAAGCGATGCCATGGCTCCAGTGGGCTGCCAGGGACAGTGAATGTGCCACGTCATCTGGCAGTCACAGCCAATCGTGCCTTTTGAACGTGGGTAAGAGTTGCGCCATCCCTTGGCTCCACCAAGGTCAGTGTGACTTGAGAGAATCATACCTCACATAAATCACATGGGTGGCATCCTGCCTACGCTGCCCATGTGGCTCGAGGGGTGAGGGGGGTGTTGGCAGCCCTGTCTCATTGCCGATGTCGGTCAAGGGGCAGGGTGCCAGGAGGCAGGATGTCGTCCCCTAAATATCCCATAATAAGTGCTGTGCAATACCAAGCTGCTTTTCCCCTGCATCCCATAACGTGTCCTACCCGTAGGCAGAAACCCCCCTCAGTCCAAAAGATCATCTGGAGAGCTGCTCCCAGTGACTCATGATGGATTTCATGCCTGGACACCNGCTGCTCCCAGTGACTCATGATGGATTTCACGCCTGGACACTGGGCATGAGGCCCTGCTGGTGCAGCCCTGGGAGGGGCCCCAACAGGGTCTTTGTTCCTCTTCAGGTTCCCACCTGCCTTTGTGCTCCTGAGCTCCTCTGGGCTCATGGAGAAGGGCCTCTGATGGACCAGTGGCCCCTGGGATGGGCCTGGGAGTAGCTGGGACAGGGTGTGAATCAGGGTCCCCCTGCCATTGTCTCTCCTTTGTGGGTGTGCAGACCAGCTTTTACTACATAATCTAACAGATTAGAATTAAAATTTGGAAACTACTTCTAAATGGTTCTGGCAATGGCTCTAGAAAGGCACTGAGCGTAGATTTAACATGCACGAGCATGCACCTTGGTGAACAGAGCAATCGTGTTCACTGCTTTCTTCCAGCCTATATAACAAACTTTTGGAAGGCAGGTTGAGGTCTGTAGGAAGATGTCTTGCTGGTTTTATAGCCACAGGTGTTTAGCCCTTGAATAATGACAGCTTTTTTCTGGCAGCATGAAAAGCTTCACCTCACCAGCTGGAGATGATTTCAGTTTGTCAGCTTGTGTGCCACCCAGCACAGTACACTGAGATAACTGATGTGATCTTTCTTTCATCTTCTGCCCAGCCTTGATAGTCACTCTCTGGGACTCCTCGTGCTGCCCTCAGTCTGTGGCTTTCTTCCCCTGGGAACACAAATGTGGAAGAGACAAGCTAAATGACATTATCATGAGCCAGAGAGAGTTCTAGTCTGCAGGACCTCTTCACTGGAATGTCATATGGCAAAGAAAAGCAAACCCTTACTATGTAGTCCTCTTTCTAATGCAGCCATCTCCATTTAACTGAAGCTGCTATGTTCTCATCTGTTCCCATGAAGAAAAAAATCAAATAAAAAGGAATTAATTGCACTGCAAAGACTGGGGGAGGGAAGAGTTGTGTTTCCAAAAAGAATGTTCTTTCATCTGCTAGGTTCCTTTCAAGCACCTGTAATATTAAGATGACAAGGACATTTCAGACTGGCCCTCTGCTCTTTAATCTCTGCTAAGTATGTGTGTATTGAACATCAGTGAGAAAATGTGTAAGCGCAGAATGTCTTTTTTTTTCTATTAGATGTAAATGTAAAAATAGATGTAAATGTAAAAATAGGATTTTCTTGAAAATTCAGCCTGCTGCCTGTTACCCCAGATGATTCACTGAGATCAAAGTACAGACACACTTTAGTGACAATGGGCAATTTATTCTGATATTTGAGAAATAAAATTAAGCACAAATTACATAGACAATAACTTTTTCACCAGGAGGTAACAACATTTTGAAAAAAAAATATGGATTTATCATTATATCTTAGAGCTCTTTCTACTTTGATGTTCTCTCTATGTGGATCACGAAGTTTTCAGAAATGAAATAAATTAAACCCTGTCTTTTAAGCGTCTTCATTTGTAGTTTTCTCAGATGTGAGAGTTTGGGAGTTGGGGAAGGGAGGGACTTTGGGAGGGCGGTTGTTTTTTGTGATTTTTTTTACACTGGAAGAACCAAATCTGAGCAGCATCTAATAGAGCAGAAGACAATTGCTCAGTTAAAAAGCCAGGGGTTTTGCCTCCAGCTTCCAAGAGCTCTCCACCAGCCTCTACTGCCAGTGCAAAACAGAAGCTTTAAAGAGCATTTTAAACACACCGTGAGAGCTGGACATTCTCCCATTCTGCCATTCAGTGTGCCTCGCAAAATCTCCCCTTGAGTCTCCAAAACATCCTTAATGAAGGACCAGGTAAAGTCATGGAGTGAGAAAGGGGGACTTGTAGCTCACTGCGTGCTTCATAAGTATGTCCACACTAGCACAGACCAAAACTTAAATTCAATATTATGGACATTTCCCTCGTCCCATGCAGGCCTTCGAGTTATGCTGTTGCAAATCAGGGTGCAAAGTCAGACTGCCAAAGGGGATTGGTCTAACTCAAACATTTCACTTGGACCTTTTAGAAATGTTTGTTTCTTGCTTGTTTCTCCAGACTTGTTTGTCTTGTAGCTAAGAACACGTTCCCTGGTCTCAACTCTCATTTAAGTGGTGTGGTGTTTGATCGTCAGTCCCCAGAAATACTAAACCAGTACCAGTGCTCCTGGAAGACATGCTGAAGAGAAACCAAAGACTTCAATTACAGTACCTCAGATTTTTAAAAAAGAGTCAACATCTAAAGCTACCGGTATGATATTGGGATCAATTGGTCAATCCATCCCATTAACTTCAGGTACTTCACAGAGGTGACCATGTTAGGATCTCCTCCTTGGGCAATGCCACCTTAGCTTGCACAACAGGAACTGTCCGCCTGAGACACTCACTGGTCTCACAGACCCCACAGGAGTCAAGGGCAACTGCCACACTCATACAGCAGCCTCTGTCATGTGCACCGAGAACTCCTCTGGGCACAGTCCGGCCTTTCTGAGGATGCTGGCCAAGATGACGTGACACAGAGTGGGTAAGGACACTTCCCTTGCCACAGTGGCTGATCTGGAGGGAGAGTTTCAGAAGCACGGAAGGATGCTTTCCTTGGCTCACAGCATGGAGGGACTAAGCAGGCATCAGCTTCGGACCAGTTAGAGCTCTGCAGCCATGCTGCGATCCAGCTGCCTCTGAGAAGATGCAGCTCTAGCATGAGGCCAAAGCTGTAACGGCTGAGAAGATTAGGAGTAGTGTTTGGTATATTTTTTCTCATGACAGAATAATAACAAAATAAATATAGGTGGAAAAGTCATAGTCAATAAACAAAAGGTGACTACAGAATATATAGTTTTGGTAAAAAAGCAATCACTTTGGGTATTCGTGATGTATCTCAAAGTTCACTAATAAACCTTTACCTTTCATAAATTTTGAACAGTATTTTCACTGGCCACCACATTCCACAGTTATAGTTTTCACAAGTAATATAATCATCTCATTCTTCAAGTTGTTCTTGTTTTTCTTTTCTTTAAAAAGGACTGACAATTGCACTCAGAAATCAGCCTATGTGGCTTTACAGGTTTTTTATTTATTCTTCAAAAAACATTTGTTCTGGCTAGTGCAAAGGATTTGTGTAGGCTGAACAAAAGTACCAGTGGAGTTACCAGGAAGTATTCTACTCATGGCAATGGGAATAGCTTCAGGCACATTAAATTCACGTCCCATTACATCTCCTTCATTTACAGTATGGTGATGGAGAACAGGAATTAATTTCATATCCCTTTAAGCCTTCTCTGTCACTAAGCAGTTGGCAATGTTTGATTCTCTTCTCCTTGGGTGGTTAATTTTTACTGGCAGTAGGGAAATGTAATTACCTTCATTCTGGTATAGTTCTAGGCTATACCTGGTCTCCCAAACATACCAAGCGCATCAAAATTACCTACTGAAGGAATTTCAACATATATATTAAAATTATATATTAGATTCAGCAATTCCTTTTCCCCTGCAGCAACAAATCTGGCTTTTGTTAGCTAGTATTGTAAGAAATATAAGCTGTGCATTCAAGTACAGAGAACTCCTTTGCAGAATTATATTTTTTGCCCACTTTAAATCCATTTTCAGGCTATGTCATCTAATAAATACCAGATCCCAATTTATGTTCAGGTAGAGTATTATATTACCATTCTTGGAACTCTATCTCATTATTGCACCCTGCCTATAGAAGATGAACATTTTTCTTTAAACACAGATGTCAACCTGTATTGATGAGATTCTCCCACTCCTAATAATGGGTATGAAATCTTTCAACAGTCCCTGCATAGAAATGCATAGCCCACTCCGTAATGAGCTATTCAGCATCCACATGAAAAGCTAACAGGAAAACTACCTTCTCCAAAAGCTAAAATGAGATATTAAAACTTGCAAAGCTTGGTATTTTATCAAAGAATATTAGAGCATTCTCTAAGGCTTTGGGCACGGCAGCACATGCACAGCTCTGTGCGTGCAATCCGTTACCCCTCCTCTGGTGTGATGTGAAGGCCGCCATTTAAAATTGCTTATTAACTTTTTTTGCTTACATAAGAATAAGCCAAAACTCTTCAGGATTGCACAGGGTCTATTTATGGTCCTTGATTTAAGAGCTTATTCATTTTTACCGCAAAGTGCCATTGTCTTCCATTTGTTTTCCCTCTTTTGCTTTGCTATTGTAATGGATAGGGCTGCTCTCTCAGGTAACCGCTTGGGAATATTGCTATGGAGCAACTGGAGATGGAGTCACCTGCAAAAGAGAAAATCCAGAGGCCACCTGGTTCCTGCCCCACACTGGTGGAGAGACAGCCCTGTCAGATCAGTGCCCAGTCACTTCTCAAAATTTTCTAACAAAGGGTATCCCAAATCCATCCATGTATCTATCACTCTATATCTTGAGAGTTGACTTTTTCCCCCCAAATCAGACTTAATCTTATTTTCTGCTAGTAAACTGATTACTTCTTGCCAGCTGTGGAAAACAACTGGACACAGAAAGCACCTAATTGTTATGTTTTTCACAGTTATCTTTTACATATTAGAAATGTTACATTACATTATGTTTATGTATGTTTATGTTACATATGTTGTGATGTTCCCCACGTCCATCCTCTCCTCCTAAGACTAAACAAAGGCAATTCTTTCAACCTGCCCCTCAGAGGTGATGGCTTTGGGTCATCCATCTTATTAATGTCACCTTCCAGCTTTTGGCATGCTCCAGTTCTTCTGCACTTTTCAAAGGGATTGTTCAACACTTCTCAAGCTGGTGTAGCTGAAAGGTGGGGAAATTGCCGAAAGGAAAATCACCTTCACCCAGGATCCTGGGTGTTGCTGAAGACCCAGAGCCCATGCAGAGGCCTTGTCCCTGCCATCCCCCACTTCCCCTCCTGATCGCAGTGCCAGCTGATCCCCTGGTGCCAGTGCTGCCTCCAGGCAGCGGGGCGAGGGGACTTCCAGGAGCCACTGGAAAACTGCTTGGCCCTGTCCACGCTCCCCCTTTCACCCAGCGCTTTGCCTTGGAAGCTCCCTGTGCAGAACCAGTGTCCCTGAACACAGGGTCTTCCTTACCACCCCCCATGCCCCTGGTCGGGTGAAAGGAAGAGGAGAGAAGGGCACCACAGCTGGGAGGGACTTCTCCTTATGAAACGTATCATTTCACGTGGATCAGAGGGTGCATTTAAGGAATGCTGTGTCCGTCTCACATGGGCCATAGTGAGTGAGGGAAGCTCTGCGGATTTGTCCCTGACCTGTGGTGGGGAACACCTGGAGATACAGCCAATGTTCCCAGTGCTGGCAGGTCTGCAGGGGCCCTGGCCACCACTTTTTTTCCTGTTTTCTTCTGCGGTAGAGTGAAACTCTGCTGGGAAACACTTGGGGTTTTGTTTGCAGTGTACACACCAGTGACTATGGAGAGGAACATGGGGAATCTCCTCACTCTGGGCAAAATAAAGATCTGTGTGGGAGAAAAGCAAAAAACAGAACTGAAAACAATCTTTTTATCTGGTTGCTAATTTTATTGCAAAAAAAAGGATCTTTTTAAACACAGTGGCCACAATTCCGTCACCAACACAGAGGTATCTAGTGCCATTTGAAATGTCCTATAGATCTCCGCAGCTGACAGATGCNTGCCATTTGAAATGTCCTATAGATCTCCCCAGCTGACAGATGCTGCTCCACCAGCTGGCTGTATATTCTCCAGTCTCAGGTGGATGCCTCAACTACCAAAAGCAGCAAAAATGACACCATTTTCAGGCAACTTAATCAATCTCTATATGTCACCTGCTTGCAGCGCTGGATCAAAAAAAAATCCTACAAGACGCGAATTAACGTCAGTTTAGTTCATTAATTTTAGACATTCTTGTGCTTTTGCAGGCCAGGCAGATTTCTAGTGCCTCACATGCAGCTTTACACTTCCTGAGGGTCTGCGGGTGCAAGAAGTATGATTTCCTGCCCTATTCCAGTAAAAAAGGAGTTCACTAGGAACTTAACCTGTATATTCACCTTTGAGCCACTCTCCGGCCTAAGTTCCTATTTGTTTTATAAATCATTTCATAAGCTCCAAGTATAGTTAATTATGTCAAAGAGTGATAATCAAATCCAAAATAGCCTTCCATGAAAGTTTTACTGGAGGAGCTAAGTGTAAAACTGAGAATTTTCTCTTCATTTGGACCAACATCTGATTATCATTTGTTCTTCCAAGTATGTTTCTGCCAGCTTCCTTGTCATTTATGTAACTATGTAAGGATGTATGTACAGCTTTACTAATGTCCTTCTGTAGTTAACCAAAAAGATAGACCCTGCAGACTCTAGGATTGTCAATGTGGATTAATGCAAAGGGCCACGAAAGAAGTTTACACACTGAATCTTTGAACATCTATAACTTTCCGTATTACTTGATATGTTTTTGATTGCTTCAATTAATTCTCTGTAAGATATCACCAATGTTTAGCCCAGAAGGTAGCAGAATAGCTCCCTCAAACAGATGTTCCACTTCAGGACATGTATTTTCCACCTCACACTATGGAAACGTCATTTTGATGGTCTAAAACACGGCGCTCCTGTTGTCTTAGGCACGGAAAGTGAAAGAACACACAGAAGAGTAAACCCAGCTTTGGGGCAGAGCAGCATCCACACGAGCCCAGCAGAAACCCTGGGCCAAGTGCCGTGCAGCTTATACATCACCGATCTGCACTAACGGTGGAAGCAATACAGGCAGGAGCCAGTCCGCACCAGTGAGCCATGCAGCCAGGGAAATCCCTGACCTGGCCTTGTAATTGGAAGGTTATCTCCCCTACTACACACAGCTTAGAACAACAAAGTCCTTAGTTCAGGTGGCTCTGTGCAGCCAAAAAAAAGGTGACTGAAAGCCATATTATAGCTGGCTAACAGCGTGTGTAGCACGGATTTGTGGATCCCTTCCAAAAGGGTAAGGGGAAGTTACAGACCACATGGGGTTTTCCCTTTCCTGCTCCTGCGCTCATAAAACTGAGTCACAGGGAATTCCTCCAGGCAGGCCAAGGGCAAGAAATCCCCATTATACGCGTAACGGGAAGTCCCGCTGACCAGCCCTTTGAGATACCTCGATATAAATTGCGAGGGGAACAGGGAGAGATAATATCTCTGTGCTCCTTAGCAGTCATGAGTTCTTTCATATTGAAGGAAAACCATATAATTTCTCTCTGCAGATAACCCAAAATGTTTCTGGTAATCTGTATGGTGAAAAATGCTTATTAACATGCAGAAATTGCAATGTATAAAATTACAGCTTTTAATTGAAAACTGGCATTGATACAAGTATGTTGCTAGAAAGGGAAATACGGTTTGTGATACTAGCAGTGTTGAGCCCCATAGCGGGCTGTTATTTCCTAATGTTTTCATACATACAAAGCATACACCCATTAGCAAGCTACAGTAAATAAGTAGAGTACAACTGTAGTCAACAATTATTGCAACTGAGCCAGTACTGAATACAGGCTCTCCTAATCTGCACTCAGTCATAGAGGCTTTCCCCTTTAAGCTTGCTGCTTATGCTTATATGTGAAAAAATGAGCTCTCTTTTTTATACGATTTGCCTTTCTACGTTATCTGCGGAATACAAGAATAGCAGCAGGGCTGAAACCCTCCAGCATGACTCAGAGAGCTAAGAAAAGCCACCAGCCACCCTGCTAACGTGATGAGAACTGGCACGCAGAGCTGCTAACTGCTTCCCTGCAAAAAGCCTCCCCTGTGCTAATACATCTCTGCTCACTGTCTTCATATCAGCACTTCCATACGTATAGACATATATATACATGGTGGGGGTGAGCATGGCACAAAAAAAGTGGCCTCAGTGAAGTCACTCGTAATACTCTTGGTGAGTTAAACAGCCTCAGGTCTTGAAGTCAATGTGCCCACATAAATTTACATCTAAACTGCGGGTCTGATCATAGTGTGGGGCGTTTGCATTTTGATTTACCCTGGAGGGAACTCCGGGAAAGTCAGTATGTCAAAAGTTTGACATAGTCTTCATACATCAGCATTCCCCTGGCTGAGGCATGAAGAAAGTGCTCCCACTGCTGTGATCCATGGCCACAACCGCATTCCCAGAGTCCTGCAGCCCAGCCTTTAACCAGATTTGTTGTTCCAGTAGGCGCAGGATCCCCCAGCATCAGCTCGCCTTGTAAACTTGTTTTTCGCTAGCCCCATCTTCAGGGGAAAGCAAAATCCTATTTATTGTCACAGAAGACAGGGGCAATGTAATTTATTTATGGAACTGGGAACAAAGATACAAAAAAAACCCCAACCAAACCCAAATAAAAGATAACCTAATGATAACAGCCACCTGAAGTATTTCTCTGTCCTCATCTGCTCTGTCAGGACTCGCTTGCAGATAGGGCTGTCATGGATAAATTCTCACATGCAAGTACCCATCAGAGTGTTATTTTGGAGGCCCTGTCTCTTCTTCTGCTTACAGTCCCCTGTTTATATGCTTTCTTCAAAAGAAACCAAAACCAAAACCAAAAACCTCTAAATAGTAATGAACTTTCAAAATTCGACCCATCTCCACAGTATTCCCCTTTTCAGCAATTAACATCAAAGTTTGCACTGTATTTCAGCTTCATTGCTTTTTCCCCCTCCTGCCAGTCTGTGCAGACAGGTCCCCCAAGGCCAGGTTGGTGTGTCACTACCTCTGTGCCTGCTGTCCGGAGCAGCTACCCACGTCCCAGCTGATGTTTAACCCCTGAGGTCAATCCAGCAAAGCAGGTCATTTTACTGAACTTTCACATTTCCACTCCGCATTTCCACCACCAGTTCAGCCAGCCCTGTGTTTTATCACAAAACTTCAAACATTATTTCTTTACAGTTCCTTAAGACATAGTGGCGCTCCACTAACACCCAGTTCAGTAGGTTGCTGCACACACACAGGTAACAGCACCCGAACACACTCTGTAACAGGGACAGAAAGCAAAGCGGAGGCGAGAGCTGTGGTCTCAGGCTCAGTGCAATCGGCTCTGGGCAAGTGCTTTGCTCAGTGTGAGGCTGAAGAGGCTCAGAGCAGTGGAAACAAGCCCAGAAACACCAGGCTTGCACTTGGTTGTGCGCATTCACGTCAAGCTGCCAGGGACACCCGTGTGCCCCCTGCTAAATCCATCTCTGAAAACGGGGAGCTTTAGCACAGAGAGGCTTAATTCCCCCTTCCTGGCATCCTGGGTGAAATGTCGACCTCAGGCACCCCGTGGAACCTTGGAAGGCTGCATTGCCCCTCTGTGCCCAAAGGTAAAGCACAGTCATTCTGATTGAGCAGACCTTCAGAGACGCTGGTGCAGCCCAGCCGTGCAGCGGTACCCGGCACCTTCTCCTCCACACCGGTTTTCTGCTCACAGGGGGAGAACAAAAACCATTGCTGTTCAGCAAAACACAGCAGATCAAAAGCCAACCCTTCCTGCAGGGAGTACATGTTTCTCTAATTAGGGCACCTTCCTGATATCTCTGTTTTTAACTGCTATGGCAACAGGTGGTATGGACATGGACAAATCAAACAGAATGGGATGGAAGGCTCCGAAACAAACAGAAAGACCATATTACATGAGTGGACTGTGGACTGTGCAAAATGACGCAAAAGCCATCGAGTCTAGAATTCATTTAATAAGTGATATGCAACAGGTACAAATTTCTTGTGCCTAGAAAATAGGGTAAGAAGTATAAAGACCTATCAGCTGAATCCTGGTAAGTCGTATCCCATATAATTATCTTGACATCTTGACGTGCAGGTGCATTGGTTGAAGAAATCAGAGTTTGTTATCTACAACAAACCCGAGCAATTACTCTTCAATGTAAAAATATGTTTAAAGTAAATTCAGGGCAGTGCAGCAGTGCTAAAGTGGTTTCTGTTCCTCACAGCTGCAGTGTTTTCCTGAAGGAGCTGTAATGTCTGGCTCTGCTCACCCATCAGGACCAGCACCTCGTGCACTCCAAAGACCAGAGGGCAAACGTGGGCGCTACAAAAGTCCTTCTCAAGAAGGACTGGCAAGCAGGAGAAAATGAAATACAGCTCTTAATCTGCAGATTGCATTGACTGCGGAGCCATTTTTCTGACTTTCTCAAGTTCTTTTTAACATATATGTACATTAAATTCATATACTTTCAGAGCATGATGCAACCAAATCAAGAAAAGGCAAAGTTGCTTTCTCCTAGAAAATCACCAAGAAAAGAAACACAGAGTGATTACTACTGAGGAATTTTTAATGCTGGTCACTCACTACTGTTGCTTGTTACGTAGCTATTTATAGTTATATAAATATAATTAACTAGTTACACTAGTTATTAGGAGCCATAAAAACAGCCCTCATGAACTGGTATCAAACCCCATCAGACCACTTGTCCATCAAGCAGTCTTCTAGGAAAACCTTCAAGGGTCGATACACGGTTATTCATCAACAGGTAATATTCCTTCTGCTCGAACCTTGGAAAGAAAATACAAACTAGCAAGGTTTCTGACACAGGTCTGTGTGCTCTTGAGGGTACACAGCACCTAGCGCACCTGAGCTCAGTCCTGATGGAGTTTGCAGACACTAACAATAATTCATCAGTTAAAAGCTACCATATTGAAGGAATACACATTAATTTAAGAAATTCCAGAAAGAAAAAAAAATTACATTAGCTTTGAAACTGAACTCAGCCCGCCCATCTGCCCAACAGTGTTAGAGGCTGTCAGGACCTCCCAGGCATTCACTTGCCTCTGGGGGAAGTCACAGGACCTCAGCTAAACACGAGCTGTCACCTCCTTTACAGCACTGCCACCTCCCAGTGCACCCATTACTGGGGCTCTGCTCACTGCTCCTTGTTCTGTGCTCACCAGAGCTCCACAAATTCCTCGTGAGCCATCAAAGCAGAACCTTAATTTCAGGAAATTAGTTTGCTCTTCGAGCAACTTATATTATAACTTTGGCTTGGAAATAAGGAGTGAGCAGCATTTTCAGTAGACATGTTCTCTGGACGATACAGCAGCACAGTAACAGTGTAAAGGTGAAGGTGAAGTTGTCTGTAATCAACTTTATTGGTTTCAACACTGAAATCTGGTCTTCCCCAGCAGCCATCTAAGTCCTTACAGTGCTGAAAGAATTAATCTTTAGTGTACAGTTCAGAAAAGGAGAAGCTTTGCTGTTTAGAGGCTTAAATTCAGACAGCGTGTCTATGAAAGACAAGGCTTGAGTACCCATGGATTCAAACATGTTCAGTTTTCTTTTCCAAGTATATGAATCCTATGCTCAAGAAGTTCACTATACATACAGTTTTCTAAAACCCTTTTAACAGACATAAATAAGACTTATTTTTAGCTCACAGTGTTCCAAGTTTTATCAGCAGAATACTGTGTCTCCTATACGCTTCCAAAGCCCAAACACAAATACATGCTGAAAATAAACTCTGCTTCCTTTGCTAGCTCTACTTACTGGGACATTCTTGCCTGTTTTTTTAACTCTTAGCACTGCTGCATATTTATGGATTTGAACATATACAGTGTGAAAAGGAAGGCAAGTGGGTTTTCTAAACACCTTCCGTAAGGACTGCTCCGAAACAAAACTCCAGGCTGGCCTTGCCTCAAGTTCGCCTGTTCATCTGCCCTAACTGCGCAGTGGAACAATGTTTTAAAAGCAGGGAAGAGATGCTGGACAAAGAGAGCTTGCTCCTGCAGGTGACACGCGGGGTTTCCTTCCCTTACAGGTGAAGTTAACAAAGTGTTTCATCCAGTTTCCTCGAGAAGTTTCAGGACTTCTTCCAGAGAAGCTGCTGCGAGGAGTGCAGGCGAACAAAGCAGCATGTGTTACACAGGACTGCAAATACCAGTAATCCCAAGGAGGGCTGCTTTGGGCACCCAAGGAGCAGAACCGTTTTGAAATGGGATCAGCATCTGAGACCAAGACACACCGGGCAGTGAAGTTGCCCTCCCAGCTCAGCCCCTGTCCCCACAGCAGTACAAGTTGTCCCAGTGAACCAGAAAAGTTTTTCCCAGCTTGCAACTAGCATGAGCTACCTGGACCACAGGCACCGTGCTGCTGCTGCACCTTGCCGTGCTTTGGGCTGCTTCCCTGATAAGACTTCTCTGGTGGGACTCAGGCATTCTCCCAAATGAGCTCAGAGCTGAGAAGTGATAGAGCCTGACCCGAGTACTTACATGCAATGCTTAAAGAGTACGTTCAGCTCTGTCTGGTAAAGCATTATTGCCCAAATGATCTTCTGAATCGGGAGAGAAACAGGAGCTGCCCCTTTGCCAAGCATCTGCTGGCAGCGTGTAAGGTGCAGGGAAGAACCTCCCCTGTCCTGCAGAGCAGAGTGGCACTGAGCCTGAAATGCTTGAAGACAAAAAAGCTTCAAATTACAGCGAGCTACAGCCCTCTGGAGGTCATGAACTTCAACTCTCTGGAGCTGAGAGATGACTGGAAAGCTGTCATGAGAAACCTGGACCACAGAAATGGCCACTGAAATAACCTTTCGTCAAGAAGGTTATGCATATAATTTATCCATTCCTGCTTTCAGATGCAAAAGTATCTACTCCCCAAACATGTGCACCTATAACTTTCCAGATCCATACAGATCTAGGAGGAAACAGACAGCCTGAGAGAGTTGGGGTTGTTCAGCCTGGAGAAGAGAAGGCTCCAGGGAGACCTTATAGAGGCCTTCCAGTATCTGAAGGGAGCCTACAAGAAAGCTGGAGAGGGACTTTCTACAAGGGCATCTAGTGATAGGAGGAGGGGTAATGGCTTCAAACTGTAAAAGCGTAGATTTAGAACAGATATTAGGAAGAAATTTTTCACTATGAGAGTGGTGAGGCACTGGAACAGGATGCCCAGAGAAGTTGTGGAGGTCCCATCCCTGGAAGTGTTCAAGGCCAGGTTGGATGAGGCTTTGAGCAACCTGGTCTAGTGGAAGGTGCCCATGGCAGCGGTGTTGGAACTAGATGGCCTTTAATGTCTCTTCCAACCTAAACTATTCTATGATTCTATGAAAGCCTGACCTAGTTGAATAAGCTAGACCCGGGGTAGAAAAGGGGGCAAGCTACAGCAGAAGGGCAAGTTCACAAGGACAACGTTGGCTTTCCAAATTGTACTTGTGTCCTGAAGAGCTTTGCGGTGCCTCAGGAGGGGGAAAGGAGTGGGTCCTCACTTTGCCTCACCCCTTTCCCTAGGGTTTGTCAGCCTATCTACAGCAATCTCTGTTCAATTCTGCCACTTTTTGTCCCTCGTTCATCCTTTTTATAGCAAACTTTGGCTTTGGCAATAACTGATTTCCCCACAATTCCCAGAATAGTACAGAGAGCCCCTTGGATGCTTCAGGGTACAAGAGCAGTTGGATACATGGTTTAGAAGTGATGTAGGGATGGACAATTTCTGGGACACTGGGAATAAGAAGTGACAGTCTTGGGGCCAACAAGGGAACAGCCATTCTTACTCCACCATCTGCTTTTCTCATCTCAACAGTTGTTCCTGACTGCCCATGAAGTTAATGAAACTACTTCTTGCTCTGCAGTTCACTCCCTCTCACTCGGGGGGAAGCGCTTTGTCGCGCTGCAGCTACCCCCACCAAGAGAGTGCAGCCCCACACCAGTGGTTCATGGCCCACTCCCCCCAAACCCTGCAGGAATGGGTCCTCTGTCAGAGGAGCACGGGGAAGGAGAGCGGGGGGCCTCGGGACGGTGGAGGAGCAGCTCCTGGGCTGGTGATGTTGGGAGACACGGGCTTGGGTCAGCCTCACTGAAACACGATGCTGCGTCAGCAAGGATGTCCAGGAAGCCCTGCTTGAGGAGTTTGGGTCAGAAGAACCATTTGGCTGTTTTATAGAGCTTTGACCCCAGGAAAGGGATTATTGCTTTAAACATCCTGAACCCGTGGGGAGAGACTGGACGACTCTGTGGGAAAGTACTGCCCACAGCTCCAGGGTGGGGAGGGAGCCGGGCACAGCGCTGTGCCCCAGGGGAGGGGAGAAGTGCAGGATCACAAGCATCTGAGAGCCAATGGCTTTGCTGACCTGTCTTCCAGCTGTGAAAAATCACAACGGCCGGTATCACCTTGATAAAATAGGCCTTTCACTGGAAGGAAGTTAAAAGGGGGCTAGAGACCCTTTTTTGCACTCTGTTAAATTCTGCATGCTTTATGGTAATTTCTGCTGAATTTTATTTTCCCTGTAGTGTTAAAACTTATCCCCCAGAATTCTATAGTTACAGCTTGCCTTTCTTTAAAGAGATAAATTGGCTTGAAAATCCTTTTCAAATATTATAATTTCCTATGAAGTTTCTTTAGGGGCCACCCAGAAAATCCATATGCACAGGAACTTCAATTACATAAACAGCAGATATGGATATTTTACAGATGTGTATCCATACATAGTAACTCATATTATGCAGGTTTCCTAAATCAAACAATCCACAGGAGGGAATGAAGAAGTTATTTTCTTTACCAAATGCATTTTTTTTCATCTCTTCTGGCAAATGGAAAGTAAACATCTCAATACACATCATTTGTTCTAAACAAATACAGAAATTGACTTATTTTCTACAACTTCAAAACACTGTTCATTATTATCAAATCCTGCCACCTCATACCAATTAATTTGTTAATTTATAAGCAGCCAAAGGGAATGGATTTAGATAATACCTTAACACATAATTGATGAGCTCAGTGTTGCAGATGCCTTTGAGTCAAATAGCTGGACCAAGCTATTCCAGCCTGACAAAAGAAGTTTTAAGTGAAATGTCATATGTGATGAGTTATGGCCCATCAACACTGTGTATTAGTTGGTCCACTGACGGGACATCTATGCGTTGCCTGCAGCTGCTGGAAGTCCTCCTTACTTCCAGCTTTTAACATGGGGCAGTTTCTGCAGGTGCTGATTTTCAATAGCTTGCACTGAATTACATCATTGTCCCAGCTGTGAAGTTTACAAAATCACAAAAAGTAATTTATGTATTCCATTATTAAGAAACGGGTTGGGTTTTGATGCATTCATTGAATTCATTGTGCAGCCTCATGGCTAAGGTTTTATTCCAAACTTTCTTTTCAAAAAATCCGAAAGGCCCTGACATTTTCTTGCCTTCTTAAAAGGTATGAATTCTCCCAGGCTTTTATTCTCAAAACGAGAAAGAAGGAAAAGAACAGAGAAAAAAATCTTTTCCTACCCCTTCCTCCTATCACCCCCATAGTATGAAAACCAGATGTAGCTGCAGTGGCAATGGAAGAGAGTGGGGGCAGAGACGGTGTCTGAGGAGGCTTTGATGTCTCCTGACTCTCAGGCCCTTCAGTGTGCAGTAGAAGTGGGTGCACGTCCTCTGGCCTCTCTGGTGCAGCCAAGGAATGGCTGAGCATTTGCAGGTCCAGCTTTTGGCTCCAGCTCCCTGCAGCACTGGCCCCAAGGCAGCAGGACAGGGCAGGGACGCTTTGAGCTGCCAGCATGCTGGGCTTCGCATGGGCAGAGGCGTTCAGGGGCTTGCCTAGTAGTGGTGGTCCTCACCACCAGTCAAAATTTCTCCATCCTTCCCTTTTCTGCGAGCAGGAAGAGGGAACTAACCCACCTGAGACATTTCCCAAGTTACTGACCAAGACCATAAAGGGAAGTATTTTTCCATTGGCAAATCCTGACTGCATTTGCTATTACGTAGTGTGCCACAGAACAAAAGGTACACTCCTGGGTGGCCCAGAAGGGAAAATAAAATGAAACTTCTGTGCGCACTGCAAGATATCTCTTGTGGAAATCAAAGCCATGACTGTGGATTCAAGTTGTACTGAAAAGACCTTTAGCTAGTGCATTAGAAACATTTTCCTAACCTCAGCAACCCCCTTTTCAATTCCTCTGCCAATTTCTTTCCTACGAAGCCTTAAATTTAACTGCTACAGAGCAACACAGAGACTCTCCCTCACACCTGCAAACAGTTGGGGTTTTTTATTTATAATATATTCAGTAGTCCTCCAGAGAAAAAGGCACATTTTCTTTTTCCAGGCCAAGGGCATGTTGCTGGGTGTAACACAGGCCAGGTGCAGTCCTTTCATAGAGAAACAGATTCAAGTTGAATCAAATAGGGTGAGGGAAAATCACGGAAGACACTCCACGCCCCTTAAGAATTGGTCACTTTTCCTGGGTAGACCAAAGAGTGCAGTAAGGGGAAGAGAAAGCTCTGCCTTACCCCTGTTGGCTCAGTTTGGCCTGACTAGTGTCATTTAAAGCAACTGCTCCATATTTGCCCAGGAAAGGCCCATTAAGGTCACAGGAACCAGTGATTTCATGGTGTCGTGGATCAGATCCACATTCATTCAGCTTCAGTGGTCTCCACGTACTCTGTCCTGTCCAACCAGTGTTTGCTCCCACCCTGCCCTGACCCCTCACAGACAAAATTCAGTAGAAAGCCCCCTGTGGTTACCCATCTTTAAAATGATGTTGCATTTCTCACATCTACTCGCAGAATAAAAAATCTGGGAGATCTTTCCACTAATATCACTGTGGAGAATGTGAATATATTTTGTCAGCATCATAGGAACAAACATACAATAATTTGGCTTTGATTTGTGGGAATGATGATTGTACCATTGAGAGTAAGTAGATGTCTTAATTTTCACCTGTAGCAAGATTTATTCTGAAGACTTAAAATATATTCCAACACATATGCACACAGACATGCACACGCATGCACACACACCCCTTACCCACATAATTTGGCCTGCTTAATTTAAATCATATTAGAATATTTTGCCCTTGAGTCTACAAACAGTTCATCCCTGAGGACATCAATATGCATTATGTAGTACAGAGAATTAAATGTAAAAATACCTGTACCGGCATTACCCAAGAACAGGCACTGATACTGTAAAGAGCTGAGCAAGAAATTAACTCCCCTCATAAGAGCAGACAGGGATGTGATTTTTCTCTCGAAGCCATATCTGCCTCTTTTTAGGATCCTATACATTCAATTCACTTGGAGCTGTTTCATTCCAGCAGTGGGTGTCACACAACTTGCCACACAGCTGTTGTCAATTAATAACAACGGGTTATTATAATGAAATGAATAGCCTATTAGTTCACATCCTGGTTTATTTTCACGCCTCACTCTTGAGAAAACCAATAGGCAGCTGCTCTGTGACTTTAAACTGGTCCATATTCATTTCCTACAGGGTGTGCCTGGACACCGAAATGTATTATGCATGCACGCCAACACAAAGGAGCCTCGGTCCTGCTTCTAGCGTGTGAAGATAATACATTGAATCTGATGGTTATATAAATAGTAGTAATTATGCAGAAAACAGCCCATGTTCCCTTGGTAATGGCACCTCATTAATTTTGCTGAAACCTCCCTAAATTATAGCAATGAATTCTGCTGTCAGGTTTTGGGTTGGGGTTTTTTTGTTTGTTTGTTTTTCCCTTTCATGAGCAAATTGTGCCACGGAAGAGCAAGAAGGGAACGTTTCTGCTGGGTTGCAGTGGACAAATTGCCCATCAGATAAAACAACAGTGGAAGAGAGGAAGAGCTGTGATGGATAGTATACACTAAAATTGTGCTTGCTAACAGCTGTAGAGAAAGTATTACTTTGACAAAAAGATTCAAGAAGTGGTTCCAGAAGTGGTGGAGCCCAGTTTCCAATGGTTTTTTGCCTTGTGGGTAGCTGAATTGCATGAAGGCTGCAGCATAAACTCACCATGTCAGTAGACATGAGAAGACATTCTGAGGATAAAGAAATAAATGAATAATAATAATAATAATAAATGAATTTTGAGAAAAACTGCAATTGGCTAGGGGTTTTTTTTTTTAGTAGTAAATGCCAGATAACATCCTTAGAAGCCAACCATTGAGAAAGGAGAGGACTCTTCACTTATTACTGACCCCGTGTGTTGTGCAGCTGAAAGTCAGCCATGAAACACAAATCACTGGAGGCCTTGAAGACAGCCAGAGCATCCCTTCAGTCTCCATATGGATCCTCTGGCGAATAGTACGATTTGAGCTCAGGCTGAAATATCTTTCCCTCGGTAAGGAAATGACTGGAAATGCAGTATATTCGAGGCCTTCAGCAGTCTGACAGATATGGTCGAAACTGAACTGCAAGTTTGAAAGTTATTGAGAAAGGAGTTGATGGTGGACAGGTCTGCACAGCATTGGAGAATGAGCTTTGTTTCTTCAGAAACCAGGCTAATAAAGATATACTTTCATTATTGTCACCTTTCTGGTTCCCAGGGCTATCTGATAATAGTGTCACCAAGTTGATGGTCTCTACATAAAAGTCTACATGTATTCCTCTCAATCTCTCTGTCTTTGGAAGTCCAGGCCTTTAATACATGTATTTCTCTTCAGTGGACAAACACTAGAGAAGTAGCCTTCTACTCTCTAAAATTAGGTATATCACATAGCTTTTAACATGGAAAACTGCTCCAACTCAGTGGGTAAAAGGAATGACCGACATCAGGATGAGACACCACTGACAGGTACATTGTTAGAGATCGATTAGCTTGTGCGCTGAAATAGTCGATGAAAATGTAGCTCCGTGTATGTGGCCAGTGTTCACAGCGCAGCCTGGGAACAGGAATCCACAGAGACTCCTTTCTCCTCATGCATGGAGATGGAGCAAGCAGCTACTGCTCCAGTGGTGTTGAACTCAAACAGCCTCAGCACTTTTCAAAACATAATTATTTCAAAATATAATTATTTCAGTCTTTATTCCCACTTTCAAAAGTGGGAATATGAGGAGGCTTCTTCAAAGACTGAGAAGAGACTCAAAGCTGTTTTGATTCCATTCACAACATATTGGCTAGATAACTAACTGCTAATAAATACTCTACAAATGCCAGTGGCGTGTAAAATTTTGTCCGTTCTTACTCTTTGTGAAGTCCTAAAAAAGCTTTCCTTTGGTTTGTATCTGGAAGGGAAGGAATTTTTATTGTAGAGCTTCCTATACAAACTAACATTGATTGTTAAGTAATGTGTTTCTAATGGATTTCATTTTATTCTCTATACTACTGGATGCAGTCATAGGAACAGCTAATTCACCCTTGTTGCCCTGCTGCACACAGAGAAGCATACAGGTTCAACTGCCATTTCGCTAGTTTACAACTTCAGTTAGTTGTCAGTGTGTTTCCAATTTTTTTTTTTTTCCAATCCCTTGTTAATTTTACCTCATCTAACCTTGTAACTCCTGGTGAGGAAAGTTCCCAAAGAATCCCAAGAAGCAGTTGTTTCACGAGTTTCCCTCGCTCCCAACTATGTCCCAGCTTTTACCCTGTCTGGTTTGCATACCTGAAAGTGTTGATGAATGCCGTGCCTTTCTGTCTCTTGTGGTCGGCAAGCTGCAGCTATACAACGTCACTGCTTTATTTCATTCTGGCTTATTCATTTCTTTCATAAATTGCATGCCTGTGACACGTTTTCCCAAACACTTCTCAACAAATATGCCCATGCTATAGAATCTTAATACAGCAAATAGGTAATAAAAGTGTTAAAACAAGTATTAAAATATAATCTGAAAAAAATGAAAACAATATTTGTGTAGATGAACTAATTGGCATGAGTATGTGGTATTTCTAAAAAGGCCAGTGAGAAGGTTGGAGAACACTAGGGAAACCCCCCTGGGCCAGTTCTCCTTTCTATTGCACTGCTAGAAGTGTACTCTTTATTATAGCCAACACACCTGCACAGCCAGGTCATCGCTTTCAAACTCAGTCCAACATTTAGAAATATTTAGTATATACAGATTGTCGACTAGAGGTAGGAGTTCTTAGTGACTGTAAAAAATAGCGTTTTAAATTAAATCCCCACGTGGGAAAAATATCAGTCAATGCCTTTCTTACTGGCTGTTTCAAATTATTCTCCTGTTTCATTGTATTTAGTTTACATGGCAAGGTTTTGGTAGCAGGCGGGCTGCAGGGGCAGCTCCTGTGAAAAGACACCAGAAGCTTCCCCTGTTTTGGACTGAGCCAGTTCCAGATGGCTCCAAGACAGACCTACCAGTGGCCAAAGTGGAGCCCATCAGTGACATGGTGGTGCCTCTTTGGTAATGTATTTAAGAAAGGGTAAAAAATGTTGTGCAGCAACTAGGAGAGAGGAGTGGGAAAATGTGAGAAAAACAGCCCTGCAGACACCAAGGTCAGTGAAGAAGGAGGGAGAGGACATGCTCCAGGCACTAGAGCAGGAATTCCTCTGCAGCCTATGGAGCTGCACAGCGGAGCAGATATCCACACTGCAGCCCTTGGAGGACCTCATGCTGAAGCAGGTGGATGTGCCCTGAAGGAAGCTGCAGCCTGCAGAGAGCCCATACTGGAGAAGGCTCCTGGAATGAGCTCCAGCCTGTGGAGAGGAGGTTTTGGCTGGACCTGTGAGCCTATGGTGGCCACAGGTGACCCATGCTGGAGTAGTCCATACCTGAAGGACTGCACCCCACGGAAAGGTCCCATGCTGGAGAAGTTCGTGAAGACCGGTAACCCATAGGAGGGACCCCACACTGGAGCCAGGGAAGAGCATCAGTTCGTCACACGTTATGTCTGCTGCAACCCCCATTCCCAGTCCCCCTGAGCCACTCTGGAGGCAGGAGAGTGAAGAGTGAAGTTGAGCCTGGGAAGAAGGGGGGTGGGGGGAGAAGGTGATTTTAGTTTTGTTTTATTTCTCACTATTATAGTCTGTTACAATTAATTGGCAATAAAGTAAATTAATTTCCCCAAGTTGAGTCCATTTTGCCCGTGACGTCAATTGGTGAGTGATCTCCCTGTCCTTATCTCAACCCATGAGTTTTCTTCAAATATTCTCCCCCGCCCTGTTAATGGCCAGAATTGGTGGACACCTGGCAGCCAGCCAAGGTAAGCCCACCACATTCATTTATATAATGGCTACTCTTTTTCAAAAGTCCTTCTGTGTCTATTTACTCTGTTAGTGTCCCTATCTGATACACCTTATTTTCTCTTTTCTGTTGCAGTGTTTCTTACGTAAATACATAATCATCCGTGTTTTTACTAAGCTTCAGTTACTAAAATGGCTTCATTTTTATTCACAGGTTGTGCTACTTAATAATTTTGTTTCATTTTACTTGACCTTTCAAAGTCCATCTTCAGTCTTTCCTAGTGCAACACGTTATTCATTCAATTCCTGAGGTACGCGAAGTACTTTCGACAAATGCAACAATAGTCGGTCCTCTAACAAGCTTACAGCTGAAATAGATGACAAAGGAAGCCTGAGCTGGGGGCAATCAGGGAATGATAAGATTTGTACAGTATACACTCGAGAATGAATTGACCACAGGATACATATAGATCATCACATCCTTGATGGCATGTAACTGCTTAATCAGGGTCTGATAAAGGCTTCAAGACATCAAAGCAATGAGGTTTTAGAACTACTGTCTTGTTAGAGTTCTGGGGACAAAAAAAAAAAAGTCATCCTTAAGCTGGAGCCTGGTGTGTTTCTGAAAAGGACTGTGTGATGTTGTTGGCTGCAGCAGTGGGAAAGTGGATTTTTTAATTTTTTTTTTTACTTTTTTCCACAGTATTTTTGTGTTTGCTTGTTGTGAATGTGGAAGGGAAAGGGGCTTGTTAGAGTGTAGGTTTGCAGAAGGTGAATGGCGAAGCTGCATGCGTAAAGGACAGCAGTCAAGGAATAGCACCTCATGAACAGAGGAAGAAGTGTTAGCGCAAGATCTAGTGAGAAAGCAGGGTCCTATTAAATGGCTTCCCAGTGTTTTCCCCATCTGCTCCTGTGGTAGTTCCTGCCCATGCTCAAGAGGTGAAAGTATTTGGTTTATTGCACAAGAGACGGACATTGTGCAAGCAGAGTACTGCTGCGGACCAGCCGATCGTGGACTAACCCAACAATGGCTGCCAATGTGCCATGCAGAGCTGTCGTCACGTGGTGCCAACCCTGCTAACTTGCCAAACCCATAAACTACTTTCCAAATAAGCAGTTGCTCTAACTTTCAGAGAGCTAATAAAGGCAGGAAGGAGAAGGAAGGTCATCTGTTGGGTGGGGAAAAGAAGTGGGGGCATGGCCAGGCAATGATCTTGCAATTGACTGTGATCTGTTTTTCAAAAATAGTTTGTACTCCATCCGCAAACAGTGTATTTAATAATAAATGGCACTGCTGGTAGAGTGGCTAGACGTTTTAAGAAAAAATTAAATGGTTTATTTGATTATATGGGAATAAAGCATTTGCACAGGCAAAGCATAATTAAATACCACGTTCTCTACAGGCTCAGAACGTTGCTGCAAGGTTAAGGTACTGTTTTTTTTCCCTTGTGCACTGATAGCTTTTTGATTACACATGCACACACCCCTTCCCCTAAATCTGTCATCTTGATGGATTTGTAGTTTGTTTCCAGATTTGACATAGTATTTTCCTACTGGGGAAGATGATACTTTTTACCACCACTGGTAGCTTCCCAAATACTGGTGGCATTCAGGAAGCAATGACAGGGAATGGCTTATTCAGCCATGGTGTTTCTGTCACCAATCATACCTAGAGACCGAATCCTTTTTAAAATACAGCTTTATTTCCTAACGGCCTGCTTGCCTAGAAAAACAGATGTCTGAATGAAAAAGGCTAACTTAGGGGGAAGGTGGGGTGTGATTACAGCCTTTAAATTTTTTATTGGATTTCAAATAGGAAGAATTTTTTTACAGTGCCACATGACAGGGAAATCTGGGAGGTTCTGCACCACACCTGCTTGGTGGCTTCAGAGCCCCAGGTCCCAGGAGCCACACTGGCACACAGTCAGGCTGTTTTCTCCCTGGTTTCTGCCATGCATGAGCTATCTCCGCCGAACGTTTCATTTTCTGTCACTCCATGGAAGCCAGGCAACGCTGTTTTGTTGGAATTTTTCAAGCACTTCTAGGTGCTCTGGCACAGAGTTATTTCTACAAAAACCTTCTTCAGCTCCTTCATTCTCTGCTTACTTCACCCTCCGCCACAAGTCCCTTTTTGCTGTGTGGCTACTGAAATCTTGACACAGCGAAGGCACCTGCTGTTTCTGCAATTGCTGCCTGCCACCCTGCCCGTCTCTCCGTGTCTACCCATGGAAGCTTGTCAGCTATATATATTGTCCAGTGCGGGGCAAGGATGGGCTTTGGCCAGTACCTGGCATGCTGGGATCCAGCTCTGTGCAAGCACTCCTGAGCACAACAGCAACAAAAACATATCAACAAAATAGTACTTGAAATAGAAATGGGACTCTGCCACAAACACTCTCGAGAGCTCCTTTTTCACGCTCTGTTGTTGCGAGAATAAGAGTTTGACCTCTTTCCGTGCACCACCTTCACCAGATGTACGTTGCAGCGCACCCAGAGGGTCAGTGGGCCGGGGTTATTTCAAACTAAAGCAGCTGCCTTCAAGAGCATTCCTCTCCGACTGTGTGTCTGGAATGCAGACACAAAAAGTAACATCTCCCCCCTGATTTTCTTGAAGAGTCTTCTTATTGCATTTCATACTGTTTTGACTCAGTCTCTGGTATTTATTCTTAGGTGTCTTTCTGGCAACAAAGATGTATTTTCCTCCATGAGAGAGCGGAGAGTGTTTATTCCTCAGCTCTATAGATCTGCTTCACCTTACTCCATCTCTTCAGGATAAGCCACCGCCAGCAGGGCTGGGGAAACATAGTACATCATTGAACTTTCTGAAGCTAGGCAGGAGCAAAGAAATCTTGGGTGTGAAGATGGAAGCATGTGATGTTACAACACTTGTGCCCTGGTCTTGGTGAGGGAAAGGAAAAGAATTCAGCAGTCTCACTACTGAGGCCTGCAGAAACACTTCTTGCTCAAATGTGCGGGTGGCATCCGCAACCTGTTCTCCATAAGACCACTGATGGTTGCAGGCACGGCAAGCTATGGCACATGTGTCTTAATCCTTGAGTAAAAATATCCAAAAGCCCTTGTGTAGAGACGTATCACTCCAAATTCCCAGAAAGGAGGGAGAAAAGAGGCAAAATGCAGGACAGGAGAGGACTGGATGGGACAGCCATCCTGCCAGCAAGAAGTATAGTCAGTGAAAGCCTCTCCAGAAAATGGGGTTACACCATTGCCCTGGGTGTCAAACATCACCTTGCTGTTGATCAGATTTTTTTGGCATTCAGTTCTGTGGGGACGTTTTGTCCTGGAACCTGTTTCCTCATTGCCCCATGTCTGGAATAAAAGCAGAGAGCCTGAGAGAAGCTTCAGGTTATAACCTGATATCTTCAAAGGGCTTCCCAGAAAACACGTTTGTAGATGCCATCAAACAAAGTTCTTCTTGCCCAACTTTTGTATGGAGATCCAGTTTCTCTCTTGCCACTCCAGTCAACTTCGTTTCAGTCACCTAAAATAGGTCATGCATTATTCCTTCATGGTCAGGTACAGACAATGGCCCCGAAGGTGCAGGCACTGTAATAGCTTAGATTTGTTTCCAGCTCAGCTTTGTTTCTAAAAATAATTGCAGTTTCAGATTAAACAAAGCTTTGCTCTTGTCCCAAGTTGGGGCTTCAGACCAACTGAAGTTATGTGTAAGCCATTTGTAAGGTTGCCTTTGAACTTACCTGTAAGAAAAAGGCCTGTCTCGNTTCAGATTAAACAAAGCTTTGCTCTTGTCCCAAGTTGGGGCTTCAGACCAACCGAAGTTATGTGTAAGCCATTTGTAAGGTTGCCTTTGAACTTACTGTAAGAAAAAGGCCTGTCTCATGTGTCAAGACACGTGTCACTCTGTCTACCTTGATATGAACTGAAATGACAATTAATATCTTGAATATAAAACATATTTTATGCTTCTGGAATTTAAAAACAATTGAAGGGTTTGTTTATAGCTGCTGTTAGGCAAGAAGAGACGAAAACACAAGATAAACTGAGATTTTTCAAATCTTCTCACTTAGTAAAAATTTGGGATATTAAGAAAAACTGATTCACACTGTTACTTTAGGCAATTAAAGAAGTACTATCATGTTTTCCCACTTTTAAAATTCCTGACTTTCAGTTACTGAAGCGTCTTAAACCGCATGTCACTCACTGTAGTTCCAACGACAACTGTACTTTCCTTGGGAATACTTCACTTGTCAGAAATTAAAATTCATTGTCAGAAATTAAAATTCATTATCACTAATGAGACGTTCTGATTTCAGACTGTCATTTCCGATTCTAAATATAGAAGTAATTACCAGCACATACGACCCCCCTAATGGAACAATTTTATCATAATTCCCGGAAGTAACATCAATACTTTTGTTGTTTCTTGTAAATGAAAAGCTTTTACCATAATGACCCCCTGGTAGTCTAGTAGAAGCCATTACATAGATACAAAAGAATGAAATAATTGCATGAGTGATTTAGCAACATTTTCTACTTACAAGAGCAAGAAATAAATACAAAAGGGTAGTTATTTAAGTTACTATGTACAGTTACATAATGCAGCTTTTGTTTTTGTTTCCAA
Source organism: Himantopus leucocephalus (assembly GCA_003993805.1). Lineage (NCBI taxonomy): Eukaryota > Metazoa > Chordata > Aves > Charadriiformes > Recurvirostridae > Himantopus > Himantopus leucocephalus. The sequence continues at coordinate 145,851,981 of RSEF01000001.1, read as the reverse complement.
ACTCAAGGGAAAAATTACGCAAAATGTGCATTTGAGTCTCTGAAAACTGCAGCAACACCAGGCAGTGAAGAGAAGTTGGCACTACTTGTAAATCTCAGTAAATAAAATGTCCTTTCTTTTCATTCCAGCATGCCAATATCTCACTTTGTAAACTATACATCTATTCACAGGAGGCCTTTTAAAATACAAGCAGCAGATTCATAAACAAGCTGGATTTCAGGGATAATTTTCAGGGATGATCGAGTGCAAACCTGACATCTGTGCCCTTCAGCACTGCTCCTTTTTCGGCATACCTTTTGTAGTAGGCAAACTTTTCTTTTAACGTCACCATCCCTTTTACAATTTGCCTGTCAACCCTGTATGTTCTATGTGGGAGCTCTTTTGTTTGGTACAGAATATCACAAGTTGTCTAAAAAGGGAGTCATACAAGTAAATAGACGTTTATAGACTCTCCCTTTACCTAACACTCATAGTTAGGATTTTCCAAACAATTGCTGCATTCTTATACAACCTGTTCCTATTCTGTAATTGCATTGAATATCCCTGCACGTGTCTATATATTATAACACACTTCTATATAGCCTCATCCATGCTTTATAAGTTAGATTTTTAGACTAGTAATGTTGAATATATTAAGAACAGTGAATGATTACATAAAGATATAAAGAACATTTCTTCATTACTTAATATTTGTTACTGAGGAACTGTATTCCGTACACACTGTTCTGGTTTATTTTAATTGGAAGGTTTTCAGAAGGCACCGTACTGGATATCTGATGAGATCAATACTTAGACAGACATTAACTATGTCCCCTTTTCCATTCCCATTTCACACCCATTTGAAAGACATGGGAACTTGGTGGATTTTTACCCAAATTCTTCTCCTTCTCATGAGGGAAAAACCATGAGAGGAGATTGATGAAGAAAAGGAGACTGGAAAGGTCTTCTTGGATTGTCACATCTAGTCTTCTGTCATCTCTATCAGCCATGTCATACACATTTTTTCATAGAGAGACAAGTACGTAACTTTTTTTTTTTACTGTTATTGGAAAACAGATGCTGGCTTAGAAGCATTGGGTCCATTTCCACTTTGAAATTATCCTTGTCTGTGTTGATTTCCAGTCGTTCCTGTATCGCCATTTAGGTCAGTTAAATGGAGCAAGGTCCTCTGGTTAACTGCCAGAAAATGGCCTTTCCTTTCTTCTGATTGTCCTCTCCCTCTTGCCCCACGCTTACCCCTCTTCAGAAAGGATGGATTATCACAACTGTAGGCAGCGTTTTGGGTGGGAACTTGCCGGTGGTTCACACAGGTTAAATAAGACTTTTCCAGTCTCTGCTGGAAGTACTCTGTCGGATGCAGGCAAAGGCCCCTTGTTGGCCTTCCCGCAGTTGCATCTCAACCTGTTCACCTGCAGCTGCTTAGTATAACAAGGTCAAGTTCTTTCCTCCTTTGTTTCCAGCTGATGAATTCCAGCTTACAGCAGGAATTTTTGCTACTTAGCAACCTCGTAATTTTGACTTTTACAATTTCATTATTTCTGTATTATGTCAAGATTTAAGGTCATCCAGTTGTTCCTGTACTGTTCCTACCTCCCAGCTGTTACCATCAAGAGTTCACCAGCATGTTCCTACATTTTCTGTCAATCTCTAAGACATTTCTGAGTCCCACATCCAATCCCTGAGGAATTCAGGTCGTCTTTCCTCCTATTGATTAGTTCCCCTCCACTGCAAGCCTCTTGCCGTCTACTTATTGGCCATTTCCTCAGCTATCATGTACTAAATGACACACAAAACTTCAGACCAATTAATCATTTCCAGTGAGGAAATGTTTTACTGAAGTCCAGACAGATTGGAGCTATTTCATTTCCCTTGTATCAAAAATTAATTGACTCATGAGAGATAAGTATTACGTTAGACTGGCACAACCTACTGTCAGAAGATAGCAAATCTATGCTGTTTTATCCCATTCCCCATCTAGTTCCTTGACTCTAATTATTCTTTCAGATTTCTGGAATGAATATTGCCTAACTTTCTAGTTTGACTTTATTCAGCATTTTGAATTCAAATTTGGTTATGGGAATCAGCATATTTTACCATCAGGTTCAGAGCTACTGGGTTCAATTGAAAATACGGTAACATTTAATTATTTGTAAGGCTATATTTCAATTATGTAATATATCTATTTGGGCATCTATGCTGCTGAATAAACTTTTCTTATTTGTTTTAGAGGGCATTTACAAAGTGTAAATGAGTGCCACATTCCTGTAGTTCTGACTTCAGTCATAATCTTCTTGATTTGCAAATTGTGATTTTTTTGGTTGACCTACCCCTTCTTTTTTTTTGCTGATCAGTCTGTCAAGTGCCTGTCTCTCTATACAGGTTCTAAAGAGACTCTCAATGGCTCAAATGCAGCAAGTCTTCATGCAGATGCCTGGAAATCAGGAAAAATGAAAACCGGCCAGGAAGTCATTCAAAATACACTGTAACTAATTCAGGAGTTATGGACTTGACACACAAAATAAGGCTCTGAGTCTTGTGTCATGAAAATCAAGTATAGGATGCTAATGGATCTGTTGGATGTTTTTCTAGGTAATTAAATAAGGAAGCTTGTCACTAACCACATCCAGGAATATCGTGCCCTACTGTTATTACCGTGGTTCTTCATTCTATACCTGAGCAGGTAGTTCCCTCATTCATATTGCAATTCTTAACATGTTTTTAATTCGGAGAAGTACTGAAATATTACTGTACTCAAATGCATTCACACAAGCAAGCATGGAGATAAACAGTGGAAAAAAAACTATCAAAGATGTGTGTGAAATAATTCTGTAGCACAGTACATTGCTACATTTGCTTTAGTAAAACTAGTAGAAAAAGCTCTTATTACCATTCTTACTAGCATCTCTGTAATCACATTTAGCTTCACACTTTTTTCTGGTGTATTAAGAGAACTAGAAAAGTTGACGCAGTTGCTAGATTTAAAAGAAACAAGGACAAAGGAAGAAGCTGAAGGTTTTTTAAACAGGATGTTGCCAGGGTTATGCGAATCTGCTCATGCAATGCTCTCCACCACACTCAAACCATCCCAGGGCTGTTTCCTGGGCCCACACACTGAAATAAGTGCATGTGCACAGGTCTTGAGAACATCATTTACAGATAATGGGAAACACAAGATGCTGTCTTCAACATTGCTTTCAGCTCATTTTGTTCCTTATTCCTTAACAAACCAAATATTTTATGTCAAAAAAAAGAATGAAGTGACCGGCGTTTAAGGAAGTTAATTGGATTGTCAAGATGTTTCAGTAGTATTCCCGGAATGGCATCATTTGAGTAGACTCTTAATACTTCATAACGGACTTCACGGTAGTGCTGAAGAGTTTCAGAAAAGCAAATCTACTTTTTAAGTCTGTATTGATGCATATTTCACCTTATCAGCATCTGACCAAACCCAAATGTTTGTTACAAAAGAGTACACTGTAAAAACCCCTCAGAGAAAGCAAAGCGTTAAGATTTGAAACATGTAAACCAGGAGCTTCCCTGGCCCCTGGCCCTGTCTGGGCGACGCCGCATGTCCCTGTCCCCCGCGGCATCCATTACCAACTGGGCACCCTGGTCATTGTTGTGTCCCCAGTCCTGCCTGGCCTTGCCTCCTGCATGAACCTCAAACCCTCATCGCAGCAGTGCCTCTGCTGCTGCCAGCTGGACTCTGGACCTGACTTGTTACCTTGCCTCATCTGGGACTGTTGGTGGTCCCTGCCACTGTCACCATCCCAGCCCTGATCAGACCTTGCAGGACAGCAGCCCGTCGGAGAGGGCAAACTAAACCTAAGCTCCAAAGGCAGCAGGGCTGACAACTCGGCGCAAAGAAAGCACAAGCCCTGTGGGAGCTGTGCTGAGAATGAGCCTGCCTCGCTCTTTGATTCTTCTAGACTCCTCTGACTTTCCTGAGGCTGAGGATCAGTCCAACCGGGCACAGCCTGGCCGAAGCCTGTCGACAATTCTGCCACACCTCTGCTTTTGGACTATCCTCTGTGCGAGAAGCATTATGGCAGCGTATGCAGTAGTTAGCTTTTCATGGCAGCAGAGAGTCTTCTTCTACCTGGGAAGGTCCTTCTCCTGCCAGATAACACCCACCACACCATAGCAGCTACCAACCACACTTTCTGAGGTCCCCTGGGGATCCATGGGACCCAGGAAAAGCCAGCAGTATTTGATGTGGGATTTGAAAGAGAGCGGATTTAGGTTAGATATTAGAAAGAAATTCTTTACTGTGAGGGTGGTGAGACACTGGAAGAGGTTGCCCAAGGAAGTTGTGGATGGCCCGTCCCTGGAGGTGTTCAAGACCAGGCTGGATGGGGCTTTGAGCAACCTGGTCTAGTAGGAAGTGTCCCTGCCCGTGGCAGGGGGGCTGGAACTAGATGATCTTTAAAGTCCCTTCCAACTCTAACCGTTCTATGATTTTATGATTTGACCTCAGAAATATCCAAATAGTTCTCTGAATGCTGATGGCTACAGATTCTTACTGCACCACAGGGTGTCAGAAACTAATCTCTGTTTCTGCGAGTGTTCTGTAAAGCACTCCTTTCCTTCTCAGATCCTGCTGCTCGTTTTAGTCCTTGCTTTGTTTTTCATGGCTAGTCACTAATTATCCCATTGATCGATGCAGAAGGCTGAGGACAGGTTGCTTCTGACATCAAACAACTTTAAAAAAAAAAACTCATTAAGGAAATTTGGAGATGTGGTCTGTCTGAGGCCCCTGTGAATAGAACCAAAAGACCTGTTAGACCCAGAAGTAAGTTTAGACCAGAATGATCTCATGGGTTATATTTTCATTAATAAAATGCACCGCAGCGAAGGGTTAACATTACTCGAGCGTGTCTTACCTGGGTTTTTGTGAGAACACTTAATGGAATTCCCAGCACATCTTAGGCTTTGAAGTACTCTGCCAACAGGGGGAAGAAACGGGTTCAGCCTGCTAGTGGGCAGCCTGCCATAGTGAGTGCATTACGGTGTTACACAAACGTAACACCAACAGCCCCAACGCTGTTCAGGCACGTATGTATAAATAAAATGCACAGCATTCAGCACACGGGCATCACGTCCTGCCTTGCATCACAGCGCACAGCCCAGCCCAGCCGCCTTTTGCACAACCCAGCCCCACAGCCTGACTCCACCACCTGCTCCGCAAGCAACTCCCAGGGCTCAGCAGCGGCGAAGAAGGGCGGAAGGCGAGCTGTGCCTTCCTCACCTGCCCCTAAAGGCAGCCCTCCTGGCTCCCAGCCCTGCCTTAGAGAGCAGCGGCGTTCCCCTGGAGCGCAGAGGAGGGTCTCTGAATCCCTGTAGGAGGAGGAGATGAGGGAAAAGACTATGCTGGAGTGAAAAGCTGGGGCAGGAGAAGAGAACTCGTTGTGTGACCTTGACTAGCAATGTTCCGCTGTGGAGACACATCCCAGGCTCATCACCTCTCCTTTGTTCCTGTTCCAGCCGAGCACTCGGTGTACCAATTCTCTCCTAATCAGCATCACCCTTTGTGAGCAACACAGGAAGTTTCTCATTTTCTAGATAGAGCAAAATAATGCCCTGATTGAATTTCCTCCGTGGAGAGAGGCAGGGGGAGGAAGACCTTCTTCCATCTCTGCCCCTACACTAAGAGCTCCTCAGTGCAGCATTATCTACAATACTCAGAAACAAATTTAGCTCGCTGCCTCCAGAACCAAAAAACCAGGGCAATCAAGAATAGCAAAAAACCTGTGCTGTCGCTGCTTTAAAACACCCTTTGACTGATAGCTCTCAAACCCAGCGTCAGAACTGAGGCATGTCCAGGCAGTGAATGACTTAAGATGCAGTGTGACGAGGTTACAAAAACAAAAAGACTCCTCCATCTCATTTGTTCTAAAGTTTATCGCCATAGCCTTTGACTCACTAAGTAACTGTAAACTCCCACTGCAGCTACTTTGTCTTTTTCAAGTGAGAGCCTCGTACCCCCTGAGCCTCAGCACTAGTAGTATCGTGGATAAAATACCCTGATTGGATAGGGGTAGTACAGGGCTGCAAGGCAATAAATGTATCTTTGCAAGGGAGTCTTGGAAATCATGCAATGTGGTTACTTAAACATTTGGCTTAGCTACCACAAAGAGATAGCATTCAGATATAAAAAGACCATATCAGTTTGTGGGAACTTTATTCCACGGTTTAATGGTGCCTGGGGCAGCATAAGTGAAGCTGTGTATGAAACAAGAAAACAGGCAAGGAGGCAGTGGTCCTGGTAAATGGCATAGTCATTTATTCTAATTAACTGAATTAAATTACAGGAGTCAGACAAACTGTCTTTCTACAACCAGCCGACAAAATCAATACCAAGGATTAGTCATAGCAAATTTAGTAGTGTTGCCTGTTATGAAGGTGGCTGGACATTTCCTATTAGAAGACCTGCTTTTGAGCTAATTATTCCTTGCAAAACTTCATCTGTCTGAACTGAAATTTCCCATATGTGACAACTAATTTTGACTGTTCCTTCTGGAAAATTTTAGCAAGAAGAGTACAACAATATCCAGGAATGAAGATAGTGAATAGGATACTGCTTGACCTTGTTACTTTCCAGGACCTTTCTCTCCACCTTCTTACCCTTTGCTTTGGAGGAGGGACTGGAAACGCAGTAGAAAGTGGAAGCTAGCATCAGGAACTGGAATTGTGCTTCCCCATAAGGTCAAGCCAAGCTTTGCTAAGCTTCACAGTCCTCAGACACTCCACAGATGCTCTGGAGGGTTTGATAGCTGTGATGCCCAGAGGTCCAGCCCTCCCTGAGGGCACTGCGCCCAGCTCCCGCAGTGACACAACCCAGAGGGCTGCTCAACCTACAGGAGCGGTGGGAAGCTCCCCTGAACAGCTGCTCTCAGCCATTCCAGACCTACCTGGCATAAGGAAAGAATTTGTACTTAATTGTACCTTCGGTAGCACCCAAGCAACCCGAGGGAGGGACCAGTCCCATTTCGAATAAGGAAAGGATGCAAATCAAAATAACAAGAAAGGAAAAGACTGGGCAGGTACAGAGGAGTCAGACCTTGGCCTGGGACAGGAAGAAAAGGAGATTGTGGCAAGAGAAGCAAAAGGACCATGTTGAGACAAGCACACAGGCGATGGCCTGAGTCCATACCCCGTGGAGGCCCTGGCCTCCAAGGTGGTTTCCATGGGGAGAAAGATCCCTGGGTGCAAGATAGACAGAAACTTCACTGCAGTCCAAGAGGTGCCGACTCAGTGTGACGAGAAAAGCCAGGACAAGGGGAGGAAGGAGGACTGGAAGGAAGTGGAGGATATGACATCATCAGGCAGGAGAGAATACTGCTGTGAATGAGAGAAAAAGACTAATATTCCTTATAAAATCAAAATTCCAATCACTAAATATTAAAAAGACAGTAAGGTAAAATTAACCCATTAATTTTTATTAATCCTCTTGTTCTGCTAGCAACCTCTGCTGGCTATTCCTGGCCCACAACACAAGAGGTAACCAAGCATTATCCAGCCACACAACGGAGCCATCAATAACTCTGTCGCCAGGATGCCTAAGGGAATTCTCTCCTAACCTGTTTAAGTCCCAATGAGCTTAGGAGTAGCTGTCTGAGCAGACTTTGATGATCTGTTGTAATCATCTTTTCAGGCCACTGGGGAAGAAATAAAACCGAACATTTTATTATCTGACTTGCTGTGGGTTTAGGCTTTCGTTTTTTTCATTTCTTATCTGAGAAATTCAACCTCCAAAAACTTTCTACTCACTTCCTTGGGTTGGGGCTTCAGAGGCTAATCTAACCATGCTCAGATGTGCTCTGCAGAAGTGACTGTCAATCCATACATTATCGCTTTCCTGCTGGAGGTGAACACTTCTCCATCCGAACCAGCAGAACTGATTGTCAGAGTTCTCCTTAATCGGTCCTGTACCAGCTGCTAGGTTGATTTAATATTCACTGAAAGGCAGTTTAACTCACCCTGCCTCACTTTGCCCTGAGGTGAATGAAGAGACCTCATGTTTCCTCCAGCTGGGGGAGCAATCACCTCTGAAATCATCACAGGTATTCCAGCAGGAATCATCTGCCTCCAACCTAAACTTATGATGTGCAAATGTTTAGCACAAGGTTTATGTCCCAGAGCATCTGCTTGCTGCCACCATTTAGCCCACATAGTGCTGAAAAAAAGTGAGGACAACCCAGATGCTGCTGTATTTCAGCAGTTGACAAACATCTGGGTTGGAGATGTTGGCAGGGGGGCATACAAACACCTACNACCTAAACTTATGATGTGCAAATGCTTAGCACAAGGTTTATGTCCCAGAGCATCTGCTTGCTGCCACCATTTAGCCCACATAGTGCTGAAAAAAAGAAAAGTGAGGACAACCCAGATGCTGCTGTATTTCAGCTGTTGACAAACATCTGGGTTGGAGATGTTGGCAGGGTGGCATACAAACACCTATAGATGAGCAAAGTAATCTCCTCTCTTTATTCATATCAGGGTTTCCAATAGTGTCTATCTGTCATGGGAAAAGGCTGGCCTCCTATTCCCTGCATCTCCTCTCCCGTGAATCTGAATTCTGAAAACACACAAAAAAACCCAAAGGCAATTCAACATTAGGTCACACTTCGTAAAAAAAAATTACATAAATTTTCATGGCTTTGACAAAAAAGGCTGGACACAGGGAAAGCATCTGACTGTGGCACATGGATGGGCAAATCTCTCTTTGAATTTCATCTCAAAATAATTTGGCTTCAGTTTTCTTAACAAGTAGGTGTCGTTGTACAATACTGAATCAGACATGCAGAGTTGTGACTGATGAGATGATCATTCAGCAGTCCAAGCAGGCACTTCGGCTATTTTGCTTCATCAGACAGAGCCACCAATGCAACTGCTACCTGTCTATAGCAGTCACGGAGACAGGCAGGGTGGCCGTGTGAGTACTATGTCGTCTCCCTTCAGCTTCCCTATCTGCACTGGTGGGAAAGGAGCTATGAAACAACTGGAAACACTCTTAACTTTTAGGATTCCAATTCTTTCAGCATAAAATAGGTTGAAAACTGGAAATCTTGTTTCAATCTATGCTAGCTATCAGATATCTTGATTTTTTTCAGAGCAGCTTTGGAACTGATTCATGTTTTGTGGGAAACTGATGGTACAAGGACCGTTCCCCAGCCACCTTTACAAAGTTGTCGCCATGGTTCCAGCCACAGCAAAAGAATAATCCCATTTCAGGCAAGTGTAAGGACAGAGAGAGAAGAACAGAAACCCACTTTCCTCTCTTCATCTCAAGTTGCAGCATTTAATGATGTCAGCAGCGCAGTGCTGGCCGGGAGCCCCCCACATAAGTTATTCCTTGGAGAAGAAGGAAACTCAGAAGGTAAAAGCCCGGGTAGGCATCGTACCTCCGATTCTTTTCCCTTGGCAGGCACATCTTGCTTCAGAGAGTGTATGGGCCTCCCTAAGGTGACTACAGCAAGACCCTTTGAGAATTATTAACCCTTCTCCCCCTACACTAATGCATAAGAGGATTGCTGCCACTTTTTTATTTGGGACATTGTTATATACTTCAATACAAGAAAATAATCACTGATTGGAGCTGGCAATTACCTATCGCAGAGTTGACAAGAAGAAAAGACAGAAACATTAAAACACTGGTTGTAGCGCATCCTTTATCTTGATACCTTTTGGTGTTCGAATTCTCTGCTGCCTTCATTTCTTTTAATTTCAGTTGCTGCAACCTATCTCTGTGCTGCCTTCTCTGGTTCCTGCTTCCTTGCATCCAGAAGGCATATATTAAACCTCAGAACTGTGTTAGGCTTTTTTCCCCATGAACAATTGCCAAGAAAACAGGAATACAATGAATTGCCAATTTGTTTGAGTCAGTGCCTAACCATACCCTCTGGCCTCTCATACTTCCAGCCTCAAACTTCTCCTATTCATGTAAGGATCAAATAGATAATATTCTTGTTTTCATATAATGTGTCTTCCTGTTTTCATTCCAACATGCATTTGTTGTCATCCTCGTAGAAATAAAACACGCAGTTGTTCATAAGAACAAGAACATGACGTTTTAGCAGAAAAATAGCTCAGGGGTCTCACATTGCTCTGTTCCCTCCAGTCCCAGCCTCCTTTCATCGTTGGGATGAGAATACAGACAACTTCGCCATTTGAAAGACATTACAACGTTCTCTCTTCAAACCCCAGGTTGTTAAACTGCTTCCCAGCTGGCAACATAAGAAGTCCATCCTTGCAGCTGCCTTTGATGACGACTCTCTCCATAGGACTGGCTTGCCGGTGCGGAGACAACCCTGTGCTCTTCACCACCCCCTGGAAGCCAGCAAACAAAACCAGTGTGAGTATTTGGATATTTAAGCAGCACACGCTCTCTAACCCTGAACCCTGCGAATAATGCGGAGGTTTGAATGCCAAAGGTCCCATAGCCTCATACCTATGGCATCATGAACTATCTCACTTTGTTAAGTTGCGTTGGTGCCTCTGTGTCCCTCACGGCCAAAGCCAGCCTTGACCTAAAGATCCGGCAACTGTTTTGGTGACAGCCGTGCCCAGATTTTCACAGTGTGCTAGACTCTTCGAAATATCTGGTTCCATTTACATCAAAGAGGAGATCTGGCCTCTTAATGGGTGTATCATAGTGAGACTAGAGAAAGTCTAATGAAATCCATGCTGAGATATTTCATTATCTTGCAGGCAATAAAGCCATCAAAACAAAGCCATTCATTATCTTTCCTATTAGGGAAGAAAACAAGTGATCTATATCATTTAGATTATCTCATTGTCCTCCCTGGTCAAAAATGATAGTGGCATAACGAACACTAAAGAAAGCAATGTACATTATTTACTTGTTTGTTTCCACAGCAAGAAAGCAGTCTTTAGAAGTAAGAATAAGCTTGAGGGCTCAGCTGCACAAAAATAATCTATTTTACAGCTCATTGCATTGTTAAGTAACATTACAGTGTAATTTAGGCGTTGGGATATAGTTTTACATAGGGTAGGCTAGCACTTGCTGACGTTTTTTTAATGTCCCATTCCCCCAAACACGTTACACATAACCAAATTCAATATTTGGATTTTTAAATGGAAATTACTATAAGCATACATGACAGCAGGCAGCTTCTGGACTCCAATTCTGAAAACATAATTGTTTCTAAAGTGATATATTAAACACTTCGGGATTGCTTGTCTCTGCTGTCTATCTTGTTAAAACAGATTATAAGGTCTTTATGGTAAGAGCTCTGTCATGTCAACATGCCAGAAGGCTGTGATCGTAATAAGAGATTTGGGATGTTAAAAAAATGCAATTATAATAATAACTTTCATCCTGTTTCATAAGAAAAAGAGACTTCTGTGACTGCATCTTTTTTTCCTCATCTCTTCCTCAGTCTGTCAGTGAGCTTCTCCTAAATTTTCAATCGAGTGCAACAAAGAAACAGGGAATGTTACGTTCCTCCAAACTTTGTGGAAATAGGCTAGAAATAACCAGGTAAAAGGCAGTTATTACTGACAAAAAGCTCCAGGGAGCTGGGGCAGTACATCAGCTAAGTGCAGGCTGGGCTGACCTGCACTGCTACCAAGGCAAGTCCTAGCAGGACATCTTCTGGCCTGGAGTCACAGGCAAGTGCTCCGGGGCTTACCCCCTCATCTCTGACAGTAACGAGAATGCTCTCGCATGGGCTCAAACAGGGCACACCTTGCTCCAAAATACACATCTCCCACAGCCATCTCGAACACTTGGGACAAATAAAAATAGTACCTCAGCTGTTGCAATGTCTATTAGTCACGTTTTGCTTAAGCAGCAGAAGAAAATATACCAGTGCAGTATTCTACCAGGTTATACCTTCCTGCTCCTGCTTTGTTTTCCCTGGTACTTACGGCAAGAAAAGTTACACACATGCAACTTTTATTCTTGCTTTATTCTTCCATATAAATATCTGATTAGATAACACCGTATTGTGCTAATAAGCCATACTAGCTCACAAGGACCTGTTTTTTCAGGTCATCCTCTAAAAGCCCTAGCCTTGTCCAGGGAAGTACCTGTAGCCAACCATCAGATCCTAACACGTGAAATGTGTCTGGTCTGAGATGGAAAGCTCTCAGCTTTCTAAGCTTAAAATGGAGGGGCATGGGGATCTTTACCATGGCAGAATCCCCATTGGTTGCATATGGAAGACACTCAGTATAGATA
>RSEF01000001.1:145816950-145831782 GCA_003993805.1 Himantopus leucocephalus | reverse complement strand
GATCTTCAAGGTCCCTTCCAAATCTAACCATTCTATGATTCTAGGAAACTGGCAGTTCTAAAGGGTGACACACCCCATACTGATGATCTGACTGCATCCTGAAAAGGTACCTGAGGTGACTAGCTGAAATGCAGTCAGGAGAAGTTAAATAAAACTTGCAGTCAGGAGAAGTTAAATAAAAATGGCACTAAAAAGCCCTAGAAACAAAGATGCCCCGTAATCAGTCTTCTGTACTATTGCTCGTTCCCCCCCCAAAAATCAGTAAGTTTTCAACATCTTCCTCATTTTACAACATATTGCTATTATGAAATTGACCCCTCCAGAGAAAGAATATGTCTTCACGTACATTCAAGACGGGTGAAGGAAGAGACCTCTTACAATGGCAAACCCACAAATTTTATGCCAAATGCAAAGTTTATCTTTGTTCACCTGAGGACATTTCCAAATGCCACCAAGTTTTAGCAGCAAGTCTCACACCAAAACTCTGAAAGTGTCTAAAAAGTTCTAAGTGTCTAAAAACTTCAAAAGTTCAGACTAGATGCATATGCATATAAAGATATGCATACAAACAACCTTGACAAAGAGGTCAAACACGTTACAAACTTCCTATTTGCATGTTTCAGACTAAGCAGATGTGAAAAAAAAAATTTACTTATCAAACCCAACAAAACTCTTTTGAAGGAAATTGATACAGAAACAGTGGGTCACTATGAGCAGCACACTTAATTTATCACTAGAACAGATGTTTCCATCTTACACCAAGATACTATTTTATTTCTCACGCGTAGTTTTCTGTTCTTTTTGATTTTCTTAAAAATCCTCTCTTACTGATCTTTTTTACATTTTACTATTATGACAATGTGATACCATACTCTCCTGAACTAGGAGATAACCTGGAAGAACTCCACTCTAAAATTCTACCATTGGCATATGATACAGAGAACCCTGTCATATCTACAACATTGAAATTTTTCTCAAAAGGAGGGCTGTGAAATGCATGGGGAGAAGGGCTGTAGTGGTTACTTACACTATTTATATAAAGGAAAGAAAAGAATTTTTTGACAGCTTTCCATATAATCCTTATCTTTTTATATAAATTTTTATTTTGATAATAGCTTTGTGCCACACTTTCCAGCTTCCCTTTGTATTTTATTCTCTAGTAAAGCCAACTTAGTAACTACTGTCTACTCCCAGAATCAGTCTACAGCGAAGGAAACTATTAGAAAAATTACAAAAATAAAGCTAAGGCAAATCATAGAAGCGAGCAGGTGAAGGCAAGAGACTATTAAAAGAAAACACTTCTTGAAACAACGCTGAATAGGGACAGCAGACACCCCTTCACCTCTTTTACCATGTAAAAATATAGATAAACTTTAACTTACACAGAGGTAACCCCCCTTTTTAATGAAAGATGTACATTCACAAAACATAAGCAGGAAAAAAAAATCAGTACTTACAACAGGGTTTTTTGTGTCTGGGTCAAATTCTGTAGAATTTGCATCTGAAACAGGAGTTCAAAACAAACACAGTACATTTCCACTGTTCTACATGCACTACAAACTCATCATAACAGTTCTGTGGCACGTTAGGGCTTGTCTGTATTAGGCTACAATCTTGTATGTTGAAACACATACTGCACCACTTTTGAAGCAACCACAGGAAGCATATGACCTCAGTCACACACGCTCCCTTTCCTACTTCCAAAAACCTTTTGCTTTCAGCTCTTAGTGGTAGAAATTCATTGGTGAGCTAAATCTCTTCATATTACTACTGCAATGGCTATGGTTTGGTTACTCCAACTAACGAAAGCAAGTGAGAAAACCACTTCTCGCTTTTTACTCCTCACCACCTGCACACTTCCAGAAAGAGACTACAGAGGTGAGCTTCTCCTATGCTCCTTAGATCAAGAAGCAGGTTTCAAGCAACCTGGATAATAAGAGTTCCTACTCCCTTGTACAGAAAGGTAGCACAGGGTGCTTAGCTGAAAATGATCATGTTGCAAGACCTAAGTACCCAATGATCACAGGATCTATACAATAGTTCTAATAATAGATATATATTTCACATACAGAATAAAATTTCTTCTAAGCAAATCATATTCACACTAGCATACTGAGCTCACCTTTCCAATTTAAACAGTTTCTTGCAAATTCCACAACTGCTAATTGCATTCCCAGGCAAACTCCTAGAAGAGAAAACAAAAACCCCAGAATTTAACCAGACAAAGAACAGCACTTGCAAAGTACTTGCTGTTCTGTCTTAAACTTGACTGCTTAGAAATCTTGGTACCCAGTGTATATACACAGACTTACCAAAAAGGTAAAACAAAAATGGATGCTTAATGTAAAACTCACTCTTCAAACTTGGCACACTGTAAATACATCTGACGCAATTATGTACTTTAAGCCCTTTCAAAAATTTTTTTTGCTTCCATCTATTTTGCCAACAAAAAATAAAGACAAACAGAAGCTGAAAGCCTGTGTATATCCAGATTCAAATTTTGCTTTGGCAACCAGTCACAGTAGTCACTTACACTTCTTGTAAGAAATGCAGAGTAGGAACCAAAGCTTCAGAGGCACTTACACAAACAGCACTTAGCTTATAGGCCAGATGGCATCTTTAGACTTTACCATAAAGGCTCTTCACATAAAATGTGAATATAGCAAATAAAACCTTTGGACTAGGGATAGCCTTTTTCTTCCTTCCTTATACAGCAGATGTAGTACATAACTATGACCCTGGGCATTATTTACAAGGCAAATATTCACAACAGCACACGTTCTACCATAAACAAGATCCTTCCCTAGTGTGCGCTTGTTCTGGGTTTTTTTTCGAATCAAATCAATTAGCTTGCTATCCATTATCTTGCTATACACCTCCAAAACACAATAATTTCTGACTCTAAAGATCTTACCAAGAAAAGGTTTTTTCTTTGTTCTTGCCCAGGAGATAGCTTGGAGTTTGCCTTCTGTTCCCCTAATTCCAAACCCTCCTGGGACCAGAATGCCGCTGTAATGACAGGCATATACAAAGCAACCAACATGTAGAATCAAGCCAGCAAAGGAAGTCCGTACAAACTGAAGAAAGACTTTTGAGGTTATAACAAAGCAAGCACAATGCATGAAAAGCATGTTTTGTATGACCATTCAGAAGACACAGAATTTAACTCTAAATTAAGAGATTTGTCTCATCTACCCACCCCAATTCTCATCTGACCAACCTCATGCTTCACAGTGAAATTCCTACTGCTTAAATGTGTTGCTTAAATAAACTAGCTACATATTAACTACTGTAGGATCTTAACACAAAAACTTTCTCTACTAACTAACACTGAAGAAATCAATGCATTTAGACAACAAACAACATCCCTTTACAAATACGAATTGAAATCCCAGCAATAATTCTTAACAGAGTTGTTTGCAGAAATGTTTGCAGTGTCACCAACATTTACTAAGCTTTTATCTAACTACCTTTCACTATAATGCATGTTGACAAAGAAAAGTCTTTGACAACTGACCTGCACTGTAAGGAAAGTCTAGCTATCAAAAAAAAAAACCAACCCAAAACCAAGAAACCCCAAACAAACAACGGCAACTTGTCTAAAGAGATTAAAGTAGAGTTTGAGGATACAGGTTGATACTATAATTTGCTATGTCTGAAGCTTGTCACCAACCATGCACATCCATCCCTTTACGTAATGGAAGTCTGGATGCACTGAGAAATAATTTACTGAAGCCATTTTCATAACATGAAATGAATATCATGGTCTGCATTTGGCATACAGAATCCCCAATGCCACTTACTCTGCTTTGCACAGTTTGTGCCATGCCTGGTGATATTTCACTGAGTTCTCTGCTTCTGTAGAACGTTCAAGCTCTGTTGAATCTATATACTAATAAAGAAAAATATGCAATAAAATAGTTATTTCTTCCACAGAAAGAGCAGCATACACTCTATAACCAACTTTTTGATAGCATTAAGACAAACCTGTTAGAGTTGCAAGTGAATTTCCCAATAAACCCATAACAACTTCACTGAAGACCAGTATTTGCTCTGAAACCCCAATATTAGCTCTACTTGCAGTAATCCATGTCCCTCTCTTTGCATGCAGCTCCAAAGCTCTGCCTGCCTCCAGTCCTCATTTTGCTCATTACCTCCAGGTAAGCAGACTTGGTAGAATGCTCCATAGTTGTGTACCCAGGTTTTCTTACTATGCAAATCAGGGCACCAGACAAGGGGTAGTCCTGACCTTATCCTGACAGCCAAATGAGATGTGGCCAGGGTGTTCACTTTCCTAGCTTTTTCATGCCACAGTTTATCTAATCTTATCTTATCACAAACTGGATAAACCTGTATTGTCTAGCCTGTGAAAAAGGTGTTCCTGGGGACTGACATGAAAGCATTAACTGTAGAGAGGGAAGCAGACTGTGTCCTACTAGAAATACAGCATTAGAATCTCTACTGCCATTAATAAGCATGGGTCCTGAGATACCACTACAGCAAGTAAGTAAGTGAGGCAGCTATGTACTGCACTGGGGACACAAAAGATCAGAGTTTGATTCTTGGTTTTGTCAGGCTTTTTCTAAGAATAACATAATTAATACCGTGCTGCTGTAGAGTCCAGCCCCCATAAAAACGAGATCATCTGAAATGCCAGAACTCATTTGTGTGCAGAGAAATTAAACCGACAAGACTGCTGAAAGTTTTCCAGATAGAATTGCCTTCTAGCAAACATTTTCTACTTTTTCCACACTCCAGAAGGCATCAAAAATACAAGAGAAAAATAACTACTTATTAATGTTGTTATTCTATACCAGTAGAATACTACAGGATAAACGAAAAGGACACTTTATCATGCTGGGAGGTTGGAAAGAGAAACTAATTACAGTTGAAGTTAATTGTGGTTTCCTTGCCAAACATATTGAGCCAGCACATTTATCACTTCAAGCAGCATCAACGTTTCACCATTCAGATATGTGGATGCTAGGTTATGAGCTGGATGCCACACACAATATTAAGCAGTTCCTTCAGAACACAGGATTATACGGAGACCCTTTGGACAAAAACACTAAAAAGGAGGTTA
Source organism: Himantopus leucocephalus (assembly GCA_003993805.1). Lineage (NCBI taxonomy): Eukaryota > Metazoa > Chordata > Aves > Charadriiformes > Recurvirostridae > Himantopus > Himantopus leucocephalus. The sequence goes on along the minus strand of RSEF01000001.1, from coordinate 145,826,699 downwards.
GCACATGCGGGTAACTACAGTAGGAGCCCTTGTCTATTAACATTTCAGCACCACGCTGGAGCTCCAGCAATCATCAATTCACATGCTCATTAATGCAAAAGCTCCACCGAACTTAAGACTAGCTGCACACAAAGCTAACCACGCATTTGCAGACTTGGTGCCTTTCACTTTTTTGCTAAAAGCAAAGTTAATTTACATATCATAAAAATTTCACACTATGCAGCTGCCAGTATAAAACACTATTTAGAGTGACAGAATCACGTAGGTCGGAAAGGACCTTGGGAGATCTCTAGCCCAACCACCTGGTGGCTAGAAAGGTGCTGGTAACACACCAGTGTTTTGGCTACTGCTGAGCAGTGCTCACACAGCATCAAGGCTGTCTTTCCAACATTCCCCCTGCCATACCCAGTAGGGTGGGGGTGGGCAAGATCTTGGGAGGGGACATAGCCAGGACAGTGACCCAAACTGACCAAAGGGATATTCTATATCATATGATGTCTGCTGAACAACAAAAGCTAAGAGAAAAGGGGGGGGAGGGAAGGGGGGGGGGGCATTCGTTATTACATTTGTCTTTTGGAGTAACCACTATGAATACTGAAGCCCTGCTTCCTAGGAAGTGGCTGGACATCGCCTACTGGTGGGAAGTAGAGAATAAATCTTTTGTTTTCCCTCACCTCCACACACAGCCTTTGCTTTTGCTTTATTAAACTGCCTTTACCTCAACCTATGAGGTTTTTTTCCATCTTATTTTCTCCCCACCCTGTCCTGCTGAGGAGGGGAGTGACAGAGCTGCTTGGTGGGCACCTGGCATCCAGCCAAAGTCAACCCACCACAGTCACTTCTGGTGTCCAACGTAGGGCATTAGGAATTCAAGATAAGGATAGTAACTTGGAGAGGTAATGGGCAAAACATTGACTGAACGTTGCTAGAGAGGAAAGAGCGGAATGATTGTAGGGAATTTCTATTGTAATTGCAGTGAAGGGACAAGGGATGAAGCGTATGTAAATTGTCCATTTTCGTTCAGTGTTGTGATGATGTCGTTTTGATTGTGGTGTGGGGAATTCTTTTTGTTGATGTGAGTGAAGATTGTGAAGATAGTGTGATCAATGTGGATTTTAATGATAATTCTTAAATATGTGATTCACAGAGGCGAGGGGTGGAATGTATTGGGTTTGTATGGCAAGGTTTGGTAGTGTTGGTTCTACAGGGTGGCTTCTATGAGAAGCTGCTAGAAGCTTCCCCCATGTTCGATAGAGCCAATGCCAGCTGGCTCCAAGAGGGACCCACCGCTGGCCAAGACTGAGGCCATCACCAATGCTGGTAGCACCTCTGTGATAACATATTTAAGAAGGGGAAAAAAACTTGCTGCGGAACAGCAGCTGGGAAAGAGGAGTGAGAATACATGAGAGAAACAACTCTGCAGATGCCCAGGTCAGTGAAAGAGGAGGGGGAGGAGGTGCTCCAGGTCCGGAGCAGATATCCGCCTGCATCACATGGAGGACTCCATGCCAGAGCAGGCAGATGCGCCCGAATGAGGATATGCCCCCATGGAGAGCCCACGCCGGAGCAGTCTCCTGGCAGGACCTGTGGACCCATGGAAAGATGAACCCACGCTGTAGCAGGTTTGCTGGCAGGACTTGGGACCCTGTGGGGGACCCACACTGGAGCAGCTTGTTCCTGAAGGACTGCACCCTGTGGAAGGGACCCACACCAGAGCAGTTTGTGAAGAACTGCAGCCCATGGGAAAGACTCATGTTGGAGAATTTCATGGAAAACTGTCTCCCATGGGAGGGGCCCCAGGCTGGAGCAGGGAAAGAGTATGAGGAGTCCTCCCCCTGAGGAGGAAGGAGCAGCAGACGTGTGATGAACTGACCGTAAGCCCCATTCCCCATGCCCAAGAAGAAGGGAGGGGTGGGGGGAAGGTGTTTTTAAGATTTGATTTTATTTCTTATTACCCTGCTCTGAACTGATTGGCAATAAATTAAGTTAATTTCCCTGAGTCAAGTCTATTTTGCCTGTGACAGTAATTGGTGAGTGATCTTTCCCTGTCCTTATTTCGACCCAAGAGCCTTTTGTTATATTTTCTCTCCCCTGTCCAGCTGAGGAGGAGAGGGAGTGATAGAGCAGCTTGGTGGGCACCTGGCACCCACACAGGGTCAACCCACCACAGAGTGTAAACAGGACTCCCATGTATCCATTACTCTGTGCTTCATTAAAGTACATATGCACCCCTGGTTGTTCTAGGTGCTCCCATTGCTTATTTCTGAGGTAGAGGGACTGAGACAACAGAATGGTGGCTACCTCTTTGGCCTGCTGCCTTAGGCGACCTGTTATGTCACCTTGGACATGAATGACCTTCCTTGTCAAGAAGTGGTTAGTTCCAGTGAGAAACTTCCTAGAGCTGAATGGAAACAGCCTGCTTTCCTTGCAAAAGCATTATCTAAGCAACACGTGTAGCTTTTGACACACTGAAATTTTCACTCTAATATCTTCTATTTTTCATATCGTGAAAAAGGAAATGATCAAAGGTCACAGGGTTCAGCAATTTTCAGCAGTTACTGAAGTGCATAAGCACACAAACTTGCTTCGATCAGAGACAGGCATAGACCAAAACCTACGGAGTGCAGTACAGCCTGCAAGGGCCCACTTTGATCAATTTATCTGATATCATTTAACAAACCACTTTAAAGCAGCGTGTCGTTGCTCATATTTTGCAACCATTTATTACTCTTTTGATACTGCAAGTTGCTAAAACGTCCTCTGTACCCATTAAGTGATAATAATACACACTTCCACACTGTTTCTCGGCCCCAGACTCGCCATCCCTAGCAAGAAAACTCAGCAACGGAAATTGATAGTTCCACCAGTGAGAAAGCTGATTAACAGTTTTTCCCTGTGTAGTTCAACTTTCTATTCTCATTAAAATAAGACAAATTAGACCACTAAACAGTCCTTTATTTGACAAACTACTATCTTGGAGAAACTAAGTTCATAGCCCAATTCTGATATCATTAGAATCCTGCTGAAAATAAATTGGATGGGTCTCAGGATATTAACTGAAATGCAAAGCAACAGCTTCTGGCACCGGATTTTAAAAAGAAACTAAAGTGCTTTCTAATTTACCTATTTTCTCCTGTCTTTATCTAATCCCATTAACATGATAAGCAGTCTCATGAGAACAAGTGAAACCTACCTATGATAGTAAATATAAATTTGCAGGTAGAAAGTCTTTTTCATCAGATCCCATTTTGGTTAATTGCAGCATTCCTTTCAGATAAGTCTAGTTCCAAATAAAATAATTAAATCTGCAAACACTTCTTTTAAAAAATGAGCTGCCAGTCTGTATTTATCTGCATGATTCATTTTCTAATTTCCACATGAATTAAAACTGCCTCACATGATGGGACTTAGGAGAGTATATTCAAAATATTCCTGAAAGCAAAATCCAGAAATATCCTCACCATTAAATCCAGTTTGTGATTAATTGCCAGGGCAGAGTGTTCCAGAGCCTTGAAGACAGATGCATAGCAATCACTTAGTTTTGTATACTTGCCAACGAGAGCTATGGAACACACCTTCAGCAACCTTTCATACCTGACAAAAACAAGTTTTTTGGTTATTACACCAATTTTCACAAAGAAAACATTTTAACAGTGTTTGCTTTTTCTTTAACTTCACAAAACATCTTCTAAAATCTCAAAGCTGACAATGTTTTCAGACCATTCACAGGTGTTGATCAGCAGCATGCTACTGAACGCAGTCCAGTTTGGTGACTTCAGAGCAGCTAAAACCCCAACTTAAATTAAAACACTTCCAGAAAAAGCAGCAGGAGTTAGAATACCTGTCAGCCATTTTCTTCCATTTCATGAGAAGATCACTTGGCTGGTCATCAATAGGCAAATTTAACCTCTGCTTAAAATACTTAATGATGCCTTGCTCCTCCAACAGGATTGGTACTCGATAAGTGGAAGAAACATCATGGATAAATATCACCTAACAAAAAAAAAAGTATAACATAAAAGCCTTACCTAAATATTTTTCATAGGAAACATACGGTCTATACTACATGCGTTTTGTATTCTACATATATTGTAATTTTTTAATACTTTTCTTTTGAATAAGCAGGGCAGCACAGCCAATACTTAAGGTTCCACTAAATCTACAAGGAAGAAGTTACCCAAAAGGTAAAACTGTGTTTCACTTCTTCATCGCACCATCATACAAAAATAGCTTGTCAAGCCTATCAACGCCTCAGTTTTAATACAAACATCTGGCCCACGAGCAGTCATGCTTGCTAACACTTCTCTCTCCCTCTCTCACAAACTTGAAGAATATTAAGTGGGAAAGAAAGAACACAAATGGAACCTAACAAAACAAAGCCAGTTAGGCTGTGATAAAGTCTCCTAAAAGAATTTTCTTAGTGAATTAGGTTATGTAATTAATTAACGAGTATAGTCCATTCAAGGACCATTTAGTTAAGAGCACATTTATAAACCGCGTCCAAGCTGCTGGCAGTTAAGCTCATTGTACTTGGCTTACATGAGACCACAGAGTTCAGAATCCAGAGCGTAAGTGTTCTCTTCCCTGATACACATGGGAAGGATACTCACTTAGTTACCCTTGAGTTCCTTCTGTTCATCACATAAGTATGTACACATGCATGCTGCCCCATGCCTCTCTATGTGCCCATTCAACAGCAAAAAGAATAGGGTAACCACAGCCCTCCCACAGTAGGAATAAGGCTTATCCAACTGTTCTTCCAAACTTTGCAGCTACCATCCTAAGGATATAACAGTAAGAAAGAATCACTAGCTGCTCTATGTTACAGCCATGCTGACTATGTAGACTGTTACAATCCTGAAACAGGCTGAAGACACTGCTTTGGTTTTGGTGGCACATACATTGAAGCAAGGAGGGAGGACTCACTTGATAAAAGCAAATTAAAAAAAAAAAAAAAACACTTACACAAAGTCTGTGGACAAAATAGCATGTGGTCTTCATGGACTAGTTATGACAATCCTGGAAGCCATTTCCAGGCATATAAAAGACAAGAAAATCATCAGGAGTAGTCAGCAGGGATTCACCAAAGGGAGGTCATACTCGACCAACTAGATAAAGTTCTATGATGATGTAACTGGCTGTCAGATGAGAGAAGAGCAGTGGATATTGTCTACCTGGACTTCAGAAAGGCTTTTAACATTGTCTCCTGTAAGATACTCATAGACAACCTGTTCATGTACGGGCAGGGTGAGAAACAGTGAGGAAAACTGGCAGATTGGCCAGGCACAGAGGGTGATGATGAGCAGCACAAAGTCTAGTTGAGAGCCAGTAACTAGCGGAGTACCCCAGGGGTCAGTACTGGGTCCAGTCCTGTTTAATATCTTCATTAATAACATGGATGATGGGGCAGAGAATACCTTCAGCAAGTTTTCAGATGACACCCAAGCGGCAGGAGTGGCTGATATGCCAGAGGGTCATGCTGCCATCCTGTGCCAGTTTTTGTCACTGTTTCTCACCCTCACACCAGTAATATATGCTGGAGGCCACCCCACTGGAAAGCAGCTTGGCAGAAAAGGACCTGGGTGTCCTAGTGGACACCAAGTTGAACGCGAGCCAACCAACAGTATCTTGGACTGCATTAGGAGGAGTGTTGCCAGCAGGTCAAGGGAGGTGATCCTTTCCCTCTGCCCAGTGCCAATGAGGCCACACCTGGAGTACTAGGTCCAGTTCTGGGTTCCCCAGTACAAGAGAGAGATGGACATACTGGAAAGAGTCCATGGCCCACAAAGTGCGATGAAGGTGATTAAGGGACTTGAACACCTCTCCTATGAGGAAAGGCTGAGAGAGAGCTGGGACTGTTTACCCTGGAGAAGAGAAGGCTTGGAGATGGTGGTTGAAAATCTCATCAATGTATGAAATACTCAAGTGAAGGGTGCAAAGAAGATGGTGCCAGGCTCTCTTCAGTGGTGCCCAGTGACAGGACAAGAGGCAACAAGCACAAACTGAAACACAGGAGGTTCCTTCTGAACATGAGGAACTACTTTTTCACTGTGAAGGTGACCAAGCCCTGGCGCAGGTTGCCCAGGGAGGTTATGGAGTCTCCATCTCTGGAGATATTCAAAAGCTGCCTGAATAATTGACCTGGGCAACTGGCTCTAGGTGGCCCTGCTTGAGCAAGGTGGTTGGACCAGGTGATCTCCCTTCGAACCTTAACTATCCTGTGATTCTACGACAGCAAATAAATGCAAAAGGTGGACTGAAAAGATTGATCCCCTTGAGATGGCAAACCACCATTTCAGACACAAAAACTGTAGCTTCTGCTCTACTGGCATTGCACATAACTCCAGGAAGAAGACTGATGATGCCTCTCATCCTTCAGTTCACAAGAAATCCAGTATCATTCTAGGGAATATATAGACACGTGGCCAGTGTCTTCTGAAATACAGAAGTGGTTCATTAATTTTAAGACACACAAGGGGCTTAAGAATGGCTTTACAGAATTCTGATGAATACAGTTACAAAAAGAAAATCAAAAATAAAAAATAACGCTGCAATGCAGTATGGCACCTAGCAGCATCCCAGTTCAGTCTGCTGCCTCTAACTGCCTATATTACGCAATATACACCTATATTACACAATGCAGTGCTGTGGATAGACATTTGAGCTAGCCAGAACAGCACAAGAAGACTGCAGCACTCTGCCCAGGTTCATATACTCAACTTCTCATGAAAGCTGTGACAGGTACAACTATTGAGCTTCTACTCTAAAAGGCAGAACTTTGGAAAAAAAAAAAACGGTGCCATGAAGACAGATCCCTCCCTGCCAGGGAGGTCTTAGGGAAGTTCAGTTACATGTGGGACTCCGAGCCCAGTTAGACCGGAGTAATACCTGCAGTTGGAATCTGAGTATGTACATGCTTACACATGGCCTGATACTGCCAGAAAAGCACACACCATTTTCATTTGATTGAACTTCCAGTCGTCTCTGGCTGGCTGGAGAGGAACCACAAAGGCATTTGTGAAGGATTTTCCAGAAGCTAGCTCAAGGGTGTTGTCTTCCACAGACAGTAAGACAGAAGCAAGGCGAGGAAAGCAACAGCCACACTGCCCTCTACGACCTCATCTGGAATCTTACTATAAAAAGCTTTTTCTTACGCACTGCAGAGAGGTCAACAGTGATACATATTTGAAATACAGCATAACTGTTGGCATCTATTATCCCTTTAATATCATCCATTACATTGAGGAGTAAAATGCTCCCACAAAAATATTAAAGAGCATTTGATTTATCAAAATTAGTATTTGAACAGCAATTAATTACAGAAACTATTGCGGCCAAAATCACACGTGAATTATAAAAGTATATATAACTACACAGTAGATACTCAAAGCATGTTGAAGGGCATGAATAGCCTATTACATATCATCACAGTAAGAGTGTTCACGTGGCTGTGATGATCTAGGGACATAAGCAAAACCCCTAGCTTTAACCACACTTTGCTCACCCATTATTATAACCACCTAAGATGATTTATGAACAATAACCAACCATAGATTGAAACTGCACTGTTTTCTCAACTATGTATAGCAATTAACCATGCACTCAAAAATCTATTCCTTTTATTAATATTAATGACTGTTTGACAGAAAATTTGACATATAAACCCCCAATATTTTTACTGTTCTAGTGTACATTACAGCAAGATAAAAATTGTAAAAACAATAACATCTTAATGAAACAGTCTGAAGTTGAAAACAGAAATGCACAGAAATACTTGTATGCTTTCCCACATGTTTAAATAACGACAAATAAAATATTAAAGTACCGACCTGCTCCGGCTCCACATGGCAAAACATGGAAATCTTTTCCTTCACTGCCATTTCTATCGGTTTTGCACTTCTGCAGACAATCTGTCATAACAGAAGGAAAAATCTTAAATATTTACTAGGCAAACCAATAGAAGATCCTCTATACTGTTCATGGAGGAATTAACCTCCTTTGGAAGCACAGCACAAACAAATGTGGGGGTTTTTTCTCTTCCCTTCTTTTGGAGTTCTACAATGTATCATAGCTCACAAATATCTGCTAGCAAGGCAGAAGTAAATCAGTCACCTGCCCATGCTGACCTACTTTTATTAATCTTTCTTTGGCATTCTCTGTAATACTGCTTCCTCGTGTTCTCCTTTCTTGTAGCTACTATTGTAATACTCTCTAACGAAAGTCTAGCAGCTCTGTAAGTATGAATAATATGATGAGTCAAAAGAAATATTGTGATCTTATCAGCTAAATTTAGAGCAATAACACACAGCTTATATACGTTTTCTACTATTTCAGTACTTCAGCACCTTTTTGTAATTCATAATTTGCACATCACGATAAAAAGGAAGAGGCTGAAGATCAGAAAACTATTTCATAATTTTATGGGGTTTTTCCTGGTGCAATTATTCTGCTATTATTTTGCTGATACATGTAAAACTCGGGAATGCTGAAAAATATTGATAATTTTTACCTATAAAGAAAATAAGGAGGTGATTTAGTGTTTGTTGAAAGGGGTTTTTTTCATTATGTAAATTATGATTTTTTGCATTATGTAAATTATGATCACCTTGCTAGAATGCAGCTTAGCTACACTGATATTGATGAAGACTAATTAACTTCCCCTACCCTTGCAAGAAATTCTAGAAACAGAAAAAGAATGCCAAGTATAAGGGAAAATTAGTGCATATTCTAATAATCAAAAAAGAATCATGAAACAATTTGTACATGCTATTCAATTAAGCCCAACATACATAAAAATAGGATACTGTCTGAAGACATAATTCATAAACCTTGATAGTATAAGCACATGATTAGATCCACTTTGAAATGTCATCCATCTTGCTGAGACAAATTTAAAGTTAACAGAGTCTCAGAAATCAAAAACATCAGAATCGGCATGAAAATGCGAAACTACAGCAACAGTGGCAGAGATGCATCTCAAAGAAACATAATACAAAGAAGATGAGGAACAATTCAATTGAATAGGGCAGCACTGACAAGCGTATAATCAGTTTTCAAAATGCTGTAACAGAGCCCATTAAATCTGCAGATATAGTGTATTCATTAAGCGCTTAGAACACCACACAGAGAACAGAAAAGCTCCTAATACATACACAGCTGAGACTGGCCCAGCACGCCACCACAAAGAAGCCTGGGACCAGACAGCAAGCCAGCAAGTATTAAGGACAGGTCAAGCCAAGTTTAGATCAGGCAGCCTGGCAGCACAGCTTATGAAGGAAGCCCTTCCGATTGCTGTTCTAGGAGCTTCCCCATGTGTTCTCTTGGCCTTGGGCCCCTGCCTGAGACAGCAACCATTTAAAGATTTTCTTGAAGCAGTGCCCAAGCAACTTTACAACAGCACCAAGAGGCTTTGCTCAGGGTGTACCCTCTCTATGNTCACACTTACTTTCTGAGACTTTAAAAAAAAAAAAAAAGAAAGAAAAAGTACTGTGCTTCCGGCAGTCCCAGAACTGCCCCAGGCAAAAACTCAAGATGTGAGAAAGCGACTAGATTAGTCTGTTTTCCTTTTATTCCACACACACACACTTACTTAACAGGCTTTTAAAAATTAATTTTGGGAGGGGGAAAAAAAAAAAAGTAGTCAGGCACCGGCAATTATCTTAAAGGCCTTCAAAAATCACATGCAACTTCCAATATGCAATTAGCACCTCAAGAGGGATTTTGAAATTTAGGCCCTGAAGCTTGGAATC
>RSEF01000001.1:145796132-145816850 GCA_003993805.1 Himantopus leucocephalus | reverse complement strand
AGGTGGGGTCTCATGAGAGCGGAGTAGAGGGGCAGAATTGCCTCCCTCAGCCGTTATTCTAAGGGTTGTTCACAGAATCTGGCTCCGATGCAGAGCTCCACACTTAGCTGAAGTCAGGAACATGGATGCTTGTCTGCTGCAGCCCTACTGGCAGTTTCTTCTATTACAGAAATTGTAGTATGTATTAGTACAAAATATCTAGGACAAAATTTTATTCCACAAGTAATTAACTGAGTGATTTACAGTTTGCATTCAAGGGCAAGTGAGGTATATATGTTAAAGAGAAAATTATGTGGACATAAAATTAAGAAAATAATGGAGTGGATGTATGTGTCATAGAGGATTAATACAGTGTTTGCAATTGAAGCAGTATGCTTACAGTATGTATAATGGATATTCTTTTGTTCTGAGCTACATTAAGGTTCTGAAATTGGTTATTACCAGTCATATTTCAGCATCTTAATCTGATCTTTGACATCTCAATTCTCGGTGAGAAACAGATGTAAATCATTCCAAGGGGGAAATTTGCACTATCAATAATTATAACTGCTAAATAATCTGTCTTAGCAGAGTCCATCTTGTGCTAAGAACTGTTTAGATATTCTATATAATAACAAATCAATAAAAACAGTAGGAAGAGAAATGGATTGGTGAATCTTGTGAACGACCTGATGTAGATGTTTCATTGTCCAAGAAAGTTAATTGGAAACACCGTACCAGCCCTGATAATACCTTGTGATACCACTGTGTTGTTCAACTGAGTGCTAACTTAGGACCAAATCAGTGTACTTTTCTTTTGGTTCCTGCTCTTTTGGAAACTGAAGAGGGAGAAGAAAGGCACTGGTGAGGCAGTACTTTCATTTTTAAGAAAAAGGGAAAAAAGACAGAAATTCAAATATGTAGTTTGGCAGGGGAACTCGGGGGTGATCGAAATATGCGGCTACTTGCATCCCTTCTTAATTTGCTGAGCATTCAAATACCCAGAACTGTGCTTACCAAAGTTGATAGTTTCTTCTAAAGTACATATAAAATATATTGGTCTGCTTTGCTTCCCTTTGTCTGCACCTATGGAAATTTGAACCTTTTTTATCAGAAATAAAACCTGAGATTGTCAAGTAATCATGTAACTCAGCATTAGGCTTCCAAAGGAAAAACAGGTGGCTGAAATAATGAGAAATGATATTACTGGCAACTCTCTCAATTAAAATAGCACAAGTTACTGTACTATAGAAGAGCAGTGTCTGCATTAGTAAAAAGTTTTGAGCATCATAAAAGGTTTTTATGTGATGAAGCAATTGTGACTTGTTCTGTTTTGAACAATTATGAATGCATTTTGACCAATTATGAACGCGCAAATATAGAGAGTTGCCTGCAGTGCTGAATATCCGTTTCATTTTAGCTGTTCACCTGTTTCAACTGACTATCATTATAACAATGTTGCTCAACCTGGGTTCTGCAGAAGCACCCATGAGGAGTTTTATATGGGAGGGAGACCTTGTATAACCCTGCATTGTTTGTTTTGGGGAATACTGGTATCAATTATATTGGCGTGTAAATGACTGCAAGTATTGTCTAATTAAGATTTCAAATACCTTGGAAAAAATTGTAGTCTCTTCATACCAAAAATAGAAGTTAATGACTTAATAATGTAAAACAGCCAGAATTGTTTTGAAAATACCATAGGGGAAAAAAAATCCTAAAGCTGAATATCTATGTGATGAAAAGATACAGGAAATGAGAACTAGAATTTGAAAATATTAATAAGCTGTCATTTATAAGCTATGTTTGAGAGGTTTGAAGTTGCTAGTAGATATTTTCATTTAGGCTTAAATTAAAAATGTGTACTCTGAATCAAAAAAAAACCCGACAGACCTCTGATATGGCAATTATCTGTATTCACCAGACCATACCATTTACACTATCAAAATACCACCTTAAGGTTTTGGCTTAAATTCTTTAACACAGGTTTGATTTCAGGAGGGAAAATGAGGGAGCACTCATGAGCTCACTACATGAGCACTGATCAAAGCCCCCAAGTTCTTGATCTCATCTTGGTTGATTATTTCCAGGTCACATTCCCATTGTACCTTCTTAAGTTTTCTGCTTTACTTTCTAGCCTTTTGGATAATAATGGTAGGTAAACTGTTATTGTTCTTTGTAGGAAGATAGCTGTTCAGAAAAGTAATGCATTTGCTTGAGAGTAGTGCTTAGTATGAGTTTTCTGTTGCCAATGATAATTTTAAAATTGACTCCTTAAAGGGAAACTGTATCGTCTGTGAACTGCTAATGAACTGGATTCACTGGATGGCAAAAGAGTTATTTGTTTAGTTCCATCTACCTAGTCTTCCTCTACCATTAAACTTAGATTTATTTTTTTGGATGAGCCTTTTAATTATGTTCTTTGTCAACTTTATTGCAACTGCATCTAATACTGTTCTAGAAAAAAAAAAAAGACTCTTTCCAGGAATAATTCTACTGCACTTTTTTTTTTAATTTATAAAAGCTAATTTTAATTGTGACCATTGTTCTTCATAACCTATTGCATCTTGTGTAGAATCATGAAACTTTAGATACTGCACTGGGTAAAATAAGTGTGTTCTCTATGAACTCAAGAAATTGTGCAGATATAAATTTAGCCAGTAGGTGACACTCTTATAACATGTTTGTTTCTTGATGCCCAATTTTCCTATTCAGGATGTCAGTAACCTGATTGAATTACAAAATTTCTAAGGTTTCTAAGAGTTGAAAAGGAATGTATGTTCCACTTATGCAAAAGCACCTCTTAAAATTCTGTGGTTTTACTTATGTGTGTAAATTAGCTAATGTAGCTCAGTGAGCAAATGTGTGTGGAGTATATTTAGATTTCAAATCAAAGCATATTGTTAATTTAGAATAATATTTTTTTCATAAACCAGAAAAAATTAGTAAATATTATTATTTTCTTTTCTTCCAGGAAGCATAACGCATTTTAACAACTGAAGGGTTTGCGTAAAAGAATGGCCCAGGAGCCTGTTAGAACATTGATAGCATGTTTAAATATCATAATTTTTGAGGCTTCTATTCATACATCACTGGTGTGGAGTACTTTATTCCTCCTTTCATGGAGGGAAAATTCAGGGACAGGAACCACTGTAGTATGGGATCTCGAATGCACTTGGTAGGCTTTGCAATTAAGTTGAGTCTAAGTCCTTAAATCAATTAGATCTCAGAGTTACTTATCAGGCTAATGGATGATGTTGGTGTTAAAATTCAGTCCAAAATTACAAAGTTGTCTAGTAGGATTAGTGCCTAATTCACTGAATTACTTGTTTTCAAAATTTCCGTTCTTCTCATTTCTCTTGTTTTTCACTAATTTCCTCTTAAAGTAAGTAATAATGCCCATGAATTCCATGTGTGAAAATACATATGTCACAGGGAATCATGCAATGAAAAGTTAGAACTGCAACAGATAAATGTACAAATGTTTTAATTGCAACTGCAGTCGCTCAGTTCCCATATATGTTTATAGTATTCCCATTTACAAGAGTCAAACCAAAAAAAGTACATACTTATATAAATATAATTTAAAATGGACATGTACTGTTACAGTCATCATACTTAGCATTGTTACATTGTACTTGAAAATAAGAACTTTATGTCATAAAAATTTGAACTTTTTACTGTATGGAAGTGTCGTCTTATGTGAATGATGAAACTGAACTGGGAGGAATATTGGATAGTGTACACTAGGGGACACTCCTCAAATGGAATGATGCATCTTTCCTTTTGTGTGTTTTATAAACCATTTGATTTGAATTGCTCTAGAGGTCAAAATAATAGCTCAGGTAAAGCAGGGTTTGTTAAGCAACACTTTCTCAAATGTAGCGTGAAATAGAAACAGGTAGTTCTGAACTAATTGTGAGGCGGCTTAGCTGGAAACTGGCTAGCGAATGTGCAGGAAACAATACAAGACATACTTTGTTATATGTCAAATCTTTATTCTGTACGTTTTAAAATTGTAACAAATCTGTGGATTTAAGTGTACATATAATGTACACAAACACCAGGCTCTTCTCCTTCAAAGCAGCGATATTCATTCTTGCAGATGCCTTACTGTCCTGTACCAGTTATCTTTTTTATAAGCATCACAAACTCATCAAAGCTGACACTTCCATCATTATTTTTGTCCAATGATTTAATTACGTTGTCAAGCGAGAATGAATCCTGTTTTTATAGGAAAAGAATTTAAACAAAAAAAAAGATAATTAATTAAATAGATTGTCACAACTATTTTCCTATGAATAACATTGCCAAAAAGTGATGCAGTCAATAACAGTCAGTGTCACTTGAAGGTGTTACTGGTAGTGTTGTATTTACCAGTTTTACTGGTTAAACTAGAAATACTGTGCCTGCTGTCGCCTGCCAAAAATGTTAACAACGATATGATAACCATTTGAGAAGTATCAGGTATTACTCAGATAGGTTTCTTCAGTCTTGGGTAAATTTGGAAACGGAGCAAATGGAATAGCTGCAGCATGTACATAGTCACCAATAAAACTTAATATGCATACCACCTACTACCTTATTAGCTACTAATGTGGGCCCTCCATACACGATTTGAAAATGTGTTGCTACTTTCATGAGGCTTTGGACCAGGACCTGAGAGTCTCTCTCCGTCCCCTTTACCCCTCTTTACTAGCAATACTGTATTCACTGTTGAAAATTTCTTGCTAATGTATTAAATCTAGTTTAGATTATTAGCTTCTTTTATTTGTCGTGTCTGTTAAGAGTGCATGTAACATCCTGATGCAGTGAGTATTCTGATAACATCTCTGATCAGGCTAGTTAAATAATATAAAAACAGTATTGATTTATAATTTAAATTTTTTAAATATTTTCTTTCTTTATACTTTATGTCTATGCATGTTTTGTAATGTCCTGTCCTGCTTTTATGTTGATTTTTTTTGGTGTCAAATAGTTCTGCAAACAGAGAGTAGATACTTGAAAATGTCTGATATCCAGACACAAAACAGCAATATTGCTTTTCCTGAGCACTTTCATTTCCACATATCTGAAGAAACGGTTACGGTGCTAAATTTTCTACAGCTAATATAAAAAAGCATTGTATTTCTGAATTCGCCATCACATTTCCTATTAATTTTTGGCAATTAATTTCTGACATCTTTTTTAAGAGAAAAAACGTTTGTGTTTTATTAGGGTTTTGTTTGTTTTTTTAATTAGCCACTTTGTGTTAATGAAATGACTAAATTGGATTACTGTAGTTCTCAAAATGATGGATTTTTGAGGTTGCAACTTTTTTCAGACCTTTAGCAAAAATTACTTTTGTCAGCTATACAAAACGCAGTATTTAAGGATTTGTCTAGGAAAAGAATATAAATTGACTCCTAATCCAGTTGAGGAAAGTTTGGCAGGGAATATATANCAAAAGAATCTAAATTGACTCCTAATCCAGTTGAGGAAAGGTTTGGCAGAGAATATATATGAAATCAGAACCTAGATTTTTTCCAGCTACAGGAAATGGGTGTTTCTCTNGAAAAGAATATAAATTGACTCCTAATCCAGTTGAGGAAAGTTTGGCAGGGAATATATATGAAAACAGAACCTAGATTTTTTCCAGCTACAGGAAATGGGTGTTTCTCTAGCTTGGTGGCATCTCTTTTCTTTACTTGGCATCTTTCTGGAATAGCAAACCTTTTATTTTGTGATGGTGGGGACTCAGTCTAGATAGAAGTTGTCTTGTGTCTCTTACTTTTAAATTTGTCCTACTAATTTACTTGTTTTACAGATTTTTCTGTATATTTTCTAGATTCATGATTTATTATTTACACTGAAACAAAAATATTTTGTAAGACAGATGAAATATTCTAGGTGAAATTTGGCTTACATAAAAAACCCAAACAAAACAGCTTCTTAGATTTTTGCGTTTTATTTCATGGGGCTTTACTATAAACTCCCTACTCAGATATCTGTTTGGAGCTACTGTTCATTAATGTGAATGAAGTTTTATAAGCCAACCCTTATTTAAGGATTATTTATGGAGTCAGTGAAACCATTTGGGGACAATAATCTGCCTTGCAACATCATTGCCTGTATTTCCTTTTCCCTACCCATTTCATAGGAAGCACAGTGAATATAATAAGAGTGAAACTTACCTTCAGGTACTGTGCAAATTGATTCTGAAGTAGATTTTTCAGCCCACCAATGGATAGTGCACTGGTACTACCCTCCATTAAAGCATACTGGGTAAAATACTTCAGAAGGTTATCATTGAGTAAATGTTCCATGTTTCTCAGATGTTGTCTTGAAGAATAACTGCAAACAAAGCAGACAATAACAATCCTGTGCATCAGAATTTTGAAATACATCTCAAACCTTGTTCACTGTTTTTTCTAACCACTTGAAATGATTAATACTTAACCTAGATGAAAGGGGGGGGGAGTGTTTGTGGGTTTTTTTTCTTTTTCCCCTGTAAAACTGGATCAACTCTCCCAAGAAAATAATCTAAGAAAATAAATCTAGAAAATAATCTAAGTTAGGTTCAAAGATTTGAAACACACCATATGTTTAGGTTACGCTTACCTCACTCAAAATCCAGAGCTTTCAAATGTATCCAGCAGAAGTGAGAGTCTCAGATTGGGGCAACCTTTATAGTTGCTTGCATGCTCCACCCTAATTATGAAACTAGCATTTGTCATTGAGTCAGTGCACTAGTTTTATTGTGTTTTCAATAGTCAAAAGAATGGGATACTTTAGCAATAGAAATGAGTAATATTTTTGTTATCTCTGAAATGGGTCAGCATCAGCATCCACCACTGTACTTGATATGGCTTTACTTGGTCTTTATAGACCACCCTGGAGAGGTTTTCTCTCTTAAACTTGTGTATTTTACTCTTCAAGATGTACCACACCCAAAGAAGCCTGAAAAAGGCTCCTATGGGGTTATGTATAGCATTTGTAGTTATAATAGTCTTTTGGAAAATGGTAAATATAAATTTGTTTTTAAAAGATCCAGGTAAATAAATAAAATACGAAGAATCTACTTGCCCTTCTTGTGAATTGATAATCACCAATGGCAAAGTCAGTTCTCCAAATTTTGTGCTATTTCTTAGCACAGGAGAGTGATGAATTTGCTCTGGGATAAAATTTTAGTTGCTACTATTAAGAATCAAAACACTCCATGATTTGAATGGAAAAAGACTGAAGCATTCTAAATGGGAAGGATGAATCTAAGGTTCTGAAAAACAGTTTCTTCTTGGAAACACCTTCATAACTGAGTATTGTGTTCTGCAGGTTCTGAAATCATGTTCCGTTGATGGTCTGTGGGGCATTTTTGAGTGATATTCAGCCTGTGGTTGATGCTTCATGACCCGACACTGCTGGTTTTGCAACTGCTGAGTTGCTGGCTCTGGCTTTGACATGCTGCTTAATCTGCCTGATGTCTGCTGTTGTCATTTTTGGGTTCTTAGCTCCAGGCTCACTTACTAGATCTTTCACCCTGTGTATCACTTATTGAGAATCAATCATCATTGCATCACTTACAACTCTGAGCCAAGAGCTTTGTGGGTCTGTAGGAGATGGATAGGTTGGGAGGGGTGCTAGATGAATCATGTAGATATACACCTTGCATTAGCAGCCTGCTTGCATGTGCTTATATTTGCTTCCCAAGTGTCATAGAGAAAAGTATTAGAAGAGTCCTTCAGAAATCATACAATTCATTCTTCCCTTTACCCTAGAGTGGGATCACCTGTATTTATGTTGGATGTCTGCTTAACGTAGTCTTAAGTGCCTTAAATAATGGGGACTCCACAACCTCCTTACCTGGTCCGTTCCTTGTGGTTCCTTATCTTACTATTAGACAGGATTACTGATGTCCATATGTCTTGCTGCACTTAAGCCCTTCTTCTGTCTCCACAGATAGGGTGAACAGACCTATTGTCTTCATTCTTAAAATGGCCTTTAACACATCAAAGGAAAAACCCTGTCCTCCTTTTTTGGTTCAGAAATCCTTGCTAGTTTAGTCTTCCTTTGGGAGTCCTGCTTCTTGGATCTACTAATCTTTTCTTGATTTTCTGCAGTTGGCTCCCTTTCTGCTTGAGATGCCATGTCCAAAGCTGTGCAGCTTGTTCACCACTCTGGGGACTCATGGTGTTGCAAATGTAAATAGTGCCTGAAGCACTTGGTTGATGTGGAGGACCTGTATGTCATTTTACAGGGAGGTGGCAGGCCACAAGTCTTTAACAGTGGAAGACTTTATCAAATTTCTCGACACTTTATGTCAAGCTGTTGTGGGGAGGACAAATACACTGATTGCAAATTCAGTGCGAAATCCTGGCATTAGCTTGAGGATCAGAGAACTGGGGTCAGGCATCCCCCAATCTTTGTCCAGTCCCACTGAGGGATGAAGCTGGAAACAGCTTTCCCTGTGTTTGCTTTTTGGCTCAACAGAAGGGCAGGAGCTGCTGCTGCCATAACTAGCAGAACCTCTACTGCTGCTACAGTAGGTGGTGGTAGGAGTGCAAGCAAGTCTGGGCGTCCTGGTCTAGAGTGCATTGTATGGGTTAGGGCAAGCCCCATACACCAAACTGAGGCATGAACTCGATGGGTGTTCATGACAATAAGACACTCGTAAGTCTTTCCTCTTCTTTCTGCAAACAGAATAAAAACCAAACATCTTTCTCCATCCATCTTGTTTTCCACCTTTGGCAGATGATGAAATTTTATTAGTAGTGCAGGACCAGGGGATCTGCTGCTCCCTGCTAAGTCTGCTTGCCTACAGCTCCTGCCTGTGGTAGCCTCCCCACGCTTACTGCTTTATCCCTTTTGGAAGCAGTGTCAGGAAGCTGGTGTGCCTGATATGTATTGTTGTCATTACAGTATTTGCAGAACTGTTTTTTCAAGTATTCAAATGACTTGTCTTTACTTGTACCAAAGGCACCTCCCTGTCTTGAAGATGTAGTAGTAAGATGTTTAGTAGTATGGAAGAAGAATTGTATTTCGAGGGATCACAACTCAAGGAATTCAGCACATTAGCCTTGTTAATTTGTTAAAGGTTCATTAAAGAACACCATCTAATTGCCAAATAGCATAACAAGTTTCACTGAAACGTCTTCCCATGGAAATGAGAGACCAATGTCTGGAAATTTAGGTGACCTGCTCAAGAGTTGCACAAGAGTTGCATGCCAAATCTGGGGACGAATCCTGTCTCCTCAGGTTAGCTTTGTCCACAAGGCACTGTAATCTGTAAGAGGTTATCTGAATGAGAGTGGCAGAGTTGGGATTTGTAGTTTGGTCTCCCAGCTCTCTGTCCTTTTCTCTCTCATTTAGACTGCAATGCCCTCCTCCAATAATTTGTGTCACATCTCTGAACTCTGTATCGGAATCAGCAACAGAACTCAGTTTGACAGGCCCCAGTATGCCATCTTTGACAGAATGTCCTACCTTTGTAGGACATAAGTGCTATTCTGAAATAGGTACAGTTTATCCAGTGCAACCCGGCAATGGCAGAATGATATCCAGGGGCAAGGAATTCTGGTCACTGACCAAGAATTTGAACAAAACTAGGGGAAGAAAATTTATTACTTTTGCCACTATTAGATGATGTATGATTAGCAGTTAGCAGCATTTATCTAGGCTGAAGAACAGCACTGGGCATCAAGCTTTGATGTCTGTGCAAGCTGACTCCCAGAGTAGAACCAGCAGTTCAGGTTCGGTTACAGTGTTTTGCTGCTCTTTCTTGGATGTATGAATATATATTGTTCCTGCAGTTTATGACATAATTCAATTGGGTTTGCCCTGGGCTAGAGAAATCATGTTAGTAAACACCATATCCTTTTGGAATTGACATTTTTATTGTAGCTTAGATACAAAACCATTAGCAAAAAAAGAACTAAGTTGATGATGTGTTGTAAGTCTGTTTAGGGATGCATATCACACACATGTCCCTGTGATGATTGTGTGTCATTTTCTTTCAGTGATGGTGTCTGCAGATTCAGTGTTCACTCAAAATCGGCTATTGCTGAGTATTGCCCTAGTAAACTGGTTTGCTGGCATATTTGGAGCAAGCAATTCCAATCACATTGGAGAGTAAGAGAATACAAGCTGCAGGGATGACTGAAGTTTGGGCACTACTGCTAGCGGTAGGAGTTGTGAAGCTTATGGCATCATGATCACACAGTGTTCATGCACGTTTAATGATGGATTAAGTGGGATGGTAACTCAGGTGCTATCTCTTTTGCCCCTGTCACATCCTTCCTGCCACCATTGATGGCTGAATGGTACGTGAATCCATGCTCCTTGTTTACCTTAACGTGCTGGACTATAAATTGGGTTGGCCTACAAGTGGATTCCTATGCCATTCACTGACACTGTTGGAAGGCACAAGGCACCTTCAACAGGGGTGGGGCTGTCACCTGAGGGCAGCAACTATCTCGGTCATCCTGTTTAATCCTCTGCTGATGGGTTAACGCCCTAACCCTCCAGTATTTTTCCAGCTTCTTTGGTGTATTTTATTGTAGGAGCATCACTGTTACCTGTATGTGAGCCCAACTACTTTAAAGCTAGTTGAGGAATCTCTGTGAGGCTTATGTTACAGCCTGATTGCAGTATAGAAATGTCTGCTGTCAAGGTGAAGTTGGCTATAATTGAGAAGATATGTTTGTGGATGTTGTGCATTTGGAAAGAAAGAGCAGGAGGTGGTTTTGTGCTTAGTATTCACTTATTTCTACTTGTATACTGCTTGTGCATCATCTCTAGCTTCCAGACATCAGTCACTAGATCAAAGCCCTTTGTTAACTTTGATTTTTCTGGAGTGGAATTGGAGAAGGATGATGGGACAATTTAAATAAGTTGAGCTAGATTAGGGACTCTGTGGAACATGTGATTTCTTATCTGATTTGCGAAGATCTTGCACAGGTGTCAAGTAAGTTTGATTTCTTATTGAGTAAAGTAGCAGAGCAGTATTTGTATAGAACCAATGCTAGTATAAAGAATGTACATGTGTCTATGCCTGTTGTAAAATACCAGTCCCCGTGCTGCATCTGGAGTTAAATATGGGATACATACAGTAATAGATCAGTAGGAATACATTTTTTAAAATAGTTGTACTGTAGATAATTTGCAAATAATAAAAGGAAAGCTGTGGAGATGCAGATGTCTGCTGCTACCACAATATGTGTTCATTTTGACTATAAGGGCTTTGGTGAGTTCTGCGGAGAATCAGTCCTGCAACTGCAGTCGTCTTCAGACATTCTTGCGCTGCCTGCAAAAAGGAAAAGGCTTTAAAGTTGGGATGCTGATAGTCAGTCTACTACATAGGACCTTTTCCAAGGTGTGTGTTGGCAGACGTGGGAACTAACTCTAGCGCAAATAGGGGAGTTGTGTTAGAACTTTTCAATGTTGCCATTGCCAGGGGTTCTTGCTGTCAGGCTAGGAGGAGACAAAGGACAGGTTGCAAGAAAAGGAACATCCAGTTAACAAATTTTCTGAAAATGATCAAATAATTATGGGTGAGAAGTTCAGCAAACTGCACTACAGCCATTGTAGAGAACCTGGCATTGCTTTGAGGTATGGAACTGTTAGATGGAAGTTGAGGATGGGTTGTAAAATCCTTTGTGTGTCACAGGTGATGCATTCCTTATGTTAAAATTGCCATTGTTTGTAAAACCTCCAGTGGTGATGCGTAAAAGGGTTGTCTCATCTCACAAATTAAACTTGAACTATATGGGTTATCCTGACAAGAGTTTCTTCCAGGCCCTCCCTTGTTATAGTGTGACATATACTTAATGAGACGTTGAAGGTGTCTCCTTAAAGAGGACTGGGTGCGGCTGCTACAGGGATGAATGATCTAATATGATGCGTTGTTTGTAGTCAGCTTTAAATTGGTGATGTGTTATTCATTGTAGCTATATGTGTCAGCTTTTGCTGTCACATGTACACATCTAGCAGACAAACTATTATATTGCTGAAAGTCCCTGTGATGTAGATATTTTATGTTACCTGAGACAGTTTTGAGGAAGAATGTGTCTCAAGAAGAGGTTTTATCCTTCCACTTTCTGAACCTTGGTTCATGCAACAGTGCAATAAGGTCGTTACTGCCACAGCTGAAATGTACAATTACTGTAACTGCTAAAACCCTAAAATGTTTTGTTCCTTACTAAACTCGGGTTTGTTTTTTTCGGAATTCTTAACAGTGTTCAAAAATGCATACATTTCCATTCCAGCAAGGCACATAAGGATTTACAGAGTAGTGACAAAAGCGTTTCAGGTAGGACAAAGTAAATATAAGTAAGGTAATGCTGTACAAGGGGCACTAGCAAGTTTGTTATTTTCCTGATGAGATTAAGTCTCCTCTCAGCTCTCTGACCTTGGAGATGCCTGGACTCTCTAGATGTCTTCAGCTGTATCTAAGATCCTGTCTTCATTCTGAAAATGAAATGGATGAGGAGAGAGAGAATTGAGTTCTGTAGTTTGTTTTCAAAGCATTGTTGTTGCTCTTGGTGCAAACCTGATGGACTGTTCAAAAGAGGTGCACCTAATAAACCACATGGGCACATAATGTAGGAATTACTTGGCACTGAGATGCCTGAATCCCAAAGTGTGAAAATACTAGTAAGGAAGTCCTTTGCCCAGCTATCTTCTTGCCTAGAAATAAATATGATCTGTTTCCATGCAAGTCCAGTACTACTGTCTGTCAATGTAATAATCCTACTAGTGAGTCAGAAATGACACATCTGGTTGTCTCGATCCTGGACGGGCCTAATCCGTTATGTATTCTCACAATTTATTTAATACGATTTGATAGAAAGGGGCCTGATATAATGTGAGTTAGTGACGCTTTCTTTTAAAGCAAGCCTACAGATGGTGTGGTGATGTGATAAGATACTCTTGATTCTCTTTGTGTGCATGTAGGGAAAATGGGGAAACCTGGGTTCTGGCTTCTCTGTCTAAAACAATTTCGCCTTTAACATTAAAGATCAGGAGCTGGGAGAATGAGTATTCTGAATTTTTGACCACATGGACCAGCGTGTGCTCTTGTGTGGATGTCTTTGTACACTGGGTAGGGACTGTGGGCTCTCAGCACAGTTACAGTGCTCAAGCCCTGGAAATCGGGCACTGACCTCTTTCATCAGGATTGTGCTGCAGTGACCCTCTAGGTCACTGTGACCCTGCTGCAGCTGCGCTGGCCTCTCTGCTGAAGGAGAAGGGAATTATTGAGACAGTGCCTGTCCTGATTTGAGGACAGGTGCTTGTGCTAGGAAATGACCATCTGCTTTCTTCCAGGAACAGCTAAGTTTGGGGAACACAGCAGCAACCATGAGAGGTGCTCTTAGGGAGAAAGAAATGGAATTCATTTTACAAGGCCTCTTTGGTCACAGCCTATGAATACCTCTGTTCAATTTCTTTACCTTCAGCACTCTATAAGAACAACTAGATCAGCCTCGCTGGCCTTGTCAGACTAAGGAGCATGAAATGCAGAGGAGGAGAAATAAATAGCATAGTGGAACGAACCTTGGAGCTCTCTCTTTGATTCAGAGAAAGAGGCGATTATATGCACTGGTTGAGCTCCAGAAGTTGCTAATTCTCAGTCAGCAGTCTGCAAGTGTGCCATGCCATGTAAAATCAGATAATTAGTAGTATTCTGGGATACTTTTCATTGTCAATGTGAAACATAACAAAAATGATGTTACGAAGTAATGGCTTTACCTTTGGCATACAAATGCCTCATCTGTTTGCACTTTTATCTGTTGATTTGTAGAAGTAATAGATATTTTCTAAATTCTTTCCAAAGGAAGACTCTCAAAATGTTCTTTAAGTAAATTACCATGAATAACTTTGTTTTGGTTCTCTCTGATATGAGAATCTGGGACAATGGAAGCAAAAGGCTGCTAGAGAAGTCTTCCCTCTACCCCCTCTTTTGACCAAATCAAGAGTTACCCTGGCACATGAGGGAAAATCAAAGATTAAATGAGAGGGAACTAATCAGGCTTACGCAAAGAGTAGTCATTGTCTAACTAACAGCATAGAGCAGTAAGTTGTCTAAATATTTTATATGTGATTATGGCCTATTGAAAGAATTTAAGCTATTACTACTTAACAAAAACTGTAGTCAAGAAGGAATAGTGCTTCTGTACTTAGCTTAAGTTTAGATTTCCTAATTACCTGATGATATTGCTAAATCAAAGCCAAATTATAATAAATTCAGTAAGTAGCACCAGTGGTAGTTTGGAAGTTCTCAGTTTACACAAATGCATTGAATGAGCAGTTTATAAACAACTGTAAAACAGAACTTAAAAAAAGTAGATTTGCATTTTTTTATAAACTGAAGTTACCAAATTATCACTGTCAGTCATAACTCATTTCTCGTTTGTTCTGGTGAGGAACACAACTATCAATTAAGTTGAATTGAAGAGTCAACCTTAGAGCCAGTTTCATTTATTTTAGGTTAGTGACTAGTCTTGCCTTCAACACAGAAAGGCTTTGCTTTTTGCTTTTCTTCCTTTCCTGTAATACATAGAAGTTCACAGCTAAGCTTCAACAAATTACAGCTTTAAGAAGTTTCTTAGTATTCAGAATCAAGAGTGGAGAGGATTTTATAGGAAAGTTTTAAGTGTCTTTAGCTTGTAAGGGTGTGCACCAGGTGCCATGTGGAGCTCAGCCTTAAGGCTAGCATCAGTTTGGAACAGACCTGTGTAACCTCAAGATACCTGTGCATGCTATGTGGCCTTTGTATGTCATGACTGCCGAAACATCAAAAAAGGAGAAACATTGGTTTTCCTCTGAGACATGACTAAAGTTGATTTTTCCCAACACCTCTGCACACTCATCTTCTGTTGTTCATCGCACCCTAGGGTTAAAAAGCCCTAATGTCTAGCTGTGAAGAATCTGGAAATATAGATTTGAAAATGGTGAAAATATATGTATAAAAACATTTGGTGATTATTGCATTGCGGCTAAAAGATAATATAGATTTAATTAGTTGTGGCTTCCATTGGGGTTATCATTTGGCCTGGCTAATTACAGAGAGCCTGTGTAGGGATCAGAGGTGTAACTTACCATGAAACTGTTAACGTTGGTCTTCACTGATGAGAAGGGAATCCAACAGTTGCCCAAGAGCCTGGCAAAAATACCAAAGCCTCAGTATTGCTCAATCTGTAAACTGAAAAATAAGTTTTGACAAATCACAGCAGACGTGCTGTGTCTGCAAACAACACAGATCAGCAACCATTGCTTTCTTGCACAGCTTGACTTTGTGCAAAACTTTTTTGTCTTGTGGCAGAAAAATACTCTAAACCTCCTCAAAATAATCTATTTTAAGTAGAGATAATTAGAGTTCTTACAAGGTTTGTGTAGTCTTGCTGTTTCACTGTGAATGTGGAATTCTAAGTGATGGTATACAGAAATGATATGATTTCTGTAACACCAAATAAATTACTGTTTTTGAAATTCAGTATCATTAGCAACATTATGTTGTGAATATATTTATATTAGCACCTTCCCACCCAACTTAAATGCTTTTTGCCTATGTTTTCTGAGCTGGAATTTAAGTGACAAGACACGTAATCGTCTCTGTCTTCTTGGGGGCATTAGAGAGCCAGTACTTAAGCAAACAACAGAAAAAGTTTCTAAAAATTCTTTCATCAGTGAATTTATTTAATTTCATCTTCATTCCACCATGTCCTTGCAAACTAAGCGAAACCTGAAGTTCAAGTGACAGGCAGCACTGGGAGGACCTTTATTTGAGATAACGAATTAAAATGAAAGAACCCTGCTTTCGTCCTAGAACCCATATGGAACTGATGAAATATATTTGTGAACTAAGCACACCTATGGTTGTATCACAGGTAGGAAATATGTTTGGTGTTCTCCAGTGCATTTTATGGTATCACCTTTATTTAAGAAAAGCACACTGGGTCAGACCACAGTTCCATCTAGACCAAAGGCCCATTTGGCCCATCACCTGTCTCCATTGTCATCTATGAGTAATTATCTGTGGGAAAATATAGTAGAGCAGGTGTACAGTGATGCTTCCCCAGTATATTTTCTTGTTTCCTACAACTTACAGGTCAGATGTGTTCAAGCCAGAGAAAACTGGAAGACCTAAACTGCGCAGTATAAACTGTGGCCAGCATAGACATAAGAAGTGTTACAATGAATCTCCTCTGTTGTGGTCTTTCTTCCTTTTGTAATTGCTGATAATGTTAAATAGCTTTTGACTGTCACTGAGTGTTGAACTGACATCTTCATAGAACTGTCTATTGTAGTCTCAAGGTCCTCTTCCCAAGGGGCTGTGATGAGCTTAAAGCCTGTAACTGTGATGTGAAATTAAGCTTGTTTTATCCTCTGTGCATGGATTTATATTTGATTCTGCTGAATTTCACCTGACATTTTAATCTTTGATCACTAAGTTTCAGAAGGTCCTTTTGTGATGCTTTGTAGTAAGCCCTCATCTTTATTACCCTCAGTAAATTAGGTGTCATCAGCAGGCTGTCACCTACTGTTCATTCTTATTTCTTTTTATCAAATAAGGTGAATGTACTATTCCTAGAGCCTCGTTCAACTCTACTAGTGCATTTCCTCCACTGTGAAAAGTTGCTTTTTATTCTAGTCTTGTACTTTATCTTTTAACTGTATTTTGTGTGTGTTAATCCTGTAGCTGCTTATTTTTTTATGAGTCTTTGATTACATGCCTTAGATGCCTTTCTAATGCCTGTTAGAAATCAAAGTGGACTTTGATTATCAAACAAATCTCCCTTATACACGTACTTTTACTTTGAAGAACTTCAAGAGCTAGATGACAGACAGACAACCTCCCTTTACAAAATCTTTGTTGGCAGTGTCCCAACCGGTTAAAGCTGCCTAGGTGCCCCCTACTTCTATATTTTTGTTAAAGGTTCTTGTAGGTTGCAAGGCACGGACATCAGGTGTTTCAGACTATAGGTCTCTGTATCTCCTCTGAAGCATTTGCCACTTCAGAGTCTTTGGGTGACAAGGCTGATGAGAGGTTATTCACCACAGTTACTAACTCAGCTATTTCACCCTTCAGTTGCTTCAAAATTGAGTGAGTACCATCTGTTTCCAGTGATTTTTTACTGTCTTATTTCGTCTATTTGTTTTGTAACCACTTCTTTTAACACTTCAATTTGAGATGGGCACATCAGGCTCCCATGAAGAAGGTTTTTAGCTTAGGAATGTCTTTCAAACTCCTTGACAGTGCACACAAGCAAAATGCTCATTTTTTTAATGCCATGGTGATAGCTTCTTTGAGTATGAGTTTTATTTAATTTTTTTAATCACGATAATTGATTAGGTCTACAATGCCAGATTTTTCACCTTAAATGAAAAATAATGAAAAATAATTTACTCTTAGTTATTTATGCCTTTTACAAGTTGCTTCTCAAATATTTTAGGCAGACTAATGATTTGGTATTTATATATTCAACTTAAAAGTATTTGTGTTTCTTTATCTTCATGTGGACGTAGATTTAGTTTTTGTGAAGGATGCCTTCTTGCTGTTAATAACCTCCCACTTTTTTCCTTTCTTAAGGTTTTCTTCATAAGAAGGATTTTTCTAAATAGAATTGCATGTTACATTTTCAGAAAGTCTTTGACCTTTCCAATACTTACATAAGGAATTATGTGTAACTAATTGTAAATCAAATAGGGAAATTTATGGTATGTACAAAACAATTTTCTGGATGAAATGGACATAGGTGCATATATGTCAGTGTCTGATTTAACAAGCAGAGAACATTTATTTTATGGAGGTCTCTATGCCCAAGTCTGTCTTAGTAATGCTGCCATACATTTCAATAGTGTGTCACTTCAGTATGACCTATGGATGCTCTGGGGGAGGTATATATAGTGTTGATGAAGTATGGATGTGAAAGGGCCATTCACAAAACCGTCTTGTGCAAGCAGGTTGTACGTGTTAGGGCAGAACAGCACTGCCTGCCTTATGGCTTAGGTGAGGATTTTAGGCTGCCACATGTTTTGATGTGATTCTCTGGCTGGAATGTACTGACCTGTGGATGTGCTCCGCTCTTGATAGAGAGGAGCACTCAGGTGGGTCCCTTAAATTATCTATCTGACAGTTATGCAGCCAAAGTTATGTGAGGTGATTCCCACACATGGGGACTAACTTGGAAGCACGTTGATAAACTAGTTCCTCACAGTTGTCCTGTTTGGCTAGTTAAAAATGCAATATTAATCAATGAAATAAAGTAAATTTGGAAGGGAGTTGGCCAGATCCCTTAATACCATGATTACATCGCTAAATATAACACCTCCAAAACACCTCCTCCACACCCCTGCCCCCCCAAAAAACTCCCACGCAAACAAGCTTGCAGAAGTTGTGTATTAAAAAAAAAAACAAGGGTTAGGAAACATGAAATAGATTACCTGTATACTGCAGTTCATGTGTGGAAAGCTACATGAAATCATGTTCAATATTATGAATGCCATTTCCATAGAAGTTTCTCCTACTTAGATAACTGACCAAGTTACATTAAAACACTGGCTTGTTTGAAGCTCACCTGGGAATGTGTGAATTTTTATATCGTTGGTTGCCTTGTTTCTAAAGTGTAGGAACAAAAGTAGATGTCACAGAAGTCCTGGTTCTGCTAGGCTGAACAAATCACTTAATCTGCTTTATTTTTCTCATACCAAGTGGAGGTAATGAAACACACTTGCCTTTGTAAAGTGGCATGATACCTGCAAAGAGAAGGTCTGTGTGGCAGCTGGGGACTTCCACCCTTTTCCTAACCGCCTTGTAGACATCCAGGAAAGAGAACTGGAATTGAATTTGTGCCCAAGAGTGCATGGGCAAGAAAAACCTGAGGAATTCAGATCGGATGCATAATTGTATTGGAGGGTGGATTTAATGAGATGTGAGTGGTCTGTTCATTATGTTCTGAACTAGGTAATTTTAATTAAAAATAAAGAAAAACTGTTAGCCAAAGTTTTATTTTAAAAAAATACTTTACCCCACTATCAAATTATCTGTTGGAAGCGAGGTAGAAGAATAATACAAAAGTTCCCCCAAAAGGAAGACTTTTTTTATTAAATGAGGTTTCCTGTTTTCTTAATTCTGTATATATTTGCCTCCCGTCCTTGACTTATATGTGATGATAAGATATTCCATACTGTGCAGTTAGGCACTGAACAACAGAACTGCATTTGCGGAACTGGATTCGACAGTGATTCACTGTAGACCTATGCTTTTTAACTAAAAATTGTTTCTCATGCTCTCCGACTTTCATTCTGCCATTGGAGACACAAACTATTAGAGGTGCAGGCGAAGGATAAAAATGATTTTTGTAAGGGCACTGTTAAATAACTGATTACTTTGCCTTTGCGAGGTTGTAGCAGTTCTGTGTCGCTTTATATATAGCTGTCGAGAGCTCGCTGCTGTGCTAGATGCATGCTGTGTGCGATACTGTGCAGGTTGGTGACACAGCCTAGAACTTTTGTGGTGTGGCAATATCTTTTGCTGGTTGCTTGGTAAACATTTGTAGCATTTGAGTGGATCACTTCATTATCTGTTGAATTGATCTGTACCTGGCCACCCACACTTTTCACAGAGGATGTCTGAATTACGCTGGGTGTGTTCATCTGATGTCATGTTTATTAAATGCCTGCTTGATTTGTACTAGTATAAAGGTGACATTATTCTATAGATCTTACTTTCTTAGAAACAATATTGGTAAATATTTCCTGTAGGCTTTCACCGTCTTGTTGCTAAATGAGAAATAATCTGAAGATCCATTTCGCCTTCTTTCTGGTCTTTTTGCTAATGGTTTTCCACATGCACACACACATCCTCTCTGCTTCTCTGTTCTTACTTCCTTGTATGTATCTCCTCCTGTCTGTGTTTTAAAGGTGTGTACTGTATTCATCTCTAAAAATGAATATGTAGATTTGCAATTCTGGTTTTATGATCTGTTTGCAAGCAAGAACTGCACAGCTGTATGTGTACTGTCATGTTAACTCTGGACCTTGTAGTTGAATCCAGGCATCCTAGTGGTGTTCACTGGTGTCTTGTTGGGGGAGGAAGTGAGTAACACTTGAGCTCTGCCGATGTAGGTGGCATGGATGCAACTGGTCAAGCCGCTTGTCTTTTTAAACACAATCTGAACTTGACCCCTGATAGCTGCGTAAAGACAATTAAGGAAAGCGAATTCAAAAAAATTCTTGTCATTTGATATTGAGGGGGATAGAGTTAATGTGCTAGGGGGAGGATCACAAGGAGTGCAGAATTAAATTAAGATCTGGACAGTGATATTTATCAGGTTTTCGGATGAGGCAGAACAGACAAAGCGAGACAGGAGGGATCCTGCTCAGAAGGAAGACATCATAGCTTCTTCTTGAAATAAAAAGGATTTGGATTGTAGGTCATAAATCTTCTACCAGAATTAATATTCTTCCAGACAAGATGATCTTTGGCCAGCTGGAGCTTTTCTGAGTGGAAGCTGGAAACTATTAAATGTAATGTACAACTTGTGACTCAAAGCATCCCTGAAATGGCTGGCAGAGGTAGTTAAGATAATTGATCTCAGCTATGATATTAATATATATCATTCCTTTTGGTTTTCTGAAGCTGGTGAGATATGTACTGTTTTTGGATAGACAGTAGTGAAAATGCCAAGGTACTTTTTTGCAAGATAAGCTCACTGGTTAAAGTTGTATCATTGTAATTACCTACCTATGCCGTCTTTTTTTTTT
>RSEF01000001.1:145766594-145796032 GCA_003993805.1 Himantopus leucocephalus | reverse complement strand
CTGGCCACACTCTTCTTGATGCACCCCAGGATACCATTGGCCTGGGTGTTCTGGAAGGTATGCGATCCTTGCACCTTCTTTCAGTAATTGAAAATGTTAAATCCCTGGTTTTGAATGAATGGGGAAAGAATGTCTTTTTGGTTTACTTGCCAAGTTAGAAGCTGTCAGTTCCACTCTTAGTGTTGCATCTGTCAATTTTTTCTTTAAAATATTTGTTCTATTGTTTCTAAAATGTGAGTATAAACATCCCATTTGTAGGTGGCTGGGTCTGTTTACTGATGAACTTGTGATTGAAGCAGATCAGATCGAATCTAGCAAGTATTGACTAATCCTGCAGAGAAATGATGCAAGAGTAAATAAAAGAATGAGTTCCTCTAGTCTGGGTTGAGTCCTTGTCAGTTTGTGTTTTTTTCATGGCTGTGTTCAGCAGGGATTAATGTTCATCAGTACCTGTCACTGTATTTCCTGCTCCTGCCAGCATTCCCTCTGCACACCTCTTGTGTGCTGAGTGTCCTAGACCCTCTTTTCAGTGTTCAGTTAATCTTTAGGGTCGGGGCTTCTCCTGATGCTTTCATCAGTACTTACATGTATAGCAGTTTCTTTCAGCAGTGACAAATCATTTGCTCACCAGATAAGGACAGAGTAAAAAGGCAAGAAACCTAAAAACCTGCTTCCAAAGCTGACTTACCAAGGAGTTGTTCGAATCAAGTAATGTCTCCTTCCTTCCTCCCTCCCTCCCCGCCTCTGCTAACCCACAAAAAAACCCACCCCAAACCACCAAACAAAACCCAAATAGACCCACCCCCCAAGGTAATCAAGATAGATGTATTCCTCCAAACGGCATTGCAGGATGTGAGACAAAACAAAGACAAAACTTAATAGTCCTGGGGTGATTAGTATAGTGATAGGTGTTGAGTTTTCAGGGCCTTGGTTACTCTGTGTTGAGCGTCTGGGCTTGAGAGGTTTTCTCATTAGCTTTTATATGTTTCCAAATGACAATGAAACAATCCAAGCAGTAGCTTTCTGAAGGAAGATTGCAGTTCATGGGTAGTTAAAGTCACTGTTCGTCAGTAGTGTGATTTTATACTGATCAGACTGTTTTATATCTAGAACTTGCCTTGTGTGATGTCAGAGTGATTCATTATTTGCTTCATGTTGGCTGTCTGCCATGTAATACGTGATCTCTGTAAAATCCCTGTAGTGTTAGCAGTTTTCAGAGATTCGGGTAAGAAAGACCTAATTAATGCCTTATCTCTTCTTGCACCCTCTCTGCTGATACTTTTTTGTTGCTTGTGGTGCCTGTTGTTCTGTGCTGTTCTCTGCTCTTCAAAGAGCTAATGCATAGTAAGAGCTGATTTATTCTGTGGCAGGAAGCATAAGCTCTTTGAAGAATATATTCAGTTGCACAGCTGTTCAAAGTAACCACCACTTGAAGGTTCATCTTTTATCTGATCAAATAAATTCTGTAAAATAAGGCAAAATTTTCCATAATATGAGTTGCTTTTCTGATATTTGTTACTGTCCTTGGGCTGTAGGGCAGCAGTGCCTCTTTGCTTTCAGAAGCTTCTTGCACAGACTGTGTTGCAGAGAAACTCATGTAATATATAAAAGTTGAGGGTTGTGTGTGATAGTTGTGTTGCAGAAGTTGGTCAGAGCCACATAGCATATCAAAAAGGAAGATTCAGAGTCCGAGTAGCTCTGAGGTATTACTTCATAAGTAGCTCCTTTCCTCACCAGACTACAAAAAATACTATTTGAAGCCTTGTCTATTTTCTTACTATCATAAACCTAAAAATCTTGTGGAAGATGGGGAGCTGGTTTATAATGCACATATCAATAACAAAACAGGAACACATGGTAAGCTGCTTGAAGTCAAAACTCAATACAACTGTCATATTGGCAGAAAAAGTGCCACAGATAGAAGTAAGATTGAACAGTTGTATCATGCAATGTTTCTTAAAAGACACCTCAGTTAAGACTTAGCAGACATTAGTGAAAGTTTTAAGGGTTGGATCCTGTTCTGAATATGTGCCCCTGACCACACTAACGTAACTGCTGAGACAAGGAAGCAGGCCTTTTAGAAGACAAAGAGTAATTGGGGGAAAGTGTCCAAATCTTCCCTGCGAGGCCATTTCTCCAGTGGAATTTTTGTTGGTCCTGCAGCTCCATGTCGAGTTCTGACTCAAAGGGTGGCAGAAGCCCGCAGCAGAGCAGGTGAAGCTGTGCTTTCACAGCCTGTCTTTGTTCCAGGCCGTTATCTAGAGCTTTAGCGAGATTCATAAGCATCCGGTGGTTGTTTTTGGCTACTGAAAGAAGGAAGGACTGAGAGTGTGGCCATAACCTGTTTGAACTGATACACTCTGTTTAATGAAGGAGACCATATATTTGCTGACTGATGTTTCTGAGTCCTCCTGGAGAACACATTTAAGCACACTAAATTAGTGAAATCTGCTATAGACTGCATAGACAAGTCCACTTCATTTGGAGCCAGTGTTATAGTTGAGGAGTTTAAGAGCTGAGCAATGTCCTTGAAGAAGTTACCATCCCACTCATTGTATCCCCATGCTTCCTTCTACTTATGGCATTACGCTTGAAATGTTTTGATAGAATATCTTAGCACAGCAAATACTGAAAGGTGAAAATAGTGAATAGTGAAATCTGTTTGTTTTCGGGGGGGGGGGGGGNGGGGGGGCGGGGGAGGAGGACCCCAAATACCTGGGTATTACCATGATTCAGTTAGCAAAGTCAGACCAAAACATCCTGCCCCAAATTTTTAGGAAGAAAAATCTAAAGTTGAGGTTAGGGGACAGTCTTTAGGTGCTTGATACACTTTTGAGAATGAAGGAATGTCTAATCTTGACTTTAGCCTCCAAACATAAAAACCCCCAAACAAACAACAAAAAAAAAACCCTCATTGTTTTTCTTGTCAACTGCAAATATTCGTTAAACAGCTGTTAAAGTGAAATTTTTGTAACTGGAGAAGAAACATGTACTTGAAGTACTTGATAGCTGCTTGTTAGCACTTCATCTCCATTTGACAAGAGTCAAGAGTCTAACTTTAGGGTTATCTCTAGTGTGGGTGTAGGCAAATAAATAACACCTCAGGGAACACATGTTTGATTTCAGAAGGTCAGAGTGTTTGACATATATACAGAGTTTGCTGTGTACATTCTAACCACTTCTGATGTCCTCTGGTTTTCTGTGGCCACTACTTCAGAAAAAAAAGTGAAAGTAAATGGAAGGAAATAAAGTAAAAGCGGACAATCTCATCTTTTTTGAAGTAATAAGGTTTTAATGAATGATTTTTTTTTTTTTTTTTTTTNTTTTTTTTTTTTTTTTTTTTTTTAGTTTGTGGGATTTTTTTAGCTGAATATGCTGCATAGTCTTCACCTTCATGATTTGGCAGGTAATTAGGGGATTTGTAATATCCCACTGGCTTGATCACAACTTCTGCTCGTGACATTTTATAATGAGTATATAGCTTATAAATAACATTTTGAAGGTATAAGGTTATACAGAGATAATTGCACAGCTGAAATGCATTGGCACAAGGCCAAAGGCTAAGCACTTTCCACCATCTCTTCTAAATTAAATAACTCCACTTTATGAAGTGTATCATCAGAAATTGTTTTCATTACTCCCAGAGGGCAAGTTAAGGTTAATAAAAATCCAATCCCATGTTACCCTTATGTGTGAATATTTGTATTTTTAGAACGCTTCTTTGTCAATTATATTCCTCACAGAGTGTGTATATGCAAATACAAGTATGTAGGTCATAGCTTCAGCTCATCTGTTTCTACAATTTTGAACTGTTTTACCTCTCTGAGACAGACTTCCTCTAAACATGATTGTGAGAACCAGCAGGATTTTTCAAACTGAGCAAAACTTAATGCACTCCTTCCACTAAGCAGTTGTTTCTCACGTCCCCTGAATCCCACCATCCTGGATTCCACTTCACCCACGTAGCGGCCATTTGACCCATCTGCTTCAGTCTGCAAAACCAGTATTCGTATATCCTCTTCTTTAAATGCAACATTAAATAGCATGTTCTTCATACAAGGCAACCCAATATTTTGTGGATTCTTAGGCAGTCTGAGAAACCCTTTAGTAAAGGTGAATTAGAGGGGGAGGTTTTCCATTTTCTCCCTGTGATAAATTAGTTACATATACGATCTGAAATAGCACACACATGTTGGAGTCACCCCTTTCAGTACTCTGCTTTTACAACATTAGATTATAGTCTTGTTATAAGTGCCCTCTTTTTACTCTGCTCCTCCATGCCCTTCTCTTCTCCCACTTCCCAAAAAGAGGACTTTCGGTGTCTTGGTAAGGCTGTTTCTGCCTTTTAGCGTAAGAAAGAACATTGTCTATAAAGAACAGTGTAAGAAAGGGCCTAGTGTACAGGAATATTTACCCAGGATAATCTTTCAGTCTCTATCACTGTGGTTCAGGGACTCACTTTTTCAGAGATGGTGTCTCTATCACTTGATGGATTTTTTTTGTCTATGAATTTATCAGTTTTTAAAAATCTATGTACTCTTACAGCACCAAGAATAGCTTTTGGCAGAATTATCCTATTGCTAACATTTTGGTATCTTTTTTAAAATAAAGGGTTTTTTCCACCCCAAAAATTAAATGAAGGAATTAATAAATTGCTTTTGTTGATCTTAACATGAAATGAAAAAGTTTCACACCAGTTAGTTAATATCCTCAGTCTACTGTAGTCCCAATGCTGAGAACAAAGCATTAGGAAAACCAAAGAGAAGTCATAATTGGGAATGCTTGGAGGAAAAATAAATGATGTTACTATTTATAAATCTATGCAGCCTGTTACACAAATGTTGCATATTTTTTTCCTCTGTTGGATGAAACAGTGTTTAAACAATTTTTCTCTACAGGTTATTGACATGCCAGAACACAATCCTGGAGATATGGGTGGAACAATGAGACTGGGGAAGAGGAGGACTGTTTTCAAAACGCAGAATTCTGTTTTAAGTAAGTTACATTTCTGGTCTTATGACTTGCCTTTTGAATAGGAACTCTGTAATATGGCAAAGCAAAAATGCCAAAGCACATTTTGTTAAAGGACTACAGCCTCAAACAAGCAGCTGGGTGACGACTTCCTTGAGCTCGTGATCCTGTTCCTATATACATTTATCCAGGATATGAATGTAAAGAAAGAAATGAGAGACATCTGGAAGGCCCAGTGAAAAGGTCAGTTAGGGTCCAACACTTTAAATAAATGATGAGGATACTGTTGAGATAATTGAAATACATTTTATGGTAGTTTAATTCATTAGTTTCTTGAGAAGATCAGAGCATTTTCTTCCGATGTTCTTTATGAGTTGATAGGGTGTGTGAACCAGGGCTTCTTGTTCTACCCTTGAAGCTTTTTGGTAGAACCAACCCAAACTCCTACCCATTAAGCTCTTGCCAGACCTAAATGTTGCTTGTCATTCCCTAGAGTTGCCAGTACACCTCAGCCTTAAACATCATCTGGCCTCGCTGCCTTAGTCCACACCTTGTCTTGACGGTGTTTGCTAGTTTGTGTCCTAATTATAGCCAGGCCCTGCTTAACTCCAGTCTCTGATCCAGCACTGCCCTAGGCTTAGCCCAGCCCTGGAAACCGTCTTGTTTTGGGCAAGCAAATTATTTGTTGTAGAAAAGGAAAATGATTTGCTGTAAAAGGCAAAATAAAAGCAACCAGAATATAGAACAAATGATTCAATTTGATCTAAATGTATTTTAAAATTTAAGTAATACTTGTTTCCTATTATTCAGCCCATTATACAGTAGTAATATAAGTGATGATGAAAATGTGTAAAAAGTGATTTCTTGTCCATTGATAAATATGGGCATATTTCTTATATTGCTCTGCCCTTGACATTGATCTGAGCTATTACTATATTTAGATATGTTGAACTGCTGGAATGTATCCTTCTGAGCTTTTAAAAACGACAGCTACTTCAGCAGGAGACCAAAGCATAACACATATGCCAATTTAATGAAAAATCTGCCTTTCTAGAGAATGCCTGTGATCTGGCTGATCTGGGTGATACTTTGCCTAGGTGTGACACAGATATGCATATCACAAGGTACAAGCTGTTCTGTGGCCTAAACACTTCATGGAAAAGTTAGTGAAAATTAACATATGTTGTAACTCCTGACCAGTATTATGGGTTGTTTAGATGATCGTATTTATCACAGATTCATAGAAAGCTCTGGTAGTTTACTCAGGAAATCTGATTCCTGTTCCTAATGCCTTACAGCTTGAATGGAAATAATGGTTTTGAAAAGGTGGTTCTTATGCTTACCACTTTTTGTAAAATTGCAGTACTATTGCACTACAATTTTTGGAGATCTTGGCAGTCTAGTTCTTGTACCAACACCTAAGCAAGATAGTAATCCTAATGAGTCTAGGATAAATTGAGAGCAAAGTTTGAGCTGTAAAGTTAAGTGAGAGATAAGATTAAATTCTGGTTTACTGCATACCTCTAACCTACTCCTTGTTGCTCTGTAATGTACAGTGTTCCAGATGAGGCTCAGAGGATTGCAAGAGTCATTTGGGTAATGAGATCAGGAAAGCAGAGAGAATGTTTGTCATTGGAGGTATTATGCCAGCTGCCATGCATAATCTATGAAAATGGAACAGATGCTACTAAAAGGCTTCCTTCACTGCACCTTTTGCATACAACTGTTGTAAAACCCTGAAGGGATTTTATGTTGCTTGTTCACTTAAACATTTTTTATTTTAATTTGGGCTTTGCAATTTAAATTAGTTTAAGCGTGGCCTTCAGACTGTAGTCTACCTAAGCTATTTCTGGCCAAGGAATGTTGAATATGAATCCTGAATAAACTCAGGTAGCAGTACATTAAAAGAAACTAGTCATCCCTCTGAAAAACAGAAAGCTGGAGTGAGATGAATAGTGTCCTGTTGTGTTTTACACATGAAATCTTTTTGAGGTTTAAATTACAAGAAATAGTTGTAACAACTATTATAGCAACACATTAGCATTACTGTCTTTTTTTGTTGTATATTCAGGGAAACTTTATGGTGATGAAATGTTTGTAGAGGAGCGACACAGGCATCGATATGAGGTAAGCGCTACTAATGTACTTTGTGCTCAAAAGTTAAGGCTTAAGCCAATTGTGTTTCTCTCAGTAGGTACAATTCTCCTTAAAGCCAATGGGAGATTTCTTACATAAACATAACCCAAAATTTAGTAATGGCTAGATAGTATAATTTAGATCGAAAGGGACCTCTGTAAGTCTTCTGCTCCAACTCCCTGTTTGGAGCTGAGCCAACTTCAAAATTAAATCAGGCTGCTCAGGATTTTGTCCCATCTAGTTTTGAATCTCTTTGGAGAGATTCCACAACATGTTTTGACAATCTGTTCCAATGCTTAACCACATCATTGCGAACCCTTTTCCCCCTTAGATCTAATAGGAGATTTCCTTGGGCAATTTGTCTTTTATCTCTGTCTTGTGCTGTGCGTCTCTGAGCAGAGTCTGGCACAGTCTTCTTCATATTGTCCTGTTAGATAGTTGAGGTCAGCAATGAGATCCACTTGTTGCCTTGGCTTTTCTAGGCTGAACAAATCCAGCTCATCCAGTCTCTCCTCCTATGTTGTGTTTGGTCCACCCCCCTTAACCATCCTGGTTGGACCTCCTATGGACTCGCAACATTTTGTCAATCTCTTTCTTGTACTGAGGGGCCTGAAGCCAGACACAGTATCACAGAAGTGTTCTTGCAAGCGTTCAATAGAGGGANTTCTTGCAAGTGTTCAATAGAGGGGAATAGTGTAGCATACTGTTTCTGTGGTAAAGATCGTGCAGTGTCTTAGTGAAATGGTCTTGGAAAGTGATGTCAGAGATTACCTGACTTGACTTCTTGGGAAATATTTGAAAAGTGAAGGCTTATAATCCTTAAATGCATTGCTTCTTGGCCGATTTGGCTTATTTAAAGGCTTGGACTATGTTCAGGTAGTGCACATTCTTTTGTGGTCTAAATGTAGGCAGACTTCAGACAACAGACAACAACTCAGAGGCTAATTCAGATCACTTGCTTCCTACCATCCAAGTCTGTAGGCCCCTTGTGTAAGTCCACTCCTCTGTTTGATACCATCTGAGCAAAGGTGTCTGTGTGCATTCAAAATACTGTCATTCAAGGAGACAGGCAAGAGCTGGACTCCTAGAGTTATATCTGAGATGGTTCAGGAGGAACCTGACTCCATTAGTATCTCCAGAGGGTCCTGAGCTATAAGATGTGTGCATGCTATAACCTAATTCAGACAATGTTAAGTTTCCTTAAAAAGCTGGGAGGACAATGTGATGGTGGTAAAGGTGCTCAGAGTTTGAATATTAACTGAGTGGTTTGAACATCACCAGGGAAATGAAACAGCTCACTGCAGAGCTCCTCAGTTTGAAGGAGGAGCTGAACCACGGCATGTGTCATAACCACTGAAATGCAGTGTTGAAATAGGAGGTCAGTCTTTACGCCTACTGTAGTGGGCCATTTAGAAAATGAGGAAAGCTGCTCAGAATCAGGCAGGAGGACAGCAAGCAGAAGGGTCCCTGGCTTTAATCTTTTGAATGCTATGTAGTAAGTTTTAAAATTACAGATTATTCTCTTATTAAATGAGCATCCCCACTTTTACAAATTTTTACCAGAGAGTTGTTGAAACAAGAAAGCAAAAGTTCCCAACACTTTTCTCAATTCTTCTCATTCTAGTACGCATACTAAAAACATTACAATTAACTACTACTGTTTGTTAAATCCAAAAATAAATAGAACTACAATTATTATTACTTTCAATATTTCAGGTGAACCCAGAATTGACTCACTGCTTTGAAGAGAAAGGTTTGAAATTTGTTGGC
The DNA here is from genome assembly GCA_003993805.1 of Himantopus leucocephalus. NCBI lineage: Eukaryota > Metazoa > Chordata > Aves > Charadriiformes > Recurvirostridae > Himantopus > Himantopus leucocephalus. Next base: position 145,787,155 of record RSEF01000001.1, on the reverse strand, counting down.
CATGATACGGAAGGGAACAGAATGGAAATTATTGAACTGGAAAGTGAGTGTCTTGCTTGTCTGTAGTACTTTCCACATCTATTAAAACCACGTAAACTATAGGTTGTTAAATTCTATGTAGGCACAATGTTTAGCTGTCATAACAGCTAAGATTATGTTTGGGAATACTGCTGACTTCACCTGGGTATTACAATGGGTGAAGATTTAGAGGATGTTGGGAGAAGTCTTACACTTCTCAAGGATTGTGTGTGTATTTGATTATCAGGGAGAGACATGCTTCTTTTCCAAAAGGTCATAATTGTAGCTCAGTGGGATTTGGCTATGTAGAATCAGAAGTGATTTGGGAGGTCATCTAGTCCAACCTTCTGCTCCAGCACAGGGCTGCCTTCAAATATAGATCAGGTTGTTGAGAGCCGTATCAGTCAAGTTTTGAGTATCCCCAAGTATCCTATTGGTTGGACTTCAAACCACTCACCACTCCTCTTCGAACCTAGCAGTCCAGCCATTTTTTAACACACTTGGTAGTCTACCCACAGTCCGTATCTCCCAATTTGGATGCTAGGAAACCATATCAAAAGCCTTGCTAAAGTCATGATAAAGGAAGGCTACTGCTTTCCCTGCATCCAAAGACTGATTGTTCCTGAGCTTATTGTGCCCAGTTGTCTTCTTGTCCTTCATGTGTCTGGAAATGCCTTGGAGGAGGATTTGTTTCATAATCTTGCCATAAACAGAGGTTAGGCTGACTGTCCTGTAGTTCCTTGGATCCTTCTTTTTGTCTTTCTTGAAGAAGGGCATGGTGACTGCCTTTTTCCAGTTATCAGGGACCTCTCATGATTGCCTTGGCCTTTTAAAGATAACAGCCAGCTTCACAATGACATTGGCCTGCTCCCTAAGCACCCTCAAATATTTTTAGTTGGGTCCCAGTAACTAATATGCGTTCAGTTTCCTTGAGTATATGAAATGTGTATACATGCAATATAGCCAAAGTTCCATCAGTGGAATATGTTATCTAAAGAGGCTGTGAAATCTCCATCCGTCCTGATAGCGACCTTCAGAACTTGAGTAGTAAAGCTGTTAGCGACCTGATTTAATTTTGAACTTGACTCTGCTTTGAGCAGGAGGCAGCACTAGAGACCTTCCAAGATGCCTTCCAATCAGTTTGTGCCTCCTTCAGTTACCTTCTGTTTAGAATCGTAGAAGAAAGTGGGAAAATCAGATAGAAAGCAAGCCCCTTTCTTTCACAGAAGTGATTCAGATAAATGAGGGTTTGATACTGTGGAAATCTGGTAGATTTGGACTACTTTAGCAAGTAAGACTTGATGTCTTTTCTAAAAGGTTCTAAAATAAAAAGGAGCTACACTGCATATGTTTGTTGAATGCTACACAGAACAGCTCTTGGAAACAATCCCTTTTTTTTTTCTTCTTTGTTTAACTCCTTGCTATTAAGTCACTGTTGGCTAGATAAGTGTCAGGTGCCTGAAGATGCAGGCTACCTTACAAGATTTTTCTTGTTTACTTACATGGCCCCTAATTGCCATTGGTTAAGATAAACTCCATGCACAGAAACAGAAATTTATCATAAGAATACATTATCATCTGATGGAGTGCTATTTGTGACATGATGCTCCCAAGAATTCATTTTATGCTGCATGGTATGTTGAGGAACAGTGCTGTAATTTTGAACCAGGGTTTATAAGTAGGTGTCTATATTCAGTGTCAAGCAACTGCACCATAGAGAGTAATCTGGGAGCAAAGGATACATGTGAATTCATAAACTACTAATTGTCATGGTGTTCTTTGCTTAGTTTGTCCCTGATAGATTACCTCTGTTATGCATGCTGGTGTTGGGAGGCTATTTTGTCTGCCCTGCATGAAACAACTATAGAAAGCATTGTGAAATAAATCAGGCAGGATTTTTAAATTGCATGTTACTGTGAAAAGAGTAAAAGCAGCAGTAAAACCTGGAATTATTTCAGAATGGGCTGCAGGGAGACTCTGATTACTAAAGAAAAACAATCACCATAGGGAGGAGGGTGGGTTGGAGCAGAAGCACAGAAATAACAGTATACCAGATAGCTTAGGCTTTTAAGCAAAATATCCCCACAGAAAATATTTGATGCTTTGCCATTGTCTTGTTTTACAGCTTTAAGGAACTAAATTGCATGGTAGAGAGAAAGAAGTTATGGGATAAATTTAGGATCCAGGTTCTCTTTAAAACATAGCAGCAGAGACAAGAGCAGTATACTAGATCATATAGTTTATCTTCATAGAAGGAAACCCCATCTTTCTTGTTATCACTTATTCTGTACTGCAGAGAAATTCTTTGATGTTTGGGATTGTTTTGGGAATTGTCGAACCAGAAGAGATCTGTGGTTAATTTTGTCCAGTGTCCTGGCACTAGAAGTGGTTAATGTTAGCTCCTTTAAAACAGTATTCAAAGAAGGAACAGGTGCACAGTATGGAGGAGTACGAAAACATTGTTCCTTCCTTGTCCTTTCAAAGAAGACAGAAGGGAAGCAGAAGCAGTAGTAAAGAGGTGCTTTGACTGGGAAACAGAGCTGAAGATTTAACAGAAGATGAATCAGCGTGGCTGGTTTAGCTTAGCAGACAGAATTGAATGATAGTGATATTGACATCCTTAATCACACAGGACAAAAAGCAGTAAAGAAGAGCACCATAAGAAATAGATATAAGTTGGCTGTAACAAAGATGGCCTGTGAATTAGGAAAGGTTTCTAAGCAAAAGGAGGTAGTATCAGAAGAGCTTTCTAGTGGGAGCAAAAAAACCCAGAGGGTGTTACGGCAGAGCCTTGACCCTTTGTGGATGAGACTACATGACATAGTTGCATTCAGTAACAGGAGACTGGATTTAATGTCCCAGGAGATCCTTTCCAGGCCTAATTATTTGAAGCTTTCCCCCCCGTTTTCTCTGTATGTTACTTTCATATCCATCTCTTAGTGTGTAAATAGTTGCTGTATGGTAATGCTTGGTCTTTTAGGAACTGTTTTTATTTCTCTCTCAGATATGTATTGGCACGTTCTGAATATACATGCATAAATATGTATTGAAAACCAAAAACTACGAAAATAACATGATAAATGTAGACTTTGTGGTTCTTACCCCATCCCCCTGCCCACACATGTCGGTACAGGTTTATTATTCAGCTTTTAATTACATAATTGTGCACGTTAAGGTTGAATCACAGGATGATTTTTCCTTAATTTGCCTTCCTAACCTTCTGCCTCTGTTGTCGGTTGCTTTTCGTGGAAAAAGTTAGGGTTCCTGCTGCCTCGCCCTTAAATTCACACATGCTGATCTGGCTTCTGGACTCATGTGTGAAATCTTCAATAAACTTTTTTCCTAACAGTTGTTCTACTATCTTCTTCCTACATCTTATAATTTTCTTTGACATCTATCTTGTAGATCACCCATATTTTGTGGGAGTTCAGTTCCACCCAGAGTTTTCCTCAAGACCTATGAAACCTTCACCTCCATACCTTGGACTGTTGCTAGCAGCCACTGGGACACTCAATGCATACCTGCAACGTGGATGTAAATTGTCTCCAAGGTAATCTTTCTTTCTTACTTGCCTGCAGTTTGACAGTCACATTTTTGCGGGGACTATCCCATCCTTCAACTCAGAAGTCCAGAGGAGGAAAAGGAGTTCTTCATGTATTGATTTACTTGTTCCTGTGAATGCCGAACACAAACCCTGGTGTAAAAATATCTGTAAGCAGCAAGCACAGTTCCTGACTTCCTCCTTTTCAGAGGCTATTAGGGCTAAAGCCAGATCCATACATTATAACCTGAAACAAGTGAAAAACCTGTAGTAAATTCACATGAAGTTAGTGGCCTCCTATGTTAACTTTCATTACCAGTAGTTTCACAGGGAAAGAGGTTTCCTAGAGGATTAAACAATGAAGTGAAATTCTTACCTAGTTGTATTTGAATTGTGATGGTAACAAAAAAGAAAACACTGATTTTATTTTGCAGTAGCTAAATAATTAATACCATCTAGCAGAGACAGGCCTGAAACAAAACAATTGGGATATCTTGAGACTTATGGAAGTGTTTGGATCTAGATCAAAACTGTATGGTTCAGCCAAACTAAAATCCTTTGTCCCAGTTGCCTTGGACACAGAGTTTTTGGTTTGTTGAATGTAGCAATAGCTTTTAGCCAGAGTTAGCTCATTCTTGTTTATTTGAACGATATTCGTTACGATTTCATTACAATAACAATAATAAAGAGGTCAGAGGGCAGTTTAGGGTACAAAAATGAAAAAAATACTTTAAAAAAATCACAGAATGACTGAATAATAACAGAACAGATTCAACCCTGGCTTACTAGCTTTTCCTCTAAACAAGGCTCCAAAGTTACTAGTTTTGGTTGGGGTTTGGGTTTTTTTTTTGAGCATTGCTTTCTATTCTTAAAATGAGGTCCTTTTCTTAAGTGAGAAATAGAAATTTTATTCAGGTTTGAGTAGTAATGGAAAATAGCCAAGCCAGACCAGATCAATCTATTTTGGTACCCTTCTCCTTATGGGTATCAGTTGTCTTTCATAAATGCACTTCATCTTTGTTCACCCTGGCCAATTGCACAATGTTGTACATACAGAGAGAATTTCTTTCTGATCTGAAAACTACAGTTTGATTGAAATACTCCTATTACCTTACCCTGTCATTGTTATTAGTGGTCACAACATTATCTACCTTTTAAAATTTGTGCTAGTGCATTACACAAGTCAAATTTTTGTGGTGCTTGGCAGGAGGGGATACTTCAAGCACAATGTTCTTCAGTCTTTTCGTCTTGTGGGCAGTCTCTGCCTCACAGTTCATCTTGTTTCCCAGGTGCCAATATCCGTTTGTTTACTGCTTCCTTTCATAAGTATATCTATTTGTGTCTCTGAGATAAAGAAAAATTACTTTTTTTGAACGAGTGATCTGCATGTGTCCGGCTAATTTAAATTTAAATACCTTAGCATTACAGCAAATATGTTTGCTAACCTTGACTTTTAAGTTTCAGCAATTATTGAATGTGCTGCACTTACACTTATTTGAATTAATATATAATCAATAAAAAGTGTACCCAGCTCTTCTTCTTCATGTTCATACAGTAAGCTCTAACCAACACTTAAACACTTAGCAAAGACAAAAATTCATGCCCCAAAATTTTATATATAAGAATACAAATTTTACCCTGTACCTGGTTACACAGCAATCAAACAACCCCCTTTATCTTGAGAAAGAGAATTGGAATAGAAAAACATTCTGCGGCTAAAAGAGGAGCATTTTGCAGGGGAGAATGTTCAGGAGGGAATTTCAGTGCTAATTACAGCACACCCAATCGTATTANCACCCAATTGTATTAACGTATCCACCTGCTGAGTGGAAAGGATTTGCAATTTAAACCCCAGAATGCCAGTGATTTCATTGAGCAGTGAAGCTAAGGCGTGTCATAACAAGACTGAAACAAATCTGAGGAGGGGATTTTCTGCTCACCTCATCCAGCACTGCCTATATGAGTTGTAGTCATGCTGTTGACTTGAGCAAAGATGTAACCTGAAAGAATTTGTGGAGGCTAGCAAATTGAGCAGATTACCTAAACTGGGCTATTAAAAACACTAAAAAGAGAGTTGATGATGAAGTCCTGAGACAAAAGGAAATACATATTTCAGCATGAGATTCTTAACAGGAAATCATTATCCCAGAACATTTAACAGTCCCGAAATTAGGACGCAATTTTAGAGCATCTGACACCTGGACAGAAGCCCTAGCTTCTAAGCAAAGCAAAGAGTAAACTTAAAGATGTATCACACCTCCCAGGAGAGTGCCCTAAATAAAGAAAAGTGAATAAACCTTCTCTTACATTCCTGTGAGGCTTAGTCTGGTAGACAGCCTGAGAATGCTTACACATAGGCATGAGCATACCTTCTTTGAGACTGGAATGCATCCTCTGGGGTAAACTTAGTTCCCAGGAGCTTTGGTGTGTACAGAAGCAGTTAAGAACTGAGCAAAGGGTTGGAGTAACTCAGCGATGAGTTATTACGTAGCTACTTGAAGTGGTAGTTGGGCATCTAAGTTGCCTTTGTGGCTTCAGCCTCTCGTGCTTTATGGCATGAGTGTCCGACCATCAGACAAAGCCACGCACTTCATTTCCTTGTGAATGCTTTTAAATCATGATCTTTTCCAAGTCTTTCCATGGAAATACTGAAGTCACCATTTCATAAGGAGCTGAGGAAGGTGAGAGGATGCTGGTTTACATGTTTCATTTGAAAGGACAGAGAGAACTAGAAACACAGGAGATGCTCAGAAAGTGTACAATACCCACAAATATGCTGCATTTTAAGAGAAACCAAAAAGTTTTAATAGAAAACTAGTGGATAAAGAGAGGAACTTCAGATGTAGTGTTGGCTTTTACTGAGTCTTACAGAATTTCACTTGAAAAAAGTAACAAAAACTGGCTTATCTTTGGGAAAAGTGTCACATGGATTGCAAAACCACTGATGTACAATAAAGCCATGTTGCTGGTGTGTTTTTTTTTTCCCCCAGAGCAAGTTTAGCATCAGCAGGTTTTATTTCTTCTTTCTCCTCAACCAACATCTTTATTAATGGCCTACAACGCTAGGCTACGATGTGTTAATGGTATTTGCAAATAATATAATTCAAAGAGGAGCTGAAAGCACTATTCAGACCAAAGAAATAACGTAAAAAGATATAAAGAATTTAGAAACCTGAGCTGAAAATAATTAAGTCTTGAGTTTCTTTGGAAGAGGAGAGTAATAGGCTAAAGATAAATAATTTAAATGCAAATGTCCAGTAGATGGGAGGGAATGTAGGAAGTGAGAGGTGTTTCTAGGTGAGAAAGTGGGGGCAACTAGGACTGCTGCCAACAGAAATTTTTGCAAGTCATTAGTGAATATGCTAATGGAAGGCCATCTAGTCACAGAGTAACCTGTTAAGTTCTGGGCAGCTTATTAATAAAAGATGACTTAGGAGTTGCATTCAGAGACAAGGAACAAAAATGTCCAGAGGACAGAAGGAGTGGCGCATAAAGAAAAAAACCTCAGAAAGCTTGTTCGTATGGTGCTTACTGCACTAACATGGTCCAGCTGTCTCCCAAACCAGCTGTGTAGGGAGGTTTGGACAAGAACCTATAAACAGAACAGTAAACAGCCTGTGTGATATGTTCTGGTGTATGAGGGACAAAGGAGATATGGGCAGGGCTATCTCTGATGTCCCCTGTACACTGTCCCCAACCAATAACACATCTGGCGTGGCATCATATTTCTGCCATTGGCCAAATCCATACATTTCAGAGGAAAGCGAAGAAAATCTTGTGGCTTGAAGAATGTCAAGAGAGCAGCAAGAGAGGGGCTGCTCCACGAAAGAAGGCAATCCAGGAGCCAGGGGTGGCAGCTTTACTACTAGGGGCAGTGTCCTCACCAGCAGGAGTCAGTGCCACAGTTGGCAAAGAAGGCAAGTGGACTGGCTCCAGTGACAATCACCATGTCCTACAGACAGTCCAGTGCAGAAGTGCAAAGTGATGAGTCAGGTCTGAGGTCAGTCCAGGAAGTCCAGCTGACAAGTGACTACTGAACTACAGAGATGGGTACAGGCATGCCTGTGACATAGCTCAGGCAAGGACTGGGGGCCAAAGCTCCTGGGCCCATTGATGGAGGCCCCAGGAGAGGATGGTCAGGGCAGGTAAGACCTATGGGTGCCCTCAGGGCTCTTACAGAAAACTACAGAAAAAGTTATAGAGGAAATCCCTTCTCAACCATAGTGGTACTTAGTGATGAACTTAGTAATGGTTAGTTATGGCAGTTACTTTGTCATTTTAATGTTAGATGTTTACAGTGAAGGCACTTCTGAGCTAGTCACCTCAAGTCTTTTTCTGTAGTGGCTAAGTTTATATGCACTTCAAAGGAGCCAAATAGCTCATTGTAATAGTTGAGTGGGTCAGAAGCATTATACTCTACAAGTGCCTGTTTCTCTCCATTGACTGTAAGAAGCTGGTGGCAGCTGTCTCAGATGAAGATGTCTAAAGGGATATGAATTGAATCCCATGCATGAGACTCAGCTGGGAGTTTTTATAACATCCATGTTCTGGTATCTTGGTTGTGATTTTTGTAATGCTGGGTCCTAATAAAACCATTATCCTAGGTCCAGTTATGTGAGTGCAGATGTCTGGCAAGTTGGAACTGGGGAGTCTTAGGAATGTGCTGAGGGATTCTTTAATCAAATGATGTTTCATGGAAGCATGGGATCATATAATGATGGGCATCATGATAAATAATATACGTTCATTTTTATGATCATATAATGATCATAAAAATATGCACTGAGAAATATGGGTGACTGCAATTATAACCATTGCATAATCAAATATGCATTTACTTTAAATAATGTTTTAATGACTATAATAATTTTAATCATTCAGCTTTATGTGGGGGGAATAAATAATAGTAATTGACAGACTGCATTTTGCTAGGTTCTCGAAAGCTATAACAATTGTTTGTTTTAAACAGCCACAGCCTGTACTAAATGTAATTACATTTATCTTTTAAGTTACATTGAGGAAGAAATACACTTAGCTTGGCTCCTGCCTTTGCAGGGAATAGCATTACTGTAACTATTGTTTAAATTGCTTGCATTTCTGGAAAAGGACTTTTTTGTCAGTGATACATTAAAAAAGGATGAAAAAAGCCCCTCTGAAACTGTGTCAAATCCTTTGTTTTTAAAGAATGTTGATCTGGATTTTCCAAATGAAACAAACAGAACGTTCAAGGAGTACCCATTTTACAGTTGCCTTTGTTTCTTAATAAAAACATTGAAAGCAGGCAGTTTGGTGCTTTTGAGCAGCTGTTTGAGAAATACAGGTTGAAAATTGATCTTGAGTCTTAATCCTAGTGGTTTTGTATCTGAGAATGGTTGCTGAGGTGATGCATTCCAGCTATGATTCTATGATTCATGCCGTGTGGCCCCAGCTATCGGCTGCCTTTTGTACCATACCAATAGGGAATCTTCTCATCTTGCCTCCTTCCGTGCTTTAGACTGATGCATAGCAGAGGTATGATGGTGCCTCTGTCAGTAGAACAGAGAGATCTGAAAAGGGCATGAGTTTGGTAATAATGGAGCATGTGCAGGGGAAAGCGCTTTTTATTGCTTGTGTCTTGAGAAGACAGGGATCTGAGGATGAGTGAACTTCAAAACAAAACAAAACCCCACAATGTAATTTCTCAACAGAGGATATTTTCCTTGCTGCAGTCAGGAAATAAGTTGCAGTTCACTGCAAAGTGCAATGCCAGGTAGGTACTAGGAGATGTTTCACATTGCAGTTAACTGCAAAGTGAGACACCAGCTAGGTACTGGTTGATATTTCACTTTGCAGTGAATGTATTTCCATTAACTACAGGTAGATTAGGTGTAAGGATCAAAGTTACCAAAATTCTTCATCTTGGAGGCTGAAGTGACTGACTAGATGCAATGACACTGCATACTCTTGAGTTTTATTCTGTTTTTCTCTTGGCCACATTTTTACACTCCAGATCCCATGAAAAAACAAAGATAGAGTAGAACCACTGTGGTGGCCTTAGATCTGCTCACTAGCTCCTTTTTGTTGGAGTCCACTGTTGTAGAAATGGTTACAAACAAGATGAAGTGGGTGTCAGGTTCCTGTCTGAGATAATTGCTAATTAATTTGTACACAAACTGAGAGAAAACTTGCTGAAGGAAATGTAAGCATATTTTTTTCACTTGAGGGCTCAGCGTGAAAAAGAATTTCATAAAGTAAAAGCTGGGCTTATTTGATTTTCCACCACCACTACTTCCATAGCCAGCACATTTAAGTACCGTCACATAATATTAGCAACTGTGAGCACAAAATATCCATTTTGGTTTTGTGTTTCGTATCTGTGGAGCAACTCAGTGTAATTTGGAAGGAAGTACATATTTATTCTGAAGAGAGGTGATGACTCATTTGTGGTTAATACCACCTGGAGTTTTTCTTCAGATTACTTATCAGTTGAGTACAGTTGATATCACAGTAAATCTTACAAACTGGACATCAGTACTGGTTTGAAGCTGTAGCACCCAGATGCAGATATGCCAAGACTCATGAGTCCCTTTTTTCTTTCAAGGCCACTGGCAGCTTAATTCTTGCAGGTCAGGTTTCCTTGGAGCCCAGGTTCTTCGTGGTAACGTAATGCCACAGCTTCTGGGGGTGCTTAAGAGATATCATTCAAGCAGCTGAAACTGTAAGACTGACAGTTACCCGAGTCTGAAGCCCAAGGGCCGACCCTTACCTGGATATTTCCCCTACCTCTTTTGCCACTGTGGCCTGCCTGTTAGAGATAAAACTGACTTACACCCAGCAGGACAGCCCTAAAGCAGGAGAGACCCTGAGGTGCTACTGCAAAGCAGTCAAGAATGTGGTGACAAGAGCCCTACTCTGGGGTGCGGAGTCAAACCTTGTGCTGAATTGGGCAGTGTGGAAACAGGAACAAAATTGTCATTGGCCAAGTAAGTGTTTTAGCCTCTGGGCTAGTGGCTAGCCAGGTGACCCTCAGCTTCCGCAAGCTGGAAACAGGCCCAAGAAGCTGGGGTGGTAAGTCAATGAAATGATGGAAGCAGCCAGCATTGTGTGACTGCTTCTATGGGCGATTGCCTCTAAAACCCCTGTTATTGGGTGGGGGAGGACTGATGATGAGATCACTGGGTGGGGATCAGCGTCTGTCTACAAGAGATGAAGCTGGGCACTTCTCCAGTCACCTCACTGGCCCCTGAGCATTTTTACTTAAGCATCTGTCTCCTGTACTGTGTTGTATACGGAGCTCTGGCATATGCTTTTGGGCTGTGACTGCCACTGGGCAGCAGAACCCATAAAAAAAACCCCTCCTCTGGAGACTTTGGGCTATTGTGAGATTACTCAGCTCTCTGCAATCACAGTTTTACCCTCTGTTCTGTGAACAATGTTTGCTGTTTTGCTGTGATGTGAAAATGCAGAACTGTTTTAATAATACTGAATTTTTATTCCATGTTTCCATGGGTACTTTCAGAAAGAAGTAAGTACAACGTCGGTGATGTTGTGTTTGTCTGTGTGCATCTGGCATGCTTGATCATACTGTTAACAACACTTTCCTCACTTGAACTGTGTAATTGTTTGCCAGCTGGGGAAATGATCAAATTGAGCATTTCTCACTAGCCTGATATGACACATTCTTTATAAGAACCGCATCAACAACACGCGTGTCATGCGAAGAAAGGGCAGAATGCTGTAGGCAAAGCCTTAATGTTGGAACACTTGGAATATCTATGCTATCTTGCACAGAATTTGGTACAGTCATTTGCTGTAACTGTGGGAGGCTTTCCTAACAGTCAGAGGTAGAAATTAAATGAGATGACTGTTGGTGCCGCTTCTCCTGTCCCACACTATTAAATGGCTGTGGTTTTACTTAATCTTTGATTATTACTATTTTTTTTTTTTTTGCAAAGAAGAGAGGGTGAAATGCAGGCTACAAAGCAGTGCTCAGTAACAAGCACCAGTATAACTGAGCACAGTTTATTCACCGTTCCACATTGCAATCTAGATCAAAGATCTCCAGCTGCGGGGTTACATAGTTCCCCTTGAAGCATTACACAGCAGGTAGTCACTGCGGATCAACCGATAAGGCTGTGCCTCGGTGGGTCATGGGCTGGTTATGTGCTTGATGTCTCAGTGGGAGATCCTGCCCACAGGTGGGGAGTGTGGCGTGACTGAAGTCCTGATGGCTGGAGGATGAAGCTGTATGTGATGAGTGAGGTGTGACAAGACAGGTGTGCAGTAGCTGGAGTAGAGTTGGTACCCAAGGCTGCCACTGCTGTACCCACACAAACGAGGTCTGAGGTCCCCACCTGTACTGTGTTAACTGTAACCTGCGCTCTGATGTATCAGAGAACTGACCAGAATTATTGCCGCTTAAATGTACTTGTCAGTTCCCTGGGCTCCCTTTGCTGGCTTCTGATCTTGGGAAATCCAAGTATCTGGAAAACAGACTGTGGAAGTGAAGTGTAGTAGGGGGACAATGAGGCTGGAGGCTCTTCTGAAGAGGTGCACTTAGAGTTAAGATAAACCTGGAGATCTGATAGACATCACAGCTGACTGAAAATGCGGTTTGTGGGCACTTCTTTCTCTCAGTCGCTGTGGTGATTCCTGTCCTTCACTGTTTACTTGTTCTGGCCACTTATAAAACGGTCACTTGCATGGCAGCTTGTTCTGTGAAAACCAGTCTACTCTCAGAAAGCAGCAAGAAGGGGATAAAACCTCAGAAAAAACTGCCAGGATATTGGTTGGTGCAGTGAAAATTATTTATGTTCTGACTGGAAGAGTGAAAATTTGTAGAATTAAATGTAATTTAAGAATAAATTGAAGCATTCTGAATAAATGAAGTTGTCTTAACTTTTTCTTTGGTCAAAACAGTAATTTTCTTTATTATAAAGGAGAAATTCCTTTTAGTCGTGCTCTGAATACCTGTTATTCTCCATGTTGTTAATCATGGTTGCAGGCACGCAGCACCAGGAAACTACAGAATGAATGTACAGGATCCAAGCAAAAAGAAATGGAACATACCGCTTATGTGGTGGAATATTTTTTCTCATCAGTTCTTAGACTCTAAACTTAAGCCCATTCCTGTAGAGGAAGGCGTTCTGAAATACCAAAACTGAGCATGAGCTTAAAGTAGTTTTCTGGAAATGGGCTGCATTTGAGGAAAGTGTTTGTTACATGCATCAACTGGGTTGGAGGGTTAAAAATACAATATTTGTTTTAGATCCTTCTGACTGCATATTGCTTTTAACAGTGACAGCTACAGTGACCTCAGCGATGACAACTCTCCAGAGAAAGAATTCCCTAATTCAGAAATGAGCTGAAATGATCATATGAGATCACAGAAATGGATGATGCTATTGAGGTAAACAGAATCGTTTTGATACTGCTTTATGACATTTATTTCTTCTAGACTTGAAACAGGAGACAAAGTTATCTTGATTCTCCCTTTTGTTTCAAATCCCATCCGAGAGCTTATGTTTTCTTCCTTGCCTGCAGCACTTAATTGTTTTCCTCTTCTGCTGCTTAACTCTACAATTGTTGTATTAAAGTCTGCTAAGTGTTTTGGGTACAGCTTATATGTAGGATGCTGAACAAAATCAAGTTGTGTTAGTGTTTGAAGATACAACGAAAATACATTTTTAGATTATGTTTTCTTTTTTTGTTACTTCGGTTTGCAAGTTTCGATCATTTCAAGTACACCATGTTGACATGACTTTTTGTTTTGCATTAATATTCACCTGTAATTGCATTTGATGCATTAACACNTTTGTTACTTCGGTTTGCAAGTTTCGATCATTTCAAGTACACCACGTTGACGTGACTTTTTGTTTTGCATTAATATTCACTTGTAATTGCATTTGATGCATTGATATAACAAAGACATCCCAAGATAAATACTTGGATTTAATCTGCAGAGTGATAAGAGATACAAACAAGTTTTATAAAATCGTAGCTTTGTTTGCCATAGGCTTTGCCAAAGTGATGTTGGATTGGTTGTTTTTTCACCTGTAAACATGGTAGCCATAGATTTCCTTTCAGTTCAGAGGGTATATTTCCTGTGAGACACCTGATCTCTGCAGGATCTGGGTTTGAATCTTAGTCCTACTGCGTTTTTCCCTACACAGATTCAACAGAGTTGTGGCTGGTATGGTACTCTGATACATGTATACGTTCCTGCTTTTCAGGATTTCTAAGGAATTCTGTAAGCAGAACGCAACTTTCCCCTCTGATTTTGTTCCTCTCACATGGTGTAGTCACTAAGCAGCTGCGCCAAACAGACGATTAAGGCTGCATATGAATGATGCATTTCTGCCTGATGGTCTCCTGATTAAAGTACTGGCATGAGATGCTAGAAGTTAGAGTTTAGTCCCTAGCTGCAGCATGGGTTTCTTCTGTGATTTTTAATTTATTTCTTTTTCCCTCTCATGTACCACATGTTAAAGATAATAATCATAGAATCATAGAATCGTTAAGGTTGGAAGGGACCTTTAAGATCATCAAGTCCAACCATTAACCTAACCTGACAAAACCACTTCTAAACCATATCCCCAAGTACCACATCCCCAGATCATGAGAGTGGAAAACAGAATATTATAAGATTTCATGATCTGGTGCATGCAGATACAGTACCGATGCATGTCCTTTTCACTCTTGCCTGGATCCTTCCCACCTCCAAACATCATGGCTCTGTTTCTTGAGACCAACACAGAGTACAGGACAGCCCCTTTAGCTTTGACCTTGCTTTCCTCAATGGAATTTATGAATGGTAATTCTTCATTTACCATTGCAGATATGACTTTTTCAGTGCGTGGATGAATGTACTTTTGTCATGCTTTTAAGTAGTTATCAGTAGTCAATCTGATTTTGTTTGAACATGTCACTGGTGGATACGAATTGTATTCAACAGAATTACTCTAGAAAGGATTAAATAACTAATTTCAGATATAAAAGAAGGATAGAAGCATTGGCTTATTTATTTTTATCTCAGGGTTAATTCTACCCGTTAATCAGAGCTGGATACACATGTAGACTATATTTAGCTTTGTGGTTTTGCTTTCTGCTGTTTGACCTAGATGATTTGCACCTACTTGTAGTATTTACCGTAAGACTACTTTGAAATCAGTCAACAGATTTGAGAGAAACTGACATAAGCATGAAATAAACTGAGTTACGGAAAAAATATTTTTAACCATTTTTTTTCCCCATTTATTCTTCCTCTTTTTATGTTACAGAAAGTTGGGAACAGGACAATATTGAATAGAAGAAAGCAGAAGAGTAAGCTGCTTACATCCTCGTAGCATCTCCTCCTATACTGTTTTCAATAATTCTCTTTACAGATGACAATTTTACTGTTCTGTATAAATGCCGTTTCTCTTTTAAAATGACAAAATGGTTCTGCAACTTAGCTGTTAATCATTATTGATATTTTCCTATATTTCAGAATGATCTCAGGTGAATATGTATTAATTCACTAGTTCACAACTATTCTTGATTTGAAGGAAGATTTGGTTGTTTTCAGTTTGCTTTAGAACAGGAAGATAAAATGCATTAGTTCTTGTGAATGAGAGGGAATGCACTAAAAAATTTAAGGGAAAGTTGTCTTACCCATGAGCAGTAGAGAACTGTTTCAGGTTTGTTTCCCTATTAAGCTTGTTGTATATATATATTTTTTTACTTTTTTGCTGTTCAATATGTACAAATGAGAAATTGTTGCTGTATTTCAGCTCTTTGTGATTTTAATAATTGATGTTGGATACACGTCTTTTCACTTTGCTTTTATAAGTGATTTCACTTTACAAAAGTTCAAATGTATTCGCTCTATTTCTCCTGAAAGTCTGATAATAATGAACGTAATTCTGACCTACAAAATTACAGAAGNTGCTTTTATAAGTGATTTCACTTTACAAAAGTTCAAATGTATTCACTCTATCTCTCCTGAAAGTCTGATAATAATGAACATAATTCTGACCTACAAAATTACAGAAGTGATATTAGAAGGTGGTTTTGTATTTGTATTTTGTAAGAGAGAAAGTAAATACACTCATATGTTAAAATGTAATTTGAACACTTGTATGAAAGTTGTAGAAGAAGCAGTCATAAACCTGGAGCACTATCTGGGCTCCAGCCATCCAACACTCAGTTAATTTCAATAAATGAATATAAAGGTGAATTAAGGTTCACCCACGTTTTCCCTCATCCAGTGACCACTCCATGGTCGTGGCACTCATTCCGCAATAGAATAGAATGATGTATTTTAATTTAGAAATCACAAGTTATTCCACTGCATGACAATAGCAGGCAGCCCGGCAAAGCCAGGACTGCAACCTGAACTGCAGAGACAGGAAGAGGAGGCGAGAGGTGCTGTACCGTGTTTAAGGCTGGATCCCATTAGCAATGTGGCATCATCAGACCTGTCACAGAAGCTGGACCTGAGCTATGTAACTGATGGGCTCCGGCTGCCTGAGGCACCCTTTCCTATAAAGAAAACTTCTGAATTTTGAGCTTTGTGTTGCATTTTGGTTTTGGGCAAAGTGGCTTCTTTAATTCATCAAAAGTTAAATATCTGTACAAAAATAGAAAGCACCATGTCTCGTATTACAGCTTTGTGAAACAGCAAGTTTGAGAGCTTTACATTGCTTTAGAAAGCCTCAGGTTACACAGCCCATTTATCTCTTTGCTAAAAGAAGCTTTAATGCCAATGAAATATAAAATGTATTCCTAGGGCAGTGTTTTTCTAGAGTGGTCTGCAAATGCGTGCCTTAGAAATAGCAGGTATTGGCAGAATTGGTGTCACTGTATGTCTTCCCCAATGAGAGACACTGGCCACTGGTTTGTGAAAGGTGAAGCATTTCCTAAGATTGTCTGTAAT
The DNA here is from genome assembly GCA_003993805.1 of Himantopus leucocephalus. Classification (NCBI taxonomy): domain Eukaryota; kingdom Metazoa; phylum Chordata; class Aves; order Charadriiformes; family Recurvirostridae; genus Himantopus; species Himantopus leucocephalus. The sequence continues at coordinate 145,770,701 of RSEF01000001.1, read as the reverse complement.
GTGCAAATGTATTTTCAAATATATTAAATTGTGTTACGCAAAAGTGTTTAGATACTGTATTAGAGAATCATAGTGTCAATTGTGAACTGTGGTGTCAAGGAGGGAATTTTTCATTTAGTCATGTCCGAGTTGCATTAGCTGTGATTTATCAGAAAAAATGAGGGGACAAAAAGACATACAACCTGGAGTGAAGCTGGAAACGGTACCTTAATCTCCCAGCACCCTTATCAATCCTCTTCCTGCTAACTGTGCTACACAAAGCAGTATCCTGGAGATGAACACATCACTGTCACAAGAGATCCATCTCCTGGTTGACCTGACAGAAGCAGCAGCATGTCATTTCCAAAATGGAAGAAGGCAAATGAACCTTTTCCAGCCAAATCCTGGGCTTCATTAGTAGCGTTGCCAGCAGGTCGAGGAAGGTGATCCTTCCCTCTATTCAGTTCTGGTGAGGCCACACCTGGAATGTTGTGTCCAGTTCTGGACTGCCCAGTACAATAGAGACATGGGCATACTGGAGGAAGTCCAGCAAAGGGCCACTAAGGTGATTAAAGGACTGGAGCATCCCTCCTGTGAGGAAAGGCTGAGAGTGTACTGGTTTTGGCTGGGACAGAGTTGATTTTCTTCATAGTAGCTTGTCTGCGGCTGGCTGTTTTGGATTTGTGCTGAAAACAGTGCTGGTAACAGAGGGGTGTTTTAGCTGTTGCTGAGCAGTGCTTACACAGCCTCAAGGCCTTTTCTGCTCCTCACCCCACCCCAGCAGTGAGCAGGCTGGGGGTGCACAAGGAATTGGAAGGGGACGCAGCTGGGACAGCTGACCCCAACTGACTAAAGGGATATCCTCTGCCATGTGACATCGTGCTCAGCAATAAAAGTTGGGGGAAGAAGGAGGAAGGGGGGATGTTTGGAGATAGGGCATTTGTCTTCCCAAGTTACTGTTACACATGAAGCCCTGCTTTCCTGGGGATGGCTGAAACACCTGCCTGCCAGAGCTGGGACTGTTCAGCCTGGAGAAGAGAAGGCTGGAGGTGGGAGGGGGGAAATCTCATCCATGTGTATAAATACCTGGAGGGAGGGTGCAAAGAGGACAGAGCCGGGCTCTTCTCAGAGTTGCCCAGTGACAGGACAAGAGGCAGTGGACACAAACTGAAACAGGAGGCTTCATCTGAACATCAGGAAACACTTTTCCACAGTGAGGGTGACCGTACACTGGCATAGGTTGCCCAGGGAAGTTGTAGAGTCTCCATTCTTGGAGATACTCAAAAGCTGCCAGGTTAGTGGTCCTGGGCAACTGGCTGTAGGTGGCCCTGCTTGAGCGGCAGGGGTGGACCAGATGACTTACAGAGGTCCCTTCCGACCTCAACCATTCTGTGAAATGAAGCATGATTATCAAAAGCAACCTATAGCTAGGCTTCTCTCACTAAAGAGAGAGGAGCATGTGAAAAAGCCAAACCTTACACACACAGTCCAAAGTCTGAAGAAATAATTCCTAAGCATGGATGGAGGGTAAGGTTTGAAGGTTGACTCTTACCCTTCTGAAGCAAAATGTTTGTGAAGCATGCTTTTGCATTATTTCAGACCTCTCATCCTTTTCGAGTAAGGACCTTCAGTGGAAATGTATTCATTTCCATGTTTATGTTTACACCAAATACAGCAATTTAGCAGAGAGCAGTATTTACTTAGTGCTGTGGCAGGACAAGAAAGACAGCCTGCTAATACAGAAATACACACCAAATTTTAACAAAGCGAGATGGTGTATATGTTTTTCATTTGTATGTGAATAATGGAATTTGGATTCTTGTAAGGGATAACAATGAAATAAAGCAGTTTGCTTTGGTGTTTTCGTTCTAAAATGGGGCATGTAATGAAAGACATAGAAAGAAAGATATTTACTCTGAGATCATTGATCTGTATCATGTTGCGTGATCGTGTCTCGATAGACTTGGATCCATTCTTCCTTCTTGGGAAGTATGAACTGTTGAGCAGGTAACCTAATGTACTAAACTGTCTAGGTCAGTACCACTGGTTAAAACTCCTCTTTAGCATATACTTGGAGCACGTCAAGGTCTGAAATCTGTATTTTCCATGCTATGTTGGCTCAGTTGCTTAGGTTCAAGGGCTGTATCTGTAACAATAAATTAGGGCAGGGACGGGAGTCTCTTTTGAGCCTAACTGTAGTGGCTGAGATTGCTTGCCTACAGCTAAACTTTCATAGACGTACTGGAGTGAGTCCAGTGAAGGACGATGGAGATGGAGCATTCATCATATGATGGGAGGCTCAGAGAGCTGGCGTTGCTTAGTCTAGAGAAGAGGTGGCCCAAGGGGGATCTTATCAATGTTTATAAATACCTGATGCAAGGGGAATAAAGAAGACAGAGCCAGACTCTTCTCAGTGGTTCCCAGTGACAGAAGAAGAGGCAATGGGCAGGAGCTGAAACACAGGAAATTCTACTTAAAGGTAAGAGAGAACTTTTTTATGGTGCAGGTGGCTCAACACTGGAGCACATTGCCCAGAGAGGTGATGGAGTCTTCATCATTGGAGATGGTCAAAACCCAGCTGGACACAGCCCTGGACAACTTGCTGTAGCTGCCCCTGCTCTGAGCCAGGGGTTGGACTGGACAGTCTCCAGAGGTCCCTGCAAACCTCAACTATTCTGTGATTCTATGAAACTCACCTCCTAAGAAGGGGGCCTGATTCAGGCTGCCTGCTGGGAAAGGTCCTTAGTGCATGGTACCTCCCAGAAAGGTGCCTAGGGGAGAGTGCTAGATCCCCTGGGACAAAGCTGTGCTGTATTTTGCCAGAGTGGATGATCACATAGCTGTTCCTGGGCATGTTCTGTGAGCCTGTACACTTTACTAGCCTAGAGATAGCTAAGCCGCTCCATCTGGGAAAACCTGACCCGAAGACCTGTTGGGTGTGGTGGTTGGGGGCTGAAGATCTGTTGGGTATCAGGAAGATGTGTTGGGCGTGTTGGAGAATGACACTTAAAGTCTATGCCTACCTCGTCCAGAAAGTGATCCTGCGCTGATACGCCAGCTGCGCTCAGGTGTTCCCTCACAGAAAGTTTGGTGGCTTGGTTGAGTTGGACCAGAGGCTGTGCTTGTTTATTAACGAGGGCAGTGGCATCCAAGTTCGGATGTGACTGTGGGGTGGGTATTGCACTTAAGTGATACTGTGGACAGAGCTGTATCTTACCGAATATCTCCAGTCAAGAATTGCATCTCGGCAGCATAGGTTCCTGTTTCACTGTGATCTTTACACGTGAAGTCCTTTAGCGTCTGCTTGACATAGTTTAACGTGTGCTACCTTGAAGCTGAGGTTTCTTTCCTGGTTTATTTAGCAGCTTGGAGAGATAACCTTCATGTGCTAAAGTAATGCCTGCAGATGTTAAATCTAATGGAGAGGCATATATCTAAGTTTTCCTGGGACACTGAGGAGGATTTGCTTGGCCAACCAGACTATTCCTCCTTGGGGAGTACTTGTGGCAGGGTGGCCTGGATCCTGCGCTGGCTTGCTGTTTTTCTGAAGCCACTGAAGTGGTGCCATATTCATATCACACAAAGTGTGACTTTGTCAATTGCAGGGTGGTACCCAAGAGGGCTTACTGTCACCCGGTGTTCATGGGACTTGGGCACGATTCTCCTAAATTCCTCTGCAGGTGTCTAAGCCCCTGCTTGCCAGGGAGACACTGGAGGTTTTCAGCAACAGCTTGAAAGTAAAGGCTGAGTTCTCTGCGAGAACCTGTGTAAGCAGGAATTGCAGCCCCAAGCAAAAGGAAGTTTTCAGTAAAGAAAAGGCAGGTTGGCAGTGACCGCCAGGGCAGGGGCTTGCTGCCCAAAAGGGTGTGGAGAAGGTTAAGGGAGGATCAAGTGTAAGAGCAACAAGTGACTTGCCAACCTGAGCTAACCTCCTCACGGGACCAATGTTGCGGTTACCATAGCAACGCAAATGAAAGGTTCTGCCCAAACTCGGTGTGTGTCTTGATGACAGTAAGGATTGTAATTACAGCATATAGGACTTCTGAGTCAGCCTGGCTACAGCTGGCAGTGATGCCAGATCAGCCCAGGAATAGCGTGGTGAGCAGGACTCGGGAAGCGATCGTCCCC
>RSEF01000001.1:145751283-145766584 GCA_003993805.1 Himantopus leucocephalus | reverse complement strand
CGTAAGAAAGATGCTCCAGTCCCCTCATCATCTCTGTAGCCCTATGTCACTATGAAAGCATTCACTGTGGATTCCGTTAGAGAATGAGAGCAAAACTGCATTAAATCCAGGGCTAAATTTGCACCAGTTAGAAGCTGGAGACAGCAGGAACCCACAGCATTTCCCACTCACACCCGTGGTTCGGCTGCTGCCCCCCAGGACAGACCCTGCACGCGCTGCTGCCCCCAGAGAGTGACGGGTTTAGGGGCTGCATCATGTTACCCAAACCAGTATCTGAATGTCCACTAAAGTCTTACAGCTTTTTTAATGAAGGACAGATAAGAGCTTCCCCCCCCCCCCCCCCCCCCCCNCCCCAACTTTGCCATACCTTCTATTAAATTATACGCAGGTAGTGAGTTTATTTGTCAAATGTACTTTGTGCTGACTCAGCATTCCACTTACCTGTCAGGCATTACATTTCAAATCAGTGCAGAGCCTTTTTTTGTTTCCCCTGGTGAATAAATTACAAGTGCTAATTTCTGTTCTGCAGAAGAGAAGATTAAGGCAGCATAACAGACAGGCATGCCAAAATATTTATTGAACATGTTGCAAAAGCTAAACAGAAAGTCTGTGTATTTCCAGTTGAACACAGAGCAGGACTCCGCTGCTGAATTTAAGATCAACTCCTTTATTCACCCGTAATCCAATTTAGTGGAAGTATATTTTATCCAACAACTGTATTCTGCAATCCACTGCTGAATAAGCTCTGAAAATTATATTTTCTGTAGTTTCTGTGTATAATTGCACATATGTTTCTTACTACATCACAGTAATGACCCAAATTCCACATGAAGGACCTAAACCAAATGGTGTCCCTGAACTGATACCTCACCTACTCCACAGCTGCTCTACAAGGTTATCATTCATTTCCTTTCCTAATTTCATCCAGGCTCTTGTAAAATGAGCAGGGAAAATAACCAACTAAAAGCCATTATAAAAATATTTGAGCTAGAACACCTGCAGTAATACCTATTTCACTACTGAAGTTAGAAAAACGTGTATTTCCATTTCAATGCCCAGAGATCCTGTGAGATGTCCTGTTTTTTTCCCGGTGAATGCAGGAACCGAGTTGAGTGGGTACGGCTGGAATGGGTTAATCACATGTCAGCGGTTAGTTGCAAAGTTTTTGTAAGCTCTTGTGAAAGTAAAAAGACAAAAATTAAAAAAATGCTTTTAACAAACCAATGTTCTTTAAAAATAGTAAGCTTCTAAGTCATTCTAAGTGCATGCATGCAAATAATTTTTTTTAATGCATCTGCAGAGAATCAAAATGACGATAAAAGAGGTATTTTTTAGATGAAGTCCCAACGCTGGTCATCCGTGGGCCACCGCGGCGCGGGGGAGCCGTTCCCCACCACCCTCTTTTCAGCCCTCGTGGCCGCAGCCCCGCTCCCGGTGTGCATCGCCTGCGGCGCAGCGCGGCCCCTCCCCAAGAATACCGTCCTGCAGCACAGCACGGGACGGCCAGCAGCGCACACCGGCCTTGGGCCTGTGCGGCACGTACGAGGGGGGGGTCACACCGTCGGGGGGTCACTTCGTTCCCACCCCGTGGGGAGAGGGCAAACGAGCTGGCGAGGACGGGCACACACCACCGCTGCGCCATGGGATGTGCGGCTCCACTGGTTGGAGCGGCACGGGAAAGTCTTAAACAAATGAACTTATTGAATCTACGAGCAGCAAGTATTAGAAAAACCCTTATTTCCCTTTGATATCAAGTAACAAAAATCGTGCAGTTTTAAGGTGAATTGCTCAGGTAAGTCAAATTGGATAATAAATAAACTTCAGGAAATAATGATCTGTTTGCAGACAGCTTCTAAAGTTATGTGAATAAATCACTGAGCACGTTTTCAACCTTATAATTTGTAAGATCCAGGTTATAGCATCAACGTTACAAACAAACGAAGCTTTAATATGCATCCTGTAGTCAGAAGCCGACAATTTAATGACATACCAAGGAAAAGTGCTCCTTTCAGCCCTTCTCTGGATGCTGTACGCGGCCCTTTTCCCGTGAAGTTGGCACTGTCTCCGCTGTCTGCGGTTGGGGGTCAACTCTCACCCGTTCTCACCGCAGTGTTTTCAGCACATCCTGCTCTCGCACTTCACCCCCCATACCTTTTGTAAACTTTTTTGTTGTTGTTCAAAAAATTCACTTAATTAAACAAGAATTACCTTGGGATTAACATCCTGAAATAGCAACACTAAATACATTTATTTCACTGTACGATTTAGACATTCCCTTTCAAAACTGCCTGTGGTGCCCCGGTGGTGTCCTCCCCTGGCACAGCTGGTGACAAAACCACAGAAGTTGAAATTCCCTTTGCCCTTTATTTCGCTTTTACCCGCAGTGAGCAAACAGCTTCTCAGCAGTGACTGAAATGTTCACGTCCTCTTTCCAAGAGGTCTCTGCAATCTCCTCCAAGCATTGCTGTGAACCTGCTTCCCTGGTGGCCCTTTCCACGTGGTCTCCTGCGCTCTCGCATCCCATCAACCACCCAGCTCCCCACTGCTTTGGGCAGCAGACTGCAGCTCCTAAAGCTGCAGCTGCACAGACTCATAGGGCCAAAGCAAAACTGGGATAGAAAGAAGGAAAAAACAGTCTTCCAGATGCTGCTTAAATCTCATGGGCGTCCATGAGATCTCCAGAGGTTTGTTCAGCCGTGTGCCTGCGCTCGCTGAAGCCACTGTGCCCTCCCCAAAAAGCCCTTGCTTTACAATGACCCAGCTTCTTTTTGGAATCATAGAATCACAGAATGGTTTGGGTTGGAAGGGACCTTTAAAGCCCATTCGGTTCCACACCTCCCACCAGCCCAGGTTGCTCCAAGCCCCGTCCAACCTGGCCTTGAACACCTCCAGGGATGGGGCAGCCACAGCTTCTCGGGGCAACCTGCCCCAGGGGCTCACCGCCCGCACAGGAAAGAATTTCTTCCTCAGATCTCATCTAAATCTCCCCTCTTTTAATTTAAAGCCATTACCCCTTGTCCTATCTCAACAGGCCCTGCTAAAATGTTTGTTCCCATCTTTCTTTTAAGTCCCCTTTAAGTACTTCTTCTGGAAGTAAAAATACACCACATGGTGACCCAGCTGAGGTCAGGCTGCTCATTTTTCTCCCGCGGTTTCCCAGCTGGTGTGGGAGGAAGGCCCAGATGTTCCCACCGTGTGATGGACGGCACCTTCAGCCGCCGTCGGTGGGCTGGGAGATGGGTCTGCTGGAACGACATCTGTGGGGGGGTTAGCTGGTAAATCTGTGCATCTTCAGCTCTGTGTAATTAGTCCCCGCAGTTAGTTGTGCGGGAAAATGACATTTCCTCTAATCGGTGTCAAAGCTGGTTTAAAAGTAGCACTCGCCCCAGGTAGGCTGCTCGTGCCCACCGCGGCGCAGGGTGGTGGGGCACACAAGGGTCGGGTCAAGCACCTCCTCAGACACGGGTGCTTGTCCCTGTGCCAACTACCAGCACCTCTCACACCATGGCACTCAAAAAGCCATCGGCCACAAGGTTGTCTTACTGCTACTTTATACAGGAGCATTAAGATAAGAGTAATTTTGCATATATACATAATTATGAAGTAAGATTTTTGTCGCAGTTAGAAGACCAGCTAATGCCTTTCATATCTCTGGGCTGATGCTCAGTTCAAGCTTTAATTCACCCGACAAAGGGATGTGCTCGGAACTTAACGAGTAATTCTACAGAGTTATGTACCTGTAGACTTGCATACATAACTCATGTATGCATATGTATATAGTCTTATATGTAACTGCATACATAAATAAAATTCCAAGTCTGCTTATTTTAACTATTTCCACAATTTTTCTATTTTGATTCTCAGGTGGAAAAAGTTCCTTTTTATACCCAAGTTTAAAAGTACATGTTTTGCTTTGTCACTTTTGCCAGTGACAAAGTGGATGATGCTTAATAGCCACATTCACAGAGGGCTCAAATCACAAACCATATACTACTTTTTTTCATGAAAAGCAAAGTTGTCATGGTAACAGAGCAGCCTGATATTTAATTCCACTTAAGTACTCGCAGAAGATAAGAGTGGAGGGGCTCTGCGAGGTCAATGAGTGCTGTCCCTGCTGCCTCCACTCCCTTTCATAACTTTAATGTAATATCTATCAGGTAAACTGAGGTAATTTGATATACATAAAGAAAACCAAAAATTTCCTTCGTTATCCACCCAAGCTTGCTCCTGCTGAGAGGCAAGTCGTTGTTTGTGGAGTCATTCGGCTCGGAGATGTGACTGGCATTACGAGAAGAACCATGACGTTCTTCTGACAAGTACTATCAACATTAATTGGCTTCATTTCTCTTTCAGTGTCTGTATCGTTAATGAGATTTGTGATCTAATTTTTCATATCTTTGTAATATCAGTTGGGAATAATTTTTCTAACAAACATTTATGGACATAATATGCACACATTCATCGAATATGTCCTTTACAATTCAGTGTTCTCCAGAAAGTCTTTCTGTTCTGACAGATGAGTTTAATAAAAAAATCTCGGAGCTGAGCATTCTGAAACATAAGAATTCAATAACAATAAAAACTTGACCTACCCCAAACCAGAGCATTTTTTGCAAAGAGAGAGTAAGCGTCCTCATATTTAGCTCTCATAAACCCATTTCAATCCATTGATGTGAAGTGATGACAAACTCATTATTCCCATTTTACAAATGAGGTTACTAAAATACACAGGAGCAAAGTGAATTGGCAAATTTAGCTGTCAGTTATCTTTTCAGATTTACTTACAGTTCCTTACAGAGGGTGTGGGAGCCCCTTTTCTGAGCCTGACATTCAGTCAACATCAACATCACAGCTCCATCAGGAGTTGGGAGAGAGGGGCAAAGTCTGAGTCTTTTCTGGACAAGATCAAGCCCAAGACCCTCAGATGGAACTGGCTGCTGGTCCTTGCTACTTCAACACAAAGATTGAAGACGTATATAAAATCATTCTGGGGGAAAAGGAAGAACATCTTTGATGTTTCTAAGGCAAAACTGTGTCCATCAAGCAATACAATCCACCCAGACACATGGCGCGAAGAACATGTCGCAACTTCTACAAATCCTATTGAGACATACAGGCAGAAAATTAAACTTTCACAGGAAAACTCATGAAGACCTTTCTTAACACTGGCACTGAGAGATTAAAGTTTTTAACCTAAAATATAAATAACAGTTTATCTAAACTCTAAACAGGCCACAAATCTATTCAGTATATCAGAAGTATTCTCATTCCATCAAAATCCATCAACAACTTAGGTCTTAAATGGAGATAAAAATAGTCTGGTTAAAATAAAACAAAGAGGAGACTGATGGTATGTCCTGTTTCCGCTCCTGTGATACGGCAGTAGGAACAGGGACATGATGCAAGGTCTTGTGCTGCTCTTTAACGCCATAGCACACACCCAGAAGATATCAGAGATGTGCCCACATCAACTGAGCGTGCGTGGGTTTGTTAGACTCTGCAATTAGTTGTGAAGAAAATGGAAGCAGAGAAAGAAGAAAAAGACAATTTCAGACCAAATGTCGTTTAACAGCATGAGCAGCTCGAAATATATAGCAGAATTAATATTTGTGTATTCCAAAACTGATAGCACAAGTTGTGATGGCCAACTCCATCTGAAAAACTGTCTGAACTTCACATCTCATTATGGATCGTTTTTATCTATTTCAAGCTGAGAATGGTTCCCATTGAGAGGAAGGTGTTGGTAATTAACCCTACTATTTTGTATACTAATCCTAAATATCTCCTGTTGTTTTCTTTATACATATATACACGAATATATGTAAAAGGCAAATGGTGTGTCAACCTTTTTAATATACATCCTAAAGTGTACCACTGACAGTCTCTTGAGCGCACGAAGACCACTTCTTGAAGACCTGACGTCCTCACTTGATGTGTGAGGAGCAATGTACATCTTTCCCTACACACCTCACCATTCCCCTCGGCTGCCTCTTCCCCCCCTTCCCGAGCATCCCCCCATCCTGCTTCTGCCAGGGAGCACTAATAAGTCTCTTGCAACATTATTTTGTTTTGCATGCCACAACAGATTTCATGAGAGAGGGTCAAGTTGTCTGCGGCAGGATGCCGGTAACCTGGTAAAGAAGAAAGTTACTGAACAGAAAATTGGTCGCGTTTTACCTCAAACCAGGACAACAACACAATTAGACTGGACAGTGAAAGTTTCCTTTTGATGTGTTTTTTGTGTATGTGTTTGTGGAAATATAATTTTCTTTCTCATTTTATGAATTCCAAAATACTTGATCAATATCGAAATAACACAACTGTTCTACTTGCTAGAGTTTGAAGAAATCAGAAAAGTTTAAAAAGTTTCTTTAGCATCAAATCAAGCCAGATCTAGGCTGGGCAGGTGTAACCTGAACTTTGCTGTGTGCCCACCTGGTGCTGCTGGGGATGTGGTGGGACTCGAGGGAAAGCCCCTCCCTGGGCGAACTGCCCGCGGGCTCCGGCCAGGGTTTGCTGCTCTGAGAAAGCACCTTTGCTGCACCATTTCAGATGGAAATTTTGCTCTTACCGCCTTGTTCTTATGGAGATCTTGGACAATGTCTCTCCTAGAAAAAGACAGAAAGGCAACAAACCCAGTTGCCCGCGGAACATCTGTGTACTTTATTTAAGGCAGAAAGGTGAAGGACAAGGACGCGGCTGGGTGGCCGCAGTTCACGCATCGCTGGCTGGTGTGTTTGTGATTACAGCTGTCCTTCCTTCGAGGGCACGCACGGGGAGAAGCCCTGCCAGCCGAACCACCGTGGCTGCTCGGTCGGCACGCCAGGGACCAGCCGGGATGGGCAGGGTCTGTCCTTGTCCCCCCTTGCTGGCAGCAAGCTCTGCTGTCCCCTTCTGACTCCCCCGGGTGACACTGAGAGCGCTTTGGAGTTAAAAATTTGTGCTTGCACTGGGGTTTTCTGCAATCATAGGTCCCATAGCCTGGAATTCCACTGACACAAATGGCGGCAGTAATCCTATTGATGTTAAGAAGCACCGCGAAGAAGAATGCCATGCATGAAGAGAGCGGAGACGGTGATGTTCGCGTGCTGCGAGAGGAGTCCATAGGAGCGCAGGGTGCAGCTGCAACTGCAGGCACGTACCACACGGTCACCCGAACCCGCAGTACTAGACAAGGAGATTAACGTTCTCTTTTTCAACAATTGGAAACAGGCAGTTCTGACTGTTTCTCTTCCAAAAATATGTTTCCTGACCCACCCCCGCGTGCTCCATCACTGAGCAGGCAGGAGGGAATGGCCCCATGGGGGGCGGATCCTGGAGGACCACTGATCCACGTGAAGCCTGGGGGAGACCTGTATTGTGCATTGATCAACAAACTGTATTTGAAATAGAAGCTGGATTTTAAAACTCAAGTTCAGTCAGAGAACTGAATGAGAAATCAGAGCCGATTGCACAGAATGCGATACTCTTCAGCTGCCAAAAGTAATAGAAATCTAACCAGCCTGTAATGACGTGCTTGTAAAAGAAAAGAAAACGCATAGAATTTCTGCATTTCTTGCATCGCTGCTGTCCATGGACTGTTAATATCAGGTCTGATTAATGGAAACAGCTGGGGCTGGTTGGCAGGTGAAATATCAGCCCAACAGGCACCAGAACATCCTCTCATCTCGGCCCCCTCCTCAGATCCTCTCCCCATGCTCCTGCACCTCGTTAGGATCGTTAGATCAGCGGAAGGGCCTTGGGGCTCCCGAGGTGGGGCTGACGGCGAGGAGCCTCTTGATGGGGAAAGCCTGAGCAGAGGTTTTTTTTGATCTGATATTGACAGTGAACATCAGAGCTTTCCCTCAAAAGACCAAAGAATTGGAATTTATGTTTAAAAGCCTGGCAGGTTCTGTATCCCTTCCTAGAGTGACTGCAGCTCATGGGTATCAGATAGAGATTTCTACGAGAGTTGTTTCTTCTCCATTTCCAGCCAGAGCTTTCCAGACCCATGTCCTGCAACCCAAGAGCACATCAGCCTCCTTCTTCATGGTCACTTTGCTTATTTTTCCTCTGCAGAAGTAGTCACAGCACCGTAAGTTATCGCCAAGCACCCTTAAGCGAGGCGGTCCCCCATAGATGGTGGACTCCTCCGCAGATGGGATGACGAAGAACCTTGACGCAGACTTAATGAAGCACTGAAGAATTTCTTGCAGGCGCTGGGGGAAAACACACTGGAAACCTGAGAGGAGCTTTTGTACTCCTCACTTCTCTGGCTCATGGCAAAGCTCAGCATCTAAGTGCACACATTGCTCAAAGGATATCGTGGTTTGATACAAGACGGTTACCTGCATAAACCTGCTCATGGGAGCGAGAGAATATACTTCGAGGGCTTTATTTTGTTCTTGTTGATCTTTCTTTAAGGCAAAGTGAACCTTACGATTCATGGCCAACATTTCTTCGCTCTCTCTACCCCTCCCAATTTACAGACTGAAATGCAGTATCTCAGTAACATCCCTTGATCCCGCCAGCTTTAGAGGAATTAAAAGCTTCTGTAAATCTTCTTGAACTTTCTCAGTTTTTACCTATAGCTACAATGGTGAAAAGCTCGTGCTTTGTGGCACAGAGCCTGCTTGTAGGTGGACTCTCTACCCTGTCAGTCAGCCGTGCCAGGACACCGCACGGGGCTGTGGGCTTTCGCCCAGCTCTGCCTGCGGTTGTTACTCACCCGAGTTGCACGGTTGTGAGCCTGTCCCGGCCCAACACCCGGCTGAGGTGGAGCCAGGGGAGAGCTGGGGCACCACCGACACGGAGATGGTTGGATAAACCCTGTGGGCTGGAAGGGGAAGGGAGATGGCTCAGAACCCCCACCGCTGCCCTTGGCCATCTCACACGCCTCCAACTGCTCTCAGGTGCTCCGGTGATGTTTTCCGCATAGTCTTGTGCGATTCTGGCAAAGGGTTTCTTTAGTCCAGCGGCGTGCGAGGAGAATACCAATGAGCAGGAGAGTTGTGACGGCTTAAGGGTAAAAATTCCTCATCTAACATGTGGCAGGAATTTTATTTTGCAAAGGGGACTTCAGTGCTGAGACGGTGAAGTGTGGGTGGACGGCCTGAAGGTCCCCCGACTCGCTGGTTCGTTAAAAATATTTTAATTCAGGAGTGGTGCCTGGCCCCTCCTGTGAGCGGTGGGAAACGCTGACTCCGTCTTGCAGCTCTGCCAAGCCGGGCTGTGCATTAAGCCGGGTGTACACGGCTGTCATGTACATCAGCTATAAGATGTTTTTCTTTCAGAGCCATTTACAGTAATCAAAAAGGCTTTCTGGCTCTTAAATTGCTTCTAACGAGATGGATATATTTTCCTATGTGGTAGATTATTCCCCAAATACATTGAGTTTAAAATAATTTCTAATTTTAGGATGCTAAGCTATTGTTAACCTTATAATTGTTTTCTCTAGGAAATCACTTCTAAAATTTACCTACATTTATATCTCTCTGCTATTACATCCTCCGTATGAATCATGCATAATTACTTGGAAAAGGAGATTTGACCTATCTGTTTAGTTTTTATTCTCAATTACCCCTGCAATTATGCCAAATGGAGTCTAACACAACTCCTCTAACCCGCACTTTGCCACTCTGCAAAGAAGTTGGCAGTCTTCCCGCCTGCCAGAGAAAACTTCATGGGAACGCAGTGCCGAGACATTTCAGAGTGCTGAAATACCATTTGTGTATAATATAGCGCTGTGCATTTATGAGTTTGTTAGGAAGTGCTTTAAACTCTTATTGCCCAAATAACAAAGAAAGTACATTTCTGAAGTTTCATGTTGGCTTTTAATAACCCAGATTCGTTGCTGCAGATGAACAACCCAGCGCCTCGCGCTAGCAGTGACAAAGCGGAACTGTCTTAATAATGGCAAATTCTGGCAATGTGCTGTGCAATAACTGCAGCATCACTACATGATCTTATGTGCTTAACCTTCCAGTTGCACAGTAATAAGTTTTTCAATAATAAATGTTTCACTCCTGAACTTTACACAACTGGGTATGTTTTCTAGCTTCTATGGGTCATCTGCATGCTCTGAATTCACTTTTTCAGTATCTTTCATAGCTAGTTATTTGAGGTGACTGACTAATTGCTGACAAGAAAATGATAACTTCATGTCTATTATCAAGAAAATGATGGGCATAGTTTTAAAACTATGGTCATAGTTTAAAGAACGTATTTCAACTATATATTTCAAAGATCTACAGAACATCCCCGTGAATTGTTCCTGCTCTACATTGTTTCAATCCCATCTTCCAATATTAACAAAACTGTCAAGTCTCATTAGTTGTATACTACTTGAAGTTTTCATAGGTGATTAAAATAAACAAACTGTATAGCAGGTGTCTCCTTTTCTTTGTAGTACAATAAAAGGAGAGAAAAGGCAAAATTAATAAAATGCATATTTTAGAGATTTTTAAATATAGTGCAAATTGACATTTTCCCATTTAGACATCTCACCAATATGAAAGCATTTGGTGCAATGAGCAAGAAAAGTGCATTTCAGTTTAAATGAGACATTCACACAGCTACACTGGTTGTCGCTGTAAGAAAATAGCAGGCGGGACACAGGCTGTCCCATCCTCACATGTTTTAGGAAATACAAGTGGAACTGTACGTTTGAGATCTGTGATAATCCTCACCCTGGAGACAGTTTTATTCCAGATCAGAAGACGGCCGGTCGATTTCAAAAGCAGCAGGAGCAAGAGCTTCACCCAGAAACCACTTCTCTGAGTATTACAGTGTTGCTTAAATCAGCTGATGACCCCATTCCTTTAAAAAGAAAACAAAAATAATGTGGTTATTTAGTGGCAATAGGTATCCAAGAGGTCCCTTGTGCCTTACTGCCCAGCCTGAGCAGTCAGTGGGAGGAAGGTCATCCATTTGGTCAGCAGCTTCGCGGAGACATGACTGGTTCTCCATAGGAATTTCCCATACAAATATTCACTATTGTCAGATGAAACTGAGATAAATCCCAGCTTAAGACTATACCATAGCTTAACTTGTTGCAGATATTCTCTGTCACAACCTTGAAAGAAACTTTTCCATCTCCAGTGCCTTGAGGCGGGTTGCAAACCCTCTGCTGACAGGTGTCCTGGGGTGCATGATCTTCAGGACCTTCTTCCAACCAGTTCGTGTGGTTGGCATTTATTTTGTGTGACTCAATTGTATGGTATGCCATGCTTCTGTTTCTTCTGTACAGGTCTCAGGCTTAAAAATGCACAAAGAGTTGTGGAGCAGAGGGAGTGTGCAGCCCGAGGCACTGGCAGGGAGAGCGGTGCCATCAGCCGTGCCGGGATGTAGAGTGGTGACCCACCAGGAGCCAAACCCCTCTTCATCCCCACCTTGGCTGGCAAAGCCGCCCATCTTCTGGTGTTGCTCCATAAATTACACAACAGGTGATGCAGAAGTTGTGTGGACTCCTCCTGCAGGCTGACACAATGGCTGTAAACTCATTTATTAAATTGAGGAGATAACCTGTGAGTCCATGAGGCTTCTCTGCCTCTCCTCTCCATGCACCATAAACGCAGATCTGAGGTGGGAACTGGCTCCGGGACCGGGACCATGCTCTGTTGCCCGAGCATTTACAACCAGCCATCTAGCAAAACAGCCTGGCAGTAATTTGGGCTCTTAGAGTGAAATTTGTTGAAAGATCAGCGTAAAATACTCGAGTCGCAGTTGCATGCCACAAAGCATTCCCCACGCTGCAGTAAAATTTACAGCGAAATGCAACAAAACACAGGTCTGCCCTGAAGAAGAAAGAGTCCCCCCAAAACAGCCTGAAATGTATTGTGAGAATTTTGTAATCTTTTCACAGATTACTGATTCATGTTTGATACTAATGAGTAAGAAAGTAGGCTTAGGCCCCTAAGGAATTTAGGCCCTTAAGGAATTTAGGCCCCTGGTTCCAACTGAAATAAACAAGAGACAATTGCTGAACTACTTTGAAACAACCCATATGTATTCCCTAAGATAGGATGTGACATAAAGAATACTCATGCGCCCTGCAGCATTAGCTGTGGATTGTAAGTAATTTAATTTGTTTAATTTTTTTCAGCATATTTTTCAAGACACTGTGCTATAGCGCCGTTATTGACGATTGGCAATGTTATTAACAGTCTACAATGTGTACGTTACCGATAAGAGTGCTGATGTCTTTGTTGCACTGACTACAAAAAAGGCTTATTTATGAGTCACAAAAATGCATTTTTATTTTGTCTCTTGTATGCATTGCTAGAAGTCTAAATATTAGCCTTACTTTGCTGATGGTAATAAAGACAAATTAGGTATACGCAATGAGCAACTACAGAAATGATAGAATACTATAGATAGAAAATTATAGGATGAGGTATGGTGGTTTCCCCTGGTTTTTAACCATTTTTTACAGCACTGATGACAAGAAAATTATACCCAAATAGCACAGAACCGTGCTTTGCTCGGATCAAAGGGAAGGAGAATTTCTTCAGCTCTGTATTGAGATTTCTTGGAGTAAGTAAAAATAATCCCTTTGCATTGTGGTGGATACATGCAGTCTGGTATTCACAAGTATTGATTAACTCAACTTTGCTCACCGATCGAGACCTTTTAAATGAGTCTACAGATTTCCACCCCGTGCGACCAGAAACCAGAGGCCGTGATCAGGGTGCAGCAGCCCCTGGACAGATGAATTCCCCATCGAGATGCTCAAGCTGCACCCATGAGGTTTTCCAACTCACGAGGCGGCTTTGGAAGCTCTGCTTCATCTCCCTTTGATAAAAGGTCTCCCAAAGTCTGGGTTTTTTTCTGTTTTCTTTGCTTACCGTTTTATATTTTATTTAGTGCAATGCCGGGAATGAAGCAAAGATATGCAGAAGAGGACTTCAGGTGTGATGGGAAGCGCTGCAGAGTGCGTAGACCTCTGTGTCAGTGCCGAGCAGGTTATCAGCATTACCATGCAGTGCTCAAAGGTGATGACCCTGCCCGAGCTCTCTTAAAATCTGTGCACAGAGAGACTGGAAAGGACCAAAATAGCAGAAAAAGAATAAAATCTTAATGACCTGAGGGCAAAGCCCTGGGATGGGCGGGGGTAAAACGAGGCTGAATGCTAGGTGTAGGCTGTTTAAGGAGGAAAAGAGATCAGACAGGTTGGCAGGGTTGAAAAGCATCAAGAAAAGCAGCAAAGGATGGAGATCCTGATGATCCAGAGCAGCACGGCATGGGGTCTGGGGGTGCCCAGGGGTCGGGGAGGGGATTTCTGGGGGCAAAGGAAGTTTCAGTCCTGCAGCTGCAAAACCCTACATGTTTTCTGGTAGAAGGAACTGAGCACGGCAGAGGCTGAGGGTGGAGCAGAGTTTGGAGAGGCACTGGACCACATCAAAGGCTTAGACAATTTAGTGCCACAGCAGCCCAAGCCCTTGCAGAAGGTACAAAATGCCTCCTGACTCTGAGCGTAAATCATTCACTAGTTAAGAGAGATGAAAAGGTAATCTCACATCCAAACCCTTCTTTTGCGTTTTGCTCCTCCTGAAGCACGCGGTGCTTGATTAGACGTTGAACAAGATGTTGAAGCTGGTGGTGGCACAGTGTGAGGCAGCACAGCAGAGCCTGCATTGCTGAGATGTCAGAGTCCTAGCGAGGCGGCCGTCATTAGAAGGAAAGCCAGAACTGCTACAGGGAGATCACCCAAACACAGACTTTGAGTTGGCCCAATGAGCAGATGGCAGAAACGTCTTGATCTTCTGATAATTTCCCCTAAGATCATCAGCAGATCAAACACCTTGGTGCTCCGCTGATCCAAGGGGATGCAACGATTGAGGGTTCTCTTTGCACGGCAGGCGCAGCCCCACGCTACAGGGGGATGAAAGGACGTGCGCTTAAAAGCTCCTTTGTACCACCCACATCAACTTCTCACCCTCTGAGCACATACTACTTAAGTATGTGCACTAACAGAAGAGCCTTTTAAATATTTTTCTGTAATATTATAATTCAATGAATATATCAGACATCCTCTTCTATTTGCGTTGGAGATTTGTTCCTCAGAACAGCCGCTGAAGCCGTATCGCAGCTCGCCTTCCTCCACAAGGCTGCACAGAGGCTTTAGGAAAGCCAGAATTAAAGTTGGCATATGTCAAATTGCTGTGGCAGTAAGATGAGCATTTTTCAGCTCATAAATTGGTTTATGACTTTTCATGTACCAGTCAGAATAAAATAAATTTATGGACTGGAGACCAGCTTTTTAAGGGAACAGTAATGAATCTGAGGTGGAAATTCTTGGCACACAATATTTGCAGGATATTCAAAACTTGACTGAACGAGGCAGCGAGCAGCACGACCTGACTTTGGCCCTGCCGTGAGCAGGTCTTTGGACTGCATGTTGGACTTTGAGGTTGGACTCAATGATCTTAAAGGTATTTTGCAACCCAAATGATTCTATGATTCTATGTCCAGATGTGCCTTCGAACCTGTGACTTTATCACTCTTTTTTATTGGTATTTGTATTGTTATTTCAGTAATTATCAAAACCAACTTGCACTTCAGAAACGTATAGTAAGAGTTAAGGTGCAAAAACTTCCCATGTAAATGTTAGAAAGATGATGACTGGATTATTTTGAGCTAGTAGAAATTACTTCAAATTTAATGTAGCCTCTACCATGGCAAGGTCATTCCCGCCCCAGAGATGATGCAGAGCAGGGAGAAGTGAGGGGACTGAAGCCTGAACTTCCCCTGGGGACTCCCACGCTGAGAGGCTCCAGGCTTTTCCCAGCCTTTTCCGTACAGGATCCTGTAGCCCTTTCTGTGGCTTCAGCTGCTCTGACTAACAGGCTTTTCCTTTCCCACCACGTTATATTCCAGAGCAGGACCCTGCATTCGAACTAAGGCAATACCATTTACTTGCATGGTGGCATCATCATATTTCAGCTGCATCTTCTGTTCCAAGTCTTTAAACAGCCAAACATTTTGTTTGTCTTTTTTCACAAGCTGCTGCCTACTCAGCAGATATTTTTATTAACTCTCCACAATGATGCCCAAGTCTTTTCCATTACTTTTAAAGCTAATTTAGAACTCACCAGTGAGCAGTAGCTCATATTTTTCCTCCTAATGTGCATTGTTTTGCATTTGACAGCATGGCATTTCATCTGCTGTGCTGCTGTCCTCCCTCCTACCTTTATTAAACCCGTTGGAAGTTTCCCTCACTCTTCCCACTCAACTTAACTGAAATGGCTCACCACAGGCACACTTGGCCACTCTTCTCTTTCATAGAATCATAGAATGGTTTGGGTCGGAAGGGACCTTGAAG
>RSEF01000001.1:145696711-145717379 GCA_003993805.1 Himantopus leucocephalus | reverse complement strand
TTGTGTGGGCTGTAACAAGGGGCAGCTATGGACCGTTTCGTAAGCAGTGTGCAATTTATAGCGTTTTATTCTCAAGGTTTTCATTGAGGAGTGGTTTTACAGATCAGTATGCTTCCAGAACTGGTGTTTTGTGCCACGGTAAAGTCTTGAACCTGTGCTGTTGTCTTCAGGGATTTGTACTTGTATAATAAGTGGGATAAATCATAGACTGGTTTAAGTTGGAAGGGACCTTGAAGATCATCTAGTTCCAACCCCCTGCCCTGGGCAGGGACACCTCCCACTAGACCAGGTTGCTCAAAGCCCCATCCAACCTGGTCTTGAACACTTCCAGGGATGGGGCATCCATAGCTTTTCTGGGCAACCTGTGCAAGTGTCTCACCACCCTCACAGTAAAGAATTTCTTCCTAACATATTCTAAATCTCCCCTCTTCCAGTTTAAAGCCATTGCCCCTCGTCCTATCACCACATGCCCTTGTAGAAAGTCCCTCTCCAGCTTTCCTGTAGGCCCCCTTCAGATACTGCAAAGCTGCTATAAGGTCTCCCTGGAGCCTTCTCTTCTCCAGGCTGAACAACCCCAACTCTCTCAGCCTGTCAATTGGAAATTGTCAAATCTTAGAGAAAGAAGGAGCCTTTCCTTATACAGTCTTTGAGATTTGAAGATGCTCACAAGCATCCCAGGAAATCTCTTTCCACCTTCCTTAACTGTAATGGCAGGGTTTGCGATCTAGACAAAAATCATGTGGGTGGTGCATCCTGGCTGGAGTATTGCTGTTAAATATGGCAATTCCTGTGCGAAAAGCAGTGAAGTGTGCTCCCAAACGGCAAAGAGGCAAAGGTTTTGTTTGGCTTAAAGATTAGTTAGCTTGATCCAAGAGGTTGTATAGATGAGAGAGGCTAGGTAACAGAGAGCAAGCAGGGAATGTGACAGCGTGTGCCAAAAGAGGAAACGCTGGAATCAGTGGAAAAAATCCAAGAGCAGCCAGGTCAGTAGGAGCAGATGGTGTGCACCTGAGGGTCCCGGGTCTTGCTAAGAATGAAGTGATTGAACGCAGATTCATCACACCTGGGCTCATTAAAGCCGGTCATTCTGCTGGGCAATAGGGTACAGCAGAGCTTGTACATATATAACTTCCCGTAAAGAAGGGATCGAAGAATGAACTCGGCAAGAGTTATTTCAGTTCTGGAAAAATGCTTGAAGTTAGCACTAAAATTCAAAACGTCAGACACTTCACAGGATGGAGAAGGGAATGACAGGGACAGGGCAGTGTGGTTTTTGTGGACTCTATAATCATACCTCCCCCCTGTACTAAAAGTCTTCAACCAGCCATATAGTGTGGGTAAAGGCAGAACCATTAAGATTTTATTTAGACTTGCACAGAGCCTGGGGCAGATCTTTCACAAGGGGCTTTTAAAGTAACTCTGTAAAATGTCTATAATCTCTTGCATGAAAGATGCACGCTAGGATTGCTTTTATTTTTATTTTTTGCAATATTTATGTTAAAGAAGGAAGGAACAGGCTAGTCATGTGCCCTGCAGTTATGGAGACTGTCAGAAACAGAAGAAACCAAACAGCATCAGCCGGGTTTGTATTTACCCATGTTGGTCAAGTTGAAAATGATGTTCCTTATGTTTTGGCTCCTAATAAAGGGAAGAAGAACTGAATTTGTGCAAAGAAAAAAATAAATGTTTTGAACTCAATGGGGCTGCAAAAACATCACCGAAGCAAAGGCGGTCCCACAGCGTGCTTTGTTACGTAGCTCAGTATTGATCTGNTCCTAATAAAGGGAAGAAGAACTGAATTTGTGCAAAGAAAAAAAAATCCTGAAAAAAATAAATGTTTTGAACTCAATGGGGCTGCAGAAACATCACCGAAGCAAAGGTGGTCCCACAGCGTGCTTTGTTACGTAGCTCAGTATTGATCTGTTGGGGGAGGTCTCTACAAATATAGCCAAGACTGGTGAGTCGGTAACAGTTTGTTATATTTTTGCTCCCTGAGTGTGTTGGGATGTCAATACCCCCGCACCAACCACTGTGCCCCAAGGCGTCGACGCTGGCTTGTTTGCCTTGTCTCCTTTGGGGCCATCGATTTGGCCCAGAGCTGGCCACCAGCGAGTACAGCCTCTGTTCCGTGAGTCTGGGACCCCAAAGGGCATCCATTGTGGGTACTGAGCACCAACAGGCTGGTGTCTGCATGGATTTTGGATAAAGTAGCACTTTATAGAGTCATCGCCCACTAGTCAGCAAAGGAGAGGTACCTTTGTAAAACCTGCTAGTTTACTCTTTGTGGGTATTGCTGTGGTCTCTGAAGATTTTTGTCTGAGAAATTATGGAGCAGGATTGGACTCAAGATTTACACTGAAATGCTTACCTCTTTTTATTAGTTTTTTGACTTATTTGATTAATTCTCACTTGGTTTCCTGATGGTATCTTTAATTCCCAGTTTTATAAACCGTAATCTTATTTGTGGGCTTGCGCTATCAGCACAGAGATCCAATTTTCTTAAGAAAACGCATTCTTTCCTCTGCAAATGAACACACTGTGTTATTTTGAGCTCCAAGGATGACAAGTACTAATTGTATGATGCTGGAGCTGCACAGACGCTGCATTTTTTTAGCTGGGACTCTCCTTCCAGCTCTGTGTGAATAGGAAGCGCAGACCAATGATCTTGCTTTTCTTCCACAGGCTTCGTGAGTTAATTTGTGTTTATTGTGACTTGTCTCTATAGTTACAACTCTACAGTTAACTGTACTTTTGTGTTCAAAAAGTAGAAGTGTGAATAGATTAAAAAAAAAAATTGCTAAGTTGATACTTCTTTGGAAAAAGGCCAGTGAGGGTTGGCTTTTCTGTACTTTTTTTTTTATTATTCCATAAGCATGAATTAGTACCTGCATGATAGCTGGGGTGGGATTAACTGTCTGCCTCAAACAGGCAGAAAAGAATAAGAACTGTGGCAGTTAAAATAGGAGGTTTTTGACTGAGGAAAGTCTGGACTGACCGTTACTTTATAAAAGATAACATTTGCTCTGTCGTGCCCCTTGACAGAATTTGGCATTATACTAGTGCTGGAAACGCAGTTTAGCTGACTGACTAACAGTAAGTCCATCAAAAAGTGAAGTTGGGTTAGAGGACATGTGGAGAAATTACATCCTACTGACGTCTTAGAGTCAAAAAGAAATGATAGGGAGGTGCAACTTCGTGTAAGCGGTACAGCAGGAAGAAGAAAGGAAAACTGACATTTCAGTATCGATACTTCTGGCCACAATCCCCCAAACTGTCATTGCCTTTCTAGAGTCACAAGCAAACCTGTGTTAATGTAAGTAGGAACATGCAAAATCCAGATGTAAAAAAGATAGCAGTAGTATTTATAAAAACAAAACCAAAAGCAAAACCCCAAAAACTAAATTATGCCAAAGTAAAAGATAAAACTTCACCTGAAGCAATCTTGATGATATATTCCATTAAAAAAACCCCTGAGGTCCTAGTACATCTTTAAACTATTGCTTATCATTTAGTAGTCACTGCTTACAAGATTAATAGCTTTGAGTGCCTCAGCATTGAGATACACAGTAGCAGATTTGTAGAAGCTGTTCCTTCCCAAGTGCATTTCAAATCACGCTGTAAAACCAGAGACTCCTAGACCTGCTTGTCACAGACATTCAGTGGGATGGTTAGAATTAGCCTGGTCAAGGCCTGCAGCCTTCAGTAATTTACACTCATTACAACCAAGTATGAATTAATTATTTTCCAATAAAATAATGCTTTGCTATGCCGGTCATTTCAAATAACTCTACAGAAGGGATGGAGGAAAAAGATCCATCGGGATGAAAACAAATAACTTTCTTCATGAGAGATTGCTGCAGCGTGAAGCAGTGATGATGCAGAATACCTTTTTTTTTTTTTTNCTTTTTTTTTTTTTTTTTTTAAATAACTGGTTTTGTTGTGGTACTTATCTAAGTGCAGTGGATTCACCAAGCAGTTGGGTGTAGCCTCTTCTACTTGTGCCTGTATGTACAGCAATATGCTGTCAGTATCGTGATGTTTATATACAGGTTGATCGATGTTGTCCACAATCTGTTGCAAAGGAGACATTATACACAGAATTCCCCTACTTCAGTGGGTGAATCTAGTGCAGACACCGCCCGCAAAAGAGGGTTGGTATAAACTCTGAAAACGTGAATTTAGTTGGGATGAAAAGCTTAGCCAAGGTGGATTCATGAAAAATGGAACAAGCATTTCTGTGCCAAGGAATCAGAATAAATAACCTGTTTAAATTTAAAATAGTACAAGTTGAGAAATACATTTGATATAATATTTGTAAAGCAAGATTCTTTGATGTATTAACATCTAAACATACCAACAGTATGGCAAAATGAAACATTACTGAGCAGTATATGCTAGTTTAACTTTTGAAGACAGTCAAACAGTTGAACAGCTGGGTTAGTGGATAATTAACTAGAAAAGGTTGCTGAAGTAGGAAAAACAACAGTGGACAAATAGTTATCCCCTCTTCCCGAACAGAGGGAGTATTTTCTTTTTCCAGTGTATTCAGGAGCATTATTTGGTGACCACTGCATAAAATTGAGAACTCTGTTGAGAAGAACTCTTCCTTTTTCCCCCCGCCCCCGCAGTTTAGGTACGATGACGAGGTGGAAGGATGTGGTGGGGTGAGATCCATTCGTCCTGTCATTTGGTAGGACACAGTGACCAGAAATAATCAGCTAAATCACTAACTGCAAATTATACTTTGTTTATTTACCAAAGTGTTTAAAAGATGAAACATGTTTTTATAAACTTCCAAATGTTTGTATACAGAAGAAATGTGTGGTTTTCATTTTCTAGCAGCAGATGAAGATGGTCTGTGTATTTTTAAATGAGTTCCAGTTTTCATCTAAATTTAACTTTGCATATATCACATGTACGTGCACAAGCCAGTGTATCTCTTATTAAAGATGATAAAGGAGCAAATTTCTTACAAAATAAAAATTAAGGTATATATTAAGCTATGTAGTTGCTTAAATATGTTTTAAAATGCTATGTGTGAATGAAAACAGAAATGTTACCATGTTAAAAAAAATAATCTTGGTTTAATGGTGACCAACTGATGAGACAGGTCTCTAGAAAAATAACCAGATAGTTCCAATACGTACCAGCAATGAAATTAGGGTCTTATATCTTTGGACTCAAATAATATTTAAAATAACTTATTTCTGCCATGAATCCGCCTTGCAAAGGTTAAGATGCTGCCAGTTGTTTTAGACTGGGAGGTGAGTTCGGAGCGGAGCGCTGAAGAAGCCGTCTCAGACCGGTGTCACCCCGTGCAGAGCACCCCTGCCACGTGCGGTGGGCTCTCTCCAGGTGGGACCAGGCCTGCTTAAATGTACCCCGAGGTTACACGCTGCCTGTTGCATCCTCGTTGTACCTGGGTGAGTCAATTCAGTGGCCTTCCTAAGGAACAGAAATTACTGAGCAGAGCTGCAGGAGTGCCCCACTTGCAGCAGCATCATCAGCCGATGTCTTTATAAAAACAAAGTCTTGAGAAACTTTAGGTAGCCTGACTACCAAAGCACATCTTCAGTGTTTTCTTCTGCTGCTTTATTTTTCATCTCTGTGGGGTTTTTTTTTTCCTGCTCTGAGCAGCCTCCCCCTATCCAAAAAAGCGGCAAATGGTTCTTCCAGTGCCTTAGCCTTGCATCTGCATAGTCCTGCAATCTGAACGTGCACCTCGGTTGGTCCTCTTCTCTGACAGCAGGTGGTGGGCAGCTACTCCTTTGAGCAGGGCCATACTTGAAACACTGGATTCGGACCTCACCATTCCCGCTGGCTTGGTGGCACTGAAACTTTGGAGTCGGCTAATGGAAAACACTTGGTTGAGCTTGAATTTAGGCTGTCTGAATGTGGTGCATGGTGTCTGCTCGCTCACTATGGTATGAGTCATGAAGCTGAATTCTACTTTCAATAGCAAATGTCTCTAGCTTTATTATTATTATTATAAATTTCAAGTGTTTTTGGCATGAGCCTTTCAAATTCATTTACTTTTTTTTTTTTTAAATCCTTTCTTCTTGAAGTTGCTTTTTCCACACCAAGAAACATTAGATCAGCTTTGGCATAGGTAACATTTCACATTTCATGCATTATTTAATTCTGGCATAATTTACATAATGATGTCCTATGGAAGCCAAGATGATGGTCTTTCAGAATAAAACAATGTGTCTAATCATTTGCAAGACAGGGCGACTGCAATGGGCTAACAAATATAGTCAGAATTATTTTGTTACCAGCAGTAAAAGGTGAAGTACTCGGAGGTTTCAAATGCCAAAAATAAAAATAAATGGGAAGGGAGGAGAAACCAACTCAATAGTGTGATTTATGACTTTATTTAGTTTTTTTTCCTTTCCCTGCTCTTTGAATAATTGCTACCTTTATAAGAACATCTGTATGTTTTAATAGACATAGGCTGCCTTTCCTTTACCGTGTATAGATAGAAATGCAAACACAAATCATGTTATAAAATGTGCTATAAAATGCTGGTGTACTGTGCATGGGCACTGGAAACAATGTTGTCTTTGACTCTGTCCGACGTTGCTGCTTTGAAGTCCTGTGCTCTTTAGCTGGATTGAGGACGAACGCTTGGTTTAGACACAAGCAAATAGGTTCTCACTGGCTGCGTGACGCATTTCAACACATAAGGTGCAAGCGTGTTGGGTGAAATGGTGATAATTTTAGGGTTGTGTTTAGTGATGTGGGAGAGAAAATATTTAAGCTGCTTTTCCAAGTGTTGTGTTGACTCAAACCAGAGGTAAATGGGGTATAGGATCAAGGCAGGGCAGGAAGTGTCTCTACGCACACCATCTGCGATGGAGTTAGCTACAACGGTACACCTTGGGTTAAGAAGTCTTTTGACACCTCTTCAGTCTTATAAAAATAATCCACAACTCTCAAGTAAAGAAGGATTTTAATTTGTGGTCTTGATTAACATAACGGCACAACCATAAAGGATCATGTTTTGGGTGCTTGCTGCATTGCCTGCTGTGGTTGTAAGCGCTAGGGAAATGAACTCGGGAACATGCCAAATGTGATAAAATAGGATGGGTATGGGGAGCATTTTTGGGGTCGCCAGTCTAGAAAAATCACATTGCAGTAACTACTGAAGAAAGAAGCTCGTTTTGGAAAAAAATGATTTTGATGAAATGGGAAATGAGTCTGTAAGAGATTTCTGTTTGTGGCAAAAACGCATCTTATGTCACAGTCTCTGTTCTGTATTAGTTGGGTCTCATTTTGTCTGCAAAATGGAACAAAACCAAGAATTACATTTTTATGGGAAATGCCAGACTTTTTTCTGGTTTTCCAGGGGAAAGTTAACTATGAGAAATGTTTGCAAGAGAAGTTGCTTTGGATATGTTTAAAAACCTGTATTTTACTGAACTAAATCAAAACACTGTGTTTTGAACTGCTGAGGTGCTAAAGCACTCTGACGTCTTAAATAGGTAAATTTTGGGAAAGAGGTCATTCATGTACATCATCCCTTGTTTGTTTCCGTTCATTAGACTAATTCTGCTGTTACACATAGCGCTGATGGTGTCCAGGCAGCTTGTTCAGAAGGGAGACTGTGCTTGCTGCCTTAGAAATATCATCTGCTGAGGAATCACAAGTGTGTGAAACACCAAAACTACGGCTTCCATGAGACTCCACGGTACCTTTGTGTTAAGGCAACCTGGAACAAAATATTTCATTTCCTGACAGAAATTTGAAAGGCTCATTGGAATCTGAGTGGTTTTTTTTTTTCAGGATGAAACTCAAGATTTTTGCAGTATTTTCAGTTAGTCTGATTCAAGATGACTAGATCTGGTGGCTGCCATTTAGCTGGAGAGGATTGTCAGGTTTTCTGCGTGTGGTGTTTGTCACTTCTTGGATACTAACTCCTGTGATTTTTAGCATCTTGGAGCGCTTTCTGCTACTGCTTTCAGAATGAGGACTGGGAGACACCAAGCATCAGATCTGCCATGCACAGTTGTCCATAATTGATTCTCATTCTGAGAAGTGAGAAGCAAATGTTTAAGTCTTTGAAGAATGAGTTTTTTCTATCATTGTTGGAAGTTGTGGAAGACTCAGATAATTGTAGCTGCTAGAAATGTTCTCCTATTTAGCTATGTGGACGTGTCCCATATGTCCCGACTGTCTGTTCTTCTCTTCTGTAAACGCTGAATTCAGTATTAATGGTAAAAAGGGGTCCTGAAATTTTTCCTTTAGACCCAAAATACAGTAATTCCCTTCTTTAAGAGGAAGAAACTGAATACAAGGCTATTCCAAAGTGAGAGTATGTTTCTGTAGTTCAGTGCAGGCTGACTTCTACGTTGCTGGCCAGGTTCCTTTCTGGGTTTGATAACTGCGACATCCCTGCCTTCCAGCAGCTTTTTATGCTTCTGATAATTATATGGGATCCCTTATGGTTCTGGTTGGGAGCATAAAGAACATGTAGGCTAAAACTTTCCCATAAAAGTTTCCCATTGTAAGAATGTAAGACGAGTGGAGACATTACCTGAGGATGAAGGAGCTGGGAGGTAGTAGAAGGAGGACAGCAGTGAATCTCTTTACAAGAAGTGGTTGTGAACGAGATTGGAGAAGCAGCTTGAAAGAGTCAGCCAGGTGGCCAGTGTGTGTATTGGGGGATATCTGGTTTGGGGGAAGATCAGAAGGCAAAAAATAAATAAATCCCAATTATGTTTTTAACTGCTGTTCTCTGTTGTTGAATAATAAAAGGCAGGAACCAGGAAGCTGCTTGTTTCTGGTTTTTATTAGATGCTTTAGATACCATGATGATGAGCAGGTCATAAATATGTCTGCTGTAGACAGAAGAGGCACCTGGTAACCTTTAAAAAGGGATAATGTAAGGTTTAAAATTGTGATGATGTCTGAAGCTTCCTACATAGTCCTTGAGTAGCCCCATGAAAAGCCTGTCAGTAGTAACTCCCCGCTCACCCCCAAATAAGCCACCACCAAAACCTCCCCAAAACAAAACAAAAATTAATTACAGAACCAAAATCTTATCTGGTTTTTAGGTTGAGTTTCTCATGAGATGCCACCAAAGTTAGAAATGAAGAGAGTCTCAGCTTTCTGTTTTCTACACCTGGTATGTGACAGAGGATGTACCGCTGTAATAAATAGTCTGCTTGGGGGTTTTTTGCACTTGTCTTGTAACCTGCTGCTACCCTCGCTTAACCATGGACTTTTTTAAAAACAGCACTAAATTATTATTTGAAGGTATAGTAGTATACTTATAAAATAATACAGCTGTGAAGTCGTGCCTGGTAGGACATGTTTGGAGTGTTGTGAGAGGAAGGAACTGGGCTGGGAGCCTGGGTGTGATGGTGTTACAGCACCTGGTGGTACCTCACAGTGTGACAGGTCCTGTGGTCACTGGCCAGAGCAAATGTTGTTTGAGGACAAGAAAGAGCAGCACTGGGCAGTGCTGCTGTCGGCAGGAAAATAATTCTTAATGTTATTTACATCCAGTTACCAGTCCCTTATTTTCCTTCTCCCTCTGTCCACCCCCCACCCCCTCCAAGTCAAATTATAGTAATTATATCTTTTATTTGATCTAATCTAAATCAGGTCTGTCCTTGAGGAGGATATTCTCCAAAGGAATATTCTTCCTTAGGAAATACTCATTAGCTGTTTTTAGACTGCATTATTTACCATGTGTATTTGATTGCAAGGGACGTGTGCTAGAGGTAAAGCTTTTAAGTCAAGTCTAGCAAGGCACTTTATTTTAACTACTGAATTTAAACCCTGCAACAAAATAGGGCACTCTGGAATTGGAGTGAAGGTCTTCTATTCAGATACTGAAGGACAGGTCTTAAAGTAAATATCTCTGAGTAGGGGAAACATCCAATATTGCAAAAGTGGAGGGTAAGTTTGTGATTTTTTTTTCCCCCCCCCATTGTATAATTTAAAATATTTGGCAATATCTAAGTGCAAATATTAGTAACAACCAAATTAATACTGAGACAGGCACAGTAATACTTGGGTTGTCTTTCTAGTAACTTGGTCACTCAGGGTAAGTTAAGTTTCAAAATACAAGTATTTGACATTTTAATGAAGAGAAAGAGGAGCAATGTGTCAAGGGTGCAGATGTGAAATACATTTGAAGAAGTGGATGAGTAGTGCTATCTAGTTTTCAGTGTTCCTGATTCCCTTCCATATGGAGAATTCTGGTAATATATAGTGCCTTAAATAGATAGTTGTAGGACTGTTCTGTCGTTTAATTGGCATTTGCCTAGAACAGCACTCCTGCAGTTTCCACAGCACTGTCTAGTTGAGTGGAATGGTTTGTATGTGACTCTACAGAGCACAGAGAAGAACTCTGGAGCGGTGAAATTATTTGGGCCACCTCGAAGTACTTGAAATTTTGCTTTGCTTCCTGATGTCTATTGCAAGACAACACATCTTGCAAGCAACATTGTACAGCAGATTTTCATTTGTAGAAGAGCATTAAGCCATTTCAAAACCAGTTCACTATTCCTATAAAATGGCCGGGGCTATAGTTTTATAATGACGGAGTGTATTGGGGTTGTGTAGTTCCAAGGAAAAGGTGGGTTTGAATCGTAAGCTAATAGGCACTGCCATAGCGAACCACTTCCCAAACTTAATGCTTAAAGAATTTTAACCTAAAATAGCTTTTCAGTCCTGTGAAATATAAAATGTTTCTTCTGCTTTGCTGCTGACATTGCTGTTCTGTTAGAAGTTTGTCTGTCTGTGCTGTTCATACCTTGTTATGATATGTTGCATCCTCTGTTGGGTTAGCCTTTTCTTGTGGTCCCTCTGGGAGAGTTGCTACCAGCGTAATGCTAGAAGTACTCATTTGCAATAGGAATGCTCCGTTTACCCCTCCGTGGCAGCAGTAGCTCATTTATTACCAAGGTTGCAGGCAGAATATGAAAGCTAGTTATATCCTTCTGTGAACGCCCGTCAGTCTCGTTAACCATTAAATGGTCAAATGGCTGAAGACACAGTTGAGTTTCTGAATGTGTAACGCAGGCTACGGGGAAGGCATCCTTCCTCTGGTTCTTCATTAGGGGCTTGCTTAACGTATCGTCCTGCTCTTTGTGCAATGCAAAGCTTCATCTCCTGCTGGGAATGATCTACCAACTAATGGTCTTCTTGTTATCATTATATGGCGAACCACAAGCTTATATTCCTGAAAGGTCTTGCCGTTTCCTACACAGCTGTGTGGTTTCAGCTCGAAAATGAGCACAAAAATGAGGTGGCCTCATTTATTGCTGTTTATTCTACTTCATCTTTCTTAATGTAATCTAAAATTTGCCAATTTCCCATGTCATGGGTTGGGGTTTTCTTTTGGCCTGGTTTTCGAAAGAAATGAGGCTTGTGCAATAATGTGTTAATTCAGCCCAGTAATGACTTCTGAATCTGTTAACTATTTCAACAAAACTTCACAGAAAATTGAGAGACTTTGCAAAGTTCCGAAGAGTTACGTGAAAGACCCAAGTAATTTGGTAAAAGAAAACCCTATTAATTTTCCTGCTGAGGGGAAGGTCCCAGAGTGAACTCAACCCATGTTAAACATTAAGGAGTCCGTAGGGGAATGTCACCTCAAGAGAACAGTATGGAGAAAGTTGGGATGTGTCAGTTCTGCTGTTCAAAGGCTACTTGTTATTAAACCGATGTAGTTACTAAACAGCGGTGTAGGCATGAGATAAAAAGATGGTTGTGGAACAGCATCTTAACGTTACTGTGATAGGGAGTGGGGAAGAGCAAAAGGGAAAGGCGAGTGTCTCCATATCTGCTCTGTATCGCTATTTTTGTGCCCCTCTCTGCCCCCCCCGCCTTGCTCCCTCTCTTCCCACGCAGCTCCACCTGCACTGCTCTTTGTTCCCCTTGGTTCCAGCTGGCGACTTCCACCAGCCAAGAGAGCTGCTGGTTCAGCACTTCTCTGCATCTGCCAGGAAATAAATAAATAGTGGGAAGGGAAACGGAAGGGATGTGTTCTTGCTCTTTTTGTCAGCTTTAACTTAAGGCTTTCTTTTTTTTTTTTAATTGTATGTCTTGCAAAAATGTATTACTGTGCGAAAATTCGCTTGAAACTAGAGCTGAATCCTATCGCCTCCTTAGATTTCTGGCATTAAGAAAATTGCAAATGCTTCGACGTTGATGCGCTGGAGATGGATTCTCATTTATACGGCTATTAGATATGCCATTGCCATTGAGAGGTCTAACGTAGTGCCGTAAGGGTTTGCCAGGCATTGTGTTTTGTCTGCCCGCACCCCTTGCTCGCGCGCTGCTTTGCAAGGTGCCCGGCACCTGCCTGCCGGCAGGTAGCTGCAGCCCAAGTTCGATCGCTGCGGGGATTTGGGAGCTGTTTGTCTCTCTGTCCTATAAATTCCCTCTGACTCCCTGGGAAGCTGAAGACGATGTGCCAACACTATTTTTGCTCCTTTTATACCAGTACTTTCTCCTAGTGTTTCCAACCTTTGTGGCTGCAGCCTGCCAGGGAGCTAGAAAGAACATGCCCCTTCCTTCCTTTTTTTCTTTTTTTTTTATTGTACTTAGGCTCAGTGTCCCTATCACCCCAAGTGACATCTCATCTTATGTTGGGAATTCAGATGAACGGGTGGATTATACCTGGCACAACAAGCAGGTGAGCCCCTCACGTGATGCGCCAGCGCAGCATGTCGCAAACTGGTAGCTGCTTCTAAATTAAGCACCCAGCTTTATTGCTATTTGCTCGGTCCTCGTTTGTTTGTGAAAGGAGGCGTTAATTTCTTCAGCCGTGTCTAACAAGTCTGGATCATTTAGCGGTGGTTTCCCCTCCAGAGGTTTCACTGCTTGCAGCGCAGGAGCTGCACTCGTTGCGCTGGTTCTCCTTCACAGCAAGGTTAGGTCTTAACACAAGATACTTCTCTTGCCGTGGATATATCTCATTAATTACCTCCCTACCTATCCTATTCTTAATTAAGCGGATCACGTCACCTTTTGAAAGTATTTACAAGTTTTTGTTTGTGCATATTTATCTTTATAAAATTAAATCACTTTTATTATGAGTAAAAAAGAGTAGTAGGCTTTCCTTAATTTCTTGCTGTGGCTCTGNAAAAATGTTTGCGGGGAAATACTTGTACAAAAACTGCACAACTGTTTCCAGTGGAATTTAAAAATTACAAACACCACCGCTCATCTCGCTGCCGAGGCGTTTCTGCTGATAGTAAGTCTTGGAAAAAAATATTCAACAATATCTAATTATGAGCCAAACTTTGCTTGACCATGTACCTTTTGACTTTGTAAACATGTTTGAGGTCTCAAGCTACACAAAATGTTTGTGACGTGGTTTGTTTGAAAACCTATTTGGAACGCAAAATAATTTCTGAAATGGTATATTATTTGTAACATTCTTACCTAGGTTTTTGAGGAATATTACTCAATTAATATGCTTTTGCTTAAGATGAACAAGTTTTTAAATTTTATGAAAAATTGCAGCAATGTGTTAGTCAAAGACACTCTAAGATATATGTTGTCGGTCTCTTGGAAAGTTGTGAAATCCTGTGTGCTTTTGTTTAACCAGCTTGCCCAGTGTAAAGTGAGCTCCGTGCATGTTCTGAAAACACCAGGGCTGAGCTTCTGCTGAGAAGCAGGACACGAGCAATGGGCCATGGCCACCTTCACCCCAGTCAGCCAGGTCTGAGCATTGCTTCGTTACTGACTCTGCTATGTTGAGAGCAAGAAACTGGTGGGGAGGAGCACCAGTCTGGAGTTGTCCTGGATCTTTTTAATATACAAAAGGAAGAGATCATCTTGGAGAGGCTGCATGGTGAGAGAGGACTTTGGTTGTCATTCTTATTTTTCCAAGGTGTAACAGGGAACAAAAGAAAGGATAATCAGCAAAAGCATCTCTGAGGCTTTTGTAGATGTTAGGCGCTACTCAGAATTAATGATGCTTCTGTAGTTTTTTTCATAAAACAGCAACTGAGGTAGGGACCGGCAGACACAGTCTTGCCTTGCAGTACTTAGGGCTCTTGTCCTAAGAGTTGCCCCTGAGGTGCCGTCCCTCCCTCGCTCCTGGCCTCGAAGGCTGCCCTTTCCATAGGGAAAAGGCAAGTGGCAGCGTGAGCACTGCGTAGTGCTTTCCATGGCCCAGTGGTAGCACAAACATTAACTGGTTGAGAACCAACCCGTGCTCAGAAGGTTGTGTCAGGTTGGAGAAGGGGCTGAGCTGCGTCAGCCACACCGGTCAGAGCCGGGAAGATCAGAGGCTGGGAAATGCATCTTTCTGACACCTCTGCCCTTCTTTCAAACCAAAGGGACACCAAAGCTGATGGGCTACGAAAGTGTTGGGGAGAGGGTTTAGTGCGGTGTGATCATGTCGGCCTCATCTTTATAGGAAGCTGGATTATCTACAGGTGTGGAAAGGACCTCGGGCCATCCCTAGACATCCTCTCCTGTCCACAGCAAAATCCCGTTTCTGTGTCGTTCCTGGGCAATTTGTTAATCCCTGGTGATAGGTAACTCTGTAACTTTTATAGGCAATGTACTGTACTGCTGCCTTATCTATAGATTTAAGAAGCAGAGTTCTTTTAAGCCCTATGTGTTTATGGCCTGTCTACAGAGGATATGAAGAACAGATTATTCCTCTCCCTTTTCAAGCCAACTGTTATCGTGCCTCCTTTTAGTTTAATCTTGCAGACTGTCATTTACGCATTTGGACATTTCTGTGGCAAGTCTTGGGAAAATGAAAGTAGAGAAAATTTTTCTCCCAAGAATCTTGAAGTAGCATTTGCTAATGAGATCGATAAGGGTGCAAATGGTCACATCAAACGTAAGAATAAAAGCCACACGGGCACGATCCTTCAGGGAATGGGGAATTTCACTGCAGCTTTCCTTTGGGCTCTGAGCGGGGACCCCCTTGTGCCTGAGGCACACTAGTATCTTTTCAAGGGCCCCTGGGGAGCTGCGATGCTGGGGGAGGTCCTCCCTATGGACAGGGCTGTGCCACCTGGCTCAGGGGTCTGCTGTGGGCCCGGATGGCGCTGCTGACCACAAACCCCACAGCAGTCAAAACACACCGACTGACTGCAGGGTCATCAGCAACAAAGCTGGTGAGGGGTCTAGAGAACAAATCTTATGAGGAGCAGCTGAGGGAATTGGGGTTGTTTAGCCTGGAGAAAAGGAGGCTGAGGGGAGACCTTACCACTCTCTACAACTATCTGAAAGGAGGTTGTAGAGAGGTGGGGGTTGACCTCTTCTCCCAGGTAACAGGCGATAGGACAAGAGGAAGTGGCCTCAGGTTGTGCCAGAGGAGGTTTAGGATGGATCTTAGGAAAAATTTCTTCGCAGAAAGGGTTACCAAGCATTGGAACAGGCTGCTCAGGGAGGTGGTTGAGTCACCATCCATGAAGGTATTTAAAAGGCCTGTAGATGTGGTGCTGAGGGACATGGTTTAGTGGTACCTTGGCAGAGCTAGGTTAACAGTTGAACTTGATCTTAAAGGTCTTTTCCAACCAAAATGATTCTATGATTCTAGGATCTCTGCGATCCATCAGTGAATTGTGTCTGGGTTCATTGACCGCCCCGAGACCATCTCATCACCCCAACGAGCTAATCTGTAAAGAATTTGTGAAGATTTTGATGTTCATAAAAACATCTTAGTTTCCACCAAGGCATACTTGAAGTTACAGTTCCTACAGAAGCGTTGACCTGATGGATTGTATTGCATGGTGTGTTTTCCACTGNTTTTTTTTTTTTTTTTTTCTTTTCTTTCCTTCAAATTCTAGTTTTAAAAACATGGTTCCTACTGCTAGTGGCTTCCTCTTGTGGTCACGTACGCTCTTTGCCACTGAAACCAACCTTGGTTATGGAGCAGAAAAGGCAGCCTGTTATCAGAGGCCAGTTTTCAATGGGCCCTCGTTGGAAATATTTGCACCACTCTGCTAAAAATAAACCACAAAACCTGGCCCCTCTCTAAGGGACTGAAATGACAGTAAGCCTCTTGTTGAGTAGGAAATGTTTCTTACTCATTCCTTGAAAAATAAGCCATATATGAAGCTCATGGGGGCAAGATAAGTTGGATGGTTGCCATCTTGCGTGTCTGTCAAGACTTATAGAAGACCAGCAATTACAGTGAAAACAATTTCATTACAGAATGCTTAATAAGGAGACTTAGAAAAAAATCTTAAATTCTTAAATTGTTTGTTTTGTTACCTTCTGTTCTCCTTCTCTGGTGCTTTTATTCTCAAAGTTTCATTCAATGCCAACTTGTTCAATGTGTTGTTTCTTTATATGCTGTGCTCTCATCTGTGGGCTGTGTTGTAGGTTTGGACCTAAACAGGCTGCAAATATCTTACGCAGGAATCCAAGACAAATCCTTTCCAAAGTTTTTGTAGAAAATCAATTTCCTGTGAGGAGTGTCAAGATTTTTAAGGTTAATACTCCATGAAAATGCCTCCAGCTTTTTTAGCAAGCTGGAAAAAAATAAATCTGATATTCTTATGCAATCTGAATTAAATTTGTACTTTTGATGTGCAATAATTACAATTATGTACCTCATTAAAATTTCTTATTTAAAAGAACAAAAGATTCTATATTCTTTCAGTTTGAATTAATACCTTTTGACATTGAAGTATGGAGCCAAAGATTTTCAGTGTTGTGAGAATTATTATTATGAAAGCAATTCTGAGGGATTTAAAAACAATGAGAGCCTAGGGTATGGTCCCCAAATATTGTGACATTAAAAAGAAAGGTACAGAATACAAATATATTCCCTCATAAACTGTGGTTTAATTGGATCATTTTTGCATGACTTGTTTGTTGTGAACAAATGTTTTGCATATTTCTGAATCTGGAAGAATGAAATGTCCAGGTAAACAAATAGGTTTCTGAAAGGACGTGGCTATTTTAAGAAACCAGAGTTACTTCTCTGGAAAATATTTTTTTAAATTGTTGATCGCAAACTGTTCATATTATTTTTGTGGAATTTAGCATGCTTTTGCTGTTTAATGGAACATTTGCAGTTGTCACAATTTTCGCACAATTGCTTGCATAGGAAGATACAAATAAACAGTAAATTTATATATTTCTCGATGTTTAATTGGGAGAAAAAGGTAGCACAGTTCGTCTTCATTTGTCAGAATTAAAATCATCCTGGTTTTGTATGTACCTCAGGAAGATCACCTGAATCTACAGGCATACAGTTCTTTCAAGTTGTATTTTATCTGTCAGTAGTAAATACCTCCCTTATGCCAGTAAGGTACGTACAGTGCAGAGATTCAGAATTATTTGTGACATCAATCCCAAACATGATGTCCTGGTTTGAAATTGTGGTGAGTTTATGTAGTGAGTTTATGCATACATGCCATGTGTGTTGATAAAAGGTCCCGTGTCCAGCCCCCCTCCAATATTTCACCAATTTGTACTCACCAGAAACTTTTCAGGGAATTAGGAACTTTACATTTTTTAATTATATGATGCACACTGCTGTATTTAATTTTCTTGCTACTAGTCAGAGCAGGCAAGTTGTTTAGTTTAGTGCCACCAGTGGAGAGGCACCTTTTTTGTTACTTGGTTGATGGGTCATACAGAAGCACAGATGTAAAACTGTCAGTTCTCCGCTGCCACTATACAAGCCCCAGAAACTTGTAAGGCAAAAAAACCCAAACCCAAAAGCAATTATGTTACCTCAACTCTTCTTCCCCTCTTTTATCCCCTCGCCCTACCCCCAAAACCTGTGATGAAATGAAATCTAAATTTATTTTAAGTATTCACACGAGTGTGATAAAAACACTCCTGCTTTTTGACTGAAGATCTAGTTTCAACAGCAAAATAAAACTAAGCCACAGTTGAAAGATTTCACGTGAAGAAATGTAGAAATAATGCCTTTCCCGTTTTATTGAAATATTTTTCTGTTATGTTTAAACTTGCTTTCTGTGAGCTGTCAATAATAGTAATGGCTGAAATTTAACTTCCCACCGTAGAATAAAAGCTGAGACGCCCCAAGTTGACGGCACTTTCTGTAGCAGCACTCTTGCCGGGGAGCGGCAGGCGGGTAGAGCAATGTTTGTTAGGTAGGACAGGAGTGAAGGGGAGTGTGAGGAATAGGACTTTACTCGTTATCTTGCTTCTCATGCTTAACAAAGTGGTTGTTGTAAGTCTACTAAGCCAACAGATTCCTGTGCAAAAGCACCGAGGGAATTAAAAGCTTAAGTGGTTCCTGCAGTATCAGGAGTTTAAATGGTTTGGGCAAGGAAAATAGGGGAAAGAGTATACGTTTGTTAAGTGCGAATGCTTTTGCTTGTTCTCAGGCTCCAAACTGACAAAGCAGTTAAGAAACTTGGGGGTTTTCAGCCCATGAGCTTTCCTGGTGAATTCACATGGGGCTGTTTAATGTAAATCTCAGAGAGAGAAATCTTTTGAATTGTACAGCTCTTATAGAAGAAAAGAATTTCCAGCTCGGTCATACAAAGAATACGTGCTTACTGAAATATAAATTTATTAAAAGTCTTCTGTGGTTTTGCTCTTTTCAAAGCTGCTGCACTTTGGCCCCCTTTTGTGAATGTGTTGTAGGGTTTAACTGCAGGATAAACTATGTGCTCTGCAGGATCCCGGGTTCATTTAGTGCAGAAATTGTGCAAAGTGTAAGGCAGTGGGTTCGGAGAAGGGAGAGAGGCTGCCGCCTTTAAGACGTGAATTGGCACGCAACACAAGCTCGGGTTTTGGTATCCAGCTTTCGTTTACTTTAAGCAATAATTCGCCTAAAGACTTCTGCCTAAATATAAAACTTGTCAATGTTAAAAGAACAAGAAAGAAAATTAAGCAATTGAAAGGAAAAATGATTGCCGAATAGTTCATTCACTGTCCGGGTGCATAGGCTTTATTTTTAATGCTGAAGCAAAGTAATGCTAAAAACTAACAGATATTTAGAAAAGCTGCATGTGACAAGCTTTTACAAATCCCTTTTATTCTAGTATGTAGTAATGTGTACAGATGTCTTTTTGTTTTTCTAGATTAACTCTGGAAAGTCCTGTGAAAGAGTCATAAAAGCCTCGCAGCTGATATTTTTAAATACCTTGCCTGCTGTGGTGTTTTGTCCTAATAATAGAGGTATATTAAAATAAGCATGTTGTTAGTTGTTGCATTAAGACCAAAGAGATGACAAACTCTGAACAATTTAGCATTTCAGATATGTTGTGAGCTTCTCCTGCAGGCGCCACGGTGCTGAGAGCTAGCGAGGGCGTTTTGTGGCAGCTGCGGGTGGAACTGGTATCCGATCGCTCTTTCCCAGTGCATCCCCACCAAGCTGCTTTTCCTTGAACGATGGATCATGCAGAATAATTGCTTAATATAGCTGTTATTAGAGCAGATTGTAAATACTGAGTATGCAACACAACAGGCTTTGTGAAGAGAAGTGTGGAGCTGTCTTCCTAAGGCAAACACAGATTTATGGCCCTGTTTTAGGACGTTACCCAAACATGGGTGATGCTGGGTTTGTGAATTGCCCCGTTTGATTGCAGGAGGGTTTATTGCAGGCTTAAAGGTAAACGCTAGCCCATGTACCTTGCGTGAAATGAGACCTGGATCACAAATAGCTATGCTCATATCCTTATAAAATGCCTGTGGAAATGAAAGGCGGGGATAGAACTTCATTTGCTTAGTACAAAAATGGCAAAATGTTACATGTGAATGTGTAAGAGGAGGAAGCAAAGACAGAGGGATTATTTTTTAAACAGTTGTAGCATGTTGTGTAGAAAACAGTCTGAAAAATCAGTGGTTTCCACTACTAGAAGAAAATAACTAAGATTTTATTGGCCGTTTCCTTCTCGCTTTGCAGACGGTAGTATGTGTCTCCTGCAGTGATCATTAGTACCTTTGGAGATCTGAAAATCAGCATGCAATACCAGCGGCGGATCGCTCTCCGTTTTACCCATCTCTTCAGAGTCAAACAAATCAGCAGTCTTTTCTCTGCCCAATGTGTCAAGTTCTTCTGTATTAATTTGCTGTCTTGAGCCATAAATGTTTGTTGAAAGTGCCAAGGACTTAGAAATTAAACGGGGATTTGTGTGCCTATTGCAAATCTCTGCCATTGCTTTGCTCCCCTCAGCTGTGCAGTTCCCTGGTGCGGTGCAGCAGATACCCTATGCGGAGAAGAGGCAGTTATAAGGATACTTTCAGTAGCTGATTGAAGTCTTAGAAGTTGAAAGCACTTCTTGACAGTCTCTCTCACAAGCGCAAATTATGCTGGCACTCCCTTTATCTAAGGACGGGAGAGAGAGGTTGAGCAGAAATCGCTGCGGCAGCGAGGTGTGATGGATGATGGTATCTGGGATAGATGCGAAATGGGCTGTGCCATTAGCGACTTTTGTCTTTCCAGAGTGAACCAGCAGCCGCAGCTGTTCCGCACAAATTGCCACAGATCTGGTGGTTAGAAAATCCTTTAACAGCATTTCACTCCAGATTTACCTTTCTGTCAGTGAATTATGCCCGTTTCAATTGAGTGCAATGCTCCTAATAATGTCAATTAATTTGAAATTGCACAAATCTTTACTCTGCTACCAAGACTTGGAAAACAAGCTTCATCAATTGCTCCCTCTGGGACTTTGGAAAAGATGTAATTTAAAGCACTCTGTATGACTTTTCACAGAATCACGGAATTTTCAGAGTTGGAAGGGACCTC
>RSEF01000001.1:145665664-145675699 GCA_003993805.1 Himantopus leucocephalus | reverse complement strand
CACTCTTCCCCAAGCCTGTAGCGCTGCATGGGGTTGTTGTGAGGCAAGTGCAGGGCCCAGCACTTGGCCTTGTTGAATCTTATACCATTGGCCTTGGCCCATCAATCCAGCATTTCCAGATCCCTCTGTAGAGCCTCCCTACTCTCAAGCAGGTCGACACTCCCGCCCAACTTAGTGTTGTCTGCAAACTTACTGAGGGTACACTCGATCCTCTCAGCCAAGTCGTTGAGAATGATATTAAACAGAACCAGCCCCAGTACTGAGCACTGGGGAACACCACTTGTGACTGGCCACCAAAGGTAGTTAACTCCATTCACAACCACACTTTGGGCCCAGCCATCCAGACAGTTTTTTACTCAGTGAAGAGTACGCCCGTCCAAGCCATGAGCAGCCAGTTTCTCCAGGAGAATTCTGTGGGAAACAGTGTTAAAGGGGTTTACTAAAGTCCAGGTAAACAATATCCACAGCCTTTCGCTCATCCACTAAGCAGGACACCTTGTCATAGAAGATCAGGTTAGTCAAGCAGGATCTGCCTTTCATAAACCAGGATCACCTGGTTGTCCTGTACACGTCTTGTAATGACACTCAGGATGACCTCTTCCACAACTTTCCCAGGCATTGAGGTCAGACTGACAGGCCTGTAGTTCCTCGGATCCTCCTTCCAGCCCCTCTTGTGGATGGGCATCACATTTGCTAACCTCCTGTCAACTGGGACCTCCCCAGTTAGCCAGGAGTGCTGATAAATGATGAGAAGGTCTTGGTGAGCACTCCCGCCAGCTCCCTCAGTACCCTTGGGTGGATCCCATCCAGCCTCATAGACTTGTGTATGTCTAAGTGCTGTAGCAGGTCACTCACTATTTCCCCTTGGATTACGGGGACTTCGTTCTGCTCCCCAACCCTGTCTTCTAGCTCAGGTAACAGCTGGTCCTACTACTAAAGACTGAGTCAAAGAAGGCATTAAGTACCTCGGCCTTTTCCTCATCCTTTGTCACTATGTTTCCGCCCCCATCTAATAAAGGCTGGAGATTATCATTAGTCCTTCTTTTATTGCTAATATATTTATAGAAACTTTTTTTATTGTCCTTAACATCAGAAGCCAGATTAAATTCTAGGTGGACTTTGGCCCTTCTAATTTTCTCCCTACATAGCCTCCCAACATCTTTATAGTCCTCATGAGTGGCTTTCTGGCTCTGGGTATTAGTAATGTTTACGGGGAAACCACCTTAAGCTGCTCTAACCATGTAGCATTAAAAATGACGTTGAAACATGAGCATGTTCTGGTTTGTTCCTTATTTCCTACTAAGCGACTAAGAACAGGATTAACATTTTAAAGGTTTTATTGCAATCTACAAACTATATAAGTAAGGGTAAACATCTGAAGTTTCTTTCTATTATTATGTTAGAGACAGCAAGTTTCTGAGTGTACAGAATTACATTTCACTCAAAGTTAATTATATGTTACTCAGAATTTTTCTAATTAATTTGATGAGTTTACAATGCACAATATCATGTATGTGCTACAGATGTTCTTTTTGAAGCCATAAATTAAATCTTAAGAGCTTAGACATTTATACTAATAGTTCATATGACTTGAGGAACCAGGATAGTTTATTCACACAATTACTACTACATTAAGCAGGATTTGCATGCAGAGAGAAGTATTATATAACCCCTTGGAAAAGATTTAATGTGTTAAAAGCTTTTCATAGAGAAGTCAAGACATTTTCAAATAGAATTTAGCAAAAGATGGTCATTATTTGATCATTCAAACTTTAAAAAAGATATGTGAATTCATATATTTTTTCCATGCCCTGAAATCTACCATTACTTTTCAAGCTTTAGTTCTGATCATGTGTATTGTTGTATGTGCTTTAGGCAAAAAGATAGGTTTTTCACAGCTTAATACTACCAGTCTTTGGTTTTTTACATGCATGGCAAAAACTAATAAAAAGTCTTAGAACAACAAATCTGGCAAATAGTATAGGATAGCATGGGTAAAGTGTCTTCTTGTACATCTTTTCCTGATATGGCTGTATTAAATGTTGATTCTAACTCATGCTGGGAAATAGAAAACTGTGCAAGTAAGCAGGACTGAAAACATAAATGTACCTTGTTTTTTTTGATATTTTTTTTTTTTTTTTCTTATGGACTGTAAGCTCAGAGTGGTCTTAAAACTGGTAAAACTTTCTCAGTTAGACAAAATATTAGCCTGTGATCCTTTTCAACCTACCATTTACATAGCCAGTCCTTCCAGGTCAGCAGCCTAGACCTTAAGCCTTATATAACTATTTCTGCAACACACAGAGAAGTTATAGAAAAATCTGTTCTAACTTCTGTAATAGGAGACACTGAATTTTCAATATATGTGTATAATTTTTTGTATATATTCAGTACCCAGAACCACATAATTTTACACTCCATCTCCAATTGTGTTAGTGCTATTTAAAAACAAAACAAACATTTCTTTTTCTTTCCTAAAGCTATATTAAACCAGTGTTAAACTAGATTTAACATTTACAGGATACACTAGATTTGCTGTCAATTAGAAAAATTTGACTACAGGAAACGCCACAAGTGACTAAGTCCAATCTACCACATTCAGAAGCAGTCTCAATTAGCATAGGAGAAATCAGGGCCCTCTCATGACACAGACCATGACAACATTTGCTGACTTCACATATCTACAGGCATAACACTGATAGTACTGTACACAGGACTAAAACCATGAATACATTTGCTTGCCCATTGGCTAGCCTAATAATGCAACAATAATGTAGACAGACCCCAATAATACGCCAGAACTTAGCACACTCCTGTCCATGCTGCAGACCCAGAACCAAGTGCAGGAGCAGAACTCTGAACAGGCCTAATAAACAAGCTCCATTTTATATGGAGAGAGCATCTGAAAATAGCCAGCTTTTCATTACATATGAATTGCAGTATTTTTGCCATTTTTTTTTATTTGCTTAATTATCTTTCTGTAGAAACAAAACGCAAACACACAAAGTATTAGTTCCAGATAAACAGTGGAGACAACATTATTATGTATGGATATTTTCTGCATATTTTTCAAGGCACTTAAATTTCCATCAACTATCAGGTTATAGTCATTATTTACCTGTCTGTAACTTCATACCTATATGGTGCAACTACAAAAATGCAATATACATATATATATATATTATTCATTAGAAGGCCTCTATGTAACCTATACGAGCTTTTTTCTATTTTTGCTTGTGCCAGCAGTATTACCAGTGGTCTGCAGCATCCAGCACAGATGTTCCTCTTATACTGTACATGGTTATTTTTCAAGTAGGTTCTCAAAGCAGATGTTCAAATACTCTGTAATGTTCCCACAGCGACTGCAGGTTGAATTGCTGCCCTCCATTTGATCCCACTAAGGGAAAATCCTGCTTCACAGATAAGAGTTGACAGATAGAGACATTTGGACCACTTCTTTTCTTCCCTCAATCAATACTTAATTTAAAAAAGAAAAAATCACTTGTTATAAAAATACATAAAACAACAAAAAATGAAGTTAGATAGGCTGATGTTAGAAAAAGTTCCAGAAAATGTTATAAAACTGTAATGTGGGGAAGAACTGAACATTATTTCTTTAATGAAATGGCTTGCTGAGGGAAAACAGTGATTTGTCAAGATCAACAGCAGACCAGTGCTAGGCAGTAGTCAAAAAAGCAACACAAACACTAGGAATTACGAGGAAAGAAACAGAAAAAAACCAAACATTACACCATAGTAAAAAAATATGCTTCTTGTACCCCTTGAATACCTAGAATACTATTCTCTCCTAATCCTAAAGAGGATAAAAAAGAACAGCAAAAAGTCAAGCAAAGGTAAGTAGCACTTTTCATAAGAACAACTAAGTAGCCTAGCACTGTTCAACCTGAAAAAAGAGGAGTTACAAGCCTACAAAATCATAAATTGCATAGAGATAGTACAGGGTTGACTAGACTATTCACTGCCTCTGTCTACGCAAGTACTGGGAACGGTCAACTTAAA
This sequence comes from Himantopus leucocephalus, assembly GCA_003993805.1. Classification (NCBI taxonomy): domain Eukaryota; kingdom Metazoa; phylum Chordata; class Aves; order Charadriiformes; family Recurvirostridae; genus Himantopus; species Himantopus leucocephalus. The sequence continues at coordinate 145,671,679 of RSEF01000001.1, read as the reverse complement.
CTAAGAGACACAGGTTTGAAACAAACAAAAGGTTGTGATTCAATATACAGTGCTACATGGAATTGTATAACTCCTAGTTAGAAGACATTGTGGATGCAGTAAGTTTTGTGGGTTCGGAAGTGAACTATTAACTGTTACTAAATATAGAACCATATCAATACCAAATACATAAATATCTAAATGATACAAAGCTCAGGAAATCCTGTGAGCCAAGATATCGTCAGAGAGCAAGCGAATACCTTGAGCAAAGTCATACCTTGAGAAGCCCTTATGCTGTTTTTATTCCTCTTCAGGTATCAGTATATGCTCACTTTAGAGTAGGGATATCACGCTACATAGACGCCTGGTCTGAACCAGTACAGCTATTTTCATGTTCTAAATTTTTTCAAAAGACAAAGATCAGGTTTGACAAAACTTAAATTGGAAAAGGTTCTCCCTACAACGTAGAATTTAAAAACCAAACTAGAAAACAGAAAAAGGCCCAACAAAGTAGAAAAGCATACACACTAGTGTCTAGTACAGTCGAGCTGAATCTCTGATAGTCTGTCATTTGCAGCGCAAGCAGCAAGTTGAAAATCAGCTATTCTGTATATTTAAACATTCATTTTGCCATGGAGAATGACTCAAGAGCTCAGAAGCTATGAGAGCTTTAACTAGATAGACAGTCAAGTCTGCTTTTTGCTGACCAGAATGGATAAAACTGAACAATTACTACCAGGGATACAGCAAGGCACCTGCCAGCAGTTTGATGGTTAGAGCATTCATGCAGCAACAAGGACGACAATACTCAGACACTTCGACTCTGACTTCACCTGCATTCTCGTCTGGTGTGAATAATGCAACAGCCAGGCAGACGAGCTAGTATGATACTGCATCCAAAATGCTATGCTGCACTAAGAGACACAAATATTAGTAGAAGCACAGCACTGCCTAGCTGCTAGATTTTATACTGGTTTGCATTCAAGCACTCAGGAGACAGTGGAAAAAATGGTGTGAAGATACTCTGAATTTTTCACATTCCAGATGTATTTCCAGGCTATGAGACTGTTTACAGACCTACTTATCTCTCAGTGTGAAAAATTTCGACAGATCTTGGGTTATTTCAGTATAGATCTGGGTTTTCTTTTGAAGCTTTGGGGGCTTGTTCCTGTTTAAAAGTTTTGACATATCGATAGGTGATAGTGTGCTACACCTACACCTATTTTTATGGACTGTAATGCTGACAAAGAGGAGCTCACCTCTGTTTCCGAGATATCAAAATATATACAACTCAACACCAGAGAAAAGAAATAAATCTGCAAACACATGCACGTGGCTACCATCTATGTAACATTTTTCCTTTCTTGATTGCAGATGTGATGCTCACCTAATACATGTGAACAGATTTGCTACCGTTGAGAGCCATGAAAGGTGGTCTTTCTAAAAGACAAATTGATATACACGTATTTACCGACTTTATTTTATTTATTTAAACAAATGGCATAGCTGTCACAAAAATATTGTGTTATAGAATTCTAACAGATAACTGTATCTACTAACTTAACAAATAGTTTCTCACATTTGCTGGCATTATGAGATTGCATTATATATTACATCTCATTTTGGAAGATCTTTGTTCTAGGTTCTTTTGAGGTCTGTGTTACTGTCAAGAGCCAAGAGCTTTGACAGCTGTTGCCAGCTCTATGTGGTTTGTTTAAAACAATAAGGAAGTTGCCTAGCAACATCACATCACACATTTGGTACCCTACAGTATCCCACATTCCTAACTACTCTGCACATCCTCAAAACTTAAAGGGACACTGTCAAAGTTAAGAACCTTACATGAGAAGTAGACTTACTTCTCTGTCCTCCATATTTATCTATATGCGGTGACAGAAGGAAAATAGACATTATTAAAAAAAAATTACTTGAACTTTGTTTGCAGCAACGTTTGATTTTTATCCCAAATCAGCAGAAGACTAGTAGAGCCTTCAGACTTCATCTGAACTCATAGATGGTTTAGGGGCCTTTGCTTACATGATCAGCAGCCCTACTTTGGGAAAAGGTCTCAACCTTATCTAATAGACCGTATATACGAAACATTTTTGCAAGAGAAATAATGTAAATGTGTATGCAAATTGTTTCAGCCCTCAGGCATCTGGAGAGTTGCCAGTACAACATTCAATCTGTTACTGTTCAAAACTTATAGAGATAGTGGGTTTCACTATGTGTATGAAAACTACCGATTTCAAATACTAGAATTAAAGATACCACAGCATTTCTGTTGGAAGGAGTTAGCAGAAATCCCAGCCAAATCCTAGCTCCAAACACCAATGCTTGCTCTGCATTTTAGTCCATCTCATAGTGATTATATCACAAGGTGTGCTCATGTCTAAGTCAGGAATTTTCCTTATGATCTCCAAAACAGGAAAGAAAAAACAAGAAAAAAAAAAAAAGGAGAGCTTCCTTTCAATTGTAACAACAGACCAAATGCTAGCGAAGCTTAGAATACTTTGTACTTGAGAGAGAGAAATACTTGCAAGTAAAACAAGAAGGAAAAAACAACCAACCAATTTGTCCTCGCACATTGAATTTCATTCAATTTCTTCCTCGCCCTAATTCATTTTTTTCATGAGGAGTTACTGAAAGCTATTAAAGTGAAGTAGCCTTCAAAAAACAAAAGATTGCTAAAAAATTTGTTGTTAACTTGTCTTTTTTCCAACCACTATCAGCTTCTGCAAAGAACATCAAGACTCCTTAAAGGTAACCATGGCACTATTAGATGGCTGCTCTGAAAACTATTGCTATACCTCCCTTTCTTGCACTCCCACTGTATGACACCGATTCTTTGGATCAGAACTAGCTACGATTCAGAAACAATTGCTACAGCAGCATCATATGAAAAGAGCTCTGTTTAAAGTTCAAAGGTCTTACCTGAATTAATGAGCAGAGGCTTGTTTCTGATGTATCATTTCAGCTACTTGATAAATGAAAAAAGATATATTTTTTTTTCAGGTAGGCCAATAACATCTGCAGCTATAGGATACTTTTATTGGTATATATAGGACAAGTATTTGGTTTGTATCCAGACTCACAACCTACTTAAGGGCCAGAAGAATTTGGATTTAGGTATTTGGTTCCAAGCAATCTCACTTTTACAGCAAATTATTACAGTTACAGCAATGCAGCATAATAAAGCAAAATTAATACATGACAGTAATATACACCTACAAATATAAGAGTATGTAGAGTATGTCACGTATATCATTCACAGTAACTGGGGCTCTAAATGAACACATTCTGTAATACCATGCATACTATACCCTTTCTCCTCTTCTTACTGATAACAAATAATGCTATGAATAGTAATGCTTTATTATAGGCTCATTAATGATTTGTAATGAATGGAAAAATCATTATTTTACTCACTGGAAAAGTGAGTTAGTTTCAAGAGGTAATACTGATACTTAATTTTGAACTAAATATTAAACGAAAGAAACTAAAAGCCCAATCACTTTTAAACATAGCCATTTTCCAACTTAATTATAAATACAAGGAGACACAGTCAATCCTGCTACTTAATTTTCAGGGTCTGAGGGCAGGAATATCATCTGGAAAATAACAGCAGAAGTCTGTTTTATATTCATATGATAAAGAAGCTTTTGGGACTGAGGGATTATATCACACTATATCAAATTAGGTCAGTAAAATGAATCCAGATGGCAGAAGATGAGGAAATGATTGAAGGTTTTGAAGTGCAACGTCATATAAAAGCATCATGGAAGCTCACCAAGTACATAAATATCATTGACGATGGCAACATTTGCTACATCTGATGACATAGAAAAAAATTAATATTAGCATAATTTAACTATGTATCAAAGCTATTTGCATGCCATCTGGAGAACAGAACGATGTAAATAAAGGAACAAGGGAAAGGGTTAAAACCAATGCAAAATTCAAAACTGATTCTGAAAGAAGTTTCAGAAATGATGACAAGAAGAAGTAGAAGTAGCAATGACAAATGGGTTGATGTCACAGACAGGATAAACCATAAGATTAGACAGCTGCAAAGTAAGAAAATACCAGCATTATCTCCTAGTCAATGCATTCTGTAGAACATAACTGCATCTTTATTACTGATGTTTTACTCCTCTTAAACTTTAGCAACAATAAGCTCAACTACCATTTGAGACTAGTCTGTTGTCCCACCTCTACTCCTGTCAGTTTCTCTTAAATATTTTTCTTCTTTAAATGCACAAGTTATGTGAGATTCTGAATAAAGAATGGCAGGTGAAGAACTTTTAAAAAGCACATACTTAAGTGGACCTTGGGCACCCTGTCCTCCTCCCCCAGAAGAAATCCTGTGATCTTGTAAACTCCCCATCAGTGGCTGCTTAGCCATGGAAGTACTTGGACTTCTTAGATCATCTTATGTTTTTCACTTCAAATCTTCCTAGAGCCTATAACTACGCTTCTAAGCACATCCCAAACTGCCGCAATCTTGGTAGGGATGAGTAGCTCCAAGACTGACTTCTATACGAATCCAGACAATTTATATTTATTTCAATTAAAATAACATTGCTCATTTATCGAACTGAACCTGTACCACTACACTGGAAAGAAATCAACACTGCTGAACTCAAGAGAGATTCTGCATCCTGGAGGACATTTGTCTATTCAGGAACTCTTACTCTAAAGATTTAGTTGTCCATTTGACATGTTGGTTGATTTTATACTTTACAGTATATAAGACACAAAAATGGCAGAGATGATTATTTTAGCCAGAAAAAGATAATTAAGCCAAGCCTGCCATTAATCATTAGATTTTTTTTTTTTAATTGGGATGGCTGCAGAATTAGGACATTTTGTTTTTTCAAAAATAAAGTAATAAATTCTGTTCAGCTTTCTGAAAGAAGGTTTGTGGTAGCTAGCCTGACTAGAGGGACAAGTTTTCCTTCACCTCTGAATAAGGATTTAACATGGATTTTTTTTCTTTATGTTTCCTTTTGGTTAACTCTAGATCTGGGAATGAAAACTTTCTATTGCTCAGTGTGTTGGCTGCTTTGCATCCCACTATGTTTCACTTAGTTTTTCATAGCCCATACGGGAACCTCTTTGTTCCACACGATATTCCTAATACCCATATACAATTCCAAATCTTAAGCTTCTGATCTTAACTTCTCAGTGTCAGAACAGTGGCTTATCATGTTTGATCAAAATGAATGATTGTCACTATGGATGCATCTACACTTTATATAAAGAATCTTGAAAAGTCCTCAATAGCAGTGAACAATGGGGCTAAATATAATAATTTGCCCTTTTTTTTTTTNTTTTTTTTTTTTTTTTTTTTGCACATGGGCTATAGCATCTGTTATCTTTTGTTAGTTCACTCAAAACCCAAACATGACTGTGGAGAAGTAAAATTTAAGGAGAGAGGATAGGCTTACACTAGTTCTACAATCACTGAAAAGCTTGGGAGAGTTGCATTTACTGCAGTGAGAACTAATCTTTCCCTCCGGAGCAGACTGGTGTGAATGAAACCCATTAGGCAACTGGCAAGAAGTAAACTGTAGAGATTAATATTCCATGCCCCCAATGCTGGCACTTAATCAAGCTGTAAGTTTCAATAATTTATGCTTGGCAAATGTACATTTCTTGCTTTGAAAGTCCCTTTGAAATATTGGGACTTTCAGAGGAGGGCCAAAAATATTTCTTAGGGTGGAAAGAGTGAAACAATCAAGCAGAAACATAAACAGAGTACCAAGCAACAAAATAAGATGCAAAGCATCACTGACTTTGGTTACTTCCACAGTGAAATAAGTATGGTCCGAAAGCAGTCAGTGTTACAGATGGGAGTAACCAGGGAGGTATCCTGAAAGATTTTATTCTGTTGTAATATGTCACATGTGGCAATAAACTCAGAGGGAGTAGCTTCTCCTTTCCTGCAAATTTTAGGCTTTTTTGAAGAATATAGCCAAGCTCATTCACTAATACGGAATCACGGAATTTTCAGAGTTGGAAGGGACCTCTAGA
>RSEF01000001.1:145644710-145659794 GCA_003993805.1 Himantopus leucocephalus | reverse complement strand
CATCTGGACATTGAGCTGTTGACCACTACCCTCTGGATGTGACAATCCAACCAATTCTGCATCCACCAAACAGTCCACCCACCAAATCCATATCCCTCCAATTTGGAGAGAAGGTTGTTGTAGGGGACTGTCTCAAAGGCCTTACAGCAGTTGCGATAGAGATCTGTAGTTCTTCCCTTGTCCACTGATGTATTCACTGCATCATAGAAGGCTTCTAGGTTGGTCAGGCAGGACTTGCCCTTGGTGAAGCCATGCTGGCTGTTTTGAATCATCTCCCTGTCCTCCATGTGCCTTAGCATAGCTTCTAGGAGGGTCTGTTCCATGATCTTCCCAGGCACAGGGGTGAGGCTGACAGGTCTGTAGTTCCCAGTGTCCTCCTTTCTAACCTTTTCAAAAATGGGTGCAATGTTTCCCTCTTTCTGGTCACCAGGGACTTCATCTGACAGCAGTGGCTTTTCAAATATCATGGAGAGTTGCTTGGCAACTACATCAGCCAGTTTCTCAGGACTCTGGGATGCATCTCATCAGGTCCCATAGACTTCTGTATGTTCAGGTTCCTCAGGTGGTCACAAACCTGATCATCTCTTACAATGAGAGGGACTTCTCTCCCCCAGTCCCTGCCTTGCAGTCCCTCCACTTGAGGGGTGTGGGGGGAGAGGTTGCTATTGAAGACTGAGGCAAAAAAAGTTGTTGGGTACCGCAGCCTTCTCCTTGTCCATTGTTATCAGTTTGCCTGTCTTGTTCATTGGGGCGGTACGCTTTCTTAGACTTTCTTTTTCTGGCTAACATACCTGTAGAAGCCCTTCTTACTATTCTTTGTGTCCCTTGTCAAGTGCAGCTTTAGCTGTGCCTTTGCCTTCCTGACCCCATCCCTACATAACCAGGCGGCATCCCTACACTCTTCCCAGTATACCTGTCCCTGCTTCCACTGCCTGTGTGTTCCTTCTTGCCCTCCAGTTTGACCAGCAGGTCTGAACACAGCTGTGTTGGTCTCTTGCCTTCCTTTCCTGATTTCTTACACCTGGGGATTAAGGGCTCTTGTGCTCTGTCCTTAAAGATCTGCCAGCTGTGTTCTGCTTCGTTGTCCCTGAGGGCAGTTTCCCCGGGGGTCCTATTGACTAACTCCTTGAACAGCTGGAAATTTGCTTTCCTAAAATTCAGGGTCCTGACTTTATTGTTCGCCTGACCCATATCCCTCAGGACTGCGAACTCCACCAGTGCATGATCACTGCAGCCCAGGCTGCCTCCAGTGGCACCAATTAGCTCATGATTAGTTCTGCCTAGGTGTCTGTTTCGTCGTTATGTGCATCACGTGTTACTGAAGCAGTACTGTTTGAAGTTAAGTTGGCTTAGGCTCTTGTGATCATAGCCAGTTTCATAAATAGGGTACCTATCTTGTACTCTCATCTTTTAGTTATGAAGTAAGGTAGAGTTTTCCTGATGTGCACCTTTTTTTGATCAAGGTACAAGTTGAGAGAACAGAGCAGAAGACTGAATGAAAACTTTGGGATGAGCAGGAGCGATGTTACCAGTAATTTTACCACAGGCATCCTCAAGTTGTTTGGCCTGTAACTCTGTCTTAAATAGCGTGAAGATGATCTGCTTACTCAGAAATGTCAGTGTCTTGTAATAACTGGTTTCACAGCTAGGTAGCTATTTTTTAATGGTAGAGTTTTGAATTTTGATAAATAACTTTGTGATCTTAGGAAGTGGCACATTATCTGTGCAATCTATTTTTGTCTCAAAAAAAATCTATCTAATTTTGTCTCTGAAAATCTTTCTAGGTATGCAACAATCTTAATTCTGGTCCATCAGCTTATAAGCCACCTATAAAGCTGGTTAGAAGCTGGAGGTTGCAAGCCAGCTAGAAGCTGAGAGAGCATGGTAGCAGCTAGAAAAGGTAGTGGTGATTTCAGTAGAAGGTCTTTGGTGGGGTGGTTTTGTTTTGTTTTTATTCAGTCAGTACTGAATCAGCGCTATTATACAATGTGCTGTTGGAAGTGCTCTGTTCTGGCTGGAATGTTAAACAGAAGTTCACTCGTCTGATGAGCATGCATTTGAAAAGATAGAGGTAATAGTTGGGGTTGCTCTGATCATTGTCTCAGGAAGTGGGGGCAATTTCAGTGATACTAATATGGTTTAGTACTTACCATTCTCAATGTGACGTTTATTATTGCTATACTCCAATTTGAAGCTTGTTACAGATCAAATATGAAACTATCTGTAGTTAAAAAGTTTTAAGAATAAAATTGAGTGTTAGAAGGCTGTTTAGACTTCTGGTTAAGTTTTTAATATCTGAAGTGACAGCTAATGTAGAAAATTCTTTGTTAATCATAATCAGAAAGTCGTCTAGCCATTAGTGTTTGTGGCCGCTGTCAGGCAATAGCAGACTTCTCTGTTCAAAATGAAAAACAAACACTTTCTAATCTAGGTTAAATACATTAGAATTTTGGTATGTTATGCTGCTACTGTTAGTTTTGCTAGAACTTATGGACTACAACTTGATAGGGGGTTTTGTAGTTATTTTTGTATGTTATCAGGTGGTTCTAGCTGCTGACAGAACCACTTCTTTAAATACAGTATTCTAGCCTGTAGTCACCAATTTTTAATTGTATATAAGCTAAGAAAATTGGATATTATTACAAAAACTGTCTACTGCCACACTGAGCTTTGGTTTTGCAGGGGGCATGCTTGCTTGTCAGTAAGCTTGGATTTGTTACATGTTCACTGGAAAACCAAAAGAAGGTTGACAAGTTCTGTAGTTTTTTTTTTCACTAACGCTATTATTTTCAAATATATTTGAGATGTACAAGACACTTGTACACAAACCTTTTTCTTCAATTCAGTATTCTGATGGGGTATTTCTGCCTTCTCTGTTAGGCATCGGAGAATGAGTCTGAAGTTCTGAAAATCCTTGTGGGTTTTTTTGACGAAGGATAGAACATACTCAGAGTTGAGAAATTATTACTGTCAGTAAAGAATTGGACTGACACCTAATTTGACTTCTACAAAAAGCTCTGCTGAATTAATGAGATGGTGGTGTTCACTCTGAAACTTCCACGTGCTTTGGAATGTGCATGTTAATTGCCAGCTCTGAATTGACAGGTGTTTAGGTTACTATGATGGTTTGCTAGTAGAGTTGGGCATTTTGCGACTCACTGGTCATGTGTATGCCCTTACCAGTGGTTGTTCTTTTTTCCCCAGAAATGGCAGAATTTTCTCAGATTAAAACCAGCGAAAAACTCTGGGTTGCCTAAATTTAAAGCAGTGCTTCTCATGAATGTCTGTTTGCTAACAGTGTTTCAGTACCTCAGTAGTCAATGTTAGCTAGGTACTTGTGGTTAGGATAGGGTACTTTTTGTTTAGTTCCTTGTGCTCTGGCTGTGATTAGACTGACTTTTTTTTAGTGACTCTCGTGCTTTGGCTTCATTCCAGCCATCGTGCTAGCACTTCTGGTTGGCAGGATTGCCTGTTGCCGTGCAGTGAACTGGGCTGAGGTACTGATCTGGGTATAAACTGCGTTAGAACAAGTTGCACCAACGTCGTTGCTAGCACAACAGAAGCGGATATGAAAAAGGGGAATGAAATGATAGCAAGAGAGCTGTTTGGGCAGTGCTGCTGTTCAATGTGTAACCACAGCCGCAGCCAGTCAGGCCTTCCCAGCTGCTTGTTGGAGTTCCTGGCAATTTTGCGCTCTGCTTTCAAAAAGAAAATTTTGAGTCTGTTTATGGGTTTCAGTAAGTCTGTAAATACTGTGCAAACCCCAAAACTTTGAGTTTAGAGCAGACTTTCCCTACCTCTTGCCAGGCTTCGTAGGCACAAGAATCTGAATTGGAAGTTCACATTTTATGTGATGGAAAACCTGCAAGCTTCAGCTCTTGTGTTGGTACTGCAGTTCCACTTTGGTATCATGTTGTGTTCTCTGTTCTTTCCTGTCTTGTCAATGTAATGTGACGCAGTATCTTCAATTTCTGTATGAATCCTGTTTTTTAGAGAAGTTCTGTACCATTGTTTCAACTATTGGTACCTACAGAAAGGTTAAGTGTGCTCTACTATTTTCACATCTCTAGTCCTTTTTTAAGAAGCACCTCTGGTTTGTTTAGCTGACCCTAAACTTCGAGGGGTAAGCCTTTCCCATGCAAATGGAAGCCCCACAGTTTAAGGCAATCTAAGGAAAAAATATACATTTTACAGGTCTAAAAAGCCAGCTTTTAAATGTTGGGGTTGGTTATTTGTAATAGCTATTCTATTACTGCATTATGTTTGCAAGGTATTTATGAAGTACGTTGGCTGACATGATTGGGGAGCGATAAAACTGCAGTGCGTTTATATTTTTCCATAAAGCATGTGCATCATTTCCACGTGTGTAAAGAGCAGTGCAAAGTGAATCTTCCTTAATAAGTCAAACGTTGCTTCTTAATGTCTATACAAATTATTTTCAGCTAAAAAGCTTTATTGTCCTTTGTGAAAGGTATTGTATGAATTCCATCTTCTCAAGAATGGCTCTGCCTTGAGATAAAGGTGTAAAGCAATAGATTTGCTTTCAGTATAGAGGTAAACTAAGCTGTTATGGGGGGTTTTTTTACAATATTAATGCGTATATACTTAATGATTTTTAAATAACTCTTCCAGACATGCTGAACAAATTGGGAGTTGAAATATATCTCACAATATATTATTAGTGTTGGCTGTGTTCCTTTGGTGTTGGCTAATTCCTCTTGAAGAGGAGAATGGTCCGTCTGTGCAGAATATAAAACCCAGTGCAAACTCCTGGCTTTAAGAATTAGCACATTTTTAATACTAAAATATAAGATAATCTGAAATTAATTTGTGCTTAAACAGCATAACTGTGAATATCAACAAGCCTTGTTTTTATAATTTCTTGAGACTTTTAAAGGAAATTTACTTTCAGTTCATGGAAAATAAATCTATGAGAATGATCACGTTACTTTGCCAGGAAAGTGAGTTGAACTCTACTTACCTGCTTTTAACTATGTATGTTGTATAGTAGCATTGCAAATGGACAGCAAAAAAATACCCAGTTGCTTCCAAGTACTGTCCTGAGTCCTAGCCGCTGTAGTGTAACAAAACAAAGAGAACACCCAACCAGGCACCCTTGATGTTCTCATCAGAATTGTTTCTAGAAATTGAGAATGTTCTGGTGATTGAGAGGCGAGTCTGGTGGCGTAGCTCCTTAATAAGCTATAGAGTGGTATCATTAGCTGTTCTGCTCCAAAATATGGACGTATCACTGCAGTGTCAAAACAACTGGTGATGTTTAACTTCTTAGTTAAATGATTAAACATTTTGGGGTTTAAGAAATCTTTCAACAAAGTTCTGTTTAATTGAGCAGAAATTATGTATTGTTAAAAATTATAGGCAATAGGACTCCAAATCTGAAGCCAGTTAGTATTCACTTTCGTGATGATTTCGTGGATGTGAATTTTCACCTTTCAAAAATGGATCTGCTCCTCGTCCTGTTTATCATTCCTGTTACAGCAGACTTTATCCAGTCTTGACCTGACAATTTTATTTGGCGTTCTGAGTGAAGTAGTTTAAACTCTTACTCTCTATGTTATGAAAACAATATATTTCTGTGGATTTCTTTAGACTTCCTAGCAGGTTAATTTTTTCCCCCTCTTTCTTGAAGTATGTCTCTTGAATTATTTTAAAACTGATATCTTTCAGTTTTCTAAAACTAATGTGTAATAACTTTGGCTTTTATAATGGTGTCCTTCTGTCTCAGTTTCTGTACCTTATTTTTCAAATAACAGTACATAAAGCTAGTTGAACTCTTGCTGAGTTTTAGATTTATTATACTTAGCGATGATTTGTGAGAATCCATTTTTGAGAACTATGAAGGAGAAAAGTTTTCATTTGAGATTGCGTGCTTTAGCAGCTGAGTTGATAGCTGACAGTTGATAGTTTTGGAGCTTTAAGAACGGATTTCTGTGTGAACTTTTTAATTTCTAGAGTAGAAACATTTTTGCAATGACAAGGTATCAAAGTTGTTTCATAATACAATAATTAATATTTTGGGCTATTGTGTGTGCTGTTTTCTTCATCACTATTTAGACTCATTCTCTGTACACTTATTTATATACCTGTCTTAACAACAGTGAGTATCAACTCAATCAGCTTGAATAATGGTGCAATTTTACTCTTACTTTTCCATGCAAAAGAAAGGTGGAAGTTTTCATTTCAAATACAGTTGCTTGACTGTTTACTTCCGCTTCTTCCTTTCCTTTCTGAAGTTGGTTGGTGGTGCAATGGAAGAAGCTGGATCTCAGGAGATGGGAATGAATAACCAGGATCAGCTAGATGAGCTGGTGAACAACAAGTGCAATGAATTGTCTGATACAGCGTTGCAGCATGCTCAGTCCAACTGTTACAGCCTGGAAAACACGGGCGCCTTGGAAGAAGCAGAGTATATCACAAAGAACAGAAGGCACCCAGGGTCCATATGCTGCTCTCAAGAGTCTCGTGAGGAGACTCCTGGGAGAGAAGAAGCCCGTACTGACCCACCTGATGGCCAACAAGATCCGGAGAGTGAAAAACACAAAGAGAAAACTTTGGGTATGTTCTCTTTAGCATTTTGATTTTTAAATGGTTTTAATATTTTCGTAAAATAGATATGCATTTTCTGTCTTTGTCTCAAGTTTACTTTGTAGCCAAAACTTGTCATCTTTAACAGGATGTTCTGAGAAAATGTGTACTTCTGCTTAGGAAAAGACAGTTCTTATTGCATATGTAAGAATCCTTCTGCTGGTAACGCTATTCTTACAGGAACTTTAATAATAATAATGTGTTAATTACTAATCAGCTTTTTTAACTTTACGGTTGGATTAACTTTTAAATTTGGGGTTGTGGTGTTCAATGCTACCAAAGCAGTGCTGATACTTAAATTCCAAAGGCTTATTAAAAACACTTGTGTGAATATTCTTTATTAGCAAAAGTTAACCTTTTAAACTTCACTCTTTCACATTTTTATTTTTATCTGTGCTATTATAAATTATAAGACAATATTTTTGTGGTTTTAAGTTTAAAGTAACTTGCTATCCAAGTTGTGTAATAGCACATAGGCAAGACAAATTTATTCTTACTGTGATGACTTCCCATTTGTCATCTGTTAAGATTATGCAGCTATCAAACCAAAGAACAACTTAACTCACACTAATTTCTCATGGTTCTATATTTTACTTCTAAAGACAGGCTGCTTTCCTGCTATACTTTTTCTCAATATGGTTGTCTTTCGTCCAATTCATAGGAAAAGAAGTGCTGTTACTAATGAAAGCCTTGAACACACTTTCTACTCCAGAGGAAAAGCTGGCAGCTTTGTGCAAGAAGTATGCTGATCTGGTAAGTAATTTGTAAAGATAGCAGGAGTTATTCATGTGTTAATATTAACTGTGGAATGCAGGAACTTCTAATACAGGACAGTTAATGATTTTGAGTGTTTCACAGTGTTGGTAGGAAGAAAAAAAAAAACCAAACAAAAACCCAAATGCTCAGGCTTATTATGAGTATTGCTTCAGCCAAACTTGCATGTTGTGATTTCACTTCTACATGACTGCCTAAATCCAAAGGAAAAATAGGTTATGATAACTTTTTGATAACTTGGTGCTGAAGCATAACATTAGGATTAACAGAAAAGCTAAGAGTTTCTTTTGGGAGTAATTATTTTCTTAGTTTTTGTCTGTTGATAATGCTTTTGTGCTAGCAGTTTATAATATATGCCCTTTAAGATAAAGGGAAAGAACATACTGTGATAATGAGATTAGAAAAAAAAAGGGTCAGTTACACTTAACTCTTTAGTGATTTTTTGGGGGGGGCAGGGGAAGTTGAAAAGATCTAGGTTTAATTTTGCTGTGTGCTTTCTGATCATGCAAAGGTGTGGGTAGAAAAATATACATTTCTTCAGTAATAAACCAAAAAAGGCAAAATGTTAACAGTATCATAAAGTGTATTCCCACCCCAAGTAGGAGAAATGATAATTTATTCCGTAAATTAATTGATGGCAAAATTGGGGGGGGGGAAAAGGCTCATACATTGACTTCTCAGAATATGTCTGGAGACAAAAATGCTTCATTTGTTCATCTTGAGACAGGGACAGACAAGAATGGAAAGACTAGAAATACTGTGTGTATATGTTTTCCCACTGTATTTGTAGATATAAAATGAATGCAAAACTGAAGAAATAACTGAATGCCTTGCAAAAAGCATAAGGTTTGCTTTCTGTAGATGTAAAGTGTATGTATGTATGAAAATGTTTATGAAAATGACATAATGGCTGCACACTATGGCATAACTCTTCTGAAATAAATTTATTTTTCCTTTAATATTATTAATGTCTCCAGAGCTTTGAGGGTGAGTTAGCAGGTAGTCTTTTTACTCGCAAGAGGCAATAGTAATTACTAAGAATAGATTTAGATTAGTTCTGTTTAGAAAATCCTGAGTCTTCCTTGGAGGTCTGTTACATTTTTGCTTTGTTTTCCTTGTGCTTTCTCACATGCATGCTCTTGTTCACGTGAGTCAATTTCCTTCAAAACCAGCAGCTTCTTTAAGAAGTCACTGTCATTTAAATGAGTAACAATAATACTTCCATAGTGCAACTCAAGAATGGGGAGCCCACCTAAAAATGAGCTTCGATATTGTGAGAGAAAAGTACAGTAAATGAGTTAGTTCTTATGAGCAATTGCTTGTGCATGTCTATTAGAAAAGTCTATTTGAGTGAACAGCTCCTATGTCAAATCAGTGGTGATCATGATGGCCTGCACGAGGAGCTAGGTTGGCTTGAATTCCTTGCTTCTGCAGAAAGAAAACAGTCTGCACCATCTTCACTTGAGTTTTCTTGTTGAAGGAAAGATCTCAAAATAATTAGGTAACAGCTAGACCAAATGAACTGTAATTTCCTTCAAGAAGCTTGGCAATCAGGAGAGATGTGTTGACATTATGTTTTTTCCCCCGCCAGGAGAGGATCCGTAGTCTACAGGTAGAGTAAGCATTCACAGTCCACAGATATTCACCATTCTAGAAAACCAGTTGCTTTCCCTGTGATGCTTGGAACTCTTGGGAAGTTGGGTGGGAGCTTACCTGGGTGTAACAGTAGCTCTGTTTTAGCTGAGTGAGTCTTAAAGGTACTCTGTTTCCCTTAGAAAGTTTAGGTTGGATCTGGTTGCCTTCCTTTTAAGATGCATTCTTTTCTTCATGATAGTGGTGGTGAACCACTGGCATAGGTGTCAGCTTTAATGCCAGCAGAGGTTTGAACTGTTTATGACAGTGCACCTACAATGCTTTTTTTCTTTTTTTAAAGATTCATCATCTTTAAAGCTCACTGTCAGGTTTTTCAGTGGTGTCTCATGAAAAGGACTGTACAATAAAGGTAGGAATGCCTCTCTCCTGGCAAAAGATCTTCCACAATTTTTTTTTTCCTAATTTGGAATCTATCAGGAGATCAATTTGTGATGCAGAATGGTTTGCATCCTTGGTGATGTCTCACACTAGCATAGTTTTACGGGCCTGAAGTTTCATAGGTATGCACAGCCACTTGAAGTGTTTTTTATGGCCACCCAAGAAAAGGGCTTTTTATGTTTGGATATCATATACTTCCTTAACATTCCTTTTCCCTGAATTAGATTAAATGTACATTTAATTTACTGTTGTCATGGAGGTCCTTAACTTTATTTATTCTTTCTTCTGTGCTTCAGCATTATTTTGAGCTCTTTCAGAAAACCAGCATTGTTTTCTTCTCTGTCATGGTGATGTTCCTTGTTGCCAGCCTTCTTTTCCTGGGGTGTCCTGAGGCTGAGGCACTATTTAATAAGGAGCAGTGTTGCATGTAACGTTGTTACCTTCTTTGTAATAGAACAGACTCGAAATAACATGGTTTCTCGGGGAGCCCAAAAATCATGTACAATGAAACTTACTCTCAACTAGATATTAATACAAGAAACTTCTATGCACTGGGTATTCATAGAATAGATTTTGAAGTCAGCACGGTATACAAAGTTTCACGCTGTCATCTATGATCTAAACAGCCTAAAGGAAATAAAATAAAAGTTTTGCTTCAAATGGTTGAGACTACAGATCTCTTAAGTCATCAAAGTCTGGGCTGTGCAGCTTTAATAGTATTTGACTTGATTTGTCAGGGCTGCTAGTTGTATCTGTTCCTTTCTGAACTACCTTAGCATTTTAAAAACTTGTATAAATTACTGCTTCCTTTGGTAGGAGCTCCTGCTGACAAGAAAGAACTCTGTACACAGTCATGTGGGTTTTTCTTTTTTGATAGTAAAAATAAGACATATTGGATAAACAGCTGTGTGTACCTTACAGATAAGAGAGTGGAAGAAGTTGTGACTTGTTGAGAAGCCAGTCTAAGTCAGCTTTTAATTGTATCTGTCACATCCTCCTTTCTCAAGGCTAGTCCTATACCTGTAGCTGAATATAACCTGATAGCCCATGGTCGACAGGTCCATGGTCCCTGTTCCTCAAAGGCAAATGTTTAAGTTGCAATTCATGTTTTTTCATCTTGTGTCCTTACACGTTTTGAATTGTCTGTAGGATGATGGGAGTTTCTCTTTAAGATCAACTTGGGGATCTTAATGAAATTATTGACTTCCTTGCTTTCATCTGAAATGTTTAAAAGTTTGTTCAGTCTGCTCATCTAGATGCATAAAGATAGTTTCACCTATGTTTGTGTAGTAAACATACTCTCTAATGTTAGTTGGAGGAGAGCCGGAATGTTCAAAAGCAGATGAAGATACTGCAGAAGAAGCAAGCACAAGTTGTGAAGGAGAAAGTCCACTTGCAGAGTGAGCATGGCAAGGCCATTTTGGCTCGTAGCAAACTGGAATCTCTCTGTCGGGAGCTTCAGCGTCATAACAAGACTTTGAAGGTTAGTTTATTTACATAAATTACAGTGCCAGTAGTGGTGGAAAACTTACTGATTACTGCTTAAAATCAGGACTACTGGTTTTTACTTCCACTTTGTCCATTACCTGTACCTGCAGAAAATGAGTGGCACGTGGCATAAGTGTACCTGATTTTAAGGTAAAGGATATGGGGATAGTTCAACTGGCTAATTTTTTTTTCCCCTCAAACTGGTTCGTAGATCATATTACTTGCGGTATGTGATCTTGCCATGTTTGTTTCTGCGAGCAGTGCTGATGACAGTTGGAAAAAATAGCACAAGTGAAATAACAGACGTATGAAATGGCAGGGTATCAAAAAAGGCTTAATTCTGTCGGAGTATAATGAATGGGAATGAAATGGAAGAGAGCCAAGAGGTTCTTATCTGCGATCACTGTAGGAAATTTCATTAATTTCATCAGTGCTGTTTCTAACATCTGAGTAATTCTTACGCTTGCAAAGGTATTCATATATCTGGCATCTTATAATACCAGCCCCTGCGTATTGTTGGTAGTGGTAAGAACAAGAGTCTCTGAAAGTTTTGGAATTTCTGGATTCTTTGTTCCATGCACTTTATATGGGTAGTCAGCATAGCATATTATGATTGTGGCTTATATTAACTCTAGCACTATAGAACTTGAAACTGTACGGAAGTGAATTATTACCATTGTTTCTGACTCAAAAATACGAAAAAAGTGCATGGTTTGGCTTGAACACGTTAATATTCTCTCATAAAAGGAAGACAACATGCGGCAAGCGCGTGAATACGAAGAAAAACGGAAAGAAGGAACTGCACACTTCCAGATTACGCTGAATGAAATTCAGGCTCAACTGGAACAGCATGATATGCATAATGCCAAGCTCCGTCAGGAAAATATTGAACTGGGGGAAAAACTGAAGAAACTCATCGAGCAGTATGCTTTGCGAGAAGAGGTGCTTACACTATGCTTTTAATGGGATTCTCTTAGTTCCTTGACTGTAAGGATCAAATAATTATTTAAAGGGGAGGAAAAACCTGTAATACTTTACAGACATGGTGTGTATATATATTTTAAATTATTCTTTTTACCAATACTACTGTGAAAAATTAAGTAGCTGTTTGGCCCACTAGCTGCCTTTCCTTTCTGGTTTTGCATATGTAGATTCAAGATGTATTGAAAAAAAATCTTTCACAGTGAAAGCAGTCAAATAGAAATAAGTTGTCACAGAGATTGTGGAATCTGTCTTGAGAGGTATTCAGAACTCAGCTGGGCACGGTGTGCGCAATCTGATCAGACTTCGAAGTTGACCCTAGTTTGAGTGGATTAAATGGCTTCCAAAGGCTATTTCCAACATAAATATGTATTAATATTTGAAGTTCTTCTAAATTATAATTTCACAGTTTAATGGGAAGGGGGTATATGAGTTATTCTCTATCTTATTTGTTTTGGTTCCTTAAGGTTGGGGAGTTTTGGCAAGCTCCTTTGTGTATGTAGCTCTTCTTGTTGGCATAGAATCAAAATAAGCTATCACACTTTAAGAATATATTTGGACTGGTGTCATGGAAATGACTGTATTTTAGGGCTATCTGAGCTAGCTTTAATTGCCACCAGTATGTGAGCTAGCCAGTCTAAACTACAGTAATGGAAAACAGCCAATTCTCCTTGTCAAAGAGAGAACTAAGCTTCAAGGAGTTCTACAACTTAGTTCTTAGTTGGCATAGGTTTGGGATATTATTTCTCAACTGTTTTTGTTCCTTTTTTTTAAATCTGGATCAGTTAGAAAGCTCTCTGTAGACTCCAGTTTCCCAGTTTTTGTGCTCATGGAATATTTGTATTTTGGGGAAGAAAAAGGTAGGAAGCTGCCTTGTGCTATTTTATGGATGGAAGACTGCAAAATTCAATGATTTGTTGAATTCCATCAGCCAAATAAACTATCAGTGCAAATCTTGCTCATTTTGAGCTTTTTTTTTTTAATGATGAGGACTAGAGCTTTTAGATGTAACAAAGTACAATTAGGATTAGAGGTAGATACACCGACTTCAGAAGAAAGGATATAGTTTACTTATTACAGGATTTTTGAAATGCCTGGTGTGAAGCAACTGACAGTATTGTACCAGTTTAAAATGTGCATCTGGCTTCCATGAAAGACAAAAGCTGTGTAGCTATAATGTATGGCAATAATGGGAGGGAAAAAAGCATATAAAAGTCTTCTGCTTTTTTTTTGCATGAAACTTCTAAACAATATACATCCCCCCTCCATACACCTACACTTACCTTAATTGACCAGTGTACTGTTTATATTTGACTAATAGGATTTTCTTTCTTCCTCTAGCATATTGATAAAGTGTTCAAACATAAAGAACTGCAGCAGCAACTTGTGGATGCCAAACTTCAGCAAACTACCCATCTTATTAAAGAAGCAGAGGAAAAGCATCAGCGAGAAAGGGAGTTTGTAAGTGAATTCTGTGTATGTTAAGAGAAATAAAATCAACCAAAACGGATTTTTCATGATATAAAGCAAAATGATGGGACTGTCTTTTGAAAGTTAGGCTAGATTTCAACATCAAGACTGAGATTTGTTTTGTGTATGTGTGTATGATGCCTACAATATTAATGTCCATATTCATAAGCAAGCATTGTTACTGTTTGCATTTTCTCAGCAAATGTGCTGGATATCATTTAGATTTTTCTTAGACTAGGAAATACCTTGAGCTGAAATACCAAAGGTGCTTCCTTGCTGTCTTGTAGTTGTACTGGTTTTATGCTATAAGAAATAACAAAAGCAGAATAAGGCGTATGCTCTTCTTAACTTTCTGTCCCCAAAACTATGCCTGATGTTTTATTTGTATGTTGATAATCAACAATTTACTCGCAGTCTTCCAAGAAGTTGGCTTCCAATTTTAAAATAATACTTAAGTGAAGATTTCTTTTATGCTCTTTATGTATCTGTAACTTATAGAGGAAAAGCAAGGCTTTTGCCTAGAATCTTAAAATGATCATCCAGTGTTGGCTTGTTCTATATTATGAAAACATAGTTCTGGAATCATAAGCTGACAAAAATCTCTTCAAAGATAAACCTGTAAAATGGTGTCAGGTTGAAGCAAAATCAAACTAGCTTGTAAAGGTGGTAATAGTGACTGGAAAAATGGAGGTGGAAAATAGAGAGGTTACAAAACAGGTATAAATTACATAGAGTTCATTAATGAACTACCCATATAAGTGTAGCAGTTCAAACTTGCTACAGAAATAGAAACATTGACTCATGCTGCCAATTAGAAAAATGCCTCAATAGAAATAATTTCTGCATGCCAGCACATGCTTTAAATAGTGTTTATGAAAGTATAGTATAGTAATGAAAAACCCATGTGAGAAAACATGTTTGAATGGCCCTTAGGTGATGTTAACCTTTGTTCGTTTTTCATCATAGATCAAGTTCTTTAAGCCATTCTTAGAAGTACTTTCTTCATTATGTGGCTTTCTGCATATTTTTTTTTAGCTGCTAAAAGAAGCTACTGAGTCCAGACATAAATGTGAACAGNGCAACAGGAAGCTCAGCTGAAGCAGCAGGTATTTTTTTAATGGAGTGCTCTTCAGTAACAGTTGTTCTGAAAAGAAAGTACCAAGAGATTTGTGATGGTAGTGAACTACATGTTATGATTCATCAGATGCAATATACTACTTGTGAAAAGCATTTGGTATTTTTTTAATTAAGTCTTAAACTTAATTTCCAGTTAGTAACTCTTCAGTAGTGCAGTGTGAAGCGTAAATTGTAAAGATTTGATATTTTGTACTTGCTGTTTAATACATCTGGAGAGTACTGTTACTGGAAGGTGCTAGACATTGAATTGCTGGAGTTAGTATCCTTTTAAATTAATAGTGTTAATATTACAAATAATAGAACATATGAAAGCTTAAGAATCTGTTCATTGTGGCTACTTCTTTACCATTCCTTGGCTTCTCTGAAACTGTTGTTCTCTCTTCAAAAGGTATTTTTATCTTTTTTTGTAGCTGTTCAGGACCAGAGAGGCCTTTGTGATTATAAAGAGTTGGGTGGGGATTTTTACACATGCAGGTTTTAGAATTTGTTCCTTACTGTTTCCATCCCATCTTGTTGTGGAGGATTGGGAGCAAGCAATGTCATGTTTATCCTTGTTGTTATTGAGGCTGTCCTGGTTTCAGCTGGGATAGAGTTAAT
>RSEF01000001.1:145606872-145636253 GCA_003993805.1 Himantopus leucocephalus | reverse complement strand
TTTTGTTTTTTTTGCACACTTTCGGTGTGGAAAGAGTGAGGATTTGACTGTTTTATTTACAGGAACCCACTAAGTTTGTTTAAAAAATATAGACATAGGTATTAAGTCATTCTTATTTTCCCTAAAAGCTAATTGCTGTACAGTATACAATAGCTCAAAGTGCCCAGATAACCAAGGGTATCCCATGATAAGTTGAATATACATGCTTTTCCTGCCCAATTAACAATATTCTTGTTTTGTGACATAATGCTTCTGCCCAGTGCTAGCTTTTATTTTGGTTTTTTTTTTTTTTGGTTTGGATTTGGGATGGGGGAGGAGCTTTCTTTGTTTTGGTTTTTTTTTCCCGCCCTCCGCCCCCCCCCTTAAATGTATACAGTAGTCAAATTATATTACTATGTCACATCCCGTATTTCCTTAAGGAAGAAAGTTATGTTCCTTGACCTTCCAGTTCGGCTGCTGCTATATCTGGTTCTTCATCATTGTAAATGTTTTCTGCCTAAAGACACGAAATATTACAAGTAGTAGACACAATTGCTTTTAAACAATCTTCTACACTTTATATAGAAAAAAAAACATGATAATACCAACAAGGCACAGACATCATCCCCTCCTCAAAGGGACCCTCTCCCTGCCTTTTCTAAAAGGGAAGCCAAATTTAGGCACGTGCATACAGCAGCAGTGTCTTCTCACGTTGTTTTATTTCAGCAGGGTAAGCCTTAGCCATTTAATTCCTTACCATGAACATTTTGTTATTTGGGCCTATCTCAACCTCAGCCTGAACACATAAAACAAGTTAAAGAACAGGTATTAAAAACTGAAAGCCTGACTTCTGACGCACATTTAAGTCTGTTACATTTCTTAACTTGTTATTCCCAAGTGATTTTATTCCACATTTATAAGATAACTGATAAAGTTCCTGTAATGTAACATAATATGAACTAACTGGGGAGTTAAAAGGCATCTTGCTTCACAGTCAAGGGGTGTGGGGGGATAAAAAACAGTAAGTCTAGGCTAGCATTGGATAGAAGTTTGCAACTGCCACATTTATTCTTACTATTAACTCGTACCTAAGACTAGGAGTCAAGAAATAGCTAGTAGTTACATCTACTCAGGTTGTTTTAGTCTTTTTCTTTTGAAAGCCCTACTCTCCAATCTAACAGTGTAAGTACAGGGGACAGGCTAAGCTGTCCTCAGAAGCTGCCCTAAGAAGAACAAGCCATTTCAGTTTCATTTATGCAACAAGCTTCAGAGTAACTCAAGAGCTGTTGTGACACTCACCATTTGCCATATCTGCATTATGTTGTCCTCTGATACAGAACAGATTACCCAAGGCTCATTAGGATTCCAACTGAAGTCTGAAATTTTGGCAGTGTGTCCTCCATGAATAAACTGTTAAAAAAGCCACAAGCTTCAGTAAGCCACTTCACCTCTAGAGAGAAATCTGTTAAAACTCAGGATTCCGAAGTTAAATTCATCATGCTGATGACTACACAAAGAAGAAAAGCTTGCTACTAGAGATTCACCAATACAGATGTAAAGAAGGCATGTGTGGAACAGTGCATTCCACTCACTGCTTATGGACACAGATGCAATTGCTGAGACAGCATTAAGCCAACAGTTCATCTTTTTATAGCAACAACCAACTGACATCCTCAGAATGGTGCTACTTCACCACAAGGTTGGCCTGTGAAATCCACTCATATTTTATACCCATTACCTCATCTAATTATATGAGCTCTTACACAGTTACAAAGGAAACTGAGAAACCAAACTATAAGCATTTTTAATTGTTCGTTTCCTAAGGAAGCAAAACAAAACATAAGCCTTTGTACCTTCTACATCAGTAAGGTTAGTTATATGGGACCCAACCGGTCTAATGCAAGATAAACAATGGGAGGCCTTGGCTTTACATGTGTTTAGTTGTAGAAGAGTACAGACAAACACATGGCCAAACTGTAAATACGTTTGACAATAGAAATGTGTAAATCATGTTCAGAACAGCTCTGAAAAAAATCACTGCCTTCAGAACTGAAGAGAGGAGGCCTACTGCCAAGCTAGAGCAATGGACTGAAAACTGGGGACGTGAAAAGATTTAAGAACTGCTGCAGTTTTAGTAGCACAGCCATCAGGCATCATACTGCCATATCACACGTCAGCAGATTGAAACCTGAACAAAAGCATACCAGCAGCTCAGGAGGCCCATCTTCTGCGTCCTCTGCAGACTGCTCTTCTCCAATTTTACTGTAAGAAAGTAGTTTGTACTTTTTATTTATAATGAAAATTGCATCCTGTATCAGCTTAACTTAACAGTTCCTAGCCTTTGTTTCTAGTATTTACTTTTGCTATTGGTTTTTCTCGCTGTCAAGTAACTTTAAGCCTCAGGTATAAAACACCAACCGTTTGTAGTTACCATTCCTGAAATGGAATCTAACTTGTGAAGCACATGGAGGCAAGAATCACTTATTACTAAAGAAAACAGAAAACAATTCTACTAGCAAGAAACCCTTGCAGAGAAGTAATGTTAGGAGCATTGTGCTGCTTCTATTGTATACCCGAAGAACCAGGTCTGAGTTCAGCGAGCAAGGAAGGCTACAGCACAGCACAAATGTAGTCTACCAAATACAGCTGGTCTGCAGCCTTTCTATTTTTTTAAAACTATCTGTTCATATATACTAAAAGAAAGGAAATGTTTTTCACCTCAGATCCCATACATTAAGTCGACGATCAGTACCACTTGAAGCAAGAATTGTTTCATTATGAGGAGACCAGTGAACCTATTGAAAGAAAACAACTTGACTGGAACACAGTTAGTGACTTCTAGAAGCATATCCTGAATAACCGTCACCAGCATCTGGCCACTAGTTTTCAACAACTATACTCAATACATCAGTTTCTTCCATCACAAAGGATATCCTATAGCTCAAATAGAGTGCTTTAAAATCTTACAATTTCTCAAATTGAACAGCCAACATTATTTCACTGTTACAGATTTACCATATCATGAAATTTAATTGTCTAAAATTCACTGTTAGTTGCAGCTACTAAATAGGCAGAGTTCACAATGTTAGATTTGAACCCAAGTCCTCCCTACAGCAGGACATTTTAGAGAAACCTTCTACCTGTACTGAAGGTACTTGCGAGCTCCCAGTACATTTTTAGCACTAAGTTGACTACTTGCTTCAGAGTCAAGTGGGAAAAGGCAGAAAGAAACTGGTACTGTCTGTATTTGCTGAACCAAAATTCACTATTTAATGTTGAACAGGCTTATTGTGGTGGGTCACCATATGAAAATCTACATGTTCTCGTCCAAGTCACTATTATTCTGGTTTTTTTTCTACAGCTTGTGAGAAAAGTTTACCCACCTGAAAAATTTCATCTTTATGTGACTCAAAAGAGTGGAGTTTCAATTTTAAGTTTCGAAGATCCCATAGAGCCACCGTCTGGGAGAAGTAAAAAGAAATTGTTTTTACTATAATGCCTACAGAATTATCATCTAGAATACTTATGAATTTAAAGTATACGCAAGTAAAAACCTTGTCAGCAGAACCAGTTGCTAGAATGAACTCGCTATAAGGATTGAAGGACAGACAGTTGACCTCGGCCGTATGAGCATCTACTGAATGACTCGGCTTGGACGTGGTGTTAGATCTTGTGTCCCAACTGTTGCAATGAAGGGTTTGGGGGAGGGTGAGGGGCAGGGAAGAGAAAGCGAGAATGAACACATAAATTTTCACAGGAGGTTCTTTTTCACTACACTACATATTAGTTTAAGAGACTACGTTATTACTAAACCTAAGTCTGAAGCTACAGTTTTTATTCCCTAAACTTTCAGTGTGTTGTGCCTGTTGTACATGAGCAGTTTGCACCAGGAAGCTGACATACGTATTAATTACATCTTATTTTCAAATCATGTGAACACATTAAATGACACGCAGATTTCAGTGATTCTGCAGCACTGTTATAGTTGATTGCACTAGAGAGCTGCATTAGACCATTCTGTAATTCAGATTTTTTTATCGAAGTGCTCTGGACTGGTCCACTGACAGCACACAGCAGACACGATCCAGAAACCGCTTAACCCCAACTTACATCATAAGCTTCTGGTCATCCGCCACAGATCCAAACAGAGATTCATGGAGCAGATGCCATGCCACATCTTCTACTACTGCAGAGTGTCCAGTAAAGATTGCTTTCGCATCAACAATTTTGCCTTCTTTTGGTCCAGCACTTACATCCCATAAACACACAGTCTATAAATAAGAGTCATATTCTATTGTTACGTGGACTCTGACTGTATTACCTTTCAAATAAATACATAATCACATTCTACGTATAAACAGAGAAATGACACTCTTGAAACTGTTCTTTGGTTTTGAAAAGGAACACATAATATGCCATAAGTGAGCTAAGTTATCAATCAGTTTTCTGCAAATTCAAGGACCGAGGATTATTTATAAGGTCACAAAAGCAATTTATACTTTTTAAGCCCACAAAGAAATTTATAAGCTATTAGTTTAATTGATCTTTGAGAATCTTACTAATTTATGGTTTCAGACCCAAGCCAGTTTAAAGGGTTGTTATACAACAATTTCTTCCAGCAGGCAACTATAAAAACATTCTGTTCTTAATCAAGAACATTACAAAGAACTAGTTGTTGATTACAGCCTAAAGTCAACTGACAGCCTTCAGAACTATAATTACAATATGTGAGAGCTTCCCCACATAACAGTATACAGCTACACTAACCCAGTTTTCCTCTAATTATCTATTACAGCATACATTAGGACGGGTTGTTTGGTTGTTTTGGGTTTTTTTTAAACAGGGGAAAAGATGTGGTTTTTACATGATCATCTGATGCACTGAGAAGATGTCCACTCAAATTCGAGTTCCATGATAAGCCATAGCCCTCCTTCTGGTGCCCTCTTAATCTAAGGTCAGGATTACACTCTCCACTTGGGTCTGAAAGAGAGGAAATTCTTTTCGTTTAGCTTCACCTTGCACATCAATCTGTAAGAGTATCCTCATCTCCTAAGAACTTTGTGTCCATTGCAATAATCGTATTTCACACAACAGCCTCTTAGAAGAGTGCCGCTTCTATCAAGATTCTCTTATGATATTGAGTATAACCAGGCAACTGAAGTCACCGAAGATACGGAACTTCTTATTTGGATTCCAGATCCCATCACCTCTCCTCCCAATTACAGTTAAATACAAGTTTACCCCTCAACAACAAGAGGCATTTTGCTTAAATTCAAGGAGTTTGACCCACCTGGTTTTGAAGGGTGTTTAGTGTAATCAAATACCAACACGTCAGCGGATGGTGTTTTTGTAGCAATGATGCAGGGATTCTGCGGCATGTAACGAGCACGGTTTACTTCACCTTCATGGTTAATTTTGATCTCAGTTTCAATTTTTCCAGTCACAGATCCAAAGCCACCAAACTCTACATTTGTCAGAAAAAGGTCAGTTTATCACATCAACTACTTTAAACAGGTGAAACAGCATTTCATGTCATCTCCCCCACTCCAAGAAACAGTGGTAAGCATCTTATCATGAAGCTTCTGAAAGACTAGCACCATGTGATACAACAGCATTAACACTTTAGATGTTTTGGATCCTCTATGATACAAACTCTTTCAGAGCTTTAGTCTCTATTTGAGGTAGATGCTTATCAGTTTTCACCACAGCTGACAGAGCTGGTAGAAATGCTATAGGGATTGTACATCATAACGTTATCTAAGTTCTTTTAAGTTTCCTCTTTTTAGTCACAATTAATGATCTAGAATTAGTGTAAATTGCTAAGTATATGTCAGCTTTAGTATGACAGTAACAGAAAGTTAGAATACCATTAGAACACTTATTAATAATGCTACTTCTAAAACATAATCTAAGAATGCATGCACAGCCCACCTCCTTTCTCACTGTCATACTGCGAAGCATCAAACTGATCATCGTTGGGAATCTGGACTCTTGCAACAACCAGGTGGTTCTGTTCATCGGACGTGTGTGTTCCCAAGACCAGCCAGTGTAGAGCATAATCCTTTCCTTCTGACCTGTTTAGAGTAATAAATGCATGGAATAAAATTATGTGCTCGGTTCCAGCAGTTCGATAGCTAGCATCAATAACAGTCAAGATCCAAACTTCTTCAGGGAGCTAGAAAAGAGAGACTCGTGTAAGTGACTCTTTCTTTGCCACAAGAGACTTGTGCAATAAAGTGAACTAGACTCTGACATAAGCAAGCCAAAGATACAACCAGCATGGCTAGAGTGACAATACAAGTCAGTAAACACTGCCACTATGGCTTGAAAGGGACAATTACAATTTGCACAGCAGTTAAAGGTGATACTAATACCTACTTCTGTCTTTAATTCCCCTGGCAGTTGCACAGTATTGAATTAGAAAAAAAATCAATAGTACTTTCTATAAAACACAAGTATCGACAAGTGGCAACCTATTTTAGTTACTTCTCTTAGAAGCTTCTACCAGTTATTATTTTATTTCAGAAGCTCATTTTTAAACACTGCACAAATCCTAGCTAACTAGAATCAAATTTCTCTTCTGGTGGTTAAATGCAACATTTAGTAATAAGTAAAAGGCTGGAGGGACACTGCCATTTATCTCTGAAAGGAAAAACGTGAACAGTCAAAGCCAAGCAACTTCTGCATTCTTGAAGACAACAAACTAATTATGCTGTCTGAATCCAAGCAAACAGAAATCATTTGGGCAATCATAAACCACCGCAGGTATTGCTACACCACTTCCAAGGCATCATCATACATTTTGAGGGGGAAAGAAAAATACGAAACAAAATAAAAAACACACAACGCACACACACTTACTTGCATCAGGAACAGGTGTCCCATCATGCCAGGTGCCATAGAAAGAGACAGTCCTTGCCTTAAATGGCTTACATATTTTGACACTGGATAATTGGAAATACCAGGTTTTAAACTGAATATTAAGTCAATCTGCAAAATACGAGGCAAGCAGAAGTGTTCCTCATAAGGGCTCCACACCCTCAAATCCCCACTTCATTTTCTCCATGCCATGACTAGTTAGCTCACATCTCTCAACATCTTCCCCAAACATTCTGGTATATAAAATTAAGTGATCATCTAACCACCAAGTATAACATCACAGATGTAAGGTGGAATTTTAAAGAGGAAAGAGACCATCCTCCAATTATTGCATGAACTTTATACATAAGATACTTTAAAACCTAGCTGTATCCAGTTTACAACAACATGAGGGACCCAGTTCTTGTCCACTACCTCAATGGAGCCAAGTGGTTCCTGCGACAATTTAAGTTCTACAGTAGCTGCCACATGAACAGAATCTATCCCCATCTTCAGAATTCTTTAAGAAATTAACCAGCGAGCCCACAATTTTCAGGGGGAGGTGGAAGAATGGGAAAGTTAAAATATATGAAGTCAACAGTGAGCCAGGGACAGAACCAGGACATGAAGCACCAGTCTTAGAACAATACTCTCTTAAAGAAGTCCAGACTGTAAAAAAAAAAAAAAAAATTGGAGACCAGCCCTATAGCTTTTACAGAATAGTAATCTGTAGTGCACATGAGGAAAAACAGTCTTCAAGAAAAAGCTAATTTGATACATAGATTTCTCTGATGAGAATTAACTACAGAAGAGTGTTAGGTCTCATATATCAATAAATTGAGAAAGATTTCTCTCCTCACACCTCATAACAACTTCTGCTAGGCTAAGCTAAAGTTCTGTAAAGCATCAACTTGTGACTTTTTACCTCAAAACTTCGCATACCCAAACCGTTTTTAAAGCTGTAAGAAAAATAAAGCATTACAAGCTCACAAAGAGCAGCCTAACACAAATTATTCTCATCTTGCATGGTTTTCATCCTCACATTACTTAGCAGACATGGTTAGCAGAGACAGAAAGAGCAATGGAACAAGGAATTGCACACAGCCTCAGCTCCTGCTTTGCAAGCTAAGCAAATCAGCAGCTCAGCCCTGTGCCTCCCTGGCACCTTCCAGGCCCCTCTTCGCTTCTCTCACCTGGTCACATCAGGCAACCACTGCACAGTGAGGCTGGGCCACTCCAGAGCATGTGTCATCACCAGGTCGTACAAGAAGGGGGTGTTTTTCTTCCATATCTTGTACTCCTCGCTGATGACGCGCTCCTCCACCGTGTCTTCCAGCACTGCGGGAAGGGAGGGAGATGAACCAGGGGCCCACCCGGGGCTATACCAGGGAGGCGGCGGGGTAGGAAAAGGGGGTCCCGAAGCGCCCTCAGGGGCGGCCGCCGGGGGGACAACTGCAACCACCCTCCCCACCCCCGCCACTATCCCGTCGGAAGCTCCTCGGACAAGAAGCCCGGAGGGCCTCAGCCTCCCCTCAACTCCCCCCCGGCCATACGCGTCCTCGCCCCGCTGGACAGAGGGAAGAGAGGGCCTCCTACCTTCCTTGCTCGCCATTTTGGGGGGGGTGGGTGGGTGCGCGCACAGGCGCAACGCAGAGCGGAAAACAACGACGAACGGCGCCGAGGGGAGAGGAGTAGAGCGGGCGGGAGCGAGGGAACGCGCGAGGGCCGCCGATGAGGGCCCCAACGGCGCTGCTGATGCCGCCCCGCCACGCGCGGCCCGCCCACTTCCAACCCGCGCCTCGCGCCGCCGCGCATGCGCCGCCAGCGGGGCCCCGGCGGCGGCCCCGCCCACAGCGGCAGCCAATGGAGGGGGCGGAAGGGCCGCGGAGAGCGCGCGCGAAACGGCGCGGGGGGGCGAAGCCCCAGCAGGGCGCTCCAATCAGGCGCTGGCGCGCGCAGAGCTGAGGAGGGGCGGGGCGGCCCTAGCGGCCGGGGGCGCGTAGGAGCCCCCTGGGAGCAGCGGCGGCGGGGCCTTCCCCGCCCCGGGAGCGCCCGGGCTCGGCCCCCAGGGGGCTGACGCGATGCTCGGGGGCGTCCGTGCGGCCGCCCCGGGATAACGGGGCGGGGCGGGGCGGGGCGGGGCGGAGGGGAGGGGCGAGGAGGAGCCAGGCGGGCGCGGAGGCGGGCGGTTCGCGGGCAGGGGGAAGGCGAGCGGGCCGGCCGGCCGGGGCGCGTTGGTGCCGCGAGGTGGGGCTGTGGGTAAGGCGGCTCCAGCGAGGGGAGCGCGGTGGGAGACGGCAGGCGGACTTCGTGCTGCCTCGCCCCGGCAGCCCGGTGCAGAAACCCCCTCGCGGCAGCCGGAGCAGGCTCAGCTCGTACCGCGGAGGCTCAGGCGCGGGGTGCGCTTTGGACGCCCGGGTTTGGCGAGCCCGAGCTGCTCACCGAAATTTTGCCGTTGCCCCAAAATCCCAGCGTAGGGGAGCGGGGGCGTCAGTGCGGCCGAGAGGCCGCTACGCGAGCTGCGGGGAGCCACGCACACCGCGGCGGCGGTAATAACCAGTTTCTGTGCTCGGACGGTGCCCTCGGGGACAGGCACCGTCACCGCAGAGAGCACCGGCGGTTCTGCTCTCCCCCCGTGATTAATGACGCGGACGGTGGTGCTGCCACAAGCAAAACTGGGAAGCACTCCCGTCAGTACTGCTGGGGAAGATGGGAGTACCAAAATGCCACCCACGAGTATCCTTTTTACTCGTCTTCCTTGCAGAGGGATAAAATAAAAATTGAAAATTCAGGAGGTGTTAAATGAAATCCCCCAAAACACTCAGGAGTGGGTGAAGAACGAAAACATTGTTCTGGCCCTCCTCTTTAAACTATCCTACTTGTTACTGCTGCTCTAAGGCAGATTTACCAAACAGGGCATCAGTCATTGCGCGTTGGAAGTAGAAATTGGGAAACAGGAGTAGTAGTAGTATTAAATCATTCATTAGTTCTCATGAACAGAACCCAGGGTACATTCAGAAAGGAGGGATAGTGCAGTCAGTGAGAGGGAAATGAGAACAAATTACTTTTTTCTACAAAAGTGTCCAAAATACAAAATGCAAGATATCCCTTGCCACCAATCAGAAATTACAATAATTTACCCATTAAAGGAGAGAAGAACAGCCCACATCTTTAACGTCCATTAAAAAATGATGCCAGCGCAGATGAAGGCTAGAGATCAGCCTCCTGGAAACAAGCGGAGGCAGCTACACTCAGGGGATGTGGGGGAACCCAGAGGGGCCGGGGGGAGCAGGGGGGACCGGTGCGGCAGCCAGCCATGGAGGGCTGCTGGGGCGCTGGGCAGCCAGCCGTGGGCTGCAGGGTGAGCTGCACAGCGCAGGGCTGTGCTCAGCCCCCGGCACAGGGGCTGCGTAGGCTCTCGCCGCCACAGCCTGTCTCTCTCAGCTGTGTTCCACAGTAAATGGAGGTTTGGGGCTTGGGCGGTAAAATAGAAATTTCTTGGCCATCCAGCAGCTGCCAGGTGGCCTGTCTGCGTTTGATACAAACTTAGATTTAGCAGCAACAAATGGCAGTTGAGCTGTATTTATTGTGTCTTAACTAATTATATTAAAATATTAAATATTATATTTAAATATTATATTAAAAGCTTAGCTATTAATCCCACTTTACAACTAGAAATCTTAGAAACATAGAATGGTTTGGGTTGGAAGGGACCTTAAAGATCACCTAGTTCCAATCTCCCTGCCATGACCAGGGACACCTCCCACTAGACCAGGTTGCTCAAAGCCCCATCCAGCCTGGCCTTGGACACTTCCAGGGATGGGGCATCCATGACTTCTCTGGGCAAGCTGTTCCAGTGCCTCACCACCCTCAGAGTGAAGAAATCTGTAAGTAAAAATGGTTACAAAGGCAACAGCTGAACATTTTTCAGCAATGGTGCTGAAAATAACAGAATGTTGCTTGATTTTCTAGAAGAAGTGCATGTTTGAAGTATTTGCTGATTGCAATTAGGGCATGGAAGACACTGAACTGCATTATTGAATCCTCAGTCACATAGTATCAGTCAGTCTTACAGAAATTTTAAATCCTATTGTTGTCTAATAGGGTCAGTGGTATTGTCTGACTACTGTGGCGAGCGACACAGCTTCTTTTAAGCAGTCACAGGAAAATCAAACGTATGGCTTTGCCACCATGCCCGCCCAGCCTTTCTGTTCTTCTCTGTTTCAGCTATCGCTAACTTAAAGACCATTTAATTTAACTGCTTTCTATTCAGCTTGAATGAACAGTGCTTGCCACAGCCTTAACCAGGGTAGATCTTTCTGGCAGCTGGTAACACTTTCCAGCAGAATAATGGAAATAGAGGCAGTTAGGAATCAGGTTAGATTCTCCTGAACCCCCCTAAACATTCAAAGGAACTTTTTCTTTGAAATTGCATGGGCTTTCTTAGCATGTTGTGATTTGGAGTCTTCAGATGAATTCTTGCTTCAGTATTAAACTCGGGGAGCTGAATCCTGTATCACTAAGGCTCATATGCCTTGAGTCCCAGAAGGGGAGGAAATTAGCTCCATAGCAGAGCTCACTGTGCTCAGCTGGAGATAGTGGCGGGAGAGAGGGGAACACACAGCCAAATAAGAGCTGGCGTTTCTTAAGTTCCCTCTGTGAGGACAGTCTTCATGGGCTGAGCCTTCTACGGTCTGAACTCCAGTTTTTCAAACAAGGAATCCAGTTATGGAAAATGTTTATGTCTAGAAGAGGCTGGAGAGTCAGAGGCTGGTAATAGCAGCTGAAAGTTGCATGGGAATGGGGAAAGAAGGCTGAGGTGGGCAGCCAGCTCCTCAAACAGGCAGCCTTCCTGAATGGACCGTTGCTTTTTTGGCCAGAGTGCTGAAAAACAGAAATCTTTTGGTGAAGAAGCTAAATGTATATATTTAATTTATTTATTTATATTTATATAAATATATTAATCTTCCTCTCAAACCTGCACAAATTGGAATTAAAGTTATGCATGGCTTGCTTATTCAAAACGGGAATCTTGTTAAATTAATTGGAAGCTGCGAAATAATCCACTACATAGGAGTGCACACGCGAGTGTGTTAACACAGCCTTGATCATACAAGATGTTTTACCAGCTTGCCTTTGGCAACATTTACTAGTTGTTTTGGTATTTGCTGCCAAGTATGTGTCTACTCCTGCAAAGTGCTGAGGCCTTCCTGAAATGTTGGAGAGTGAAGACTGAACCTTTCAGAATCTGTGTGTTGTTACAGAGCGTTGATCGCTTAAACCTCAGATACTGCATAAAGGAAACCTCTGTCAGGCTTCCTGGCTTTAAGTGACCTCTGTTAGCTCTCACTGAAGGGTGATTACATGGCCCTTTGAAGGATCAAGGCTGTATGAGCATTTGGGTGGGCTGCTGTTTGTGCCGTTTGCTGTAAACAGCAGTATTTTTTGCCACAGCTTACCTGGAATATGATGGGGGACATGTGATTTAATTTTGGAAAATGATAAACAAAATTGCCCTTCAATGATGTCATGGAGGGCTTGGCTGAACTGTAAGTGAAGAGAGGAATTGCTCCCTCCACAAATGTTTGCAGGCTCTGTTCAGGATCTGCAAATCGAGTTGAATTCTAATGGGCTGCCAGGACTAGTACTAGCTTTGGTGAACAAAACCTCTCATGCATATATCTCAAAATATTTGGTAAGTGACCAGCACAGTTCTCTTCTTCTTGCTAGCAGTTATTCTTGCACACAGCCAAATTTTGTTTTAATTTAAATCCACACAAAAAAATCCTAGTACTGAGTGCTTTTCTCCCATTGAGATTGTAATGGAAAAGACAATTTATAAACAATACAGCTATCAAAGAAGGCACATCATCAGCTCTTAGGTTGGTTATTTGCAATTCATCAGCATGGTCATATCTGTGACCACACATCTAAAACATATCCTTTGATGCCCACACTTTGTAAGGAAAGTAATTATCCAAGGCCATTGTTCATCACTTGCAGTATGTGTAAAATATACGATAAATTAGTTTTGAAGTAAAAGAGTGACTTGAATCACAAGCTTTATTTTATTAAGCTGTAGTTCCTTCAAACCTAAGCATGAAATACTGCATTTTCATTTCAGTAAAAAAAAAATCTGTCTCCTGCATCCTCAATTGTACGTGCCGCATCATGCTTCAAATTGCCTGATACACTTGTGAAGATTTATATGCACTTATTAATTTTCATCTTGAAGACGTATGCTGATTTATTACCCTGCAAAGAATTAGCTGGCTTGCTGATGCTTATGACTGTTATACTATGCAGAGCTGATGGATGTTCATAGCACAGCTCAGCAAATAGGTGTAGGTATTACTGTGAATGACCATCTCAATCAGAAAATTGTTTAAAGAAAATCAAGTTTGCACATGTCATGGTTTAACCCCAGCCAGCAACTAGGACCACGCAGCCGCTCGCTCACGTCTCCCCCTCCCCAGTGGGATGGGGAGAAGAATTGGAAAAATCGTGGGTTGAAATAAAGACAGTTTAATAAGTAAAGTAAAAGCCATGCACGCAAGCAAAGCAAAACGAGGAATTAATTCACTGCTTCCCAATGGCAGGCAGGTGTTCATCCATCTCCAGGAAAGCAGGGCTCCATCACATGGAATGGTTACTTGGGAAGACAAACGCCATCTCTCCAAATGTCCCCCCTTCCTCGTTCTTCCCCCAGCTTTATATACTGAGTATGGCATCATGTGCCATGGAATATCCTGTTGGTCAGTTGGGGTCAGCTGTCCCAGCTGTGTCCCCTACCAACATCTTGTGCACTCCCAGCCTACTTGCTGGTGGGGTGGTGTAAGGAGCAGAAAAGGCCTTGACTGCTTAGCAACAACTAAAAACACCGATGCAGTATCAATGCTGTTCTCATCCCAAATCCAAAACGCAGCACTATACCAGCTGCCAGCAAGAAAGTTAACTCCATCCCAGCTGAAACCAAGAACAGCACAAAAACTCAAAATTGCCCATTGGAAAAGTAAAGTAGCAGCCTCAGCATTTATTATTCTCTAATATATTTGTTATCATTGCATAGCCTCAATAGCCTGTTTGGAATAAAGCATCATTTTCATCAAACATGCAGATAAGAAAAGCACACCTCAATTTAATTGATGCAAGCAATCATTCAGAATTTCTTGAAATGTGACCGTGTTTATTTTCCGCATGCTCATCCCATATTTCTTTGTATTTTCCTAGCAATTATTATCATCCCAGTATAAATCACACCTTACCAATACCCTGCTGTCACAGAAAATCTTGAGCTGTAGCAGTGTAGCAGTGTCTTGGACTTCCTTGCTCTCTGTGGCATGCAGTTTGGGACTTGTCTAATGACAGCATGTCTCTGGTGGTTCGCTTTTAAATAGGCTTGGCTGTGCTTTGTCCTGATATGCAACATATATATGGTGCATAGCCATAGGCAAATGATAGCTTTTGCTTTGCAGCGAATAAAGTACATGTGTAGGAACGTCAGTGCTTAGAGGAACGCATGACCCCCTCGGATTATATCCAGCATTGTAGACAAATACTCCTATGTGGGATTGTTCCCACTATTGGGGTGCTGTAGTGCTCACAATCTGCATGTTTTGGATAACTAGTACCGTTTTATCCCACTTCCAGCTAACCATTGTAGATTGTATTGAACTTCATGCATCAAACAAGAAGGAATCCTACGGCTGTCTTGTGCATTCCTTCAGTGTTCAGGAATATACGGTGTTTTACCTTTGATGTAGAATATGTTTATGTTGGAATGTACAAACTAAGCTTGTTCTCATATAAGAAGCCCTACCCTTCCCCTCTTGAAATAACATTAACTCTGCACTAAGCCCACAGTAATAAATCCAGCCCCGCTGAACGCTTTTTTGTTGCTTGCCATGGACATGGCAGCATTCCCTCAACACCGAGGCTTGCTGGGCTATTTTGTGCTCTGCAGCATTTGCTTAGCATTTTCTATGCATTTTTTTAATAATTCCATATAGAATGGCAGGTAAATTATTTGAGACGTA
Source organism: Himantopus leucocephalus (assembly GCA_003993805.1). NCBI lineage: Eukaryota > Metazoa > Chordata > Aves > Charadriiformes > Recurvirostridae > Himantopus > Himantopus leucocephalus. The sequence goes on along the minus strand of RSEF01000001.1, from coordinate 145,621,380 downwards.
GATATCAACATTTACATAACTGGCTTGGTACACCTTTATTAATTTTGCACAGAGTAGTGGAACTGGTGGAATTACTGAGGAGCAGGGGAATACGTGGGTAGTTTTTAGCAGATCATCTCATGAATCAGTGCTGCAACATGTGCTGCTTTGCATGCTATACGTTTCCAAGAGGATGTCAGATGTGCTTTCGTTGTATAGTCTGCTGTAGTTCTGCAGCCTACTGGCCTGGACAGATTATTGCCCATATGTGGAGTTTGCAGACCTGTAGGATATTAAAAGACATGGCAGAGAATATTTTGCGCGGCAGAAAGTACTTTGGCTTTTTGTCAGAAGTAACAGACATGCAAATTTGTTCAACAAACAATCTATTTTCCTCAAGGTACAAATGCTTAAATGAGTGCCAACAGGGGAATTTTCAATAAAATGGAAGGAGACATCTGAAGCTTCCAGCATTTGGCTCAGTGGAGTTCCTCTTTGCCTGCTGCTCTGGCCTCCCCGCTTGTGGTCTTGGAGGAACTTGGGGAGCAGGAATGGGGTAGTTCCAAGCCTGTGTATGGGTCACAGGAACCAGAGGAGACTGTAATCCAGAAGCTGCTGTTTTCAGTTATATGGAGTCAAGGCAAACTGCTGCTCTCAATGATGTGCTGAAGTATTGTGAAGCACGGGGAAGTCTAAGCCTTCCGTGCCAAAGAAGGTGAAAGGCAGATGTTTATTATAATCCATTTCCTCTTCATCTTCCACTCCAGGGCTTAAAAGCCTCTACAAGTTTTCAGTGAAGGAAAGCGATCTCTGCTATTGCCTTCCAATCTTTGGGAATGTCTCTCCCCACCTGAGCTGCCTGGCCTTTTTTTTTTTTCAGAGACTTCTCTGAGGTCACCATATGGTTTCTTTCTTTGTTCTTTACTCTTTTGAGACTTGAAGCGATTAATAACGGCATTATCTTCAAGGTTCTGGATGTCTCAGAGGTGAATGCACTGAGGAACCGTGCCAAGCAGTTTTAGCTCACTGTTGAATTTCTGTGGTAATGAAGATTTTTGTTTGTTCTGTTTGATTCACTCAGTCATTATGGCAGGACACCCTCAGGTACAGTCTTCAGAAGCTCTAGAGATCTTGAATTTTGTATGTTCTCTTCTTTCCAAGTGTTTTGAATACTGAGAACCACAGTACTGCACAGAGTATGTAGTAATGGATAGGTGTTATGTCAGAGGGCTGTACAGCTTTTTACTTTGGGAGGCAAGGGCTGGGACAAGATTAACTGTGGATTCACCGTGTGTTAGGGACATCACATAAGGAAAGAAGGAACAGGCAAATAGAAGATCTGCTGAGACCAGGTTGGTGCCCATTTACATTTCTGCAGTCAATTCTTAAACTGGTGGGTACCCAAGCGTCTTAGGAGTATCCAGCAAATAAACTTTGCTGCTGTTTATGCTAGTTACTTCCAGTGCTGTCTGCAGATAAAGTGGCATAGCCACATGTTCAGAAATGGGAGAAAAGAAAGATAGTGGCATTGCCCTGTCAGGTCAGAAGTGTACTTGAACATGTTCTGCAATTAGCAGTCTGTCTTGTATTCCCTGTGTGCCCGTTCAAAGTTCATCATGCTGTTAACGTCATTTTGCAATACGTTTCAGAGTATGTTTTTATGTACAGCTGAAGCCAGGCTAAGACCATAATAATGCTAAAAGGAGTAGACCTAGTCTCCCCTCTTGCTAGTCACTCTTCTGCCCCTGCCCTTGTGTCAGCACTAACATTCACATGGTCAATGAGGAGCTGAATCAGGTCCCCAGTCTAGTTGATTTATTTTTTTTTTTAGCAGAGTTGGTTTTCAGCCAGAGGATGAAGCTGAGCATACTCACTGCGTGTCTTCCTGCTCTTATACCTGGCACGAAGGGGAGCACATGGCCAAATACAAGAGTAGGAACGGCTCCATTCAGGTTCTGGTTTCAGATTAGTTTGCACTAATTGTGAGATTGCACCACCAGTCAATAGTGTTAGCACTTTACTGCTAGTTCACTGCTGTGTCTGGAGGGTTCGGTTCCCTGAACAGCCAGCTAGTAGTATCATCTCTCTGCCACTTGTCTGTCTTCTGCAGATGAGGAAGCTGAGAAAGAAGGTGAACACCCCACTCACATGCTTTCATTTGCTGGCATGGGAAGAAAGCTTTAAATTTTCTACTTAGTTACTGGTATAAATGGGATATATAACTAGGACTTCACTGGGAGACAACTGAGCTAAATATGAGTACAGGGACTCATAGTATCATGGCACACTGTTGAGACCTTATTTGACATGCATTTAAAATATTCTTCAAAGAGGTTTTTTAAAGGAAAAGGGTTTTAACAAAATTGCTGCTTTGCTGAGAGGCAGCACAACTGGATCAAATTAAATAAAACCTGAATTTTAAAAGCATCTTGTGATTTGAGATACTGCAGAGAGCCTCTTTAAAAGGTGTCTGAGACTGAGCATCCATCAACTGAGGAAATCCCCAACACTGGGGGCTTTAGAAAAATCTAGGCTTTCATATTTGAACTATTTCTTCATACAGCTAGAAATGTAATGTAAACAGGGCCTAAGTGACTTGGCTAAAGTAACTTAGGGAATCAGAACTGCTGACTGCTAATCCTAGCTCAAGTTTCTAGCCACATGCCCAGAATGCTAACGTTTGACTTTATTGTTTTGTGTTTTTCCTTTAGTCTGTGCTGTGAGGTACATCGGGGGAACAGTAGAGCAGTGAAGACTGTTAACATAACACCTCTGCCCTCTTTCTTAAGAAGGACGTGTTTTTTTTGCTGAAGCTTAGGGAGACAAGTACAGACTACATCATAACATATTTCTGTATGGGAAGTCATTTTTGGCTATCCCTCACTTTAAAAAACATTGCACATGGAGGTTAAGGAGGGCGTGAATAACCTGGTTTCTTTTTTGGAAGAGTGACGCAGATGCAGAACGTTGGATGTCAGGACAACTTTGTTATTAGTTATGTGTTACCGCTACATCTGCATACCACAGGCACAGGTCAGCACCTGATTCTGTCAGCACTCTACAGACACCATAGGAAGACTTCAGTTGTTGACCTGAAGATCTGTCTTCCTCTTAGATTTTGAGAATGCATAGAGGAAGATGGAACTGTGCAAGGTGACTGTGCATTGGTGAGCAAAATAAGCAGTTCTCGTGGTTGCAGCCTCCCTGGTAGCAGAGATAATATAGAAAGAGAATTTGAAAGAGACATGCAGTGGCTTTGTGAGTGCTTATGGGAGAACTGTTCCCAGGTGAAACAAGCAAGTAGGAAAAAAAAGTGATAGATAACTTTTCAGATAATGTTGTTTTTTAATTTTTATTTTAGATTACCTCCCAAAAGAGTTGCTCCAGAACCCTGATTGTAAGTCTTCTAGGGTTAATATTAGCATTTTAGTTTGGACCATGAGTGAACGTTTGAAGCAAACCTTCTAATTGTCTCCACTTAGTGCACATTGGTTTACACCACAGACGTGTCACAGAGCACACGAATTGGATTCTTTTTGAGTGAAACTAAATGAGAAATATGTTCCATCTGCAAATGAGGGGGTCAGACATATAGAACCAGACAAGAGATAATCTAAAATAATTTAAAAAACATCTACAAATATATTTAGCATGGAGTCAAGGTCCTCAAAATTGCTTTAATCTACAGATCCACTCCTATTGCATGGTACTACTCGCTAGTGCAGACATAAATTATCTTGTTTCTTTTAAATTTTTTGTTGAAAGGAATACAGCTTTTTGATAAGTCTTTCAAATGGGTTTTGCCTATATTTCTTAAGTTTGCTGATATCCTATCACCTGTAACAACTCAGTGGCATTTACTCAGGTAGCATTATATGCTTTGCTTAGTATTTGCAGTGAAATTGCACCTATTTCAGGAAGAAGTTCCTAGATTCACAGTAAGCATCTTGTAAGCTAAAATGGCATACTGAAGGTAAATCTCAAATGTCCACTCAGCATTTTGGCAGTGGCATGTATGGAAACAAACAGTTAAAGATAGTGAAGGTCAGAAATTCCGTCTCAGGGGATTTTGACCTGAAATGTGAGAATTTTAAAAAATATGCTACAGGTTTTAACAGAACATTTGGAAACACTTTTCCTTCTTTCCCATGTGTGGCCATAGAGTCATTCATCAGTCTCTCCTCCCCACTTACTTGGCTCCGCAGTGGAAATATCTAGGGGCAGTATACTGTTGATCTTGTATGTGTTTTATTAATGCCTAGTACATTTTCAGATCCCATGGAAGAGTTCAGAAGAGAAATGTTCTGGTAACATGTGGAACACAAAGAGATGAAGTAGTGGGCAGAAATGTGGAAACATTCCCCTGTCTCCATACACTCAGGGAGAGGGAAGGGAAGAATTTACCACAAGTTGTTAAGGGGTAATATAACACACTCTCACTATCAACCACAGGGAAAAGGAGGGCCCCAGAGAGGTGAAATCTGGTTCTTCCCGCAGACTTCACTTGGACTGGTACAGCTACCCCCAGCCTCTCCTGTAGTGCTGTGTCTTGGAGCTTATATATGTGTGAGGTGGTGGTCAGAGAGGGTGGTCACAGAAGAATCCTGGTTTCATTGGGACTGAACTCCTACAAGAATTAAGGACAATCAATTTCACCACCTGTCACCACAAATCCCAGGCACATATATTCAGTAAAGCCTTTGTAATACGATATAAATAAGTAGCAACATAGGCACTTAATAGCAAGGAAAAAAAAAAAAGTCATGCAAAAATGAAAAGCACAGAACCCTTCCCCTAAGAAGGGGTAAAAGAATACTACACCGCATGTTACAAGTGTCAGGTCACACTTGTAATTCATTCTTAAAAGGACTTCAAAAATGTGCTATGAAGACAAGAAACCTATTTTAATAGAATAGAATCCTCGAAATACATTACATTTGAGTAGTATTTTTCTAATGGCATTAAGTGTGTTGTTCACATAACAACACAAAACTGAGCCTGTGTAAAGACCTGTTCCAAGTGGGGTCAGGCAGCATGTGGCAATATGCCATGACGCCCTTTTTTTTCAGACATCAGCTTGCCCCCTTTTTTTTTTTCTGGGATAACAGCAGCTTGCAGGAAGCCTGAAGAAGTGCCATAGTAGCTACTGTCTCAGAGGAAAGCAAGTGATCAGGTGCTCCCACTGAAGTCTTGCAAGTGCTGGGCAGCAAGCTGGTTTGGGAGATGTTGCGGTAGAGGAAGGCGCAATGCTATTCAGGATTCTCATTTCTTTGTGTTCAGAATGCAGCAGGACCTAGATAATGCCTACTAGGTCATCTTTCCACACTAGGCACAGACTTCCAATGGGTCTCGGACCAGACCTCTGCTAACAGGGTCATGTTTGATCGCTTCAGAAATTCTAATCAGCAAAAAGAATTTGTGTTAGAAAAAACACAAACCCCTTTTTGGCACAGTTGTTGCTGCTGTGCTAAGAGAAAAGAAAAAGAAGAGGAGACTCCTTACAAATGTTAGTGAATACACTGCATAGCAACTAACGTTTCATTTATTGCATAGAGTAATGCTGAAATACACATAGGGGTTACAGCATGCTGCAAACTAATTTTCTCATGGGAAAGTGAAGGCTAGAAGCACTTGGAGTATATCTGTGCCTCCTGCAGCTGGGTGAAGACATACCTGACCAAGCTTTACACCAGCAAGTGCTGTGGAGTTCTGTGGAAGTGGGCAATTTGCTATATTTCTAGATTTTTTTAAGATATGAATTATGTGGGTTTGTGTCTGTATATGCATTGCTTTCCAACAAAATTGTCCATTTCTCCCCAAAAAGAAGCAGACGTGGAAAGAACAAGTTAAGGAATGTGGAAGAAACATAGCTCCCATAGCTAAAAGATGCTGTCTCTTGTGATGTCCCAAGTTACGGTGTGTTTGCTGAAGGGTGAACTGGGAGAGAATTTCTGTGCCATTTTCCTCAAGAAAAAGACAAACCCATTAAATAAGTCCATAACACAATATTGCACAATGAAGGACAGCAATGCTTCCTACCAGCATTTAAGTTAGCAAGGAGAGGGAGGAAAGCAGTGTAGCAGAAAGATGAGGCAAGAGATTGATGTAATCACTGTGTTTTTCCCAGGCATCTTGTTTGGTAGCTTTCAGGCCAGCAAAGGTTATCCTCTTCATGACTTATCCTGCAATAGGGATGAACAGTACCGGGAGTCTGATGTTAAATTAAATGTTATGCACTGCAGATGCTGTCTGTCAGGTTGTCAACAATTGATACAGTTAGTTCATTTCCTCTTGGTCTTCTCCTCTTGTTCTTCTCTACATACCTTTCAGTAAGGACTCTTCCCTCTCTGGTTCTGGCAGGTGGTTTCAGCTACACCCAGGGACTCTCTGTCCTTCAGCACCTTTAATTAGATGTTAAGGGGTGTTCCTTTACTCAGGGACTCGCAGATGAAGTTGCTCCTTGTTTTGACAATGCAAAGAGAAATGAAATGAAATGAAGAATTAGCTTAAAAATGTGAAGTTTATACTTCCCATGAGCTAAATCAGGTGGAATCTTTTCGCCTTAAATATGAAGTATAATGGCTTTCGTCAGTAACAGTACCACCAGAATCAGTACTGTGACCGTGTCATTTCTGTCTGTTCTGGAGCACTGAGTGGCACAAACTGCTGTACCCCCTCTAACCAAACTCTCCCTTACACCCTGTAATGGCAAACAAGTTTTTCCACCATTCACTGTAAAGAAAATCACAGTACATCTCAGCTTATTAGAGTACTGAGAATCTGGGGGTATGACCCCAGAAATCTTGGTGCCACATGCCAGAGTTGCTTTCAAGTGCATTACCTCAAGGGACATCATCTGAGTGTAAATAATTATGACTCTGCAATGAAGTCAGCTGAAGGTCATTTCACATGCCTGGATACGTGCCTTTGATCCTAGGCTACTACTCCTGCTTGCCAACCGCTATTCCTCCCTATATCACAAAGAAGTTGGGGGAATGCCTCACAGCTTCCGTGAAGATACAAAGCTTATATGAAGAAGTAATACTTTTTATTAGTGTAACAGGGAGAAAAAAGACAAGCTTTCAAGCTCAAAGTTCTTCCAGCAGGTGACTCAGGGTACAAAGCCACTTTAATGATGATTAACATAAGTCTTGCAAATACTTAGTATTCCAAGATGTTTTTCCTTGCTGCATGTATTCAGGGGTGCAGATGTACTATGTCAGGTCATCTGCAGAATAAAATGAAACATTTCATACCTTTTTCCAAGTTGTCCAATTTTAGTGCGTGTGAAGAAATTTTGAGAATGACCTTCTAAAATCTGTCCTTTATTATTTTTTCCTAACATTAAGCACACCACGTACTGACACTTTTTCAGTTATTACAGGTTATTGACAAGCTCAAACCAACACTNCTTCTAAAATCTGTCCTTTATTATTTTCTCCCAACATGAAGCACACCACATACTGATGCTTTTTCAGTTATTACAGGTTATTGACAAGCTCAAACCAACACTCTGAAAATAAAGAGTATTCAGTTCAAATTCCAAAAAAATGTAGTCACAAGACTGGAGTCACCAATATGGAAGAGATACATCTCTGAAAGTTAATAATAATTCTTTTTTTTTTTTTTAATTTCTTTGCCTGATAGAAAATATTTTGTCAGCAGGAATATGGAATTTGTCATCCTGGCTTGAATCAGTCTAGTAGAGCTCTGTCTTCAGCAAATGCATCTAGCCAAGTAATGGATGGAGAACTGTGGAGCCAAAAAGAATAGTTTTTCTTTTATGACTCTTACGAATTATTGGTTTATTTGATTAGATTTATTAGAGTGGCTTGCAACCAGTTAGTAGTCACCACATAGCACTCAAAAAAATGTTGGTGCAGTAACTAACTTGGTGATCAGCTGCAGAGTTTAACTCTGGATTTATTCCCTTTGGGATTGCAAAATTGCAGTGTAGGTCTTAGATACACATTCAGTAAAGAAATAGGTGCAACAATATACGTTGTTATTGACCAGATCTTTGTTGTTGTCCTTCTGCCAGAGGTGAACACAACTACATTTTCCGCATCCTCCCCTCTTGAACCAGTAAAGCAAAATGGTCCTTCAGCCAGTTTGGTGTAAAATCTAGTAGTCTAGTAACAGAACCCAAATTACTGTGAGAGGCAGTTGATGCTGAGCTTCCATATTTCGTGTGATATTGGCTTAGAAACACTTAAACATCACTTGCAAGAGGTTTGGAAAAGGTAACTGGGGCTAGGCAGGGAGGGGAGTTAAGGATTGGCAACATCGTAAATTGTTGCAATGGTTTCTTCAATGAAAAAGCACACCAGCCTTGGAATTCTAGTCACAGTAATTACCACGGCTTTATTTTTGTCCTTTACAAACCCCTTGGAAGTGCTGATAAGAATGTTCAGAATAGATAGGCTGCTTACTTACATTCGTTCCAAAAGCATGGCTATTAGTCACTCGGGAGACATTTTAAGAAAAGTTTAGCTTTTCCACTGTATCAAAAAGGAGATACTATTTGATTTTGCCTTGAAAGGCAGCTTTCAAAATGTTAAGTTAGGAAAGCTGTGTGAAGAATGCAAGGCTAGAAGTTCACTGATTCCAAAATTTAACAGGTGCTATTTTTTTCTCCCCAAAATTGTCAATTGTTCTCAGTGAGAGGTAGAAGAATGTGTAAAGGCCTCCCTAGGATTTAATAAGTCATAATTGGCAGCATCCTAAGGCCATGAAACACCTTCACAGAAATGCAGCTAGGAGCAAAACTATTCACCAACAAAAAGGCACCAGACTAAAGTTTTGAGCTGGAGTGAAAAAAGAGGTGCTATACTTCCCATTGAGCACTATATATGCACAGCATAAAATCCACAGAAAACTGAGGAGAAAACTCTCCTAATAGCAGTTATCTTGCATTGTATTTTTAGCGTGGGAACACTGCCAGACAGCATCACTCAGCAGCCTCCTATAGTGTTCTTTGCTTCAACCAGACAATCTGAAAACCCAAGGAATGACTTTGCACTCACGCTTGTACCAAGGAAGCTGCAAGGAAGTTTTCCATCCTTGCTTAGAGCAGCCAGTGGTACTAAGAGATGTATTTGTCAACAGCTTTGCATTGCTCTCAGTATCATGCCAGTTGTCCGTGCTCCTGAGGTTTCTGCTGGCAGCACTGTCCATGCTAAAACTGCTAACAACACTGCAGCTGAATCACTGTGAGCAAAATTCTTTACAGTGCACCAAGCTCCAGAGGACTCAAAATAGCAGTGATGCCCCGTCATCAGAAAGTGTCTGCAAGTAGAAGAGGTATCACTGAGGCTGGCCAAAAGCTGCCCAGTGTGAAGAGCTATGCTTGTTATATCTAGCTGGGGTAGATAGGAGAGTTGTCTCTTCCATACAGTAGCTTTGTCTAGGAGGCTGCAGTTATTTGGAATATGCACAAGTACACACCACCAAGGGTGGAAAAGGGAAAAAATACTCAGTGGGAGATTCTTAGTGGTGCTGTAGTCACTGTATTCACCTTTCTTTCACCAGCCGTGGGAGCATGGTTAGGTGACATAGCTCATGGCATCTCTACCCTGAAGGCAAAGACATAAATATAACTTAAGTAGATATAGTGAAGCTAGTTTGAGGCTAGCTAGAGAGACTATAGAAGGTGTTGCCACATACATCAGTAGAGGCTGCAAAGCCTATTTAAGTATCCAGGTAAAAGCTTGCATAGCCAGCCATGCCAAACTGCTACAACATCTTTCTCCAAATCATCTGCCCATAAATTAACTCCAGACTGTCCGTGCAAGCTGCAGTCATATACTGATTGCAGTACGGGCACATGTTCTATTTTAATCAGTACTTTTAGTGGTCAAGCTCTCTATGAGTTCATCAGAGTTGACTGGCAATCAGAAACTATTTGTTCATGAGGCTTTTTTATCCTCTCCACAGGGGACTCTGTTGACACAGGATTATTTTGAAATGATATGTGGAACAAAGAGTGCCTTTTTCTGCATTAGTTTATTAAACTTTGCTGGTGAGTAACACAACATTAGCAAGGCATTCATAATTCTGTAGTAGTAGTTGTCCACACATTGATTTCCTCTTAAGAATTAGCTTGCAGATTCTCCCTGTTTTACTCCACACTTGTTTGCAGGTTCCCTGGTTGGAAGGAGGTAGCTCACTGTTACTTCTCAACCAGCTCCCCAAAACTTTTTCATTTCTTCATAAATACCTCGATATGGCTTCCTCCATATATCTCTGTCTTGGCAGACCCCGACTGAAGGGCTGTGCCTCTTCTGCTGGACCATTCTTTGCTGTAGGCCCTGTCCCAGCTTTTCTGTCTGTGCAATTTATTAGATACATCATTTGGTGCCCAATTAAGACATTTGCCTGCTCCCTTACACCTGCCAGCAGTAACATTCCTGTGCTAGATGAGCTTTAGGGGCTTGCTTGAGAGGTGAAACCTGTTTCTGCGTCCGAGCAGGCTGGTATTTTGGAGGAGAGCGGCAGCCTCTTATCTCACTTCAGAACCCCACAGCCTTCTTCCACCTCCAGAGGAAGACCCCGCACCTTCCATCCTCGTCCTGTGCTTGCCAGAGCCCGACTGGCACTCCTGCTTGGCGGTAATTAACCCAAGTGGCATCTCTGATAATGCTGCCAGCACTATGAGACAGCAACAAGGACGATAAATGCCTGCAGTTTATGCTCTGCCTCCGGGGAAAGGAATAAGAATGCCAAGATCTGGCTGGCTCCTAACGAAGCCCTGCTCAGGCAGCTGCTTGCAACCCGCAGCTCAGGAGCTGCACCCCCCCAGGCCACTGGTCCAGCATTGGGGGACCCCAGGCCACCAGCAGGGCCTCCCCAAGCGCACTCAGGAGGGCGTCCAGCACCACCTCTTACTAAAAAAGTGGATTTTAGCCATCTGTGTGATGGCTTTTTTGCTGGCCGTAAGCATTTGTAATCTACATACCTGCTGAAGTTTTTTTTCCTTTGCATTACTTTCCAGAGTACTAAACCCAGGTGATTTTTGTATTGAAATGATCTAAAGGGTGAGGATAAACAAAAAGTTGCAAAATGATACCGACATTAATTTCTGTCTTGCCACCAAGTGTCATTACCTGGGGTCTCAAGTGGAAACAACTTTGCCTTCCTCCCCAGGCCCTCTCACTGGCCTTGACAGGAGGAAATTTTATTTACTGAAGACAGCCAGACTTCAGTATAAAGGTGTCAAGTGAATTATTCATGAGTTCCTTTATCGCCAAAGTATTCCAGCTGCTTTACCTCACTGTAAAATTGTAAAAGTAAATTAAAGGGGTTTTTTTTGTTGAAGTGCAGCTGTTGCTTTGAAAAGCATCTGTTTACCAACTAATACTGGGAGACAGTAACAGCCACAGCTTCTGCTCTCAAGCGGCAGAAGGGAAAGACGGACAGAACTGGGCAAACAGATACACTGGAGAGAAACCAGCATAACTGATAACATCAGCACTGTAAGGAAATCTATATTCAGATATTTTTAGATGCCTCATTTTCTGCAATTAATGTCTTGAGCCGTATTGGGAAAATGGAGCAGCTGAGCTTTTTTGCCTTCTATATTCCCCTTTCTATAACACGTGACTGTTCTTTAATGCGAGGTACGTCATTACAGAGCAGCTCTGTCATTAGCGCAGTATGTTGATATGTATCTTTACTCACGAGGAAACCAATATAGTCAGCACTGCTATACCTGAGCACAACAGTCTTTGCATTTCATCTAATTTCAGCACCGAGATGCACATACGCTGATTCAATTAGAGAGTAGAATTCACTGCAGCAACTGTGGGCCTTACTTTTCCTTCACTGACTACAGAGTTATTTAAATTTGCACAGATGTGCAAAAGCAACACAAAAGAAAAGTTGATTTTTTTTTTCTTGCTGGTATTTTAGTATTGTGGAAGTACAAGTAAGCTCTATTTAGATATACGGTTGAAAAATCACCGTACCCTTAGAAGTCAACCCAAACTGCACATAAGCAGCTTGCTGAACTTGCTATAGCGCTCCAGAGGCTTGTGAGAGCAGGCACACTGCAAAGCTTTTGCCCTTTATTTCACCAGCTGCATCCTTCGACCTTGTAGAGAGAGATCTGGTTTAAAAGACAAGTTACCATGATTTACACTTTCATCTCTTCTTCTTTACAGTCTCATTGCTAAGTATTTTCTCATAATCATGTAATCATAAAGAAAGCGCACCTCTGTGCCTATGCATATTTTTACTGAGTAAGGTCGCATCTATCAAATAGCAGATCATCCGCTACATTCCATCACTATTTAGCAAATATAGCTGAATATTAAAGAAATCATTTTTACCTTTCATTTATCAGCCTTTGTGCCCGTAACAGGACAGAAATAACATTTTGTTGGCTGTTACTTGTGATATTTCCTAATTTTGGGGCACTTTATTTTTTAATCTCAATATTTATTTTTGTGTAGGATGTTTTATCTAGAACAGTCCTAATACAATGGCGTCTATCCTCAGGTACCATCTTATCAAACCAAAGTAACATTTCAAAATGTGATGATAATCTTAAAGGCTCAAACATAAAGATAAGAAAATACATAATCATAAAAAAATACTCTCTTCAGTACAGAAGTAGATTGCAATTACTCCTAATTAATTCTGGTGCTGCTGAGATTGGTATCTGGTTTAATATAGCTGCCTTGCCAACTGGATGCTAATTTCTTCCTCCTGAGCATGAAGGTTTTTTCTCAGTTTTAATTTAACTGATAACATATGATTTGGCTAATAGCTGTATGGCAGCTGTAGTGCCTTTTCTCCCCATTACATATGATGCTAAATTTCACAGATGATCAGGAGAAGCTACAAGCAAGTGCTTCTTGAATTTGGGCAATATGCATCTGCCCAGCTTGTGGGACAGAACTTCAAGAAAGGAAAGAGGGATCAATGGGCCATTCCATCAGTGGTAATTTGGAATGCAGAAAGCAAGAGAAAACTGATGGATCTACCAAGGAAGAAAAAAATGTTTCAGTAATGATGTTATGAGATCGCTGTGCACTGGCTTGAGGGACTGCACCAAGTAAGAGGTAATGCCAATACCTTCAAGTCCTCAGAAGAGAAGAACCTTTTTGACTCAGGCTGTCTGCCAGTGTTGTGAAGGTAGAGACAGACCAAAATAGTGCCCTCACTGGGGACAGTCTGCGGTGTTCCTTTAACCCCTTGTGGGCACCCAAATATCCAGATAAGAGAGAACTGTGGGAAAACCACGCTTCAGAAACCCTGCTTCTCGCAATTATTTTTTTAATTAGGAATCCTGATAACTAAATTGCTTTCAATCTGCATATCTCTTCCGAGTTTTCTCAGAATAAGTTATTAGGATTTTTCTGAATCTATAGGATCATCAAGGATTACTAGAGCTGACATTAAAAAAATCCACAAAAGAGAATCTGTCCTTCTTGTCAACATCAGCAGCTATAGCGTTTCTCATACCATTTTGATTTGTAAGCAGCAGACTGCCTCTGAACATCTGTTCACTGAATGTCCCGGAGAGGCTGGTTTTGTACTGCAAATTTCAAGCATCTCTAATACTACAGTGCAATACCAGCATCTTTGCTCCCCTTGCTGAAATGCTTTTAATGTGGATAATTTAGAGGAAGTGTATTTGTCTGAAAGCTGATAAATTCCTACATATATATTTAAATCTTGAAGGATTTTGCAAAGCTCATACCCAGTCATCCTGCTTAGCTATTCTTTTTAGCTTTCTTTTTTCTTTGTATTTAATTTTCTTTCCATGCCATTTCTTATAACTGGAAAAGTTGTTTAACTTTTTAGATGGTGAAGTTTCATTTAGATCCTCACTCAGGATGCACTCTTCCATTAAAGCTTCAATGACAATTCACTAAAATAGAAAATTATATTTTAATGTTTGAGACCAGGCCTCATCTGGCGTGCTCATTTATTGCAAATCTTTGCAGTGCTATCTATCTTGCATTAAATTTTTAGGCCATTATCCTGCACACACTTAACTTTGCAACAGTGTGTAGCCCTGTGGAAGTTCAGTGTTCTTTAGTGGATTATAAAGTTAAGCACGTACAAAGAGATCTGACCCTCAGGGTATGGGATTACCTGGCTGTGTTTATTGTAGCAAGAGTTAGCACAAGGAAGACTCAATTATGCTACAGAGCATAGTAAAATTACCCCCATAACTCAGTATAGCCATACTCTGGTTCTGACTCTAGATCTTCATACTTTACAAACTTTTCCATATTGTTTTATCACAATGTTGCAAGTTAATAAATATGACACCGATAGCATAAGCTTTTCTAGAAATGAATACACTCCTCTGTAACTATATTAGGATATAGACTTCTTAAAAAATTATCTTTCTTACCCTGAATGAGCAAAAGAAAAATAAATTAGCAACCAAAAAAGGAAGAAAAAAACCCAAAAAACAATGCAGGACCTCTCTGAGCAATTCTTACTGCCTCAAATCAATTACACTTTGAATACATACACTCATTAAATTATAACAGACACACTGGAAACGTTCCT